>CM052544.1:8677197-8776126 GCA_028533065.1 Trachops cirrhosus | reverse complement strand
GTCTCGCTCGCTGGAACCATGAGCTACTGAACAAAGGCTTGTATTCACTCTCAAATGTCTCTGTACTGCTTTTTCTCTTCTTTCTTCGGAGTCTGTGAACTAAACCGAATTAACTCTATGAGAAGTGAATAAAGTATGACTTTTAGACACAAGGGAGCTCTGAGTAAAGGGTGATGGCTTTCTTATGTCACAAGCAACAGCACTCACACCCAGGACTGAATATTTCAAAATGAGAACATTCATGCTCCCCCCGAGTTTTCAGTGTTTGGTGAAAATCCAACAAATCAAGCAAGTTCCTGCTATTGAGCCAGACCCCCTGTCAGAGGCACAGCTTTACCTTTGCAAATTATTGACATCAGTGGAAAAATCACTGGTGTGTGATGCAGACTCTCTGACTGCAATTCATTATGAATGAATTTTATTTAACAGATTAAATGCCACACTGTCTTTGGAATGTTGGGGCATTCAACCCAGATTCCACCTAGAGTTGCGTGGGTTTTAAGGCAAATTCAGAACAACATTTTCTTCCATCAGCAAAGTGTCTAAGAACTCCAGAAAAGAGTTTTTGTTCAAAAAACACTGTGTTTATCAAAGACAAAGGACTCTGAAGTCATTTTTTGTCTATGATCTGAGCATATGGGTCATTGGACTAGAGAATTAGGCAACACAAACTCCAATAAAATTTTGGGTTTTTGTGTAACAAAAATTTCACAGTAAAAATGTTCTGTTCTGACAACAGTGTCTAAGTAATTCAGACCAACCTCTCACTAAGAACTAAAGGGAAGCATTTTAAGAGTCTGTTTGGAGGATTCAGAGAACTAACCACAGCGAAAAGTTATAGTCCAAGATCTGGGAGAAGAATGGAGCAGAGAGAAGACAACCCAGCACTTAGGGCTACTTTTCCAAAGGGTTAGCGCCATTCGAGGAGAGGCTGTAATTAATTTTTCAACCAGTCTAAGAGCAGTGGGTGAAAGCTCTTCACCCAGCATCTCTCTCATGCCATCTCCTTCTGATTCCTATGGAGAACTTCCCATCAACTCCATGTACGACTAGTGGGGGTTTTAATCACAACGTCCAACAGGGTAGGCCTATGGCTCAAGCTGGGTGCAATCAAATAACATGCCATCTGGAAGAATAGCATTAAGATAGATAATAAGGTTGAGAACAGAAATTTGAAGAAGTCCAACTCTTGGAGGTAGCTAGGAGAAGGGTACAAGGAAAGGAGTCAGCCAGCCAAAGTGTAGTCAGTAAGATTAGGAGTGGGAGGTGTCATGTAACCCAAGAGAGAGGAGTATTTCCTGAAAACCAGATAGGTCAGCTATGCCAGATGTTACTGACAGGTCAAGGTGACCATTGAAATGTACCCATTACATATGGCAGCATGAAAGTTGTTGGTGATTTTCAATACGAGAAATTTCAAAAAAGTGGTAGAGAAACCTATTTAGCTAGGGAAGAGGAGAGCTCAGCATTCAATACACTTCTTTTTTATGTTAGATAATTGGCCCAGTGTGGCTCTCTTTTAGCTCAAAGCACCAACTCAGAATCTAGACAGAATTGTGAGCTCAGCAGTCAATATATCACACTTAGTTAGGAGTCCTGTTAGCACGGAAGTGCCCTGCAAGAGCAACATGTGTGAGAGTAGATGAAAATGAAATCAAAGGAAAGATTAAAGTGAAATAATCAAAGTATTTAAAGTGTCCAAAGTCACACAGCTGGAGGCAACTAGAGTGAGATCAAATTCAAATCTGTTTCACCAACAGGACTCCAGGGGCCAACGCCTCCCTCCTTCCCGGGACACCTGCCCAGGGAGCGCCCCTCTGCTCCCTAGCTGTCTCTGCTCCTCACTTCCCCCAGGCTCACTCTAGTGCTCAAGGCCAGCTCGTGCAGGGAGAGGCTCTCAGCCTTCCCTTTGTTTGGTTAACACCAGCTCTGTCTTCAGAAACAGCTGAAATGCCATTGCCTTCAAGTAGCTAGCTCTCTTTGATCAGCCCTAATCATGCTCCAGCATGGCACTGTCGTAACTGTAATACCATATTCCATTGTGTGGTTTTTTCATGAGTGTATCTTCCCCATTATGTGGAGACAATATTGGTTTTCACTCTCCATTGTCATCTTAGCGTCTAGAACAGTGACTGGCATGTAACAAGTCTTGGTAGATCTTTGTTGAACAGATAAAGGAATGTTTGGGTGTGAGAATCTGCTCTGGGGATCACTTCAATAGTCTCTTTATTGACTGATTTCCTTAGCGCAGTGCTCCAGGACACCCTGCGTGCCTTTGGATGTGGGTCTGTGCTGTACGAAGACCTGGCAAGACAAAAGGGAATCAGGGGATGCTTTTGACTGAATTCTTTTTTACAATGGAACATACTGCCCATTTATCTTCAAAGGTTCTAACATAGTTATCCTAGTCTGGGAACTATGCATTATTAACAAAATTTCTTCTTAAGACCAAGAGAAAAATGGACTCACTCCTTACTAAGATTGAATTATTGAAGTGAGATATAAAAAATTTCATTATTGAGCATAGGTCTTTAGAGATTAGTAGTTTATACTTTATAATATAGTGAAAATACTTTGCAAACTATATATTCTATGTTTGTCAGCAGCTCAGTCATGGAAAAGCAAAACAGTGCTCTCAAGTTTGGGTAATTATAAATACATCTGCTATAAATGTTCCTGTGCATTCCTGTCTGTTTGTGTGGACATACATTGTCCAGTCGTTTGGGTACATACCAAGATGTATGATGGCTGGATCACGTGGTAAGGGTACCTTAAGTTTTGTAAGAAACTGTCAAGCTGTCTTCCAAAGGAGCCGTGCCGCTTTGCACTGCCCTCAGTAGTGAACGAGAGTTCCTGCTGTTCCACATCCTCTCCAGCATTTGGTGCTGTCGGTGTTTGGGGTGTTGGCCATTGTAATGGATGTGTAGTGGTATCTGATTGTTTTAGTTTGCAATTCCTTGATGACATACGATGTTGAGCATCTTCTCATATGTTTATTTGCCACCAGTGACTGCTCAGGCCTCTTGCCCATTTTTAAATTGGGTTGTTTGTCTTCTTATCATTACCTTTTACGTGTTCCTTGCCAATTTTAAATATCAGTTCTTTAATGGATTTATGTGTTGCAAATATTTTCTCCCAGCCTCTGGCTTGTCTTTTTATTCTCTTAACATATTTGTTTTTTTTTAACCCTGATGGAATTTTTTTACTTTTTCAGATTCATTTTGTTTATTGTAGCTTCATGAGACAAATGTTTAACTCATTGCCTTTATTTGCTTCTGTTTGAACATGAAAATATGCATGCTTCTGTACTTTCTTCTTGGTATACTGTTTGCTGAATTCTCATATTTCTTTATTAACTAGGGTTTTAAAAATAATGATGAAAAGTGATAGATACATGGAAATTTCAAGACAGTAAAGTGGGATAAAAAATTAAAAGGAGATACATCCTACACAATGAGAGGGGACATCCCCTCTCATTATTAAAAGTAAAAGAGGGGATGTGCACCTCTGGATATGATGCAGTGGCTTGCAGCAGACTGATGTGCCCTAGACCAATGACAGAAGCCAGGTAAAATACAAAATCCCATCTGCTTGGAGACCACAGAGAACTGCTGAGGCCAACAGGACTGCAGGGGCCAACATTCTGGAGAAAGGGAACTGCAGTTTGGTGAGCAGGCATTCTAGAGCTGCTCTGCTTTCAGGGAATTTGCTTGGACTTGGCACCAGTCCAGGCAGAGAAAGTGAGACAGCCACTGTTCAGAGTCAGAGGAGCAAGCAGAATTTCTAGCAATCTCACAGACCTGGGAAGAAGAAGTGGAGCTTGGAGCTGACAAACAGCCATAAGACCCCATGAGAGGAGCCTGGAATTAGAAGTGAGTCTGATGCTGTTGGCTTGCCCGGAGATGGTTGTCGCATTCTTCAGCAGTGCAGAGAAGCAATCAATATAAGACACCGGGAAGAAAGACAAAGGGAAAAGCAGGATTTTCTTCACTTTCATGGTACTGAGAGAATAAAAATCTGAGTTCAGACCTGACCTTGGGAGAGAGGACCAATTAACAACCCTGGAGCTCAACTGGAAACCCCCAAGGGCCACACCCTAGAAACAGGGATGGGGGCAGGGAACCAGAGGTAGACTGACTTGTGCAAAGAGTGTAGCCCGACCTTGAATTAGCTCAGCACCTCACGGTGTGAAGGTAATGCATTACCTTACCATCTGTTTACCAGAGAAAAGGCTGAGCCTTTTTTGAGAACAAAAACATCGTTCAGACTTTCTATAATTTGATGCACAATATGTAACACTCAACAAGAACTTACGAAGCCTTCCTAAGAAACCGGACCAAGCTAAAAACAAACAATGCAAGCAGATTCTCAGATGAGACAGTTACTGGAGCTATCAGAGAGGGACTTTGAAATATTTTATAAAAAGTATGTTCAAGAAAAGAGAATTTCACAAGAGAACTGGAATAGGTAAACAAGAATCAAATAGAAATGCTAGAATTAATAATTATTGACACTACCCTACAACCCAAGAATTCTACCCCTAAATATACACTGAGCAGAAATTTGTCCACATGATGACTCCAAACCTGAAACTAACCAGTGTCCATCATCAGCGAATGAGTAGACAAGCTGTGGTCCATCCATACAATGGAATACCACTCAGCAAAAAAGGGGAAAGGACTACTGATACACCCCCAAAACCAAGCTCTGTCCACATCCCCTCCATTCCTCTGCCAAACCTGTCCCTCCTTCATTTTTGCTTAGGGCAAAACTCTTACAGTCATCCTTGACTAATCTGGTCCTCACACCTATACTCAGGTTGGGTCTGCTTTCAAAACATGCTTATTTCAAAAATATCAATTTCTAAAAGATTAAACTCTGTATGCAATCACTTCGTGACTTCCCATCCTACCACACCAGTATAAACCATCATTATTTCCCTCCTGGACTCTTCAGGTGGGCTTCCTGCATCTGTCTGTGCCTCCCTACCACCCGCAGATGTGGGCCTTCCGAAATGTGCATCCAATCATTTACCTCCCCTGTTCATGATCTTCCGGTGATGTCCATTTCACAAAGAATCACGTGCTAACTTACGAGGTCTCAATCACCTCTCTTCTTTCCTTGCCAAGCTTCACAAGTACAGGTCTCCTTACTCCCCAGATTCTCTCTCAGGAATTTGCCTTTGCTCCCTATTACTTTCTCAGAATTGCCCTCGAGCCTCCTCACCTGGAGATGCCTGGGAGGTTGATCCCCACCCCCAGGTGGCAGACAAAGGACCATAAAACATGGTGCCCCTGCCTCAAGGAGGGGCAATGCTGGATGAAATACACACTCCAGAGCTGGCCGGGGATGAGGCCCTGGCTGGGCTTTACCTGGGACCACAGGGCAGCTCAGCTCCTTCTCCTGCCCCTTCTCCTGAGAACATCCCCCCAGTAAAACGCCTGTGTCCAGGTCCCTGTCTCAGGCTGCTTCTCAGCAGCCTAACCAGAGGCAGAGGGCTCCTGCGGAGAAGGTGCAGTAATTTGGCTAAAGAAAAAGGTTTCGATATCCAACTTCTTGTGCTATTTGTGTGACAGTTGCCCATTCCATACAAGTGTCCAGTGGGGCCTTACAGGTTGGAGAATATTAAAACCTCAAATCTGCACTAAGCCCACTGGTTAATGAATAAAATTCTAAAAGGAGTTGATGCAGCATGAGTAAGGCCTAAACTCCCAGAAGCCACTGCAGCCAGGGCAAAGGCCTTGGCACATTGTCAACACGGAGAGTTAAAAGTTCTGAAAACCAAGCCAAAACAGATGATACCAACATAAGAGGAATGTAATTCTTAGGGCAAAAGGTATCCTCACACCCAAAAAATAAGGAGTAGTTTCTTAAAGCACCACCTGTGAGTAATTCTACATTTGAGGGTGTTGTCAGAAACGTTCCAGGGAAAAGGCCAAGTGTGCCAAAGAGGAAAGACACAGAGTCTGTCTACGTCTCCTCCTGAGTGTGGGGACTGAATCTCTTGGTGACAGAACTTTCATCAGTCAAGGGCAATCTGGGGACCTCACCCACGTAAGCCATTAGCTGCGGCACTCACAGGAGCTGGGGATGGGTATGCCCGGTGGTAAGGAGAATTCAGTACAGCATCGACAGGGTCTTCTATACCCTGCCTCCATCAAATGCTGTCGAGAGAGTGGAATATACCATATTTTACTGTGTATAACGCACTCCCACATTTTTGTGTGCACTATACATGGGATTATTATACCCATTATTATACTCGTATGTAATCATTATGCCCCATGTATAACGCACAGCCTTATTTTTCCCTCAAAAATTTGGGCAAAAAGTGTGCATCGTACATGGCAAAATATGGTAAATCTCTGAAAGAGACGCAAGGAGCCAATTTCTCACACATCCCTAGAAAGCATATCAAGCAGGCCACTGGCTGCTCTGAGGGTGGACGTGTGTTTGGAGACTTTTCCTTGTAAACATCCAATCCCTTCTCCTTGGGTTTCCTATGACCAGAGTTGCTCTCCTTTATCCCCAAATTGGGGCTGTCTTACACTTCTTACTCTTACTCACCCAGCATGAGTTTGACAATGACGTTTGGAGGACTGTCCTTGCCAAGGACCCCTGGAGCCCCAGGCTGAGCTGCCTGTCCTCCCAAGCTCGACTGACAACCTTCTCAGCCCCGGTCACGTAGATTCCTTAGGAGCTTTGCTATAAGTCATAACTTGAGCTGAACTTCCTGGTGAGTCAGTACCAGCTCCCTGCCTTCTTCCTTTTAGTTTAATTTTATTTGAATCCAAGTAATACACTTGCACCGATTTAAAGGCCAGCGTCCCCAGGGAGGAGTCTTCCAGTCTCCCTGCTGAGATGCGCGTGTCTGACACCGGAGTTCCCATACCAGACAGGTCCGTGAAGTGGCATCACCAGAAACACAGGCTTAACTCCTCGGTACAACACCTCACCCCATCCTCAGGGGGGCAAGCTTTCCAGAAGGTAAACCTCCCTTCTCCTGCCAGGATGTCTCAGGCTGCATGTGCTTGGGGGACCAATCTGGTGGGTGGGTCCTATTAGCTTATACACAAACTATCGGTGAATCCTTTTCAGCTGCACTGCCCTCCCCCACTTGAATGTCCCAAATTAACTTGTGTCTCTACTCCATCTTCCTTGGGGTTGTGTGCTGGGAGTTCACTTGTTTCTTCTTGCCCTCACCATCTGCAGCACTGGGTTTAAACTTTATTTGGTTAGCCAAGTCAGTTACCAGGTAACCATTTCACTTTCAGCCTTTCAAGACTCATGGAAATTTATGTCATCTTGGGTTTTGTTGGACTCAGTTCCTGTTCTTTTTGTTCATATGAGCGGGTGGCTTTTTTATTCTTTAAATCTCACTCTAATGGGGTTTGGAAGGAATAGGCATATGAGCCTGGGCTCAGCCTGCTGGATTTCTGGTTCAGCCCTTTCAGGATTCTGTCTATCCGTTGGCCTTCCTCCACAGGCTCCTCGCTCACATCCGTGATAATTATCCAGAGAGCCTGAGGTGTTATTACAGCAAAGATATGATTTTATTTTTTCCATTCAAACAAAAACCCAGGGGGAATGAATAAGGCAAAGTCTGAGATGGGCGAGGCACACTAAGTTTCACCACTCTCCTGCCCTGTCCAGCCCAGCATCCTTTTGCGGAGCCCGGCGAAGCCGCTGGTGCTGGCAGTGCCCCACCTCCCCATGCCAGGTACCAGACTATGCACTGGCTCTTCTGAAAGAAGAGTGCAGGAGGCTACCAGTCTAGACTTTCCTCTGTTCAAAGCTCTGCCATGAAAGACTGCTTCTGTGAATTTGTGTTGTCAACATTGACTGTATCCTTAAACTTACAAAGAGCTCATTCAGAAATAGAGGTAATCTGTCACTTTTTGTTGGTCAACAAAACACATGAGTCTTGCCAAAGAGCACCCCTTGATTGTGGTATTGTCTGGGTCCAGTGTCCAGACCACAAATTTCCTTGAAAACAGGGTCCTATTTCCAGCTTGGTTAATTTCTAATTCTGAAGTGTGATTCCGTGAATGGCCATTAGGGCGTGCAGGAATTTTAGTGTCAGGCCCTAGCAGCAGGTCGGTGTCCAACCTGCAGCCTGCCGGCTGCACGAGGCTGTGGATGGCGATGAATGCGTCCCAACACAAAACTGTAAACTTACTTAAAACTTTTTTTTTTGAGTCATCAGTTTTTGTTCACATTTGTGTATTTAATGTGTGGCCCAAGACAACTCTTCTTCTTCCAGTGTGGCCCAGGGATGCCAAAAGATTGGACACCCCTACAAGGATGACACCCAAACCTTTTTCATTTAATGGGTGGTGTGGGCTTTTCTTACTATTTTTAGGAAAACTCATCAAACCACTATACATTTAAAAATTTTGAGCAGATCACAAAATACAAACAAAGAAATAAAAAGGAAAAAGCTAATAACTAGGCTACTGATTTACGTTTCAATATGAAATCCATTCCACTTTTCCATTCGACAAATATTTATTAAGCACCTACTACATGCCAGGCACTGCACCAGATGTCGAGGATTCAGCAATGAGCATGCATTTATGTATGCCTTGCGGGTACTCATCTTGCTTTCTCTCTTTCCTATGGCCTATCTGTAAGAATTCTGAATTCACCCACAGACTTCCTGCAGAAGGCATTAGAATATTTCAGGGAAATTTTAGACTAAAGATCGGAGAAGACTCCTTTGTCTTAGTTAGGTACCAAAGGAACTAATAGGTTCCTTTAGGCAGGTCCTGAGGACAAGGCTTAGAACTTTAGAGATGTCAGTCAGAAGAGGTTTTGGACAAAATTCAATACTTTTTCTACTCAAGATATCATTGGGCAAAAATTGAGGTTACTGTCCATTTCTATCCACTCTTTGCTGGTGATGCAACCATTCTTTAATTGTTTCAAAGGGCAAACATCTAGGGATCACCCTGACACCCAGACTTAGCAGGAGGCAAATAAAAATTTCATCCACCATGAAGCCCCACTGACACTAACTTGGTCAGCTCTTCTCCCCCGAGATCAACTGCTTTCTTCCTTTAGGCTCAACGTGACTGCTGGTGGCAATACCAAACTCCAGCTTCTCTTTCTTCACTGGTGACAGTCTATTCCCTAAAAGGTATTTCTTAGTAGCAAGCAAGCAAAAATGTTATGTAGAGGCACAAGAACATCACATTCATTCATTCTCTTCCTTTGTGGTAACATAAAATTAATCTCAAGGAACTGGAACCATTGAGATTGCTGTGTTTTGTTCTCCTGTTGACAACTTGCCATCCCCTGTGTTCTCACGTCCCATTGCCACATGGCAAATAGTCAAGGAGCCCCCTGGGTGTGAGAGGAAGGCTGTGCTGGGACCCCGGGTATGTGTTCGCCTTCGCATCAGCTTTGGTGGGAAACACAAGGTCTGTCCAGGAAGTATCCAGCCATGCAATACGAGAAACAGAGACATTTATTGAAGAAGATACAAGAAACATCGTACAAAGGACAATGACGCCTCAGTCCCCTTCAAAGCAGGCACCCTGGGACCTCATACATTTCTCCCAATTGCTATCAGCTGCCCTATCACATTTTCCTGAATCTCATTGACAGTCTGAAATCTCTTTCTTTTCAAAAGTGATTTTAGTTTTGGGAAAAGCCAGAAGTCACAGGGTGCCAAATCTGGGCTGCAGTGGGGTTGAGTCACCTGGGTGATTTGATGTTTTGCCAAAAAACTCTGCACCAGTCATGATGCATGAGCAGGTGTGTTGTTATGATGAAGTTGCCAATCACCAGTTGCCCATAGCTGTGGCCTTTTGAATCACTTGAATAGTTTCACGAAGGAATATTCAATCTTAATGCAAAATGTGATGCAAATTCATTGCTCTACTTACTCACTCATTTTGAATGTGATGGACACACAGTACACCTGCTCACTCAATGGCATCTACCACCCCCACTGGCTAACAGAGTGAAGGCATCATTGTTCATGCATGCGCATTCCAGTCAACTCTCCTCGGCTGCCACGTTATATGGATGCCATGCAAACCATTCTCATTATATTAACAATGGTTGGACTTTTTCTAGACAGATCTTGTATCACTGAGCAGTGTGTTTTATTAATTCCACCACTGGGAAGAAGCTGATTCATTTTCTCAGTTCCAATGCAAAAATACCTATAAGTAAGCAAATAACATACTACACCTGGAACAAGCAAAGACGACCAGGGCAGGCAGAGCCACGGACAGATATTGGATGAGAACCACATGGTGGAGAAGCAGCTCCCGGAAACGAGGCATGTTCCCAGAAGAATGGGCACGCTGTGAGGACAAAGCAAGAGTTGTCCACTGTGCCAATGTCCACTCTCTCTTCTTACAAACTATGAAGTTAATGCTGGCCTTTGGAATCGAGCTATTTTAGGCATGATTGATATAGGGGGAAAAAACTTGGATTTTTTTCCAATTCAACAAAAACAGGCAAAATATGGGTACTGTTTAAAGTTATACTGAGAAGTCTTTGGAAGCATCCCAGGTAGTTACACAATAAAAAGGGTAACATACCACCAAATAGCACCCATTCTAGCAACACCTCAGAAATAAATCTTTTACTGAGCCTAAGTGAAACTTAGTACCATTCCTAGTCAAAGCCACATTTTCCCTGACCCCATAAAATATCTCCTCTCCAAACCCTGTAAGTTCTCAACTTAGACATCTGAGGGCTGGTGGCAGCAGAATAGAAGCTCCTTTTGCCTCACTGTGGAAGAAAGGGTGACCTCTACAGAAGCACAGTTTGAATGTATCTGGATTTAGCTCTGTTAAATTATCAGTAGCAAACAGTCAGATCCTGCACCCGGCAGGGGAAGGAATTTCCAGTATGACATTGAATTTTGTTCCTGCAGACTGAGAAAGCCCTAAGTATAAAACTGTGGGAGAGACATAAAAGTATTTGTGGCTGTTTTGTGTGAAGGAATTGGTTTTTGTTTTGTTTTAATGAAAAGATTCGTGCTTTAATCAACTTTTTAATTTCACTTTCAAAATTAAATTAATTGAATATGTACTTCTAGAGTTAGAATTTATTTTTCAAACATCATTGCATAAAACCTACCTGGAAATTTTTTTTAATAGAATAGTCATGGGGATGTAAAGCACAGCCTTGGGAATATAGTCAGTAATATTGTAATAACTGTGAATGGTGCCAAGTGGGAAACTGGATTCGCCAAGGTGATCACTTTGTAAGTTATTTCTCTGGAGTAAATACTTGTATGGTTGCTGGGTCATATGGCAAATATATATTTAGCTTTGCAGAAACTGCCAAACTCTTTTCCAAAGTGACTTTAACATTTTACATTGTCATTGGCAATGTATGAGGGATCCATTTTTCCACATCCTTAATAGCATTTAAGATCATCACTATTTCACATTTTACTACATATATATATATATGAATATTATTCAGCCATATATTTAAAATGAGGGAACCCTACCATTGGCAACATGGATGGACCTTGGAGACATTACGCTAAGTGAAATAAGTCCGACAGAGAAAGACAAATACTGCATGATCTCACTCATATGTGAAACCTAAACAACAAAAAACGAAAAACCAAATTCATAGCAAAGAGATCAGACTTGTGGTCACCAGAGGTGGAGGATGGAGGTAGGGGAACTGGGGGAAGGTGGTTAAAAGGTACAAACTTCTGGTTATAACGTAAATAACTACTAGGTGTATAATGTACAACATAATGACTATAGTTAATACTGCTGTGTGATATTTAGGAAAGTTATTCGGAGAGTTAATCCTAAGAGTTCTCATCACAAGGAGATACCAGTAATTAAAACAAAAACTGGATGTATATGAGATGATGGATGTTAGCTGAACCTATTGTAATTATTTTACAATGTATGTAAATCAAATCATGCTGTGAGCCTTAAATTTATACAGTGATGTATGTCAATTAGATGTATTTCTCAGTAGAACTGCAAAAAAAAAGTCCAATGGTGCTAGATGGTGAGGAGGTTCAGATTTTCTGAATTCATTTCAGGTCTTCTTTGTTTAAATCTAGAAAAGGAAAAAAAGACCTATTCAACATTCTCAGTTTCATTATTCCCAGTTTGCTATTTTTATTTTCAGTCATATAATACATAGTTTCACTATTCAAAGACCAATGACTCCAGACACCCATTAAGTGGATGAGATACTCTCTTTGAGATTCAGTGTCTCTGTCAAAAGCAATGAGGCTGTAAGTTGGCCATGTTCAGAGTGATTCAGTGCATAGCAGAATTACAAGTACTCCGACTTCAAACAGATTGGGGAAATGATCTGATGAATTTTTCTCTGGAGTTTGGAAGAAGGTAATTGGTGGTAAATCTGAGTAATTAAAAAAGACTGAACATGCTGAAATCATTAACATGGCTCAGACCATGCAAATAACATTAACATATTTAATTTTTTAATGCACATTTAATTTTTAAACAACATCTAAGAGAAAGTGCTGGTTTCGGTAATGTGAAATAAGAGATCTAAACCTCCTCTCACTAAAAACGTTAAGAAATGATGGTCAAGTATAACATCTTTCAAATGCAATGCTAAGCATGTTAGAAATTCTTAGGTGTCAGAAACAGAGAGGAAATTAGAAAGCAGAGAGGTAAGTGCATGAGTTTATTCCGTGGCTTCCATAGCTGTGAGTGGTGCGGAGGTGCACGGCCCTGCCTCAGGACTCTGCTAAGGAACTGGGCTCTAACAGGAAAGGTGGGGAAAGAGGATCAAGTCTTAGGCTCTTGAGAGGCAGAGCCGAGACCCTGGCATAGAGTCAGGATCTGTGATAGGCTGCATCCGACCTGAGAGGACAACCCAGGGAAGAAATCGATATGCCAGGAAAGAGGGCTATAACCCTTGAGTCCTTTACCTGAATTTCAGGTTAAAATTTTTTTTAAACTGCATCATACCAGAAATCAATGTATAAACTTTCAGTAATATTTGTGGGACTCTAGGGAAGGAGGAAAACAAAATACCCTAAAAATATATGTCCTCAACATACACTATAAAGAATCCCCACAGGTAAAGCTCTGTTAGCTATTGGCTTATAATCCCACATTACAAAACACAGGGAGAAATAATTCACCATGATGGAAGAACTATTGTACATATGTGATATAATAATCTGATAGAGGGTATACATTATAGGTGTTCAATATAATGAAAGGGAACTTTCCCGTTCTGGCCACGAGAGCACAGGGAATGTCAGACTTACACTCCTGGTATAAACATCTCTAACACTGGACAAAACAGAGAAAACATTTAAGGCTTTGGACCACAGACAGTGCAGATCTGCGTTCCTTGGGAGAAAGGCAAACACACACATCAAGCGAACTCCACATTCATCCTGGGCTTGAGGCACCTGAGGACACTTCCCAGGGGCAGCGTGGGGAAGGGAGCGCAGGCAGGGAGCAGGTTCCTCCCTGGGCAGAGCAAACACCTGTTGAGAATCAGAGCTGCGGAGGCAACTGGAAAGTCTCCATGTTAATATTAAAGTACACTTCACGACAAGAGGGATCTTTCCGTTTAAGAAGGCATAACAATCCTAAATCATCACGCATATATTAACAGCAATTCAAACTACATGAAGCAGAAACCGACAGAACTAAAAAATGAAATAGATGAGTCCATAATTATAGCTGGTGATCCTGCTATAATTATCTAATTATTAGTTATTATTGTTAGAACAATTAAATAAAAACTAGTATATAGAGGATTTGTAATACTATCAAATAATCTAACCAATTTGATACATAGAGAAAAATACACCAACAAGTGACAATTCACCAAGATACATTATGTGCTGGGACCAAGAGAAGTCTCAGTAAATTTAAAGGGATTGAAATCATATAGAATATGTTTTCTCGCCATGATGAAATTAAAAATCACCAATAAAAGGATATCTGGAAAATATCCAGGTATTTAGAAGTTAAACAACATAGCTCTATATGATACACAGGTCAAAGAAAAAAATCTGCAAAGAAATTGCAAAAGGTTTGAACTAATGACAATCGAAACCCAATACATTAATGCTAATGAGGTTCTTACGTGGAAATTTATAACTTGAAATGCTTATATTAGAAAAGAGTGCTATAAAATCAATGATTTAGGGTTTCACCTTTAAAAATGGTAGAAAATAAGGCAAATGAAACTTTAAAAAAGCAAAAGGAAAGAAATAATAATGAAAAATAATTGAAATAGAAAACAGCGAAACAATACAGAAAAATCAAACAAAAATGCATCATTTGAAAAGATCAATAAAATTGATAGCCCCCATATAAATGAACCTCTAGCTAGAGAGGAAGAGTGAAAAAGAGAGTGCAAGTTACCAATACCTGGAAAAAAGGGCATACTACCATAGTGTACAGATATTAAAGAGTTAATATGAAATACTATCAATTACTTTATGCCAATACATTTGGCAACTTGGACAAAAAGGATAAGCCTTGAAAGACAGAATTACCAATAGGGCACTAAAAGAAATTAAAAATCTGACTAGCCTTGCATGTGTTAAAGAGATTGAATTCAAAATTTGAAAAGAACTCCAGACCCAGATGGCTTTACCAGTGACTTCTATCCAACACTTGAGGAAGAAATAATATCAATATTACACAGTTCTTAAGAAAATAGAGGAAGAGAGAACATTTCCCAACTCATTCCCGAGGCCAGCATTACCCTTAGAACAACACCACCAGATAAAGATGTTTTAAGAAAAGAACAATAAGATCCAAGAGTCTGGAACTAATAACTAAACTAAGAAAGTGTGGTGGCTTTTTGATGCTACCATTCCCAGTTATCCCAACAAACACTAATCTAGGTGATACAGCAAAGAGATTTTGAGGATGTAATTTAAAGTCTGTAATTGGTTGTCTTTAAGTAAGGAAGATTATCCTGGATAACCCGGCCAGCCTGACTTAAGGAGTTGGAAGTCTTTTAAAAGCAGGGCTGATGTTTCTTTTGAGAGTTAGAGAGAGAAAAAAAAATTCTGCCTGGGGGAACAGCTTCAGCCCAAGCCAGTGGAGTTCCAGCCTCCTTGTGACTCACCCCTCCTTGCATCCTCATTGATAAAGGAAGGATGGCAGTAGAAGAAGTTTAAAATGTGCACAGGACTCTAGTATACTACGCCCTCCAGGCCATGTAAACCAGAAGGGTTTTTTAAGTGTAATTAGTTATAAGCAGTCATATAATCTAAGAGTTTTCTCAAGAGCTTGCTTCATAAATACCAACTTCTACCCACTGAACTGGAGAAATAAAATGACATCACATTTGGTGGGTTTAAGGGGAAACTAGAGCCCTTTATCTTTCAGGATTATACCCCAGGGAAATAATTGTGATTAAATACATATGTATAAATATACAGTCAGTCCCTGACTTAACATAGTTCAATTTACAATTTTTTGACTTGGTGATGGTGCAAAAGCAGTATGTATTCAGTAGAAACTGTACTTCAAATTTGATGTTGATCTTCCCCTGGGCTAGCGATGATAGTCTGTGTGACACTCTCTCAGGGTACAGGCCAGTGGCAATGAGCCACAGCCCCTGGCCAGGTACGGGGTCCCGAGCTGAACAGCCAATACTCAACAGTGCACTGCATTGCCAGAGTTTTTGGATATTGTGTTCTGAGCACATCTGAGGTAGGCTAGACTAAGCTATGATGTCCAGCAGGTCAGGTGTATCAAATGAATTTTTGTGTTACGATACTTTCAATTTACAATGGGTTTGCCGGGATGTAACCCCATTGTAAGTTGAGGGTACGTATATAAATGTTTTTTGCTGCATAACAAAATGACCACAAACTTAGCAGCTCCAATTCTGAGGCCCATTTGTTAACTCGCACTTCGATAACTCGAAGTCTGGCACGGTGTGGCGGAATTCGGTGCCTTATCCTAGGTATAAGACTAAAGTCCTGTTTCCGTACTGGCGAGAGACCATCCACATTCCTTGGCCTTCCATCTTCAACAGAGAACCTTACTGGTATTAAATACTTGTAATACTTTGAATCTTTATGACTACTTGGGCTCCAACTTCTACACCCAGATTTGAAGAGCTCCTAAGTCAGGCTCACTTAGAAATGTTCCCTTTTTAAAGATGAGTGTGCTGTGTAACATAACCTAACTGTGGAGTGAAATCCATCATGGTCACAGCCTTGGGATGATAAAGGGCACGTGCTCTGTGGAGTGAGGGAGTTTGGGGCCATCCTCAGATTCTACCCACCACCGTATCCGTATCTGATCTAGGTAGCTGTATAAAAGGATAGGCACACATATTTCTATAATATCCTTGCCTACCTGCCACCTCTAATGACAATGTAAGTGGGAAATACAACATGGAGTGGCGCATGCGCAGTGATAGTAAGAGCTGCAAAATCATGCCAACATCAGAATCACTGCTGGGATCCGAATGAAACGGAGGAAACAGGGTTCATGGCATTGTGCAGTGGTTGCAGGGCAGGGGGGTGGCGGAGGAAGAGCCCATGTCCAAAGATGCACAAATGGGCTTCTACTGTCTTTGCCCTTTTGGGGGTTTGGCCTGAAAGAGGCCAAATTTTCAAAATACGGTGGCAGAGTTGAAGTGAACTTGGCCAACATATGAGTCCAGCTGAAGCCAGACTCCCCGGTCATTTTAAGGCTGTATGGAGCCGGTGTGAGAGGAGGGTGGAGAGGTTGAGTTACCAACCTTCCAGGGTCCCTTTGCCTTCAACATCCTCTTCTCCTGACTGAGTCACTGACTGTGAGTGGCAGCTGGAGTCAACATAAAGTTCCTCCCACTGCTGTCAGGCCCGCTGTCCAAACTCCCCCTTGGCTACCGGGCCCAGATCCTAGCTGCTGGCTGATCTCTCCTGGCTTTGCACACACAGCCTTCCTTTGCACTCAGTTTCCCCAGCAGGACTCTCTGTCGGAGCCTGGAGGGAAGAGGCTGTGGGGGAGCGAGGCCTGAAGCCTGACTTCACACTTCAGAGAGTTTCGCAAATGAGTTTTTCTTCCCGATGGTAAAAAGGGCCAAGGGACAAAGAAATGTGTTTGTTTGAAGCTTGTAAATCAGACAGCCATCTTCTTGGAGAATTTATGTTCTAAATTTTCTCAGCAACCACAGAATAAACTAAACTTTGTAGGAAGCCCCCCAGTTTTTTCCAAGCGGCACAAGCTAGGTCAGAAACCGAGGTTCCAAGATGCTGCCTCCCTACAGCAGCCTGCTCCCCATGGTGCCCTGATTCATCCTTTCGTGGCTTTCCCCCATTTCCTGAGAACATTTTTAAGCTCTTAAAAAATATCTCACCTTTCTCTTCCCACATGTCAGTGAGGGCTCTGAGGAGCAAAATAAATTTTCCTGTTTTTGACATCTAAAATACTTGGAACAAACGTGGGTGGGTGAGCAGGAGATCAAGGTATAGTGGAAAAGCACAGGTTTTTATTTTATTTTATTTTATCTTATTTTATTTTATTCTTTATTTTTATTTCCCACTCCAGGGTCCCACTGGTATTCAATCTGCACAGGACTGCTTCTGCTCATAAAGGCAGGTGGCAAATTTAGTTCTACCGAAATTACAGTTTTGTTTGAAAACTTCCTGAAATCACCATCAATCTTCATAGCAAGTCTCTGAAATTAAGATTCTCTAGATTGATGACTTATCCCCATTTTTCAGGTGAGAATCAGGCCCGGAGAGGGGCCAGGATATAATTGTAAAAAAAATTGCATGAACTTAAAAGACGTTTGACACATGAAGACAAACATTTCCTAGACAAGACGAGAGAAAAAAAATGCAAAGAAGCCTTGGTTGTTAAATGCCAAAAGGCAAAGGGTTCTTTCCATTTGTTCAAAAGAAAAAGAAAAAAAAGAGGCTATGTCTTTATATTCCCAAAGGGAGGAAGTATCTTCCTAGAAATAACATAAAGTGTAAAGGATTTTTAGTTATAAAATAAATACGTCATGAGAATGTAATGCCCAGCATGGTGACTATAGTTAGTAATACTGTACTATACATTTGAAAGTTGCTAAAAGAGTCAATTTTCAAAGTTCTCATCATGAAAAAAATATTTTGTTACTCTGTGTGGTGGTGAGTGTTAACTAGACTTATTGTGGTCATTTTGCAATGTATCCGAATAGCAAATTGTTATGTTGTACACGTGAAACTAATATAATATGTCAAGTATACCTCCATTTGTAAAAAGGAATGAAGAAAATATTATTAAAACAAGTAAAGGAAAACATGAGGTGAAATTTTTGTCATGCTACTAAGTTAAACAGAGTTTCTTCCTTTCATCTGCATTTTGATATGACAATTATAAAAAGTATTACACCTTTAAGTCAATAGGTTCAAGGAAGGGATTACTCACCCTTTCCATCTAAGAATGTCAACGCTACCTGAGGTTTTGCTATAAAATTTTGATATGTGAAGGTATTTTTTGATCATTCAGTCGCTACATTGTCTAAGAGTTGTTTGGAAAAAGGAGTTGAAAATTTAGGGAGAACATTATTATATAATATTTAAATTATTAAACCAATTATTAGATTTTTCCCCCTGAATTTATGACCCTAGGTCTCTAAAATGGCACTAAAATAAAAGGGAAATATTAAAAGCCACCAGAGGTCTGTTTGACTTTATCACACATCTCTTCATTAATTTTTGAACTTGCCACGACTGCAAAAGGGTTGGGGAACTTTTGCACAGATGGGGCCAGAGAACACAGCTGTCATGTGCACTATGTTCTCTCTGGGCTCAGATCAAAGGGCCTGACCTTGACACCCCCCACTCCCTTTCAGGTCCTCAGAACGGTGGTCCAGGGAAAAGAAATCAGAATCCACTGGGTACCACTTAGGAGATTTTCACTTGCTGTTTATTACTTAATCCTTAAGTAGTAGGAACAGTGGTAGTTATAGCAACAACTACTTTCTCTGTAGTGCTTGCTATGTGCCGGGCATAGTCTAGGTGCTTTAACATGCATTATTTCTTACGTCTCACCGCACCTCAATAGAAAAGCTGAGGGGAAATCCTAATTCATCTGAGATCTTCATTCTACAAGGTGCCATTTGCAAAGTCTTCTGCTCACTCCAAGTTTCCAGAAGGTAATTTGTATATGGATTTTCTTTTTCTTTTTTTAACATGGCTTTTAGGGATGGTCCAAACTATAAGCTATATGTTCAGGGCAATTGAATATGAGAGAGAGAAGAAATGATACCCAAAGAACTGACGTGTAGTAATAAATAAGACCGACTGTGAAGATGAGGGCTCAGCGTGCAGAAGACAGATATGATGTCTACATGGAGTGATATACACACCACATCACCATTGTTTTATGTCATGGTCACAAAGTTGAGGGACAAACAGTCAAGTACACTCCCAGATCAGGCAGCTTTGTGAACAGTTTCCATCATATACTTGCTGGCATGCCCTTGGTTTTCCTTGTCGTCTGCCAGTGAGTCTCTGGCTCCAGAGGCCACAGGAGACCTCATCTCCCAGCAGCCTCGCTGAGTCTCCATCTCATTTTCTTGGCCCTCCTTCCAGGTCCCTCATTGCCCTTTAATTACTTTTTTTTTAAACCAGCTCATCTAATACCTGTGTGTGTTTGTTTTAAAAGAACTTGGGAAGGTCTCTCCAGGTGCAGTGGGGAGGGGTTCTGAGTTCATGGGTGGGACAAGCGGTGCCATCCAAATATTTTAGGATGCAATAGGTCATGCATCATCATACGTTCAGTCTTCTGGTAAAACTGGCTGCTGCACCGGAGAAAAAGCCTTGTTTATGCACTTCCACAAAACCACTTAGAGTGTTGTCCAGTGGATCACATGCTATTGTTTCCAAGTATAAAGACAGTGGTTTGAACTGAGCAAGCAAATGATTCTTCATCAGTTAATAGCCAACCATTTTAAGGGCAGTGGGATACTGTAAATATTTAATGCAGAAGAAAGCAAGGTAATCAGGACTGATTGAAACTCATCTTGTTCAGGAGGACAGAAGAGATGGTTAGGTTTCTTAAAGAGCCACTCCTGAAATCTTTAGAATGAACATGCTTTTTGTTTTCATTTGTTCCTGAAGAGGCTTCCTCACCCATAAAATGAGGAGGTTGGAAAAGATTTTCTTTGCCAAATCATTTGTCTGCATCAGGCCAGCGTAAGGACCAATGGGGCTAGAACTCACATGTCCAATCCCAGACAGTTGGTGGGAGGGTCAAGACCTCCCCAGGAGAGGTGTCAAACCTGGCTCAAACTTGGGTATAAAAGCCAGTATTGTATTTGCTTCCAAAATAGTTTTCAAAAAGTTAAGACTTTATGTCTAGCAGGGACCTATAATACATGGCAGAACAATGATAATATGGACCAAAGTCAAATGACTCCATTCATGTAAGCACATATTTTATATCTTTTTATCAACATTACCTCATGCCATGCCTATGTGAAGAAGGACAGGCTACTGTTAGGGAGGCTTTGCATAAAACTAGAGAGCAGCAGTCCCCAACCTTTTTCGCACCAGTGACCGGTTTCATGGAAGATAATTTTTTCTACAAACTGGGGGGTGCAGGTGATGGTTTCAGGATGATTCAAGAGCATTACACAGAAGCTCACCTCCTGCCGTGCAGCCTGGACCAGTACTGGTTCGCAGGCCAGAGATTCAGGACCCCTGCTCTAGAAAGTACAGTAAGCTTCCTAATACCCTGCTGTCTGCTTCCATGATCTCTCTTAGCCTTCCAGCACTTCCTCCACTTTTCTCCTTCACCTGAGTTACAGAAGAGGCCAAGTCTTATAACTGTGATGGTTCAAGATTCAGTATCTGTAATGGAGAAGCAGCTACAATGGAGGAATGTATTGGCTGCAGGCATTCTATGTCCCAATGTTGACCACTGCCTTCTGCCAGCTACTGAAGGTCCTTGGGTTTAGAGATAGAAGCAAGAATTAGCTCTCCTCCTCCTGCCCCAGGATAAGAACCCAAGAATCTATATTATTCACAAAGTCCTGCAGCTAATTTTTATGCAATTAAAATTTGATAACCACTCTGATACAGAGAAAGGTTATGGGGGGAGCTAACATAGGAGAATAGGTTGGGAATGGTGAGGGGACAGTATTGGTAAGTATGGGCCAGGGATGGCAGTCTGGGACGCCTCTTAGGAGCTGAGAAAATGAATCAGCAACTTTTGGTGGTTCTGCTGGCACTTTCCTATCCTTCCCATCCCTCAACCTTCATTCTCAGTTGATACACTCTTGGTGGGCTGCAAAGCAGGCCTGTTACTGTCCCACTGTCATCCTCTCCCCCCAGGCACAGAGTGGCTGAGATGAGCTGGTTCATAGACCCTTGAGAGGAGCAGCGATGACATTTGCATTAACATCTGTCCATTTGTCTCCAGACACAGTCTCTCACTGTCCTCATTTAAGTAGAGGTTGCACACTTGTGACCTCCTAATTATCTCCTGCACCTGTGTAGTGTCTTTACAGCTGGTCTGGAGTCTCAGGGGGCTTCCACAAGGCCCTTACAGGTTCCCTGCCCATCTGTCAGCCTCTCCATTCTCACTCTCGACTGTGGGACTCAGCTGCAGCCAGAGCACAGAGGTCAGGACTCTAGCTGGCTTTTGCCTACTCCATAATCATAGCCAGAAATGGGGAATAGTGTCCTGAGTGTGCTTCTGCCTGGCTTTGCTAATATTTACTGAGGTGCCCAAGCTAGAACTCTGAGCCCTTTTCCCTGGGAAGAAGGAAGGGGACAGCAACGATAGCTGGTGGGCTCCTTAGACTAGAGCTGTGGCATGACTCCTGCGGATGGAGCCAATGAGAGCTCTGACCAGTCTTGATAGATGGGGGCAGGGGCACCTTGACATCTGTTCCAAGACTTTCTCCTGTCTCAACTTTGTACCACCTTCTTTTAAGCTGAAGTGGAGAATGGTGGTCTTCTGGAGATAGATCCTGCAGACGCAGTCCTTGGGAACATATTCTGCATTGGCTGGCCTCCAGCTCTGGTGTCTGTCCCCTCAGGGGAGAAGATAAGAATGTGGTGACCACTTAAGGAACAGGGCCAGGCTCTTTGAACATAATCATTTCCAAGACCTGAGACCCAAAGAGAAGCTTCTCTGATCTCTAATGATAGCATTTGTGCAAGGCTGACAAATGTACAGAAAAAGGGACAGGGACTAATAACCCAGGGGGCTTAGCCTCTGGGTCACTAGTGGAATGACAAGTGTTAGAAAAATCTTGTATTATTAATAGAGTGGATATGTGCTCACTCATCTGGCTTGAGTTGGGTTTCCTACAACAGAGTCTGCAAGATACTCCAGGTTATGGGATTTATTGAAGAAAAGTTCTTCAGGGATAACTTATAAGTGAGGGAAGGAACCAGGACAGGGAAGGGAGAAGAGCTGAGGAAGGATAAAATCTCAGCAGATCCACGGAAAGGAATGCCCCTATGCCCCCAGTTTGACTTTACTCCTTGCTGAGTCCTCACTGGGGCTGCAGCCCCTGCCTCCCCTCAACTCCACAAGCTTCACTGGGTGCTGAGTTTGGACCCGGTGCTGGAGCTAGAATGTGCCCTGGTCTCGAAGTGCTCTCAGTGGTCATCAACGCATAGAGGCAAGCGAGTGTCTATGTTATTGCACTTTTTGCCTTTGCTGGACTACTTCTATCCTGGGAAGTGAGTGATTTCTAGCCAATTAGTGTACAACCACATTTCAAACCTCATTTTTTAATGGTTCTGAAGGGACATTTCCACCAAATAGTGTTCTGGGATACAGTGATGGGTTATTTCCATAAAAAGAGCTGCCAACTTTGCTTCCCTTTTGAAAATCCACTTATAGTTACGGAAGCGTGTCTTTTAATTCGATGTTTTAAAAATGAGTAACATATTGAGGTTTTTGCATTTGTAACTAAAAGTTAACTTCACCGCGCTTAAAATGATAAAATCAAAGTCTATACGCCATGATCCAGAACATGTGGATAAAGTTCATTTTATTTTAAAATTAAAGTTGTCAGCTTTAAATATGTCATTAACTATTTGTTTAATGTGTATATTTCAGCACCTATATTAAAGTATATTGTAACTAATAAACAAAGGACGCTTATGGATGATGAAAAAGAGAGGACTCATAGCTTAAAACTGACGTTTGGAGTAGTGTTCAGTTAGCTCTTAATAAGAGATGGCAAAGAGCTGTTCTCCACATTCATGTCATGTGCCAAAGACAGAGGTTCCTTATCTCCCAAAGAAACTCTCATGTGAGAGCTGGCTAACTTTGGGTCTTCGTGCTGACTTTTGTCATGCTCTTGAATTATTTTATAAGCAAACAACAAACGTTTCTTTTTTCTAAAAGAACCAAAGGTCCTAGGTTAGCTTCTGCTATGCCTATGTTAAATTGTTTTGTTACCATTCTGGTTAATAAGGGAGCCAAGTGACAAGACTTTGGCTTGTCTGCTAGAAGCTCAGAAGCATTGGGGCCTGAGAATAAAAATCAAATGGCTAGTCTTCTGCAGTGACTCTTTTTAAAAATACTGTGCCTACTCAGTAGGATGGACTGGAAGGCCCTGGAGATTTGTTAAAGGCTCTCAGCAGCCATAGTATGTTCTTACCTTCAGGATAATAATTTGGCCTAATCTGTAATGCATATGTTCTATTAAAGAGTTCTACCCCCCTCCATCTTAAATCTTGTTTGTCACTGTAACAGACTAAACAGAGTCATTTTGTTGTGTCACAGATGGTTTCTCTGCTCTCCTTTCACTCTGCCCAAAGGCCTGTTAAAAACTACAGGCCAGAAACTAGGTCTCCTGAAAGTAATAACAAAGGACAGCCTCAGAGCCCTGGTGGAAAGGATTGTACCTGATACTCTAATTATTGATACTGCGAGGAACACACTCATGGGTGCAGCCTCCCCAGAGAAGCTAACCTTGCCACTGTGAATAACCTTGTCACCTGTCAGACTGTATCAGGGATGTCAGCTAGAACTTCCAAGGCTCTTGTAATCTAGAAGTAGAGGGCTCTATGAAAGTAGGCAGCTGATCCAAGCTTTGAAAAATAAGAATTGATTCTGTAGCCCTGGCTGGTGTGGCTCAGTGGATTGAGTGTTGGCCTATGAACCAAAGGGCTGTTGATTTGATTCCTGGCCAGGGTACAGGCCTGGGTTGTGGGCCAGGTCCCCAGTTGGGAGCTTGGGGGTGTGCAAGTCGATGTTTCCCTCTCTTTCTCCCACCCACCCCTCCCTCTAAAAATAAATAAATAAAGTCTTTCAAAAATTGATTAAGTAGACAAAAGAAAAAGGCTGAGGGAAATATTATTGTACCACCATTGTCTTTAGTGTTCTATTTTGAAAAAGTATACAAAGAAGTGGTTTTTTTCCCTGTATTCTTAGGACATCTCCAACCCTCAATTCAGCTGGCTGCAGTTGTGCAAACTGGAATGAAACACTGTTTAAATGGTGTCTGATTCCAAATGACCCCTCAGGATTCATGAAAGCCGCTCTAAGGGAAATCTTAATGAGCTAATGAATCACAGAGGAATGGAAAGACAATGATGGCACTGGTAACTGAAATGTGATGTGTTATTACTATAACTAAGCATATAATAATAATACCTACCATATAGCCTTCTTGTGAGGATTAAACCAATAATCACTGAAAAGGGTTTATACAAGGTTTGGCTGAGGTAATTGCTTAGTAAATGTTATATCTTCAGGTTCTTGTCATGAACACCATTGCATTTGGTACATCCACAATTGCATAACTGCGTCTGTGAGGTAGGGGTGTAAACGTGAGGAGACAATTGGTAGGCTGGAGTGAGGAGGGCTGTTTCTTCCATAAGCAGGCATGGCTGCTGGTCATATCTTAGTTACCTGTTGCTGCTGGAGCACAAGGGGAAAGGTGCCTTCTGCACTCATCCAGGGCACAGCATGCACAGCTGTCCATGGTGGTCCTGGTTTAGAAGGTGACATTGAGGTAAATATCTGAACGTGTTAAGAGTGGCAAGCCTTACCGATATTTTGGAGAAGAGCGTTTCCAACAGAGTGAACATCATAAGCAAAGACTTCAGACAGAAATATGCCCGGTGAGACTGAAGAATGGCCAGGTGGCCAGTATGTAAAGAGACTTAAATGACTCTACCAAAAATAAAAAATAAAAAAAGAAAGAAAAACCTGTTAGAACTAATAAAGAAATTCAGAAAAATGAAGGATACAAAATCAATATCTAAAAATCTATTGTTTCTATAAATGAAAAACAAACTATCAGAAAGAGAAATTAAGAAAATAATCCCATTTACAAAATACTTAGGAATAAATTTAACCAAGGAGATGAAAGACCTGCACACTGAAAACTATTAATATGACATAGATGAAAAATTGAAGAAGACAGATATAAATGGGGAGATAGTTTGTGCTCATGGATTGGGATTATTATTGTTAAATGTCCACACTACCCAAGGCAATCTACAGGTTAAATGCAACCCTTATCAAAATTCCAATACAATTTTGTTACAGAACAAAAGCAAGTGGTACTAAGATTTTTATGAAACCACAAGTGATTCCAGATGGCCAAAGCAATCTTGAGAAAGAAGAACAAAGGTGGAGGTATCATGCTCCCTGACTTCAAATTATACCACAAACTAGACTACAAATCAAAACAGTGTGATGTTGGCATAAAAGCAGGCACACAGATCAATGGAACAGAATTGAGGACTCAGAATTAAATCCATACAAATATGAATAATTATTTTATGACAAAGCAGCCAAGAATATACAATCCAGAAAGGACAGCCTTTTTAATAAATGGTGTTGGGAACACTAGACATCCAAAAGTAAAAGAATGAAATGAGACCACTATCTTATTCCATACACAAATATTAACTCACAGTGGTTTAGACTTGAGTGTGTGACCTGAAACCATAAAATACCTGGAAGAAAACACAGACAGTAAGCTCCTTGCAATTGAGTTAAGTGATTTCTCTTTGGATATAACTCTAAATAAAGGCAAGGGAATCAAAAGAAAAAATAAATAAATGGGACTACATCAAACTAAAAAGCTTCTGCATTATGAAGGAAAACATCAACAAGATTAAAAGGCAGCCTACTAAATGGGAGAAGATATTTGTAAGTCATACATCCAACAAGGAGTTAATATCTAAAATATAGAGATAATTCACAGAACTCAACAACATAAAAACAAACAACCGAATTAAATGGTCAAAGGATCTGAGGGAGCATTTTTCCAAAGAAGACATACAGATGTCCAACAGGCAAGTGAAACAATGTTCAACATCGCTAATTATCAGGCAAATGCAAGTCTAAACCACAATGAGACATCACGCATACTTTTTAGAATGGCTATTATCAAAAAGATAAGAAAGGACTAGTGTTGGAGAGGTTGTGGAGAGAAAGGAACCTCATACACTGTTGGTAGGAATGTAAATTGGTGCAGCCACTATAAAAAACAGTATAGCGATCCCTCAACACATTAACAATAGAATTACCGTATCACCTAGGCACCCTACTTCTGGATATTTTTCCAAAGAATACAAAAACACTAATTTGAGAAGATGTGTGCACCCCTATGTTCATTACAGCATTATTTATAATAGCCAAGATGTGGAAACAACCTAAATGTCCATCTATGGATGAATGTATAAAGATGTGAGATATATATGTATATGTATATATATATCACATATATATTTTATATATATAAATAGTATTCCATTGGGGATATATATATAATATATATTTACATCTCCCCAATGCAATATTATTCAGCCATAAAAAGAATGAAATCTTGCCATTTGCAACAACATGGATGGACTTTGATGAGATTATGTTAAGTGAAATAAGTCAGAGAGAGAAAGACATATACTGTATGATTTCACTCAAATAAATGACCCACATGCTACCAATACTGATAAATTTCAATCAGATAGAGTTAAATTTATTTTAAATTGAAGGAGATGACAGAAGCTGATACAAAACTTGTCTTCTCAGAAAATTCAGTGTCATAAGAGGAGACTTTGGCAAACCTTACTAGCCGTTAAATTTTAAAATTAAAACCTGAAGACATGAGTGAACTGTAAGAAAATCAACAATAGTTTGTCCGTCATACATCAACCATGAAGGACTCAGAAGGAAAAAGATGTGATGAGGCTATCTTTCTGACCTGGCTTCAAAATAGAAGCTTGATATTGCTTCAATGTGGAAGGCTCCTACCATGGCGTAAAATAGTGTGCAGAAAGAAGTTGCAATGAACTAATAAACAACCTACCAGGAGCCACTTGCTGGTAGATAAACCCCCCCAAAAGTGATGTAACATAAAATTTTATTCAGTCTCATCAACTAGTCCATGATTTTGAACTTTGTCATTTATCCTTCCTGCTATGTGACCTATTCACCTAAAAGCAGGGCATCTATTGTCAATACTAATTAGACCTCCCTATTGGATATGGTATTTCACTGAAATATACTAAATATTCATTGAAATTTTAGTTGAATAAACCAATGAGGCCAAATGAACAGCACACAGAACAAATGCATCTACCCAATGGTGATATTAAGGATATTTAACAATAGACATGACTCAGGCGCAAACCATCCAGAAAGAATGTCCTCCCCACATAAATAATCAGTACAACTCTACCAGAGTACATTAGTTAAAGATCAGTGGCACATTTATTACCTCCGTCCCTCATTCCCTCCAATTTAGATTTAAATATCACTGTATGAGACATTGTTTCTGTTACAATGTCCTTGGCCTTTTGGCCTTCAGCCTTTTTCATTTCCTAATGCAGTCATTCACTTACAGAAAGTAAACTGAGTCACTCATAAGTCCTACCTTTTTAGAATGTAGGCTTTTTAATATTTTGCTGATCTTTAGGTAGAAATATTTCATTACAAAAGGCTGTTTAGGTTTAGTACAAATATACCCAGGCTCTGAGCCAATGAACCAATGGTGATTTGCATGCCTACGCAGCTTAATCTTTTTATTATCTTAGCAAAAATAATTTCTCATAAAAATCATTTACTCATAATTTATACCTTATTATTCAAAGACCTCTTATAAGTACAGGTGTCTCTTTAATGGCATAAAACTTCCTTTTCTTCAAGATTAAATATGAAACTTTAATTAAAACATCCAAGGCAATAAAGGCAAATTATAATCCCTTTATGCAGTCAATGAAATGAAATTGAGAGAGAGAAGAATAGTGAATTTTTTAATGATCCATCCAACCTTATTAAAATTTTCATTATATTCCAAAAATAAGTTATCTGATAGTAAGTTTCTTCTTTATAGGAGGCAAAATTTTCCAGTGAAATTGTTGTTATTCCCTCAGTCAATATGAAAACAACCAGCTACAGGAAATGTTGTGTCTACAAAAGAAATGTTTGGTCTGCTGATGGACATGTATTAATATTATCTGTTTGTAGACCTCTTCTGTGTAATTTTATTTTATGTGTGTCTATCTCATCAATCATCATGGAAACAGATACAGTTCTCTAATTGTTGAATGGGGTGCGGGAATGGGTGAAAGGTGAAGGGGTTAAGAAGTACAAATTGGTAGTTACAGAATAGTCACGAGGACGTAAACTACAGCATAGGGAATATAGTCAATAATATTGTAATAACTGTATGATGTCAGATGGGTACTAGATCTACTGGGGTGATCACTTAGTAAGTTATATAATCACTGGGTTATACACCTGAAACTACTTTAATATTGCATATCAACTGTAATTGAATGATAAAAATTATTCAAAAAAAATTCCTGTTGAATCACTGTTGAATGGACTACCACCATCCTTCTGGACTCTAATACTTGATCCAAAGTGAATACCCTAGTTTTAAGCCCTCTCAAATTATGTTACTGTAATTAACTTTTAACAACATAGCATACTTATTAAAATCACATGCATTATTAGAATGCTAATAAAATTATTGTAACCTGTAAGAAGAAGGCACAGTCTTGAAAGGGAAGATGGACTGGAGTGTTAGAGACTCAAGCAGCTTTGCCACCTGTTTCACCCATTATCATCCCCATCAGTTGCTACCCCATGTGATCAGATGGCTTAGAATGAAAGCAGTTTTGCAACAATATGCAGTGAGTTTACTTTTATGTACTTTCCATGACCATTTCCTAATCAAAGCTCAGTTAATGAAAACTGGGTAATCATTTGATTTTTTAGTGGTATCCTACTGTGTGATTGACTCAGTGATAACAATCAGCAAAGGGAATCCAAGGAGTGTGTGTAATACAGATTACCTCCTCAGCTATTAAAAGTAAAATGATATGTTTGTATTCATTTGTTATCTTCTAATTGCTTGCTATTTGAAGTAGCATCCTAAAGTTGGGGTAACAAGATTGGAATATGCAGTCTGTCTTTGCACTGGCAGCTCAGCTACGCAACAGTAGCATTCATTTTTCAGTTGTTAGACAACAACTGTGTCTAGCTACAGTGAGACAATGACAAGGAAATTAATAATGTTCACCATTTTGCTCTTAGCCTAATGGTTTGTTTAATTAACTGGTTACCAGGCATAGCAAATACTATTTTGATATTCTAAGACATCTGTAATGGGGACAGAAATCTCTAATAGTTAATGGGCTAAGAGTTAATGGGACTCTAGTTGAGATCAGTAATATCAAACAACAGTAACAGAATTATAACTTAAACATAAAGACATATGGTTTCATAAGTAATTTCATGGCAATGATTTATAATTTAACATTGGAATGGCTCTGGGAAATCTCAAAATCAGATTGTCCTAGCTAAAATGTATGGAAGTATCTTTTTCTCTTCTTTAAGAAATGAAGAAGACAAAATGGTGAGTCTTTCCACTGTCCAAGACATCCTCTTGATCAACAAAAAGTAAAGGGAAATGGATTAGTCCTTCAGCCTTCTTGAGAAGTCAGGAAGGGGCTATTGGCATGGGGCCACAAATGGAAGAAAAACCAAAAAAGCTTACATAATACCAGGATCCATAGAATTGGAAAGATTAGCAAGTATGGCTAAGAATGAGACAGACATAGAGAAAAAAGATGGTGACAAAAGGCATCTGACTCCAGGGAAGAGAAAACTGAGTGACATGGTGCAATTCTGTGCCCATGAACAGGCAAGGAGCTGCATGGATTCCCATGCAGGTGAGTGTGTTTTGCAGGCTTTTGTCACCCAGAAACTCCCAGTGACTATTTTCAAACTAAATGTTTAATATATGCATTAAGTATAAAATATTGTGATATATATACATATATATCAATGTTACATATGTTTTTTATATAGAAATTAAATAAAATGTAGTCCTTTCTATTATTTAAATAGTGACTATCCAATGTTTCCAAGAATCCTTGAACTGTTGGGAAAGAGGGTGTGGTACCCCCCTAACAAATTACAAATAATATACAAATTATTACCTGTTTTCTCTTTCATTCCCTCATTTTCTAGAGCAACACCAAATGTATTCACTTTTTAATATAGTACAATTCTGCCCACACCCCAAGTCCCTGAGTCTCCCCTCTCTCCCTGAGGCAGATCTAGTTCCCTAAGTGGAATTCTAGAAATAACCATTGTTATAATTGTTGTATGTATAGTTGAGTTATATAACTTCCAACAAATGAAATTCAGGGATATTTGGAGTTTTCCTTTCTGTTCATTCTTGGGGGAAAGCAAGCCATGCATTAGGCTGGTTTAGTTGGTGTTGAGGTTGCCTGTCCCAGATCCCCTTTGTGGAGCCAGTGGACCCACTCCCTCACCACTGTGAATGTTGGCTGCTCCTGGCTCTCGGCTGTCCCCTTCTCTGGAGAAGAATTGTTTTTGGCCAAGGGGAACTCACTTGGGAAATGCCTGGGAGATGTGTCTTCTTGCACCCATCCCCTGACTGATTGATATGTGGTTAAACTACTGAGTTGTTGAAACTAGAGAAATCTGAGCAGGAGGGTACAGGAAATATCAAAAAGACTTTGTTCCTTTCCAGAGGTCATCCTTCACAGTTGACTGAATGACCCAACAGGGGCCAGTCTCCTGATCAAAGGAGTGAAGTGTAACATCTACACCAACTCCCACCTTTACAAAAAGGAAAGGGAAGCATGTGGCTGAGCACGAGGCATAGAATCTAAAAGCTAAAAATCAAGACAAAATGAAACCTAAAAATGACCCAAAAAAACCATGTCTGGGGGCACTGAACAACTGGCAGCAAGAACTTTGAAGACAGTGTTGAAGGACACACAATACTCCTTAGGAAGAGAATGATGGAGACTTATAGTTGAAAATGCATTGGGAACAATTATAGAAGCACAACTAAAATTAGCTGCAATTGGCAATAAGAATCCTTACATAAAAATAGCGGTAATGAAAAGTAACAATAGCTATTGTTGATTGAGCACCTGCTGAGTGTGAAGTTTGGTGCCAGGTTCTTTACATTTATTCATCATAGTCCCAGTAACTAATCTGTGAGGCTGGAATGAGACCAACACTCATCTCTTTCATAATGCCATGTTTCCCCTTATTCCATTACAAACTCACATAGGAAAGAGTAGTGTGAAACAGGTAGAAAAAGAGAAATGGAACCCTTAATATTATTTCCTTCTCCTTAGCGCACAGCACAGTGCCTGGCAATAAATATTTGTGGAATGAATTTGTGAAAGAACAGAAATTCAGATATCTTGGATGGTGGAGCCAGGTGCTGAATTTTTCTGTTTCCCCAAGCTTTCTGCATTAAATTTGTATTTTCATGAATTGGAAAATTATGAGCATAGATAACTATGTCTAATGTTTAAATATTTTGAAAATTTAGGATCAATGTAATTCCTAAATTAAGAGGGGATTTTGTATACATAAGAGCTTATTTAGTTTTACCATCTACCACTTTAGGCTTTAATTTGTTCGTACACATAAGTCCAAGGTTACGATAATGCTGCTTTCATAGACTTTCAGCACCACGGACAGCACCCACAGGATTCACTGTGAAAGTGGCTCTCAATCCCGAAGGAGGGCTGCAGCAGCTCTCCCCTGAGGAAGGGGGCCGCTGTTTAGGGCTCCTTTCCTCGGATTTCTGAAAAGGAAACTTCTACTTTCATTCATGGTCCTGGAGATGTCTTTTAGAAAGTGAGAGAATATCCTAAACATGTTCCTTAAGGCATGGGCCTGTCCTTGACAGCCAGAAATGAACAAAGGCAATCCCAGCAAATCCAATGGCAACCAGAACCCCAAATTAGGACACTAAGAAGTAGACCTGGGCTTGGTTTTCCAGACTTATGCCCTAAAATTCTATCCTTAGGTGGGAGAAATGAAAATGCTTTGGAATGTCACTTTCTTTGCCCCAGTGAACCACTTTCTGACAAGCAATCAGTCCTCTGATAGGTGATCTTGACCCAGGAACTGAACTGCACTCCCATTGTACAGATCAAGAAACTGAAGCTCAGAGGACTTGAACAATCTGCCAAGGAACATAGTCAGTTGAAAGCAAGACTGAAGCAAGCGACCAGGCTTCCTGATCATCTTATGAAATTTCTGAGATACACACAGAAGAGAGTTTGTCCTGGTTCTTGTGGACAGTTCACAGTCCAGAAGTCACACCACCCTCCCCTCTCATCCAGGCCCTCTTCAGCCACATCATTGCCGCCTGACTCCTAAAAGAATTCAGCATCTACCTCACTTTTCCTTGTAGACCTTTCCCCATTCTCACCTGACATTTCTCCTGCCTTCAGCATGTGCCCTGAAGGTCACTGTTCCACAAGCTTCATGGACAGGCCAACTCCTGTGAAATCCACTTTTCTTTGACCTGTCTCTGCAAGGAGCTTTCTTGTTTGAGGCTGCTCCTTGCAGAATGCATGCTTTCTTCCAGCTGTAATTTAATAAAGCTCAAACTAGGTGGTGTCCAGGAGGCCTAGGTCAGGAGCTTAGAAACAAAGCAGCTACCTACACTTCCTGCTTGCTTTGTTCTCATTCCAGCTTTTCTGACAAAACAGCATTTTATTTTATATTTTTTTGCTCCATTTGTAGTTGTAGGGTACTGTCCTCTTCCCCTATTCATGAGATCCTGCCTCTGTAATCTGCCAGCTTCCCCATTTCCTCCAACGTTGGGCCCTCACTTGCTGGGATACCTGGAGAAGGGTTTTTGCTTCTTAACTCCACTCTAATTAGACACTCATTAATTACAGATTAGGTCAATTCATATTATCCACATATTTTACTTCTAAAAATTTCAATTTCATTTGGCTTAACTTCATATAGGAAAGTCCCATGTGAACACCAAAACACCAGATATTGTTGAATTGCAACTGGATGAACTGAAAGAAAGGTTATCTTTCAGGTAGTATATTTTCATTTTTGGAGCACCTGACCTCTCTACTCACATACATGCTGTATAGCCATACATCCTCAGGTTTGCATGTGACTGTATGTGTACATTAAACACATATGTCTTGATACCTATTTATGTTATTGTTACTGACTACCCTTTAACATGGGAGCATACTTGTTTATAATTAAAAACGAAGCCTAGGCTCTCAGGCCTGCACCCTCAGCAGACCCAGAGGGGCTCCTGTTCCCAGCTGTGTCTTCAGCGGGTGGGTTCTAGCAGGGACGACAGTCTTCAGAACCTCTGAACCGGGCATGGCAATATCATTCCACCACAGGTTTGGTTATCTGCCAAGAGAACAGCCAAGCTCAGAACAGAGGAGCCAGCGCATCTGTTTGCTTGGGAGGAAGTTTGGCTCAGTCACCACAGAAGGTCTCAAAGTGGGGCTGGCGCAGTTTGCAATTAGACGTTCTCATTTGCATTTTTCTTACTAACAGCTATTTAGAGAAGAGCTTTAGAGATGCTGGCTGATGATTAAGGGAACTGGGTCTTCTTCTATCCACAGACCTGCAGGCAGGAGGGATTTTAGCAAAGCTATCATTTAAATACTTAAGGGAAAATGCTTTAAAAGCACATATCCCATCTCGCTCTCTGAGTTAGGAATACCCTGTCATCTCAGGACTGTTTGGCATAGCAAATATGAGATTGCTCCACATGGTAGCTGGGTGATCTTAGACAAAGCATGCAACCTTTCTAAATCTCAGTTTCCTCATCTATAAAATGGGTTAAGACTGTGTTCCTCATGTGACTGTTGGAAGGACTGTGTGAGATAAAGTTTACATTTTAATGAAGAAGGAAGAGAGAAAACAATGGTTAAACTAGTAAGTGTTTGGTTGTTTTTGTGATGAACAATGAAAAGAATATATTCAGGGTACCATGAGAGTGACAAGTGGAGATGTGGGTTGGTCAGGAGTGCCAGGGGTGGCTTTGTATCTTAGGGAAGATGAATGGAGGAATGATGTCATTATTATATCTAGCTAGGAAAAGACAAAGTGAGCATCTTGAGATTATTACTGAAGTTTAGATTGGAATGCTTTGGGTAAAAGTTGCTGTCTATACATGCTTTCTTGTTCTCTTAGTATTTCTAAATATGCTTAATTAAGCAAAATGAAGAAATTGCCTAAATTAGAAGTAGGTTCTCACTTCTGGTGGAGGGTTCTCAATAGTGGCCCTATTGACATTTTAGGTGGCATAATTTTTATTGTGGGGGCCTGTCCTGTGCCTTGTAGAATGGTTACTAGCATCCCTGACTTCTAATTGCCCCCTAGTCATAACATCCAAAAATGTCTCCAGACATTGCATAATCACCAATTGAGAATCACTGTTCTAGTGAAGTCATCTTAGAATCACATAGCATTTGGAGTAAACCAGTAATAAATAGTTCCCCATGTTTGAGGATATTAGAGAATATATAAAAACAAACAAGCAAAAAACAAAAACAAAGTTGGCTTGAGCCTTGGTCAGAGTCTGGGGTGGGTTGTGTGGTATGATTAGTTCTGCCTGAGACATGACTATTGTCAACTTCGTAAGCTGGAATGGGTTTGCCCAGATGCCCCATCCTGGACTGGCTCCAGATAGGGCTGGTCAAAGAAAAACCTGTGTAAAATCTGGGAGGCAGATGTGAAACACCAGCCATCTCTTTCAGAAGGGCTTCAGGGTCTAATAGAGTGATGGAGAGATGTACGTCCAACTTCAGCTTGTCATTCTCCTCCACTCCTTGTCCAGTTCTTCTTCCCACCAGCTGATCCCGCTGAGCTACAGCAAGCCCAGCTCACCATGTGACCATGTGACCATGGACATGTGGGGTGGCAACCTCACAAAGACAACAGCTTCCTCTCCATGCAGTCCTGCTTGGGTAACTGGACGTCCTTGGCTTCTCTGAGTTCCCTGCAAGCTCTGACTTGTACACTTGACAAGTGCTTCATGAAGTCTAATTAGGGCTTATTTGCTGACCTCATGATCCTTCTTCTAGAACTTCACTTCCCCAACTCCTCTCACAATTGGAAGGTGTCCAATTTCTATAACAAATCCAATCCCTTACTCCATAACACTCAGTGGTATTTTAGTGATTGTACATTGATGATATCTCTCTATTGCTTTGCCTTGCCCGGAACTAGAATTTCAGAAGCCACTGCTATCTAAGCCACTGTCATTACCACATCCATCCCAAGGGAGGAAGCGTAGAGCATGAATCATTGCCCAGGATAGAGGCTGAGAGAAGCAAGGCAGGCAGTCAACTTCCTTCCTAATTCAATGGACACTAATCAATTTATCTCTACTATGCCTGCTCCCAGAGCTCAATTTGTTTTGTCTACATTGGAAGACTGTAGATTAGAAGAAAATTAACTCTTCGTAGGTTGAAAGAGTAAGGCTTTCCCACAAGCAGCCTCAGGTTTAGGATTTAAACTGTGGTGATAGTTCAGCAGAGCAGGGTCCAGCACATCTTGACGGAAAGTGGTTACCCCAGTGCAACCTTGGGCAGAAGCAGACCCAGAGACAAGGATTTGAGGCAAGTTGTTCACTTAACAGGAGACATGTGGAGACTGAGAGAAGCTTGGGGGAGTGAGGCAGGGCAGGGCAAGCAGCCAGTAAAGGGTTTGTTATCAAGCTGGTGGCTGCATGGGTAGCTGGAGCTCAGTTCCACTGCAGAGCTCTGGAAACCAGTATAGAATGCACCAAGTTATTTCAGCTGTGGGTGATGACTTTTGGAAGGAAGGGTATTATGTTAATTCTTGATGTACACTTCTGACCTGCTCTGCATGCAGGCAGAAGACCACAGCTGCCACAGATGCAGATGCTGGCAGCTGGGCGTTGGCCAGCATGCACTAAAACGCTAAGGCCCAAGGAAATGTGCAGAGAGGCACTGACGGCATCTGTTACCTTCCGCAACACCAGGTTTTGTGCCTAAAACTCAACATGCATACAAAAACCAGACCTCAGAAAAGAAGCACATCAAAAAATTAAAAAGGATCTGTCCTGTGTTTAGCCTCTAGTTCAGGAAGTGGTTTATACTCAAGACCTGCCAACTAGAATCTTCTCTACTCATATTCCCCTGGTCAGTTTAGAGCAATGTGGAACCTGTTACATATGTTTGCTCAGTTTATTTATTTCTGATTTTTCTGGCCTTATTCATCTTCAGACTTGATGCTCATTCCTCCTTTTCCACTTCTGTTGGTACCATTGCACCAAACAGAGGAACGGGGTAGCAGATTTTTGTTGGAAACTTCACAGGGTGAAATTGGATCAGCAATGCCCTTTGGGTGTGGATTTTAGTTTATTGGGAAAACTGATCCCACATCCTTTTGATCTACAAGAGGACCTGGTTCAACCTTATATCGTGGACTTAATGGAACACCATAGAGAAATGGCCCCTTAATTCCACTCTCCATATTGTGAGTTGGCCTTCGGTAGAAAGGATGAAGAGATTACAGGAATATCGCTGCACATTTCCCTCCTGTAGGAATTGTGTTTAGCCTGTGAGAGTCTTTCATGGTAAAGGGATGAGATGGGACAGGGCAGGGCTCCAGGGCACTGACAGTTCACTCTCGCTCTTCAGGGCTGGCTCAGGTGAGCCCTCTAACAGGAGAGCTAAGGGCCCTGGAGTTCCTCTGTGGCCCAGGGTTGCTCTAGAGCACAGGTGGCAAACACAAGGCCCGAGAGCCAAATCTGACCCCCCACCTTGTTTTATCTGCCCGGCACCTTGTTTCTACCCGGCCGCAGCGCCGAGCTCTTGCTTAACTGTTAAGGAGCAGTTACATGTGTACAGTCCTAACATTACATTCGGCCCTTTGAAGGCAACCTCGAGGCTCATGTGGCCCTTGGTGAAAATGAGTTTGACACCCCTGTCTTAGAGCATAAGTATACATAAAGGGATCCAGGGAAAGGACTGAACTGAGAATGAAATGCACCTATGACTGGAGTTCCACTTGTCATGAAACTCAAGGAAAAGGGAGTGAAAGAAGAGGAAGGAAGAGAGGGAGAAAGAATGGAGATTTGGGTTAGAGTGTTTCCTGTTGTCTAGCCCGTGAAGTGGTGTTATAATTTGAGATGATGTCCTCAAAGCTCAGTTAAATAACTTTTCTAAGATGACTTAGCTAGTCAGTGGCAAAATTCAGATTCAAACTCAGTCTGACTTACTCCAAAACTTGTTCAACTTTGCAACCCCACACAAGCATACTTGGCAGGCAACTGGGTTTGGTGCAGCTCCCACTAGAGGTAGGAGGACCCAATAAATGCAGGTACCCCAGTGTCACTCACTACCCATTCATTCACATTAGTAATGATAACTAAGTAATAAGTAATATTTGAGAAATTACTATATGCTATATACTGTGCATGCCACTTAATCTTTAGAACAAAGTTATTATACTTTAGAATTACTTGGGAAGCTTTTATATTTTTATATTAATTTAAAAATATATTTTATTGATTATGCTATTACAGTTGTCCCATACCCCCCTTTATTCCCCTCCACCCTGCACATCCTCTCCCACCTGCATTTCCCACCCCCCTTATTTCATGTCTATGGGTTGTACATATGAGTTCTTTGGCTTGTACATTTCCTATTCTATTTTTAACCCCCCACCCCCACCCCATCCATTTTGTACCTACCATTTATGCTACTTATTCTCTGTGCTTTTTCTGGCATTACTCCCCTCCCCTTCCCTGATGATAACCCTCCATGTGATCTCCATTTCTGTGATTCTGTTCCTGTTCTAGTTGTTTGCTTAGTTTGTTTTTGTTCTTGTTTTTTTTTTTTTAAGGTTTGGCTGTTGACAGTTGTGAGTTTATTGTCATTTTACTGTTCATATTTTGATCTTCTTTTTCTTAGATAAGTCCCTTTCACATTTCATATAACAAGGGCTGAGTGATGATGAACTCCTTTAACTTGACCTTATCTGGAAAACACTTTATCTGCTCTTCCATTCTAAATGATAGCTTTGCTGGATAGAGTAATCTTGGATGTAGATCCTTGCCTTTCATGACTTGGAATACTTCTTTCCAGCACCTTCTTGCCTGCAAGGTCTCTTTTGAGAAATCAGCTGATAGACATATGGGAACTCCTTTGTATGCAACTCTCTCCTTTCTCTTGCTGCTTTTAAGATTCTCTCCTTCTCTTTGATCTTGGGTAATGTGATGATGATGTGCCTTGGTGTGTGCTTCCTTGGGTCCAACTTCTTTGGGACTCTCTGAGCTTCCTGGACTTCCTGGAAGTCTATTTCCTTTGCCAGAATGGGGAAGGTCTCCTTCATTATTTCTTCAAATAAGTTTTCAATTTCTTGCTCTTCCGCTTCTCCTTTTGGTGCCCCTATGATTCAGATGTTGGAATGTTTCAAGATGTCCTGGAGGTTCCTAAGCCTCTCCTCATTTTTTTTTGAATTCTTGTTTCTTCATTCTGTTCTGGTTGAATGTTTATTTCTTCCTTTTGCCTCAGATTGTTGATTTGAGTCCCAGTTTCCTCTCCACCACTATTGGTTCCCTGTACATTTTCCTTTATTTCACTTTTCATAGTCTTCACTTTTTCTTCTAATTTGTGACCATACTCAGCCAATTCTGTGAGCATCCTGATTATCAGTGTTTTGAACTGTGCATCCGATAGTTTGGCTATCTCTTCATTGTTTAGTTGTATTTTTTCTGGAGGTTTGAGCTGTTCTTTCATTTGATCTATTTATTTTGTCTCAGTGCACCTGTTACATACTAAGGGGCAGAACCTTAGGTATGCTCCAGGGTGGGGCAACCCACTTCACAGTGTTGTGATGCTGTATGTGGGGGGAGGGGTCTGAGAGGAAGCACAACTGCTTGTTCAGCTCTCTGCCAGCTTTCAGTCACTTCCTCTGCTACCCACAAGCAAAGTAGGCCCTTCTGGTGCTGATTCCCAGGTGGGTGGGTTTGTGTATGTTCTAGGACCCTGTGGGTCTCTCCAACGAACTCTCCTGTGAGGCTGGCAGTTTTTCTCGCCTCCTCAACCCCCACAGGTGTTTTCAGTCAGAGGTTTTGAGGCTTTATTTCTCTGCACTGGGACCCTGGGTTGGTCAGACTGTCTGGTTCCCCAGTTGTTCCTCCCAGTTTATCCACTCGCAAATGTGGGACCACCAGCTTTGCCAGCTGCCGCCTTGCCTGTTCCACCAGCCACTGCCTTGTGGTGAGTCCTCTCTGCCCCACAGCCCCTCTCTACCCCTCCTACTAGTCTGGATGAACGTTTCTTCTTTAACTCCTTGGTTGTCGGACTTCCATACAGTTCAATTTTCTGTTAGCTCTGGTTGTTTTTTTGTTTTTAAATTTGTTGTTCTTCTTTTGTTGTGTGAGGTGGCACTGTGTGCCTACCTTTGCCTCCATCTTACTTGGGAAACTTTTAAACATACGACTTCCTGGTGGCCTCACCCTAGATCAATGGTATTAGACTCTCTTGGGATTGGAACAGAACATAAATATATTTTAAAAACTCACCTGGAGTACAGAATGAACAACCAGGGTGAAGGACAGTGGCTCTCGGACTTGAGAGTCACTTAGGTCATGTATTGGGATGCTCTGGAGGTTCAATAAACAATTTCTGGGCCTCATTCTCATAATATGTGATTCAGTAGATCTGGGCTGGGGACCACAATGTTGTATTTCTAACAAGTCCCCAAGTGACACTGATGCTGCTGGCCTGGGGCCCTCACTTTGAGAACCATCTTTTTAGGAGAACTTTGAGGATGGTATTATAATAATTCCTATGTCACATATTAATCAACTGAGGTTTGGTGAGGACCAAGCCAGAACTCAAGCCAGGTCTGTGATCCATGCCCTTAAACATCTATGCTCTATTTGCCTCATCTTGTAGAGAAGTTGATCAAGCCTGGCTGCCAAGTGCTTCGCTGAAAAGCAGTTACAGCTGAATTCCAACACTGCTTAAAAGGCTGTTTGTGGGCTTCACTAAGTCAGTTCCAAATTCTTGCCTGCTAGCAAGAAGGAAGAAACATTAGAAATGACAAGCTAATTTTGTTCCATTAATCAAGATAGCATTAGTTGCTCCAATCTCCTTAATGAAGGATGGCTAATGCGTACAAAAACACTTCATTCAGCACGGCTACCAGGAGCCACCTCAGGGGCCTGCGCTTAGAGACTAAAGGAAAACTCTTCTGGATAAATGTTCTCTTGAATGCACTCAGCTCTCTGTGCTGGCCGCCTACGCAGCTAAGATGTCCCATAGAAAGCACAGCTCTTGTTCCAGGTGATCGTGGTTCTAAGCCTCAGGTGCCCCAATGCCAGAAGGCTTTGGCTTATGTGGACTTCAGGGATGGTCTCCCAGGTGGATTTAGATCCTTTGTAAATGTCAGAAGCTAAAGCCAAAAGCACCATAAGCAAATTGATTACAAATTCAGTTTCATCCAACATTTTTTTTTATGGTCATGGAGGTGAATTTCAAGACCTTCAGAACCCAAGTGATAGCACTTTCAACTTTAATTTTCCATTGAAATTCTAACCTAGGCTAAGAGCTGCAAGGCTCTTGGAGGAGGCCAGGCTTCCATTTTTGTGCTTTCCCTCCCTTCGGGCTTTCTCCTTGGAGCGAGGGTCCCTTCATTTACAAGAGCTGGTGGAGCTGAGACTTGCTGTGATAAGTCTGTTCCCTGACTCTGCTCTCTCCTTCCCATCTTCTTCGTGATCATGATTTTTCTGGTAGCCATTCAACTAACAAGTTGATAGAAAACAAAACAAAAAAAAATGATCTTGTGTAGATTCTCTAAAAACAGAGCCTGAGATGCATTGTTGTGCAAATGTTGAGGGAGTGGTTCCAGTTCTCCTGAGAGTAAGGACTTGAGGAGGCAGCAGAGGGAGAGAACCTAGGCTAAGAGGTAAGTTCAGCTGACATCTAGCCTCAGCCTGATCCCACGGCAGTTCTGGAGCAGGAGTCACATCACAGTGTTCCTTCCTTTTGTGCCCTGCATCAGCCAGTGATTGGCTGCAGGCCACGGATGGGAAGAGCATAATAGCTCCGAAGTTTCCAGAAGTGGGTCTCAACAGATGAAGGGCAAGTTTCAGGATAAAGACATGAAAATAATCCAAGTGCCCATCAATAGATAAATGGATAATGGAAGAAGTGTGATGTATATACAAATACATGTATATCATATATGTATGATAATATAAGAAATGATATATATGAGTGGGACCCCCAAACCAGAATTTATTTATAAAAACTTGTGTATTTAGTCTTACATGTTTAAACTTCAGTCAGTTTCAAAGTACTCTCCATTTGATGTAATACGCCTATTGAGACTATTTTTCGCTACTCAAAACAGTTTTTGAACTCATCAATTTCTATGCCTTTTAGTGCTCCTGCCATTTTTGTTTCACTTCTTCCACATTGGCAAAACATTTCCCAGCAAAACATTTCCTTTTGAGGACTGTTTTCATTCAGGAACACACAAAAAAAAGTCACTTGGGGAAAGATTGGGAGAATAGGGAGGGCAGGGCATGGGGGTCATGCTGGTTTTGGTCACAAACTGCTGAACACTCAGGGTGGCGTGGGTCCGTGTGCTCATAAATCACTCATCATGAAATGGGCAAATGTGTTGTCTTAAAAAAAGTCACTGAAGCCAAACGCAGCCTCTCACAACAGCACCAGCTGGTACACTGATGCACATGAGTTCTTAGAACACTAACCTAGCGGAGGAAGCCTGTGCTACAAGGGGTCCACCCTCCAGAAGATAATTCTGGTTTTTTGGAGGGTTCCCCCTCATATATAGTGAAATACAGTGTCGATACATGTGTCCCTTCTGTAAATAGAGCCAAAATATACTCTCTCCTAAGTGTTAGAAGAAAGCCATATAGTAGCTGCAGTTGCTGTGATTTTGGTGGCAATGCCAACTCTCTAATACAGTACACTGTAAAGATTCTGCAGGCAACATGCATCGCAGCTGGGCCGCCTAAAGTAAGAATAAACAGAAGGCATGTGGGATGGTAAGTAAGCAAATAATCTTGCTGAGTATTTCAATTCTCAAAAAAAATCCATTTGAAAGTAAACTCTGCCACAACAGGAAATATTACAGCTATTCCAAATGCTCTTCAAACACATCACCAACCTATCCGAACAAAGCTAGGGTTGCTTACGGGGAAGCAGGAGTTTTTCCAGAATGTAAAAAATGTCAACATTCTTTGTGCCTGTTAACTCCAATATTAAGAATTACAAACCAATTATAAACAAAATAGAAAAGATTATAAGAAAAATAGAAAGTATCAGGGTCCTAGTTCCTCCACCTGTTGGCTTTGTGAGCCTAGAAAATCTACTTAACTTCTGAGCTCATGCTTTTGTATTTTATAATGGGAGTCATTGCCAATAAAGCAGTGATGGAATATTGTCACAGGGAATAAAGCGAATGAAGCAGCATGCATACAGGGTGGGGAAAAGTCCATTTACAGTGCGAGTACATGAAACAGTTTATTCTTGTATTATTATTTATTAATTATTGTATTATTTTCCATATGGACAACTGTAAACCAACTTTTGCCCCACCCTGTATAATATGTTACTTTTGTGTAAGAGAAATAATAACATGAGACACTATACCCAGAAGTTCTGCATTTTGGAATTTAGCCTAGGGATAAGATTTAGCCTAGTAATAAGATGCATTCATACAATGTCAATTCATATGCAATGCTCTTTACGGCACCCTTATGGGTATTTGCAAGATAGCATCCAAATCCTGTACAATCAGGAGGGTGGCTATGTAAGTTATCATTCAAACAGGAATTCTTCTGAGAGTGGAAGGCATATTAATGATTAAACATTAAATATTATTTTAATTAATACTAATTAAAACCAGGACAACTGGTGTCAACAGGGATGGTGCCAGACAAGCCAGCATGTATTACATACAATCAGGAAAAAGTTACTTGGAAACCTACTGAATTCCAACAGAAAACACAGGCAATGAACCAAGAGAGGGCACGAGTTGTGGGGTCTTTCAGCTACTGCAGGCTGAGGTGCTACCATTCTAGCACCAAAGGGCTAGAGCGACTCAGAAGGAGGCTTGCCTGGGAACCTAACTTCTAGCTCTTGGTCCTCATGACTCACCTGCTCACAACCTGCTGTTAAATGTGACCCTTTCGTAATTCCCTGCTATGCACCTAGGATCCCTTCATCCAGAGTTTTGTTAACTTTTAGGTCATCAGAGCGCTAACAATACCTTGAAGACATAATGAATCTAATGGAAGAAAAGTTATCCAAGGATAGAAGGCCATTCCTTCACACACACACACACACACACACACACACACACACACACACACACAGCTGCTAATGCACCAAGAACGACCATGCACAGAGGGAGCGCTGAGAGTTTGGTTCCAAGTGTAGGGGAGGCTCAGAGGGTTGTCTCATCTGGCCAGCCTCGGCAGATATGGGATCAGGGAGGCTCTCTGAATGGATGGGATGTAGAGGCAGAGGCTTGAAGGAAGTCCTCACGTGCTGAGGAAGCAGGAAGCCTTAGTGCAGTTGGCACATGAGGTCTACCCTGAGAGTGCAAGGAGAAGATTCCAGGAAGGGTGGCTTGAAAAGGCTGCGCAGGTCCTTCCACTCCTCCATCTCCCACAGAAACTCTCAGGTTTCAAGCCTGGCACCTAACAAAGTCACCTCTGTTTGTGTCGGGGTGTAAGAGATCTGCTAGAACTGCCTGTGTTTTATTAGGTCTCCATGCCCACAGCCTCCTTGGGTGGAAATGACAAGACAAGAGACACAACTGCTCCACGCTGCCTTTGTCCTAACTCTGATGTGTCAGGATGTGGACACATATCTCTTGGTACTCTAGCTGCTGGGAGAGCTGAGAATGACTGTCATTGTCTGTCCAAAGAGAAGCAGAACTAGCAAGTCTGTTCTACAAATGGGAGTGCTTTAAACTACGTCTGCCTGGTACTAGCACAGCCACCGTGGAGTCCATCTACAGCAATTTTATTAGCAGCAGTGGGTTGTCCCAGATCTCTGGGAGGATTAGCGCTTAGAAAATAATCTCATTATAGTTGGCATCATCGGACAAAGGAACTCAATGGCAACATTAGTAAAAGGTAAAGTGGAGCTGATAGGCAGATCCAAGGCTGACTTCCCTTCTCTCCCTTGAATCCACTTATCACCCAAATGTTGAGCAGAACACCCTCTTTTCCCAGGGTCCTCTGAATGCCATCCCTATCCCCATAAACCTGTCTATCTCTTACCCCCACTTCTACTCCATCAGCAATCCCTGATCACTCTGCTCCCAAAACACATCCAAATATTGCCACATCTCTCCACTCCTCTGCTCCAGCTCTGACCAGGCCACCACCAGCTCACCCGGACTGCGGTCATTGCCGCCTGACAGGTCACCTGATTCCAACTACATCCCTCCACGACCAAATGTACCCGACACCATAGCCTGAGCATCGATATGTTCACAGGGTCTAGCTGAGTATCGCCTAGTCGAAAGTGCTCCAGTGGCTTCCCATTGCATTAAGAATTAAGTTCACAGACACTGCAGGCTCTAGAGTCCTTGCTATCACTATGACTTCAACTCCCACCACCATCCACATTCCTTCCCGCCCCGGCCACTTTGGTCCACTTGATGTTCTTGGGACCACACAGCAGGCTCCCTCCCTGGGGTCTTTGCAGTTGCTCAGATCAGTCTTCCCCCAGATGCCCAGGAGACTTGCCTTCTCACTTCCTTTGGATCTCTTTCTACTCAAATACCACCTCCTCCGGGAGGTGTGCTCTGACTATTCTAATGAACAAAGCGCTATCGCACGGTCTCCTTTTCTTTTCTCCATGACATTTAGCAGTAACCCCCCCACCTCACCGAAACACATACTTGTTTGTCTGATTGTTTAGTGCCTGTCAGCTCACTAAAATGTAATCTCCACAGATAGCCAGAAATTTGTCTTTTTAAAAAACAATACTGTATGCCCAGCACCTCGACTAGTGCCTGGAGGGAGCAGACATTCAATAAATATGTATTGAACAAATGAACAGTAACTGAAGTATTGCAAATCATTAACTTTGTTTAATAACAGCCCAAATCGTCCCTATAATTATGTCACTGTCACTAACTTGCATTTTTAAATGCTTTCTTAAGTAGAATTACCTCTGGGAACTGAGCCTCACCTGGGGATCACAGTAGGACAGTGTCATGCCCTTGAATATTGTCCGTCGTATGTGTGACATCAGAAAAAAAGTTGCTTTAAACAGAGAGCAGTTGCTCTAAAATACGATTTCTGGCCTCACTCTGCAGATATTTTTTTTTTCTGGAGGCATTTGGTGAGAAGGCAAGGAGCATGGCTTCAAGAAGCTGTCCACTGAGCTCCTTTGGGAAGGAGGTGGGACAGTGTTCCACCCACACACACGTACACACACACTAGATAGGTAGATGCGTACTGCTATGTGTGAGTACACACCCACACATACATTCAGATGTGGGGTGTTTTTGTGTAGTATTTTTAGAGAGAGGAAGGGAGGGAGAAAGAGAGGGAGAGAGACATCAATGTGTGGTTGCCTCTCGCACGCCCCCCACTGGAGACCTGGCCTGCAACCCAGGCCCGTGCCCTGACTGGGAATGGAACTGGCAACCCTTTGGTTTGCAGGCTGGCACTCAATCCACTGAGCCACACCAGCCAGGGCTAGATAATGTTTTAAAGAACATATATATACATTTTGCTTTACAAAACAATGCACAGCTTCCTTTAAATAATAAGCATACTTATTTAAACAATAACTTATACTATTGAGGCACACAAATAAGTAAACACAAATTTTGAAGAGAAAAATGCTTCGGCTATCATGTGATAATGCACTACAAATCCTTTTCAGTGAAAAGTTTTTGAGATGGATTAAAGGGAAGGCACAAGCAGTTCCATGGAAAGTCCTGAGCATTTGTTCTGGGATATTTTAGCATGTGATAGATAAATTCGGCGAAAAATTCCGGGATTTCCCCACTGAACAGGACACAAACTTAAAAGGCTGACTTTGAAATGTTAAGGCTCTGCTTTTCACCGATTCAATGTCCCTTTGTTCTCTAATTGGCTAACTGGCTGTGGTGGGGGAGGGGGGAGTGGTTTTCATGGCCTCATCCTGCCTGCATAGTAACAGGACCTTTAAAAAGCTGGGTGAGTTTTGGTTTGTTTTGTTTTGCTTTGCCTGTTGCTTTTTTTTTAAATGAACTAGGCAAGTTGCTCAAAGAATGGCTCAGAAAGGTAGTTGAAACATCATTTTTAAAATGTGCTCTATAATTTTCTTAGAAATAAGGTCTGGGTTTATAGATATGTGGTAATAATTATAATAAAATGTGGGAACCTTCTTATACTGGATTGCAATTCTTTTTTGTGTTTACAACTTGATCATTATAATGTGCCCTTAATTGAACGTTAATCCAAAATAAACTCACAACATAATTGTTTGGTTAATTTAATTAAAGAGTACTGAGCTGGAAGAATGTGCAGTAATAATGAACAAACACAAATTGAGGAGGAGAGTGAAAGTCTGAGAAGCTTGAACGGAGTGAATAAATGGGAAGGGTGATACCCGTTACATTGGCTTTTGAGCTCATTGTACTAAAGTTGTAGACGGTTAATAAAATATTGGAGTAGCAGAGAGAAGAGACAAAGACGCTTTATAAAACACTGCAGATGAAACTCTTCTTGTAAAAGGGCCACTGCTTAACTTGCTTGATGCCTATTAAATACCAAATTAGCCTATTTTAAAAAAACAGAAGCCCTGCGGAGCCCTTCTTTCTCTAGGCTCACATCCTCCTTTGTCTAGCAGGATGTGTGGTATGAATGTCAACGAACTTTTCCAACTTCATTTTGAAGTGGCTCATGGAGCATCCCCGAGCATTTCAGTCCTGTTAGCTGGGTGTCCTGGGGTCTGTGTCTGCCACGTGTCTCCTCACACCCCATCCAGTCATCCCTGCCACGGGGGTCTCTCGGGGACAGGGTGCATTTCCCCCCTGCAGTTTTACCCTGCCTATTCTCAGCTAAGGTTCTGCTCTAACCCTTCCCTGTTTTCTAGCCCTGGTGAGTGGGGCTAGAATTCTAGGCCCCCTACTTTTATCTTCCTGGACAAACACCTAAAGCAGATACAGCTTCAGTGCCCACCCCACACCCCCTCCTCCTGGCACTACCCTTATCTTCAACCTTCCAAGCAGGAGGTACCGTTTCATCATAGCAGCCCCAGGAGAAAAAACATCAGACAGCAATAGGAGGAATGGACAGGCAACCTTCTCAAAGACCAGAACTTGTCTTATCCATGTTCACATTTCCAGACCTGCCAACAGCACCTCACAGTCATAGGTGTTCAATAAATGTTGGTTACACTGAACTTGAACTTCTCTTCCCCCTCCCAACTTCATCCATAGAGTTGGTGGCTCCATTGTAAGTTTCTTATGAAGCTGTCATAAAAAATATTTTACTTATAATGCCTAACATATGATTTGTTTCAGGTGAACAAAATTTCCAAAATTTAGATGCCTTAACTTAAAATTTTTTAAAGAAGTAAGACATGATCTATAATTTGGGACCTAAGGTATGATAACAAATAAATGAATTTAACTATACATATTAGTCAAAAATTGGCAGTTACCAAGGTGTCCTGCAATGGTTAAATGGATAAATAAGTTGTGTTATGCTCATGCAAAGGAGTACGATACAGCAGCAAGAGTGAACAGCCTACAACTGTACAGAAAGTATTGCCGACTCTCACAGATGTCACATTCGGAGAATAAAGCCAGACGGTGAGTATAGTGAATGAGTTTCCTTATATAAAGTACAAAACAGGCTACATTAACCTATGCTTTTAGAAGTCATAATAGTGGTTATTCTAGAGACAGATGTTCTCAACCAGGCATAATTTGGTCCCCAAGGGACATTTGGCAATGTTTGGAGAATCAGTTTGGTTGTCACACTGGGGAAAGAGTTGCTTCTGACAGCTAGTGAGTGGAGGTCAGTTCTGGGGCTAAACACCCCACTATGCACAGGACAGCCCCCCATAGCAGAGAACTGTCCAGTCCAAAACACCCATGGTGCTGGGGCTGAGAAGCCCTGTCTTAGAGGGGCAGTGGCTGAAAGTGGGCATGGGGAAGCTTCTGGGGCCTGGTAATATCCTTTTTCTTATCTGTATGCTGAATACACAAGTGTGTTCAGTTGGAAACTTCCTCAGGCTGTACACATATGGTATGTATACTTTTCTACATGTATATTACCCTTCAACAAAAAGTTTTTAAAATGTTAAAAAGTTATCAAAGCTTTAGAAAAACCTTGTTTAGTAAAATATAGCCTAAAAAATTATATTTAATAAAAAATATATCCAAGGTTATATTTAATAAAAATATAACCTTGTTTAATAATAATATATCCTGAATTGGAGGATATATTAAGCAGCTATCAGTTTACATTGACCAAACCATATAGATTTAGTAGAAAACAAAGAAACAAAAAGTAGAAAAAACACTAAATATTTAATAATAAAACAAGACATAAACATTTTACGCATCACATCTCATTGAATACCAGGATTTAGGGCGCAATTTAAAATGGCAACAGCAACTTATTTTTAATCATCACCCGAGGACATGCTTATTGATTTTAGAGAGAAAGGGAAAGAGAGGGGGAGAGAGAAAGAGAAACATCGATGTGAGAGAGAAACATTGACCAGTTGCTTCTCACACATGTCCTGCCTGGGAACCAAACCTGCAACCAAGGTATGTGCCCTGACCAGGAGTCGAACCTACAACTTTTCAGTTTATGGGATGATGTTCCATCCAACTGAGCCATGATGGCCAGGGCGGCAACATTAAGGTTAAAAAAAAAAAAAAAGAATTATACACCAACAAAAAATGCATGAATGTTTTATTTATTAGAAAGTCCTGTTGACCTGAAGATAAAAATCTGGCCGTCACTTTTAGAATTTAGTATGTCAGCATCTGCAGAAACCAAGGAGGAAAATAGCCACTTTAAGAAAAATGCCTCAGTGCCATCCACAGCCTCTTGCTGGGACCTTTTTCTTCATCCTGAACATCTGCAGCATCCTCTGCTCTGTGATCGTTGCTTTGCACTCTCGCCCCTTAAAGAGAGGAAAAAGAGACTGAAGAAAGAGGTGGGCCACTCCAGATTGGTCGGTGGCAGGCTTAACAAGCAAGGGAATTTACACATGAGGTTTGTCTGGGGGGCCACAAGACAAGTAAATCTCTGCACCCACCTGCCAAAATCTTAAAGGTTTATCTAGAGGCCTTAACTGGGTTCAGTCACATATTCAGTCCAAATGACCTCAACAACACCTACTCTCTCAAGACCACATTCTTGAAGCAGCTCCTAGTGTGGGGACGGTGGGCAGAATGCACATTCCCAGGACAAGGGAAGGGGTGAGGAGCCTCCAGTTGCCAGGGTCCAGTTCAAGGGTCAACTGGCAGCCACATCCTCTCAATGACCTCATCCAAAAGGGGTAAGATTCTTTGGTCCATCAAACTGACAAAATGTTTCACAGGAAAACTTGTGCTTTATGGGGTATTTTGAATGGACAAGTCTACCATGGCCATTCATCTAAGCCTTGCGTTTCTATGGTGGGTGTGCTGGGGGCAAATAAGTTGTCTTATTAGTTCACAGGCCTCCAGTCAAGGGAAGTCTCACATGGCAGGATGGAGGTCCCCAAACATGCATTCCAGTCCAGATGGAAGGAGATTTTGGGAGAAGGGAAGTATATTTTGCATATAGAAAACCCATTGGGATTTGAAGACGGATGGTGGAAGCTAACTTACAAAAACAGCCGTAATTATTTCCTTTCCTCCATGTAGACCTCCATGTGATGTGACTTTGCAGCTCTTCTCATAGGAAGATGGAGTCTACTCCAACCCTCCCCCTGCCCCTGCTTTACATCTGAACTGGACTTGAGACTTGTTTCCACTAATAGAAGGTGGACAAAAGTGAGGCCATCCCAGTTCGGAGCCTGGTCCTCAAGGCCTTGCATGCTCCCACTCACTTTCTCGGAACCACTCCCCTGCCACCTGAACCGGCCGCGGTCAGTCTGCGGGAGAGTCAGAGACCACGTGGAATAGAGACAAACCATCCCGGGTCAGGCCACCGTAGGCCAGCCAGGCCCCACCATGCAGGGGCTGCCTTCAGATGTATGGAGCAAATCCAGCCAAGAGCAGAAAGGAAAAAATAAATGAAACCCTCGGGTGAGTCCAGCTCAGACCAGCAGCCCACAGAACCATAAACTAAATAACTGGGAGTGATTATTTTATGGAGCATGCACCTTTGCTCTCAGGAAGGTGGCTGCAAGCAGCTCTGACATTTAATCTATTCATGTCAAGTCTGGTTTTACTAATGTCCCCTCTTTGTCAATTGTTGAGGGAAAGACCCTGAACTGAATATGAGTGACCTAGCTCAGGTCACCTAGCTCAGTCACTGGGGCCAGAAGCTTGGAGACTTGGTGACCGTACCTGGGTCCTGCCCAGAAAATGCAGTCATGCAATGGACTGAGAATGTGATAATTTCCCAAAAGCAAAACATACGGGATGCCCAATGAACAACATGCTCTGTATCTCATTGCCTGTAACGTGAGAATTCAGCTGCTGTGGAGTTTCTAACTGCCTGGTCATTCATCGCTTTGTAGATTTTGTCATCAGCACAGACAGACACTGGAGCAATTCATTTGTTAATTATCCTACATACATAATTCGAACCATGGAATATCACCAGGGAACAAAAGTCCATTTAGGATAAATTTTGTATTTCAGGCGCTTCAGTGTTTGCATATGTAGGTAACTTATTGATATTTCCTACCACATTTTAGCCTTGAAGCATACCAGAGGTGTTTCCTCCTTAAAGTGAAGGAAGGATGTGGCTGGCCATTTTATGCCCTGACGTGTTACAGGATGACACACAGACCAGACACTCCCATGTTTAAAAACACAAAGCAACACGTGAAGGAGATGTCAATGCTTGCTTAATTAAGTATAGGGAGAACTGACAGACAATGGACAAAAGAATACTCTTTCCTTTGATCTTACGTAATCAGCTGTGTCTTCTAGCCTTTTGGCTTTCTCTTGCTGGCTTGTGGATGTGCTTGACTTGAATTCACCTACCCTCAAAAATAATGGAGGCAAAGAGGTGGACAGGGCACGAGAGTAAAACATCTGGTGGAAAGAATTGATGGCGCTTAATAATCTTGCAGCAGATGAAGATTGTATGGGTTCCTTCTGTTAAAACACTGGCTTGGTGATGGGTAATGCACCACATCATCCCTGTAAGTACACCACTCAGGGATCAAGAAATGAATTTGTAATACATCCACAGCATGGAATAACCTGCAGCTATTAAAATAGTGACATGGGAAAGCATACATAATATTTTACCAAGTGAAAAATATTTCCAGAAGTGCATTATGTCATCATTTTCATAATGTATATATACTATATGTGTAACAGTGGGGGTCTCCATAATTTGAGTGCATTTCTCCCTTTAATGCTTCTTTATGTTTTACAGGCTCCCAGTGTAAGAATGTGTCATTTCGGCAATTGTAAAATGTAAAAATAAAAATGCAAAATATATCCATTAGCTATGATAGTACTACATAGAAAGTCATGCTGACAAAATATTTGCAACTGGAAAAAAAAAAAGATTCCCTAGCTCCTCAAGAGGTGCCCCTCTTGTATAAATTTTGGAAGCAGTATTATAGTCTGGTGGGGAATTTTTTGAGGGCTGCCAGATCTAAGGTAAACTAAATAGTTACTACATCTACAGAGTATACCCTATTGTCAGACCCTGTTCTAAGAATCTTACATGTTTTAACTCATTACTACTCACAGCAGCCTATGAGGTAGTTAGTGCTGTTATTATCTTATAAATGAGAAAAATGAAGCATGGAGATTTTAAATTAAGATGTGTTAAAGTTAGAATCTGGGGCTCTGGCTCTTGACAACTGTTCTATAGTTTTCTCCTGTGAGAAAGAACATTCCAGGTAGCACTTATCTGAAAAGGAAGGGTTTCTCAGAAAGGAAAGCAGATCTGTGAATGCAAAGCTCAAGTAGCCACTAGACAGCCTTGACCTCCTTCTCTTCGTCTATTCATGGAGGAATTCACCTTGATCTTCAGAGATAGCGTCTACCATGTAGAAGTTGGAGCACAGAAAACCACTAAAATAAATCGTTGGTCACATGGTCTCCAACTTACAACCCGTTTTATTCAGCTAGTGGGGCCATTCTAAATCATCCAGCCACCAGCTAACCTGCCTCCTGAATGGGCTCAGCAAGAGCAGCTGAGCCAGTTCAATACCAAAGACACCTACCCAACCCGTAGAACGCTGAGCTAATAGATGCTTACTGTTTTCATTGCTAAGTTTTGAGGTGGTTTGTTACACAGCAAAACCCAACTGATACAGTATTCTGGACATGATGAGGACATGAGTCTTTCCCTTGATATCTGACTCCACTTTGGCTCTTAATGCTTGGACAGAACCTCTGAAGTTCAGTCAAACCCCACATCAGGTCCTTGACCTTGGCAAATCACCTCACACCTTCTGCAACAGTATTGCCTAGTTCCTCCTAAAAGTGGTCCCTGCAGGCTTGCTGGCTCTCAACTCACATTACCTTCAACCTTCTTTCACAGGGAGTATTCAGGGATTTATGGATTCCTTCTATGCTGTATAAGAGCCAAGGAAGTACCAGGGTACCATCTCCTGTTCTTTCTTACTTTAAATCTGCCAGTTTCATTCCTCTTTGTCTGCAGCTGCTGGGTTGCAAGATGGAAGCCTTGTGAGGCTGTCTCCTTCCAGAGTTCCAGACTGGCTATGGAAATAAATAAAGACCATGCAAATAAGAAAAACTCCATCACTTATGTTTGGTAGAGTCAAAGCCAGGCAGGGTAGCAGGAAAGCTTTATAATCAAAATAATAAAGAAGGCATTAGGTGTTCTCTGATTAGAGGTTGTTGGCATAGGAAATCTGGATGCAGGGTAAGCAGAGGTGGGGCATCTTATGTGATTGGTTTGGAAAGCATATTTGGCTTTTTTGGTTGGTCCTAAGTTGGAAGCTGGCACAAAAATCAGGAAATCTGGCAATTACTAACAAAGAGTTAATTGCTCTGAAGCAATTGCTATAAAGGTCGTGTTTTCATTTCCTGAACTGGTTGCTGCCGAGGTTGTAAGTCAGCATTCTGTTGTCACCTATGGGCTGGCCATTTCTGACTTGTATATTCAGTCTCTCAGTCTTCCTTTGGGACAACCTCTCACTGGCAAGAGGCTGACCAAATCAGGGAAGGCTACAAATCCAGATCTTCCCTGTTTGGGGGTTGTTCAACTGTCTCCAGGATCAACTGTCTTGCAAGATTACTTTGAACTTTCTATTGTTGTATCATCATGGTGAGTATCTGTCAAGAGAGCAACTATGTAGTATGCAAGAGGCCAGCATTATAACCACTGACCAAAACAAAAATAATTCATAGTCCCTATAAGGTACTTCAGAACCAGGATTGTCCAGCCCAAACCAAATAAACACATAACAGATTGGGCCATAAGAATCAACCTTAAAAAGCTAAGTAAGTTTTCCCTGAAGGCAATATATTGCTTGTTCTATTTTGCCTGTTTCATTAATCTAAGTACAGCGAGAAGGGTTAGCAATGGCCAGACACCACCTTGACTAGCTGGCAAAAAAATCTACAGAATGCCATTGTCCATCACTACCTGTGACAGTGAGTTGAGATTGGTCTGTATTTCATCTGTGGTGAAGATGGCATTGCTAATAACGTCTACCAAAGTTAATATTAATAATGAGTTGGTCTAGTACTTTTTGCTTGTAGGACTTCCACTGTTGGGAACACTGCTCTGATTGTTCCTGTAAACAATGAATAATTTCCCCAGTTGGGTTATTGAGGCCTGAATAATCAAGGGTTGACTTGTTTGAGAACTTGCATTGGAGTTGGCACTTCCTAAACTGGTGATTCACAGAATTAGGGTCTCTGTGTACAGATCAGTCTTGGAATGCTGTTCGTAAAGTACAGGATGTATTAGTCTGAGGCGAACGAGACCAGCCATGCTGGCTGCAAAAGAAGTAGTAGCCTGGGGAGCACATGGAGATTCAGGAGAGAAGGAATTGCTGATAATTGGGAGGTCAGAAGAAAGGCCCTCTATTAGCCTAGTTACATATTTGGATCTCTATTAAACGACTTCAGGGGGCAAGTCATTGGCCCATCACTCCATGAAGGTTGAATTCAAAGGCAGAACCAATTGTAATTGGTTCTTTTCCTGGGAGAAAAGGGCACTACCAAATTCATGGATTTATTCAAGGTCATTTGTCTATGTAGACACAAATGCCATCAGCTGCAATTTCCTGTAATCTTGTTTGATAAGACGGAACTTGTCCAGAGGGTTTTTTTTATCATGATGATCTGATGATGGATGGCAGATACAGCAATCAGTAAGATTCAGGGCAGCGGCTGCTGTTAGGGATAATCTACGAATGGTGTTAGAATGAGTATGTTCTGGCCTAACGACTATAATGAAGAGGAAAGAAAAGAGAAAACGGGTCATTCTGGGTGGACAGCAATGAGGAGCCTGAGCAGAGGAATGGTTATTAGCAAGCAGATGAATCACAAAATGGGAATTAGTGAGGGATCTTAGTCCCATGTCTTGGGCAGCGCCATCCAGTATCCTAAATCATCTGCAGTCTCCGAAGATCTTGGGTCAGCTGTTTCCAAAGAGTAGCGGCTCCTGGTGGATCTCTGAGAATCCGGAATCTGAGGTCTGTTTTTGGAGTCGTCTGACAACTGTGTGGAATTCTGAATTACTTCTTTAGTTGTGAACCCAAGGATTAACTCTCTGGAGTTGCACTACTGAATTTATGAACCATACCTGCCTGATAAGGTCCCTTCCAACGAAGTCCAAGAGTGGCTTTTCTCTGATGTCTTGTCTGATAGATGAAATCTCCTGGTTTAAGACCAGGAGGAGGCGAGGTTCTTTGAGAAGATGTGGAGGGCAGGCAGCCTTAACCTGCTGATGAGAGGGGTGAGTCCTTACAATATTTGGTGGTCTCTGCCTGTAGCAGGGGAGCATGTCAGAGGTGAGTCCTCTAAAGGCACAGGTTACCAGGTGATAGGGGGTGCCTGATGTGTCATCCCTGAGGGAGTGGGCTACATGGCTGTAATCCCCTATAGTTCCATCTTTTCTCTGTGGGCGTGATTGGATTATGCTCTAATCAAAATTTACTGGAAATGTTTTGCACGTGGCTTTTAGTGGGCTACACTTGGGGTCTCTCAGGGGCTCCACCCTCTCCCCCTCTGTATTCAGGGTCCACCTCAAATGCTACATTGTTTCCATCTTCTCACTATCCTCCCCAGGGGACTAAGAAAGATTCAGTCCTGGATCCCTGGGAGAACTGAATAGTGTTTTTTAGCTTCTTGCATTAAGTCTAAATGACTTGCTTGTTTCCCTGGGAGAGAGAGAGCTGCTTTTTCTTTTTCTTTTCTTCCCATAGAGTAGAAACTTCTTCCACGTTATATTCCCTTTCTCCCACATCTTTAGATTTCTATCTTCCAGTGGGATCCGTTTTTCGGTCTCCTGGAACCATAAGTCTCTTGGCTCTGTCTTAAAGGTAGTGGTGGTCATGGTGGAGGGGGCATTGCTGGGAGGAGAACTATCCTCAGGGAACTGGTAATATCACTGCAACCAGCAGAGAGATTCATCAGCTCTCAAAGGAACTTTAAAATATATTAAAATTCAGGTCACCTGATCACAAAACATCAGTGTGAATATTCAGCAGGCGTGAAAGCTTCTGAACATCTTTGACTTGTAAATGTTGGTGGATGAGCATTTTCTCTGGTGTCTTCATTCATTCAATATTTGTCCAGCACGTCCTTTGTGCTAGGCTCTGTCCAAGGTGCTGGGAGATACCAGTGAACAAAGCAGAGATCTCTGCCCTCATGCACATTTTATTCTAGTGGGGAAGGTACATAATAAGGACTAAGCAGAACAGGTTAATAGTGTGTTAAAAGGTGGTAAGTGCTATGGAGCTAAGAAAATGCAGAGCAGGGCAGAGACGATCAGGCACCAAGGGAAAAGGGCAGGTTCATTTTTTTCCTTGTCTTTGGTGATACCTGGCTTTGCCATTTCAACAGCAACCTTATTGCCAAGCCTCAGTGAAATAGAGCACGGCAACGAAACCTTCCCTTGGGGTTCGAGGATTGTTATGAAGGAGACGCGCACTCACGCGCAGGGCTCTGGCTAAGTTTCCAGATATTGCCGCTAATTTCATTAATCCTCGGCACAGCTGCAGGCTGAGTCAGGTGCCGCGCATCTCCGCTGGTTCGGGATCCAGAGAAGCATTGTATCTGATGGGTTGTAGCGGTTATTCACGAAATCTGGGCTTTATTGTGGAGGCCTGATTTTCAGTCAAAAAAAAAGGAAAAGGAAAAGAGGAGAGAGTCACAAATCAAGATTCTGTAAGTTGGTTAAGTACATACACTTCCATAAAAGAATATTGTTAATATCAGTATCTCTCATCAGCATCAGGATCCCTTATTGGGTACCCGCGTCAGTGAGTGACAAGATTCCATTATTACTTCTACATTGTCCTTCAGAGATAGAATCAACTTTACTAAAGAAAGCAGCAAAGCTTTTAAAAAGCCTGTATGTAGTAGGGAACAAAGAGCTGTACAATGAAATATTAATTATTCTAAAGGATAGCTTGGAGAAAAATACTATGTTTGCCAGAAGCAATAAATTCTTTTCTCTGCATTTCTCTTTCTATTTAGGCCAGTATGACCTGTCTCACCAACTCGAGATGCACACATGGTCACATGTCTTTTGATTTTTTAAAAAAGATTTTATTTATTTTTAGAGAGAGGGGAAGGGAGAGAGAAAGAGAGGGAGAGGAACATCGATGTGCGATTGCCTCTCACACACCCCCACAGTGGGGACTCGGCCTGCCACCAGGCATGTGCCCTGACTGGGAATCGAACTGGCGACACTTTGGTTCGCAGGCCGGCGCTCAATCCACTGAACAGTACCAGCCAGAGCCTCTTTCACATTTTCAAAAAAATTAATCACTGCTGAAGAGCAGAAAAATGCAGAATTCCCATTTTGAAGCCTCCCACCCACCTTGAATTGCCCAAAACCATGAATATTTTTCCTTATACAGTGAGTGGCATGGATGTGTGCTGTGGTCCTCTGTCTCCTGCTCTCTCGTGGTGGGGTTGTTGAGGACTGGTCCTGTGTGGCTTGATTTGTACAAGCTTTTACGTGAAGGTAAGTGTTCAGTTCTGTAGAATAAATGCCCAAGGTGCAATTGCTGGGCTGTACGGTAGGTCTGACTTCAGTTTTAAAATTAGAAAGAGCCAGCTTATTTTCCAGAGTGACTGCACCATTCTACGCTCCCACCAGCAACGAATAAGTGACATGGTTACTGTTGTCTCACCAGCATTTGGTGTGGTCACTATTTTTTATCTTATCCATTCTGTTAGATACACAGAGATGTCTTGTTATACTTCTAATTTACATTTCTCTAATGGCTGATGGTGTTGAGCATCTTTCCACGGGCTTATTTGCCAGCAGTATATATGCTGTTCAGTGAAGTATCTCTTCATGCCTTCTGCCCATTTTCTGATTGGATTGTTTGGTTTCTACTATTGAATGTTGAGCATTCTTTTTTTTTCTAGATACAAATCCTTTGTCAGATATGTTATTTTGATAATATATTTCCTAGAATATTATTTGTCTTTTTATCCTCTTAGTAGTTTTTATAGAACAAAAGTTTTTAAAAAAACTTTTCATAAGGTACCATTTACCAATTTCTCCCGTCATCCACTTACTTTTCATTCAACAAATAATTCTTGCATGTCTACCATTATAAAGACACTATTGCAGGCACCCACAGGAACCCAAGATGGGCATGGTGCCAGCTCCACTCTCGCAGTGGATGTCGGATGGAGATATGTCCACATAACTAACATTGTATAACAAATGCTCAGTGCCACGGAAGAGGTGAGGTACATTTTTTAAAGAAGAAAATCAGATATATTTTAGATGATAAGATAGTAGGTGAAGGTTTCACCACTTCTATGCCACAGAATACTACAAAAGGGCATAGAAATTGTCTTTAAAAACTCACTTTTTCCAGGTTAAAATGATAATTTTTAGATAACTAACATATATTAAATCTCATTCTGTGCAAAGCAATTCCACATACATTGTATCAACTAATAACCACCTCACAGGGCAATGGAGAGGACTGAACCATATATTTTATTTAGAGAATCTAGGGTTCAGTGAAGCTAAGTAACTTACCCAAGGTCACACACACAGGAAGTGGTAAGGGCAGACTGGCACTCCAGGCTTGTGATTAATGCTCTTTTAATTCTACCCAGAATCCTCCTGAGGCATGTCCTTTTCCTTTCAGTATAAACTCATCAATCTCCTGGCTAAGAAATGGACTGTCTGATTTACATTTAAAAAGAACGCACGATGCATTTCCTTGGTGCACAAATCAACGAGCTGTTCTTGATAAAGAAGGACTCCATTAAAACTTTCACAGTGGTCCAGATCACACAGCAAATGGAAAAACGAGCCCTGCCTGTAGGTCATGAGGGCAAAAGAAGGGATGGATATTGCTGGGAGTCAGTGCTGGGAGTCAGTAAAACTTTGCTGGGTGACAGCTCAGGATGGAGTAACCAAGGAGGCAGCATTTTAGGTCATCTTCTTGCAGGCTCATTGTTACCCAAGGCATCTTCCAATGCCAAACCTTTCATGGGAAATGATTTTAAAAAATCAATAACAGCTCTGGTGAAGAATTAAAGTTGCATCTGTTTCTGACCTAAAGGACGACAAATAGGGACCTGGGACTCTTTCTCATTCATAGTGTCTCCAGATTTCCATCTATACCTTCTTTCTGTATTATTTGTGACCTTGCCCAAATCACTGAAGTCTTCTGTATTTATTTGCCTTTCTTTTAAAATGTTTACCACTTAGACAAGATGTTAGGACTTGTAAAGAGGTGAGTTTGTATATTTAGGTCAGTTTTGCAAACACCTGCACAGCCTCATTCTTGCCACGATGCAAATACCGTAGGGTCACCTGTGGAGAGTAATCCTTTCACATTCTATATCCACCTCTATATTCATACACCTCACTTGAACCCCTGAATCCACACGTGCCAGAAGTCAGACCTACCGTTCTGTGTAACAAGGAGTAAACGTAAGAACATCAGACAAATACATTTTCTCCAGGGGACTACATAAGAACAGGATAGTAATGGTTGCTTCCAGGAAGAAGAACTGAGGCCGGGAGACAAGGGTGGGAACTGTGCACCCACTTACACTTTTTGAATTTTGCACCGCGCCAATGCTAATCAAGCATAGATAAATAAAATTAAAATTGAATAAATGAAACAAACTAAACACAAACTTCCTTCTACTTTAACCAGTTCGTAGGTACTATTAATAAAATCCCTTTAAGAGAGGAAAACAGATCTTTAGAGAATTCGACTTTTTTACCTTCCAAGTTCCCTTCTTAGAGGCTGTTTTGTTTGTTCGTTTGCTTGCTTGTTTTTTCTGCTGCGGACAGATCAACAAACAGGCGAGCCATCCATTTCTGCTGTGCGAATTGACGAGCAGAGAACAGCCTCAATCCACTGTGTTGACTGAGGATTCCCAGGGTTTTAGGAATCACCAATGTAGCTCCACAAACGTTTTATTCTAATGGAGTGACTTTCATCCTGCAGCTAAAACTGACGATGTGTTTTCACAGACCGGTCGTTGGAGTTGAAACAGTCCTCCGTCTTAGGAAGCTTCCAGGCCTTGTGCCTAATGGATGCAAACGCGCCATGAAGCTCTGGCCTGCAGCGGAACCTTTCGACTTCTTGCCACTCTTCCAGGACCTGGTGCTCCTGGCCAGGGACCGGATGTGTCCCTCTCAGCCGCAATCTTGGGGGGTCCTTCCACCAGTGCGGGTCACTAACCCCTAGGTGCGGTACGGACCGGGCTGCCGCGGATTTGGCCGCGCAGTGGCCCGGGACAGCTCCCCAGCCCAGCGGGAACCCAGTCCAAGTCTGGAACGAATGAGCATCACTAGCACAGTGAATTCACGAGAATGAAAGGAATCCAGACCAGGGCATGGGTCACCACGTTGACTTTAAGTACCCGGGGACTGACTGTTAAGGGAGGGAGAAGTGTATCTGCACAAGTGCCACGCCACCCCTGGTGAGGGTCGGGCGGCAGGGCGCCCACAGTCCGGCCTGAGAGAGGCAGCTTGCAGCGGAGGGTCCGATGACCTGTCGCTACGCGGTCTGGGAAGGGCCGGGTCCACCTGGGTGCCCAGCAGCTGGGGACAGGAAAAACCTTACTTCGAAGCTGAGAGTGACTTGAGGTCTCGCCTGGGGCGCCCGGACTACCGGCAGGACAGCACACTGCGCCGCCAGGGAGCGCCCAGGAGGGGGCGCGGATCCCTGGCCCGAGCTGGCGCAGCCCCAGCCCCGCCTCCTCCCGAGGCGCCCCGCCCTCCCCGCGCGTGCCGCCCGCGCCGGGGGAGCTCCAGAAGAACCCGCGGGCAGGCAACCCCTGCCCCGGCGCAGGCGCCGTGGCACGCTGCCCCTCTCACCCGCGCCTTGCCTGCGCCCCCGCCCCGCCTCTGCACGCGCCCCCACTCGGGGCGCCTCTGATTGGCCGGCAGCTGGGCCAGGGTGTCAGCGGCGGCTGCGGCCAGGCTGGCCCTGGGTGCCTGCGGCACAGGCGACTCCCTCGCAGCCACTGCCACCGCCGCTCTCGCCTCCAGGCTGCTCCTGGACTCCCGCTGCGGCTGCAGTTCTGGCGGCCGAGCCCTGCGGCGTTGCAGCTCCGAGCAGGCGCGCCGACCCACCTGCACCCCTGCCTCTCAGCTGGCAGCCTCCTAAGACACGCTGCGCTGCGGCAGGTGCCCCAGACACCCTGAGGCGCGGTGGCCCGAGCCTGGCCACCGTCGATGACCCAGGTCACGGACCTACTCCAGCCTGGCTACCGCGTGTGAGTACCGTCCCCTCCCCTCCCGCGGCTTTGCGCCACTGTCCCTCTTACGTTGCGGCAACTTCGGGGGTGGGTGTGTGGAGGTGTCTCGCACGTCTCCCCATGCCCCGTGCGGGTCCTGAGCCAGGGTCCCCGGCAAGGCCGGTCTTCCTCTGCGGAGGGGTTAGGGGAGGGGAATCGAACTTGCCAGGGCACCGTCGCAGAGTGGGAGCCTCGCCTTTCTCCCGCTGCTCGGGCTGGACTCGCCTCTGGTTTTCCCTGGCGGTTTCGGATCCTCACCCGCCACGTAGCTCTTGGGCTGCGGTTCACCGCGCACCTACTATGCTACGGGCGCACCGGTGGGGCGCCTTAAACCGTCGAGTAAGCGCCGGAATCAGTCCCACGCAGCTGATTTGACTCTTTTGTATTCTTAATTTCTGTAAAATGGGGCTAATCAGGGACTCGCTCAAGGTCATGGCTGGTGCGCGGACTAAGAATCTGAATCGCAAGACTCTGGCCAGGTCCTCGGACTGTCTGGAGAGGGGCGCGCTGTTTCAGGGTAGAGAGTGGGGCGGGAGTCCCCTCAGCTCAATCCCGGTCTCTTCCTCATACTCCCCCCAACTCCGCTTTATTGGAAGAGGTCAGGCGCTGATCCCAAGGGACCCCTTGGGGGATTTTCGGGGGGAGTAAGTAGAGGAGCGATTCTGCGGGGAGGGGGGAACCCTTGGACCGGCGACAAGTGCAGCATCCCTTCCATTCCCCGTGAATTTGCTCACGTCTCGGCAGGTTAGGGGAATTCACTAGGTGCCTCTACGCCTACATCCATCCTGCTCCGTCCCCTCCCAAATAAGCCCCGTCCTCGAGGACACGTATCCCAGAGACTCTGACTGCACACAGCAGTTTGGGCCCAGGCACTTCCCAGGAGAAGCGGCTGGGCTCTGGGGTTGGCTTCCCCAGCACTGGCTCCCACCAGCCTTTAGAAAACGCCTTGAGTTTGCCTTCCAGTCTGCCCGCTCTCCCTACCCCTCGATCTGGGTTTCACGCCTTCCCCGGGGATTGGAGTCCGGTCCTGGGATATGTAAATGTTGTCAGATGTGAATCTTTTACTCCAGATCCTTTGAGGCAGCGCCTTTGGGGCTGTGAGCTGTTCTCAGAACTTTGGGTTGGGAAGAGGGTTGCCCCTCCTCTTTTGAGGTCATCACCCCCTTTCTCCAGCTCAGTCTGCCTTGCGCCAACTCGGAGATGAGATGACTACTAAGATAGTTTTGTGTAGTCTGACAAACATGTTTGAGCCTCAACTTTTTAGTCTATGAAATGGAACAACTCCTGTGTTTTAGTCTTTGCAAGGCAGTGGGGTTCAGGGCACATGACAGATGTAAGAGTGGAGGGAAGATCGTGGAGGAGGAACTGAACTGTAAGTGGAAATGGAGGAAATTTAAATTTTTTGTTAAGCAGCAGTCTCTAGGCCCTGGACCTGCAAATCCTTCCTTCCTGAGAAATTTGGTTTGGTAAGACTTTGAAAATGCTACTTTCCATCCTCCTGTTATTTTCCTTCCTGGCAATGGCAATTCAAACTAACAGAGGTATAGACTGGCTCCTTTCTCCCTGCCCAGAGGGACAGAAGGAGCGTTCCTCTGTGGCCTTGGCCTTGAGTGCAGTTGATTCACACAGACTGCAATACCTGCTAGAGTACCCGGCAGCCCCCTGGCCTTTGCCTTCCTGCTTATGACTGTGTGTCCACAGGCTTTTGCCTCAAAGGCCAGCTAAGGAGGAAAGCCTGGCCTGACCTTGGTGCACTGATTTTAATGTTACACAGAAGTGCATGCACGACAGATGGCCACAGACCGAGCAGACCTGTGGAGCGAGTGCCCAGATTAAGGCCTAGAATGTTCCCTGTCTCCCCATTACCTCTGTAGGTAGTCTCTCCCAGAGGTAACCACCATCCTGCTTAGTTCTGTCCGGTGGCTCTTCCTTTTATCACTCTTACTATTTATTTTATCATTTTCGTTTTAAAGCAAAAATGAAACTGCTAGATGATTTTCTACTTCCTTTTTTTTTTGTATACAAACCAAAGGTAGTAATTATACCTAAGCCAGTCCAGAAAGCTAGAAGGAAGCATTCGGTCTTGAGTTGTGGTTGAACTTTGAACTTGGTTTGCCCCACCCAACACCCTGGTCACCAGTTCTCCCGTGGTGCAACCGGCTAGACCCCAGACAACAGGGCTGATGCTGTTAAAAGGAGGTTGGTTTATTCATAGTGTCTTTGAATAATGCAGATCTGAAAGAGTGTGATAATAAAATGTGAATGAAGAAAATATATGAGTGAATTCTCCCTTGAAGCATACAAAATGGAAATAATTTGAATTCCTCAAAGTTAAAAATTGGTGAAAATCACAGAATTTCAAGGCTGTGATTTTATGTGCTGTTCGCGCTGTTGCCACACGGTGGCGCCACATTGGCGGGAGAACTGAAAAGCCCACCATCCTTTCCAAAGCCCTCTGAACAGAATCGCGGGAATGAAACCCAACGGTTTAGGATCTCCGAAAGTGATTTCCGAACGCTGATTTGCCCAGCACGTGGCAGGCTAAGTCCATGGATAGAACGCTATCCCAGCGTTTTAGGAGGGTCTCCTGTGGGTTGGGGCAGGTGGAGCTGAGACACTATTGCTTTCTCTCTAGTAATACGGAGCTGCAGTATGTCCTTGGAATTTAAAGAGGGTTGATTGAGAAGCTAGCTTAGGTATGTTAGGGTCCTTTGGGGGTCATTTCACCCCAGAATCTCGCAAAGGTGTGAGAGAAGGAACTCTCTTTCCTGCGGCTGGTAGATCTTTTCACAAAGCACTGTCCGTGGTGAACTCGAAGAATAACTAGGCCTGGCTGCAGCCAAACTGCCGCTGGAAGAAATGTCCCCTGCCTTCCCCAGTCTGGGGGCCAGGTCGCCAGGGGAACCGTCAGGGGGCGGGGATGCTGTATCCAGTGGTGGAAACGCCTAGAGAACCCAACCAGGGCCCTTCCCCCGCCCATCGCCTTTTCATTTTCCTGTCCGTGTGACTGAGCTGCTGGTTAGATGACTTTAGTCTTGCGATGGCTGCCACGCCTCTGTTTGCTAAGCGTGTTGGGCATTTGCCATGTGCTGGACACTATACACGTGTTCACTTAACCTTCACGACAGGAGGAGAGTGGCTTTCCCATTCAGCGGTCCCCAACGTTTTGGCACCAGGGACCAGTTTCGTGGAAGACAATTTTTCCCTGGACGAGGGTGGGGGTGGGGTGGGGATAGTTTCAGGATGATGGATTCAAGTGCGTTACATTCAAGCGCACCTCCTGCTGTGTAGCCAGGTTCCTAACAGGTCCGGACGATACTGGTCTGCGGCCAGGCTGGGGACCCCTGTAAGGGACCTGGGCCTTGAAAATGAAGCACACCTTCTAAGTTTACTCACGGTGAGACCCAGAGTGAGGAGCAAGCCAGGTGTCTCAGACAACCTCCCCAGCTGAATTGCACCCTCGTGCAGGGTGACAGAAGTCTTGTACGTTTCTCTCGCCCTTCCTGGCGCCCAGCATACGACTTTGCATTTAGTAGCTACTTAATCTAAGTGTGGGATTGCCATGAATAGGAAATTCTCTGCTGAGCAAGAGGGAAATTCAGGTGCTGAAGGACGAGAATTTGGGGTGGAGTTCACACGGCCTGTGACGTTGGGATTGAGTGTGTGCCCGCTCTGTCTTGTCTTCTTTCATGTTTAAGCTTCTAGGTAAATGGAGACCTGCCATTTATTTTTGTGATTTGTTTTTTTTCCCCACCTGGTATTGTTTTTGACATGCATTAATTACATATGTTGATAGCAGTAGATGTAATACTTCTTTGATATTCCAGAGTTTAAATAGTCCCCATTGGTGGAGAAAAAAAGATGCTTTTCCCTTCGCTGTTATAAACAGTATGGCAGGGGATATCCTCAATGGAAATGCACACGAGTGTGTCTAGGCTGCAGGCACACAAATTCTGGGGGCTGAGAGTGCCCCCAGAAGTTGAATGTCTGGGTAGTAAGACTCTCTCGCATCAACAGCTGTCTGTTACTGCAGCCCTACTAGGCTTGCAAGCTGTCCTCTGAAGCGGCTGCGCTCTTTATCACCCCCACTAGCAGTCTGCAGGAGTTCCCTATCCTCGACTGTGCCCCCTAGCAATCAGAAGCTCTCATTTTGGTTGGTGTGGTAAGCATGAAATGTATTTCACTGCCCTTTTACTTTATGGTTCCCTCAGAGATCTTAGAATATATATATATATCTATATATAGATATATATATATATATGGATATATAGATACACACACACACACCCCCCTTGGTTTTCAAGTTTTCTTTTCTATGCATTAGTTAGTATTTTTTACCAGGTAAAATTTTAGATCTTTGCACTCATCTGAGATTTACATTTCTGTATAGTGTGAGGCAGGGATCTAATTGGTTTCCATGTTGTAAACTATGCCTTTACAATTGAATGAATAATTAACTATTGCTTCTTTATTTTGCTGCTATCTCTGTCACTTACCAATTTCTGTTATATAGTTGGATCTGTTTCTTAACTCTTATTTTTATGATTCCTGAGCTAATATCATTTTAATTTAATTATTAAGGCTTTATAATAAATCTTCCCTTCTTAGCCATTTTCTTCAAAATTGTCTTGGCTATTCTTGACCATTTAGGCTCCTTCATTAATTTTAGGATCTATTCTAAATATCCCTTCCCATACATAACAATATGGAAAATAGTGTTATCAAAATTTGGGAAAGCATCAAATAAAATTATTGTTTTTTTTTTCTTCAAATATAGTGCTAATCAACTCTCTTAAGTTCCCATCCTTCACTGTGAAATTTTGGTCCCCATTTCACGTGGATTCACACTAAGTGATTCTTCTCTGGCACCAGAGACCCTTGATTAATAAGGACCCCATGGTTATGATTTTTAAAACAAATATGGTCATTTTATATTCAACAACATATGAGCAGCATTAATATCAATAATTCTTCTTCACTGTCATTTTTATTATCATCCATATTTATGGGTTCTTTTAAAAAAGAAGAATCCACAAAATCATTCTTTTAAAACAGGAAGCAGTTACTTTTTATTGTGAAGCAGTTATTTTTATTGCAACTTCTTCATCTTTGTACATATTTTTACTTGCTTAGGATGAATTACTTTATCAGCATTTGTTTACTCTTGAAAAATGTTTGATCCATATTGCCGAATAATCCTCCAGGAAAGTTTACACATTTATTTCCCCAGTGGCAGTGCCTGAGGGTGCCAGATCCCGGTGCTGTGCCGACGGTAAATATTCATCAACATGGCCAATTTCACAGGCACAGGAAAAACCCCAAATCTTGTTTTTGCACTTGGCTTTTTTTTTCCTAGTGAGACAGAATGTATCTTCATATTTATTGGCTCTTCCCAGCAGACTTAACTGTAGAGTTTCACATAAGTGTTGTGTCTCTTACTTCCTATAAAAGAAACTTACACTGTCACTTGGTGTTTTTAAGAGAACTATCGGATTGTTTTATACAGATTATGTTGATCCTTTACTGTTAAGTATCATTCCATTCTATGACAATGCCATATTGTCCTGATCTGCTCCTCCATGGTGGACATTAGATGGCTTCTGTATTTTCAGCTGTGACTGGGCTGGCCGAAAAGTCTGGTACGCTTTTTCTGTACGACGGCTCTAGGAGCGCTTAGTTGTCTGTAACTTCGTTCGAAACAATTTTGTTTGATTGTATTGTGGCAGCTGTTATATCAGCATGCATTTTTTAAAAACTTATCAGAATTGGTGAATTTTTGTGCAGCCATTTAAATATTGAAGATGGAAGAAGATATGCAACATTTTTGGCATATTATGCTTTCTTATTTCAAGAAACACAAAAACACACCTGAAACACCAAAAACAAAATTTGTGCCGAGTATGGAGAAGGTGCTGTGACTGATTGAATGTGTCAAAAAGTGATGTGCGAGGTTTCTTGGTGCTATTGACATTTTGGCCAAATAGTTCTTTGCTGTGGGGCTGTCTCATGCATTGGAAGATGTTTAGCAGCACCCCTGGCCTCTACCCACTAGAAACCAATAGTGGGAGACAGCCAACATACCCACAATATCCAAATCAATAAGATTATTGGTGAAAATGAAAAATGTATCTTTTATTTTACAGAAAAAATATAATGGACTTTTGGCCCAGTAGATAGATGTGTGTGGTCACATCGTGGAACTGTATTTAGGCCCATGCAAAAGAAGTTCTTGAGGATATATGCCCAGACATGGAGCTGCAGGGTCATAGTTTATATAAACTTAAAATTTGACTGCTCGGTGCCAGATTGCTTTCTAAGGTGGCTATACTCACTTAAACTTCCAGAGCAGGTGTATACATATAGTATCTGTGCATCAGGAAACAGTAATACTAGAGAAGGAAGTACACAAGTAAAAAGTACATTTGTCCAGAAAGTATCCATCCATGCACTATGGAAAGAAAGGCATTTGTTGAAGAAGATACAAGAAACATTGTACACAGGACAATGAAGCCTCAGTCCCCTTCAAAGTCGGCACCTTGGGACCTCACACAGTTCCTCCAGCATCTCTCCCACTGTTCAAAACACTCTGCCAAGTCCTTTGTTGGAATCGCCATCAGCCGCCCCGTCGTATTTTCCTGAATCTCTTCGATGCTCTGAAATCTCTTCCCTTTCAAAGGCGATTTTAGTTTGGGGAAAAGCCAGAAGTCCCAGGGCGCCACATCTGGGCTGCAGGGGGCCGAGCCACCTGGGTGATCGGATGTTTTGCTCCCACAACCAGGCGGAAACTCAGAGGCTGAGATCTTCTGTTTCCCTTCTAGACTTGTTAGTGTGAAGGTCTTGGAAACAGGCTTTGGAGACTTGGGAGGACAGGCATTCAAGACCTAATACTCTCCTCAGGTAAATCTGATGAAATTGAAGAATTTTAAGAAAATGCCATTGATCCGGAGCACCTAGCCCTCATCTCCGAGTCAGGGCTCCTGGCAGTATTCCAGTTAGCAGCAAAAACAGTTAAAAAAACTTTATGACATCGTTTTAGTTGAAGCACTGCCCTCAGTGAGTCTGCCCAAAAAGACCATTCAGTGCTAGGCACATTGTCACCTGAGTCCATTTTGCTCATTCAGGTGGCTTCCCTGGGTGGGTGTTGTCCTTCCACAGGGGCCTGAAAATGCGTCTCAGGGGCCTTAGCATTCCTCACCTTAGACTGCCTTACCTCACCATTTTACTTCTGGGGATCTAGCCCAAGGGGGAAAATCTTCAGTGTGGAAAGCCTTTTATGCACGAAGGTGTTCGTCAGAGCTCTCTATGAGACAGTCCGAAGTGGGAATCAACCCCGTGAGCAGCACTGGGCGCAGGTAAGCCCATCCAGTTACTGTAATGTAGTGTAACCATTAGCAGTGCTGCTGCACGGTGGTCAGACCAGAACGGCGGTGCACGGGGGATGAAATACTCGTGAAGAAAAGCTGCTCCATCTGTGTGTAACAGGACAAAGCCACACAGTACCTGAAATGCGTGGGGGAAATGGACTTCAACGAACTGATGTGTTAGCACTGGGTGTGTTTGTGTGATGGCGTCAGGTGATTAATTTTCTTCTATGGCATTAACCAATTTTCTTAAATGGCATTTGTTTTGGTGGGGGTGGGGTGGTACTGAAAACCACACACAAACTCCAGAGGGAGGAATCCAAAGAAAGAGAGGTTCCAAGAACTGTGACAGCCCCCTTCTGATGAGCCCCTGGGCGGGGTGTTCCCCTTTGGTAACTGTTTTTGCAGAATTGACACTTCAGAAGAAACACATGGCGTAGAGGGGGTCTGGGAAAAGGGCCCAGGCCAGGCCGGGCGGGGGCTCACGTTGGTGGGAGGCTGCCCCGCCCTATCCGTGGAAACTCAGAGCAGGGCGGTGCGCCTTACCTCTGGGCTCTCCAGTGCCTGGCGCATCGCTGGGTTCACGCAGGCGCACAAGCCACGCTTGGTGGCTTCACAGTCCCCTGGCACAGACTCCGACACTTCCCACTGACTGCGCTGCGGAAAACTTACATTGCGCTTTCAGGGCATTACCTCTGGATTTTGAGGGGGACAAGTGAAGAAAACGCTGTTTTTCATTTCTCTCCAATTTGAATTAAATATCCGTGGGCGTGACTACGCAGTATCAAACCACCTCACCAGCCTTCTGTCGTCCCGATTCAAATTCCTGAATCGCTTTTTAAAAAGGAGAGCTGCAGCTACTTTGGCCAGCTTGTGAAGAGTTCTCTAATGTCGTCGATGGAATTCTGTAGCACACCTTTAATTATCCTTGAAGTAGCTAACTTTAATTAAAGTATGTGTCTCTGAACCTCCTGCTGATGGGGGATGTATCGCTGAACCTGCCACGGATCAGGCTGCTGTTAAAGGTCGTTAAGCCATTTCCCTCCTGCCATGGTACTGAATCGGAGATTTCTTTTTTTATCACCTAGGACAGCTTCATTCTCCTCTTTGCTGTCTGTTCAATAAGATATTATCGAGGGTCAAATCTCTATAATGTTGTTGCTTATATACCTTTGAATATAACCACAGTTTGAATGGCCTGGCTGAGCATGCTATCTTATTGTAAGCTTTTCTATTTGAAAGTATTTTCCTTTTGAAAGTGTACGCTCCCATCTAGTTTAAAAATTTATTTCAACTTTCATTATATTGAGGCTTCAAAAAAGAAAAAAAGAACCCTATTTATTGCATTTGGGCCTTGGGTGATTGAAGAAAGCACAGCACGACAGTCGGATCGGAGGGGTGTTTTGAAAATCGTCTGGTCCGGAGGTAGAAAACTGATCCTTCCACCAGGGGAGGGGGTCCGTGGGTGAGGCTGGTGAATTCCATGGGCGTGAGTCCGTGCTAAAGCTTCTTTGCTATGAAATGAGTTTCTTGGTCAAGTCACAACATGGGGGGTTGGGAGACCATGGCAGTGAATTAACTGTTCTGTAAGAGACGGTTAAAAGTGCAGGCAGGAGCATTACGGGCAGAGAGGGCAAATCTGTCTGCGTCTATTGCAGGGGGGACTCACTACGCCCTGCAGGACGGAAGGGTCCATGTGTCCCCTCTGCCACCAGGTGCTGACGGGTTCCTCCCCCGTGTGCCGGGGAGGGGCTCCGCGCTGGGCTCTGCTGTCCGGGAGGTAGGCCCTCAGTGCTGGCCACGGATGAAGCCCGCAAAGAGGCCGTCTGTGAGGCCGGACGCATGCGCAGCCGCGAGGCTGGGCCCTGCCGCTGTGCCCACTTTGTGCGCGAGCTCCCGACTAAGCCCCGGGCAGGAGGCTGCCTGCCCTCCTGGGTGCCATCTCGCTCACTTGACTATTGAGAACTTCCACCTAGACAGTCAGATATCACCACACCGTGCTCCTCTGGCAGGTCCGTCACCCGCAGACCTCCTTCCCAGGTGTCCTTGTCACCGATCGCCGAGTCCTGTTCTCTCCGGTCTCTCCAAGTCATGCTTTCAGCGACTGCCTATGAATTGATGGAGCTCCGTTCACCTCCAGGCATCTCTCAGTCCAGGCAACATGGAAATCAACATACTGCTCGAAATCCTGCCTACCGCAAGGACTGCCCTTGCCCATAGTCTTTCAGAGCCACCCCTGAGTGGGGCTGTGATGCTGCAGCTGTCCCCTTCTGGGTGGTGGCGATGGTATCTCCTAGAGCCGCCCACAGATCAGGCCTGTGGTTTCCTCTCTCATGTTGTCTGGTCATCAGGAAGTTCCTATGAGGTCGTAGGTGTGGACTGAGGGAGAGACGACAAAGTAGCAGACGCAGGAGCCCTCAGTCCAGCCTAATGAGGATCTCCAGGCTGGGTGGTCACGTGACCACCTGGTGTTCCCTAGTCAGGCATTCAACGCCTGAGCCCCAATAGCCAGCACGGACTGTTCTCTAAAGGGGAATGGCTGTCTGTAGAGGAGGGGGCGGCTCTATCTCAGCAGCCTGAGAAGCCTTTGAAGAGCTTCACCTGGAGCATCCCGGAGGCGCTCTGCAGCTTCTCTATCTGCTGTGGACACCAGTGTCATCGGTCTGTGGGTCCTGCATGAACCAAGGGGCGGTGCAGTGTGCGCTGCTGCCCGCACTTGCTGCAGACCCTCCCCTTGCTCGGGGTCCCCCCCAGGACTGGCTGCTGGGCCGTGTGCTTAGCGTGTGGCTGAGAGCAGCATACTTGTCTGTTTCTTTGTGTTGTCTCCAAAATCCAAAAACGCCCACCAAGCTTCAAGCCTCTTTCTTTTTTTAATGTAAAGGCTAAATGGTGACGATGACTATGGCAATAACAATGAAACAGCAGCCCTGGACTGTCTAGGAGAATCCATCAGAGAAAAGAGCCTAGAAGGGCTCCGTGTGTCCTGGCCACCCTTGCGTTCGTGGCCACGAGAGCGGTCAGTCCGGCCTCTTGTGCCAGATGCCGTCTTGGGGAGGAGGAGGGAGAGGGAAGGAGTGGCCCCACCATGGGGAGTTGAACTTGGAACGGCCTGAACATTTTCCAGGAGGAAAGGGTTTTAGTCAGAGTACATCCGTGGGGCCGAGTCATTTTCCTCTGTCTTCTCATCTCAGAACTCTCGTATGGCACAGGGTGGCTTCCGCTTCCCTGCCTCTGCCCTGGTCGCCTCGCCATCTTCCCCACCGTTACCTGAGTGACCCCAGAGAAGCACTAATGCTGTGCCTCCAGGTACTCACCCGTTTAGGACCCTGCAGTGGCTCCCAGGGCCTTAGGTGAAGTCCAAGCTCTTTGATGTGGCTTCGTAGCCTCCCTCCGCAGCCCTGCCACAGACGGATGGAGTAATAAGCACATCTCCGAGGGACACGTCAGCCCGCAGTCTTCCCTCAACCTGGACACCTGGCCCACCTGGCCCCGCTTAGGGCCCCGGCCCCGGCATGCCTAACTCCTGGGAACCTCCCTATCGCCCCTCGGTACAGTGGCTCACAGCCCATTCTTCAGGGAGCCCTTCCCACACTGCGCCTGCCTGTCCTTCATCCAGTACAAGCTGTCCCAGCCTGTCCTCAGCGAAGGTGTGGGTGACAAGGAGAACCCTCTGAGGTGTGCGCACGGAAACCCCAGGCCCTGCAGCTGTTGTTTGCTTAGACTGTACTTGTGGTGTTTACATATAAATTGCTACTTCTAAATGAGTACCTGATAAGGCGTTGCTCTTTTTAGAAGGTAAATATTCTCCTTTTCTCATCTCCTATTAGTTGTCTTAATCGCTTTATTTTGAGAACAAATGGAACAGTACATTTTAGCCTATCATGTTTGATCACCAATTCAGAATTGATGAATTCATGAGTTTTTACTTATATTTTTTTCTTGGTCTTATGGTCTCCATTGTAATTATGTGGTCTAGTTCCAAATGCAGCCAGCTGCCAGCTCTTATCTTGATGTACTTTTATTGTGCAGACAGGAGAAACGCACCAGACTTTCATACAGTAGAGAGAGCAAAAAGCATCATTATCCAGGTGAAACTGAAGAGGAAATTCTCACGAGGCTGAAGAACTGTGTGTTTTTATCGCGTGTTTGCTGCGCTGTCCTCCGTGCAGGGGGTCGATATGAAGTCACCCGAGGGATGGGAAGCAGACGGGGGCGCATCCCAGGGCCCCCACTCTGTCCAGAGCCTCAGAGAACAAAAGCGGGGGGTTGAAGCCGTGGCTCTGATTCAAGACGCAGAGAAACACGCTGGGCTCTAATGCGGATGCTGGGTTTTCGTTCCTTTTAAGTGCAGTCCTTGCAGAGAAAGCCAGAAAAATGTCATCACGGTTTGTAAAGCAGGCCATTTATTTGCCAGTAGCTTATAATGTGTGTGTGTGTTTTCACCAGAGTTCTCTAGAAAAACAGAACCAATAGGATGTGTGCATAAATACATATATGTGTGTAATACAGAGACATTTGTTGGAAGGAATTGGCTCACACGATTACGTGGGCTGACCGATCCAAGGACCTGTATCTGGAGGGAGAACCCAGAGACCCCGTGGTGTAGGTCCCGCCCAAAGGCCAGCGAGCTAGAGACCCAGGAAGAGCTGATGCTTCTGTTTCAGCCCAGAGGCAGGAAAAAGCCAGTGTCCCAGTTTGAACACAGCAGACAGAAAGCATTTTCTCTTACGTGGGGGAGGGCCAGCCTTTTTGCCTTCAACTGATTGGATGAGCCCCACCCACACGAAGGAGAGCAATCTACTTAATTCAGTCCAGTGATTCACCTGTTACTCTCATCCAGAAACCCTCACAGGCACACCCAGAGTCACGACTGGCCAGATGTCTGGGCACCCCGTGGCCCAGGCAAGTTGAGACAGGACATTAACTGTCACAGTGTCTGCGAGCGAACCCAGAGCCTCTGGAGTGACTTCAGTCCCTCTGTGCACCGTGTCAGGAATGAAGAGTCCCTGCGAACTCTGCTGGGCCAGCCGGGCGTGGCGGGGGGGGGCACGGAGCAGGAGTCCGACCTTCATGCCCTTCTATGTAGACCAGAGCTCCTCAGCCTTGGCACTAATGACATTTTGGGCCAGGTACGTCTTTGTTGTACATCACAGGACATTTAGAAGCAACCCCTGATCTCTACCCATTAAATGCCAATAGCATGTCCCCAGGTGTGACAACCGAAAACTTCTCCAGACTTTGCTGAACGTCCCCTGGGAGGCAATCTAGCCCCTGGCTGCGAGTCTCTGGCTCTGACTCCTCCTCTCCTGCTGCTTAGAATAGTAATTCTTCCGGGTGAACCTTCCTTTGCAACCTCCACCTCGCAGGCTTGCACTTGAAGTGTGGGAGTTATTTATATTCTTGAAACGTGCTGAATGCCCTCCAGTGTCTGGTCCTGATTTGACAAGGCTCCTGGCTCCGAGTTCAGTGGGGCTGACCTTTTCACAGCAAGCTGTATCTGTTACTGAAAGCTTGGCATCATTTACTGGGAGGTAAAGCTTTGTTTCTTGGGACATTTGGCAAAAGACAATCTGCCTCACATTCCTTAGGGTAGCCCACCAAGGAGATATGACACGAAACGGACATTTTCTTTTGGAAGTGAAGATTATGTTTATGTAATCTGAGGCATGGGTTGGGTGATATTTGAGCCTTTCAGGTAGATTGGAATGAATTATGCTAATTGGAGGCACAGTGGACAGAGCATTGTCTCGGGAACGAGACCCATGGTTATTTGGATGACTGGGTGCGTAACCTTGGGTAGATGACTGAATCCCTCCAAGCCTATTCTCCAGAGGAAGAATCAGATTGTTATCTATTGCCTGGTTAGGTACGGACTTATATATGTGTTACTACTTACTGTCCTTTTCCTTTTCATTTGTGAAAAACTGAAATCAACTTTGTCTCTATCATTTCCCTTTTACTTGGAATATTTCTCTCCTCCTCCCTACCCAAAAATCTCAACTATAAAAATTTGTATCTGTCCTGTGTTTTACAATTCCAGTGGTATCTAGTCAATGAATTAATATGGTTATGTCTAAAAAGCGTTACGATGTATACTTAGACACAACATTTATATTTTCAAGCTCTAGCTTAAAACGCCTGGAAGGTGATTTCAGCTCCTCTGCAGGTGAGGAAGCAACAGGCCTTTTGTTCATACAGGTGATCATGCCAGTCTGGGTTCTTTTTATTGCAAGGACATTTTTGGAGACTTGGAGGCCTCAGAGAGAAAGGAATTGGATGTCTCAAAGGATCTTGGTACTTGGTAATATGAACAGACGGAGAACCTCTTCGTGGAGGGGCCTTGCGGATCAGTCAGATCCAGCTATAATGTTTGGGTCACTTCGTGTAGGGTTCACATGTGGGGGTGGGGAGTCTCATTGGCCTGGCCAGGGTCCATTTTGCCTGGAGAGACAAAAGCTTCAAGGTGGGTGGTCCCATCCAGACCGTGTGAAATGAGGCAGTGGAAGTTTCTGAGAGTGAAGTTAGGGAGTGGTACCAAAGTGTGTGTCGGTGGGGGCGGAGACTGGGCGGAGGGGAACACGTGTCTGCTCTCGCGTTGCAGCTTTATGGGAACTACCTGAATTGACCAAAACCCGGTGGGCGGAAGCCGCTTCGATGTGAACAGAATAAACAGCGTGCTTTAAATTCAGAGGCTATGAGAAACCTCATCCTACCCTGTCAATCTCTTTAAACGTTTGGTCAATGCTTGGAAGTTCCCCTGCTAAAGATTTACAAAGGAAACTAAAATATAAACTTGAATGCAAATTCTAAGCAGTTAAAAAAAATTTTCATCTGCCTTACCCCTAGTTAACTTGCATTTTTTTTCCCATTGAAAATTCCAAATTTAAGCAGCCTTTATTTATGAGCCTAATTTCAGCAGACACTTTATCAGCTCCTCGAGCAACAGGGCGATGTGATCACAGGAGTTTCTCTGGGTGGCTGCAGGAGCTTCTGTAATTGGATGATATGCCGACTGATAGGACTTTTAGTATGACTTGAAGAATGTCGTGTCTTCAGGTTTTCTGCTCTTGATTCCTGCCAAAGAAATTATAATGTTGATATTCTAACTGAGGATTTATTCTCTCCAGTCTCCTTTCTTGTGTCCCTGGGTTGTCAGCTATACTGGAGATTTACTGGGATTTCATGGCACATGCCCCGGGGACCTTCCGGTGCTCTCTAGCTAAATCCTGCTCTGGAAGTCACCAGGGTTCATCTGATCTCAGGCGCTGGTAACTTTTGCGCAGGCAGAATGTACTCTGAGAAGCGCCATGGGGGAGGATTCTAGGGCATATGCTTGAATACATGTCAATCAAGGGCTGCAAGGGTATAAAACTTATTTGCAAGTTGGAATGTCAGTCACTTAAAATGTAATTAAATGTGCGTTTGTGATTCAAGTTCAAATGTGAAAACAGCATGGACTTTTGGACTATCCTTTAAAAATTATTTCATACACATGGAGGTAAAGATTTGGTCAGTGTGATTGCTTCTTCTAATGACCCTTTGAGGAGCAGGGTAGGAGGGTGAACAGGTTAGGAACATAGATTCCAAGGTCAAGTCTCCTCACCTTTAGTGTGGCATAGCCATTTACCAGTTGGTGACATTGTACTACTTACTTACTTACCTCTCTGTGCCTCAGTTTCCTTCAATGAAGGAATAGGACTAGAATAACTGTAATGTGATTTTTGAGAGACTTTAGAACAGAGCCTGCTGCAAGTAATACATTCCATAAAAATGTAGCCACCATTGTTATTATTAAGTAACGATCATCATCATTATTAACGTTACCTAGACTGCAGGTTTGGGCTGTGGAGATACTGTTTGCAGTGATGTGATGAGGATGTAGCAATAGAAATATTTCAGAGTTATTTGGAATCATTTTTAACTTTGTAGAAGCAATTTCTCATGTTATTAGCATACTGTAGAAAGAAGGATAAGAGGGCTCTTAAAGCATCAAGCATTCTATACAGATTATATAATATTACACAAAATACGTAGCAAAAAAGTGAGCCCAGCACAAGCTGCTGTGCATCCTGTAAAGTTTCCTGCGGCTTCACACATTGTGGACGCTCCACAGCTGTCATATTTTTGTATCTCTTTGTGTACTTGGCCCTCGGGGCTCATTTATAAAATATGGACTACTAACGAATATTTCGTCTCATAGCCCAGCTTTATTTTTCAGAAACCATATTATTTTTCACTTACTTTTCTTCCAATATGAAATGCACATGCTCATATATCCATACAAATATACACACATTAGGTTCTGATTATAAAGTTAATACTTACATAGAGGGACAGGCAATCACCGTCTTAATATTCCAACTCTCTGCACACTTTAGTCTAATTTTCCAACAGTAAGCATTTGGCACTTTCAGAAGGTGACTAATGAACATTTTTGAAGACAGGTACCACTACAAGTCATCCTACCAAATGTGTTTTCTAAAGCACTTTTTACTAAACAATATACCAAGCAGATATCAGTGAATGTAGCTATACCAAATTCTGTTCTTTCTCAAAGTACACAGATTATTAAACAATTAAAATTTGTCGTAGCAAGTTGACTTTGATACATATACTATAACTTTGGTTTTTAAGTTGTATCATGGGAAAGTTTACCACTCAAGGAAAGCTATTGGTAATATTTCTTATGGTTATCTTTCTGTGTGTTTCTAGTCTGTTCACATAGAATTGTGCTGTTCATACTATTATTTTCTACTTTTTGTTGAACCATGCCACACACAGAAGAGTGCACAAATAAAATGTGTGCATTGCAATGAGTTTTCACAAACTGAATACATCTGTGTAACCAGCACTGAGATCGGGAAACAGCGTCTCAGCCTGGGCCCTTCCGGCCACTGTCTTCCTGCCCAGGGGTGACCTCCCCGGTGGGGACCACGACCCTGCTTTTAACACTACAGAGTAGGTTTGCCTGAGTTTGAACTTGAAATCATTGGAATCATCAGTATCTATCTCTGTGTCTAACTTGTTTTGCTCAATGTTTATGACACTCACAGATACTGTTATATGTAGTTGTAGTTCATCCATGTTTATTGCTGTATAGTATTCCACTAGCTGAATGTACAACAGTTTAGTCTTCAATTGATGAGTACTTGCATAGCTCCTAGTTTTGGTCTATTACACAGGTGGCAAACACAGGGCCTTCGGGCCAAATCAGGCCCTCCACCTTGTTTTATCCGGCCCAGCACCTTGTTTCTACCTGGCGGCAGCTCTGAGCTCCTTGCCCCTAGTTAAGGAGTAGTTACATTTATATAGTCCTAAAATTATATTATATTTGGCCCTTTGAAGGCAACTGCGAGGCTGATGTGGCCCCCGGTGAAAATGAGTTTGACACCCCTGACTATTATTAATAGTGTTGCTATATACATTCTTGTATTAACAAGTGCCTTCGGTGAACAACATGCTATATTTTTCATCTGAGTTTTTTCATTAACATTTTATACATGTTCTTTTTAATGCATTTTGGGGGGCACAAAATATTCCATTGTGTGGTTATATCACAATTTAGCCAATTGTATTCTTGGACTTTCTGTTTCTCTCCAATATTTTTCTTTAATAAAGAATACTGAGATGAATGTCCTTATACATCCATCCTTGCACATTTTTCCAATTTCTTGAAGACAATCCTTAGATTGAAATGGCTGGGTCAGCATTTAGGCATATTTGGTTACTTTTGGATGGCTGAATGGCCATCGAAAACATTTACGTGTATAGTCTTCTACTGCTGTGTGTGCGTGCCTGTGTTCCTCCAATCTTCCTAAATGGAATTGCAGCTCACCATAATACGCAGTGCTTTGGTCACTGGGACATGGAATATTTTATCAGACTATGTTTTTGACATTGATAGTTGCCGAATTGCTTTTTCTCCCCTGAGCTTTGTAATTTAATCTTTTAGAGAATTTTATATATTTCTTAGTATTTTTAAAGGATAGTTAAAAGATTAAAATAATCATCTTTTCTGTTTTCCCCCAGATGGTCACTTGCTTTTTAATTTTGTTAATTATCTCTTTTTGCTACGTGAACTTTTTTACTTTATGCAGCATAAGGTCTGGTGTCATGCTTAGGTTATCCATCAAGTCTAATAACGGAGAATAACCTGTTCTCCAAATTAAATGATAAATTTCTCACTCAGTAAAAGTTTTATTTGAATCTTAGCTTCTAATTTGGCAAAACTGGCTCAGAGTTGATGTAGGACACAATGGGTAATGTTGACCCAGCAGTTTCGGAAGGGAAGACACGGATGGGGATTTACCATCCCAGGCTTTAAAGTGTGTCGCTGGCCTGAAATCCGCTGGTAGAGCCCCAGCGTCGGACAGACCAGGACAGGACGTCCGGGGAAAGAGCTGAGTGTGTGTGTGTGCGTGTCGATGTTGTGTGTGTGTGTGTCACTGTGTGGGTGTCTATCTATCTATCTGTTCAGACAGATTGGTCAATAAATGGCATTGGGACAGCTGACCAATCATATCAGGCTTGTGAGAGGTCTAAGGACTATTTGTTAGTGAGTTATAGGAACTGAAATAGTGAAAAGAAGCAACAAGCAAAATGGAAAGGTGATGTCAGAGATGAAAGGGCATTTGGTGGCGCTCTCAGCGGCACGGCAGCAGGCCACCACGACGGACACGCGGAATGTTAGTGTCATTCCCAGGCACGAGACTCTGACGTGCAGTGCTGGTCCAGTCGGCAGTGCCCAGCAGCAGAGCCCCGTCTGCTCTGGGCCGCTCCTGTGAAACACCCTCAAAGGCGAAGGGTCAGGGAGCAGAGGCCAGGGAGCGCTGCTTGCTCCAAGGAATAGTCACCGTGAAAGTATGTCTCCTGTGTCTTCTTTTCCTTTCCAGGCCAAGTTCTCCCCCTTCCCCTACCCCATACCAAGTGCCTTAAGTGGGAGAGGCCTAATATTTAGATTTATATAAATGTCTTATTTATAAGAATAAGACATTTCTCTTCAGTTCTAGTCAAGATCTAGCCATGGGCAAAGAAGGAAGCCCCAGAGTATTTACCCTCTATCACTTTTAGGAATTTGGATGTTCTAAATTAATCTTTTGACTTTTCTCTCTATATTAGGGGCATCATCACATACAGACACACACACACACACACACACACACACACACACACACACACACACAGGCTTACTGTGGATTCATAAAGATCCCATTCAATCTTTTGTCCTTGACCTTTCTGTTCCGGAGAGTCACTTGTGTATGTAAACATTGACCTTTCATGATGAACCTTCGTGTATGTGTGTCGTCTTCTTGGAATTCTGGTTTTTTCATTTGCAAGGTTTGCGCTAACCAGCTTCCTGTACAAGTGTCCGTATCCTTCTTCATGCAGTTACTCTGGCCAGGAATAGTGCCGACAATGCTACCTTTGTGTCAGTCTTCCCACTGCGAAGTTGTGCGCATTTGGTTTCTCTTTCCAGTCATCATCTTCTAAAGCGCACCCAACCCTGTAGCTCCTTATGATAATTCTATTAAAACGACTAAATCAATTCAGTAATCATGTTAGAATAGCTCCTGGAGTTCGTCATCAGGGATGGGTTTACTGCAGAACTTCGTGGATTGACATTTTTTGGACGTGAAGAGGCAGCTGTTACCAAAGGAGGCGGCATCGGTACACAAATACATTTGAGAAATACAGGATTGGGGGATGAAGGGATTGAGTCAAAGAAAAAATACAGGGTTAGATGAAATCACACTGGTTCGTCAGTGACAGACGTCTCAGAGGCTCTGATAAGCTTACACGCATTCTGCACCCCCCAGAGAGCAGTGCAGTTTGAAACATTTCTCAAATTTGTTTAACATTTCTCAAACTTGTTTAACTGCAGAGCTCCCCTTTCTGGATCGCATGTGGGAACAGTAACCCGAGAAATACACAGTAGGGAAATGGTGATGTAATTACATCGTGAAGTTGTATTCATTTTCTCATTACTTAGTGTTAGAATGTATCCTCTCCGCTACCGTGTTAGTCGGGTACAAAGCAGAGCCAGCCAGAGGCAGGCCCCCTGGTCTGGGTGTCCGGAGCTCTGAACCGGCTTTGGTCTGGAAAATCACCTCCTTCTTCTGGGCTTGCGGTCTGTCGCCTTTCCATGAAAAAATCATACCCAAACGGCCTCTGACCCATGGAGAGTGAGGCGTCTCCTGCTCTAAGATGCTACTTCTCCTGTTGCACAGGGAATCTAATCGTGTTTATTGTAGGAAAAAGAAGAAGCTTTCACCATTTCCCCCCAAAGGTTTCCTCATTATTCTCTGGCTCACCCGTTTAGAGCTGCTGCATTTATTTCTTTACCGAGACCATTTATCCCTCTTGGCTCCCCATCATTCTTCTTAGATTGGATGTGATCAAAGCCGCCACTTCAGTCTTTTACTAACCGGGCATCTTAGAATCTCATTTAGAATTCTCAGAAGCCAAAAGCCAGTGAAGTAAAGTGAAAAGGACAGATGTGTCACTTTCTGGGAGACTCCGCAGTGCCATTATCACCTTTGATGGGGCGTTTTATAGACAGAAGGCAGACCAGGCTTCTCCTGTGTCCTCTTACTTGGTTCTTTGTCACCTTCAGAGAAGATGATAGTTTAAGAAGCTTCCCTCTTACCTTTGCGGCTTAGGGGTGGGGCCTTACTTCTTCTTCTTTTTTTTTTTTCATTTATGTGATGAGAATATAATCTTTTATTCTCCTTCAAATTCTCAGTGGAATAAGGCAATGTAAATAAACAAATATCATACTAAGGATATCTGCCCCATGAACTTGGGGCAGGGGTTAGGATTCCCATGTGCAGTGTGAGGATAAGGTCTGTGAGCCAGGTAAACGTTGTATTGGTTCGTCAGAAGGAATGAAGAAACTCAAGTGATGATATTTCCACCCATTCTAAAAACCTAGATTCTGTGCCACATATTTAGGGGAAAAAATGAAAAAATTATTTCTGATGATTTAATAATTTCCACTCTCTTTGAAAACATTCTAATGAGAAGTTCTAAACCAGAAAAATGCTATGCAGTAAATTCAGCTATTTATTCCTTGTAACAAAAAGTTAAGCATTTAATTTACTTCTCTGGACCAGCAGGCACACTAGGTTCTCTCACTGTCCCCGTTTCCACACCGTGCCCCTCACAACCCTTGGGCAAGGGGGACCAAAGATTTGCTTTTGACAAATAGCATTACTGGCATGAAAAAATTTTTAATGGGTGAAAGGTTTGCTGTGATTTGTTCCTTGAGATTAGTTTGCATCATACAGTCATGAGGTTTTTAATTAACAAGACGTTTAAGGACTGAGACTGTTCTGTTCTCTATGATTACTGCCCTTGCTTGGAGCAGAACTCCATCTTCTGAATAGCGGCCAAAGAATGGGACCTCCTGTTCTTAGCGGTCACGTGTTAGGAAGAGAGGGCAGAGAACTCTGGACCTCAAGGTTGGAAGTCTGGCATCCAGGGTCTTCCTCTGCCTCTCCCAGGAAGGCGTGTGTGTGGAGTGGAGTGTGGCATCTGAGGCAGACCGAGGCACCGTCAGACCCTGGCTGTCATTTGTTATTTGTCTCAGTCAGAACATGTAACCATGAGCCTGCATACTCTCGCATGTAAGTGGTGACAATGGTGGTGATTGCCAATAGGATTTTGTGGGAATTAAGAATATTAAATGCATAGATGTAGATAGATATATATGAGAAGGCAAAGTGTCTGGAGCATGGCATGTGTTCAATCATTAATGGCAGATCGAGATCACTATCATCATTTTTATTATAACTCTCAGATATTCCTTGAACAATCTTTCATGTTTTCACTTTAAAAAATCATGTCTCCAGTATGATGCATGATGTCAAATATTTGCTTTAATTATAATGCAATTCGATTTTTGTGCACTGCTAGGTTTATTGTACTGTCTATGCTTGTGAGTGATGCCTTCCAGGCAGTAATAATGACAATGATGGCATAAACAGCAGTGGCGGCGATGGTGGCAGCCCCCTGCTGTCTCGCAAATGAGACAGAACCCACGAGAGCTCTGATGCCCTTCTTGATTCTCCCCAATCAGATCCTCTCTCTCCTCTCAGAGGTCCCATCTTGTTCTTTATAGCTGTACCACACTTATTCCTAAAATATGTATATATTCTCTGGCTTTGTATGCTTTCAAGCTTCATAGGAAAGGGATCATACTGTATGCATACTGTACATGCAGACACAGGTGGTATGCTTTTCTGTCTCAGCATTATGGGTTTGAGACGCACCCACGACGAGGAGTGAGCCCGCAATGTGCTCCACTGCGATGCATCAGAGTGTTCCACTGTATGCAGCGAGCGTGCACTGTGCACCCTTCCTCCTGCTGATGGGTGTTTGATGTCATTTCCAGGTTCGATTCATGATGTTTTAATTTACTTTGTGCTACTCTGCATGTGGCCGCTATTAATATTCTTGTGGTAGATGGAGCTTGTAAAAGAGGAGTGTTTACAGGTGACAATAGTACAAGCTTAGACGTTTCTTAAGATTCAACCCAACTGGGGCATATCTGCAAGACTGGATCTGAGGAACACACGTAGGTGTGCCAGAAATGTTAGTTCATAAGGTACATGCATCTTCGTCTTCCAAAATGACACCTAACTGTGTTATGAAGATGTTGTACCAATTTGTCCTTACTACTTGCCATTGTCCCATCTCCTAGCAGCCCTCAATGGAGGCTTTTTATTTTGGTGGGTGTGAAGTGTGGTTTTAATTTGCATTTCTGTAACTGCCAATGAAATTAAGGATCTTTTCCTATGGGCATTGGCCATTTTTGTTTCTTCTGTACAAAAATGTGAAAGTGGATTTGGAACTGGCCAATGGGTAGAGGCTGGATGGCTTTGAGGTACAGGCTGGAAAAAGCTTAGATATCCTTGGACGACCTATGGGCGGGAATATGGACATTAGAGGGGATCATGCTGAGGGCTGAGGAGGAAAAGGAGGGCTGCAGGGAGAGGGTCTGTCACCTTGGAGGAGACACACGGGCATGCACAGAATGTTGGTAGAAATCTGAGTGTTGAAGCGGGGTAGGGTGAGGTCTCAGATGGAAGTGAGGGACATGTTATTGTCACCTGGAGGAAAGGCAACCCCTGCATACAGTGGCAGAGAACTTGGCTGAATTGTGTTCTAGTCTTTTGCGGAGGGTCGTGCTTGTGAGAGATGAAGTTGGCTATTTAGCTGAGGGGATTTCTAAGTAAAGTATTGAAGGCATGGTCAGGCTTCTCCTTGCTGCTTATAGCAAAATGGGAGAGCAGAGAGATGCACTGAAGAAGGAATTGTCAAGCAAAAGCAACCAGCATATGAAGATCTGGAACATTGTCTGTCTGTCCATATTGCAAAAATGAGAAAGCCTGTCTGGAGAGAACAGCAAGGTTGTGGCTGGACAACCCCTTCCTGAAGAGATCACACGTGTGACTCAGGGATCCAATCAACAACTCCAGCAGAAACCAGGAATAGAGATTCAGTTATCTGGGAAAGATCTGCAGAGGACCCTCTCGTCTGGAGGCTGCCCTCCCCTGCCTCCCTGCACCAAATTCCACTGAAAGCCAGCAAAGATTTGAGAACTTACATGAACAGAAACATTGCCAGTGTGGACTAAACAGAAACTGGATGAAGTGAAGGCAGGCTGTTGGACTTCTGCGATTCTACAGAGGGGCCAAACCCTGTAGCTTTAGAGCTATCTGGCCACAAATGTGTTATTTTTCAAGAAAAGGAAATAAGGATCCTGCAGGCCATTCAGAGGTCTGCAGGGCTGCCACTGCTACTGCCACTGCCACTGCCACTGCCACCGTGGCCTGGTGGGGGGTGGTTTTCTTCTGTTGCAGAGGACAGGGCCGCCTCCTTGATTTCAGCAGGCCAAGCAAGCCACTGTGGCTGTACCCACGGCCAAGGGGGTGGGACAGCCACCCTCATGGGCTCAGAATGCGGGACCACCCTGGTGGGCACAGAAGACAGAGCATGGAGCCAAAGAGGATAATTTGTGGATCTTAAAATAGAATAGAATTTGCTGTGTTTTCAGGCCTGCTTGAGACCCAGCACCCCTTCCTTCTTTCTAATCTCTCCCATCTAGAATGGGAATGACTGACCAATGCTGTCCCACCCGTTGTCTTCTGAAAACGGATAACTTCTTGTCTGGTTTCCCAGGCTCACAACTCGATAAGAATTTTCCTGGAATGAGTCATAGCTCCAGTCTCACCTACACTTAATTTAGATGAGATTTAGATGAGGTTTTGGACTTAGAGTTGATGCTGGAGTAGGTTAAGACTTCTGTGGCTGCTGGTATGGGGTGAGTATATTTTGTACATGAAAAGGTTATGAATTTTGTGGGGTCCAAAATGTGGAGTGCAATGGACTGAGTTGGGTCACTCCAAAATTCATATGTTGAAGTCCTAACCCCCACACTTCAGATTGTAACATTATCTGGAGATAGGATATTTAAAGAGGCATTTCTGTTAAGATGAGGTTGTTAGGGTTGACCTGAATCCAATATGACTGATACTGTTATAAGGAGAGATTTAGACACAGACACGCACAGAGAGAAGACGAGGTGAAGACAGGGAGAAGATAGCAATCTATAAGCCAAGGAGACAGACCTCAGAAGAACCCAATTCTGCCAACATCTTGATCTCAGATTTCTAGACTTCAGAAGTGTGAGAAAATAAATTTCTGTTGTTCGAGCCACCTCGTCTGCGGTGCTCTTATTATAGCCCTAGCAAACGAATACAGCTACCTGCAGGCCGATGGCATGCTGTCCAGATTAATGTAGCTTCATAGTGAAGATACCCAGTATTGAGTAGAGGGGGTGAGAGTAGACATTCTCTCCTTTTTCCTGATGTCAGGGTAAAACATTCAGTCTTTTATCATGAAGTACAAGGTTAATTGTAGGTTTTTGTTGTTACTATTGTTTTTGAAAATAGCCTTTATATGATTGAGGAAGCATCCTCTAGTCTATGTTAGCAGAGGTTTCTATCATGAATCAGTATTGAATCTGGTCAGATGCTTTTTCTGCATCTATTGAAGTGATTATAGGATTTTTCCCTTTTATTTCTTTAATGTGCTGAATTACACTGATTGATTTTTGAATGCTGAACCAACCTTGCATCACTTGGTCATGGTATATAATAATTCTTTTGAAATCTTGCTGGATTGGTTCCACAGGTATTTTGCTGAGGATGTTTGCATTTATGTTTATGGCGGCCTTCATTTCCAGTTCTGGGTGATTTGCTAGCACTATTTATTGATTTCACCCCTGGGTGCAACCATTTATTAAAAATGATTTTTAGACCTAGAGTTCCCCATAATTATTAGGTATGCACTGCTGAGAGGTGTTTCTTTGAAATCCTTTCTTTTCCACCACTAAAAAATGACTAAATAAGATTATTTTAGTATTTTTTCCCTTTTGCAGAACAGAATTTATTGATTTCTAGTTTCTGTTTCATAGTTACATGATGAAAAATTCAAGGATATAAAGTATATATAGGATTTTTAAAAATATTGTAATTTATTTTATTTTGCAATCACATATAATACTTAGAACTTAAAACTTCAAACCATAGAAATTGAGAATCTGGGGGTACTGTCTCTTGGTGTTTCATGGGAACCCACACTAGGCCTCACAGACCCTTCATTTTGTTGAAGATAATAACTTATTTATTTCCAATTTAAGACTGAGGGCGAATGCAGCCTTGATGAAGTTGTCTGTGAGTGTTTGCTGACGCTGTACTTAATTTCATCTCAGAACAAGATTGGTTGACTTTATCCGTCCATAGTTTGTGTCTTGCCCTCAATTTGTGGCCTCTCCTTGATTTCTCAGGTCTGGTTTCATCGTCCGTGTTTGGCATTAAATCATGGGGAGGAAGCTGGACCTGTCCGGGCTGACGGATGACGAAACCGAGCATGTTCTCCAGGTGGTTCAGCGGGACTTCAATCTTCGGAAAAAAGAGGAAGAGCGACTAAGGTGAGATGCTTCTGTTGCCTTCCGGGGCGCAGTGAGCCCTCTGTGGACAAGTGAAAACAGGTTTCCCGAGAATGTTCCTCGCTGCTGGCTCTGAGTCCAGAAGTCTTTATGTGCCTTTGCAGAAAGGCTTGCCAGCTGCAAGGCTGAGCATCACAGTCTGCTGAGAAACGTGACTGCTCGCCCTCCCAGGCAAGGCTTTGTTCCGGCTGCTCACCCTGTCGAGGATTAGCTATAGAATGGGTGGGGTTTGTGATGGCAGGGGCTGCTTTGAGCTCGGTCCTGGCGGTAGCTTTCCTGACGGCAGGCACTCCTGAAAAATGACCAGTGTCACTTGAACAATTCTTGGGAGAATGACACCCATACCTACACAGTCTTCTGCCAGAATCCCCTCCCAAGGTGCAGGAAAAGGGCTCTGAAGGCCTGGTACGAAAGTGACATCAGGTTGGAATAGGATCAGCTGGCCTGGCCCCGCCCTCCTCATTTTAGAGATGAGGAAACTGAGGCCCAGAGGCCTGGGGTCTTCTGACGCCTCTGCAGCCGGTGGGTCCTTGTGGGATGTTCTTGGAAGTCCTCTCTCTGCTCAGTGGGGCAGAGCGAAGGAGTCAGAGCGATAGAGACGAGGCCACGTGGTGGGCCTCATGTGTTAGAACCAGGGGGCAAGTCAGTATTGGCAGCCGTGGTCCATACATCTGTTACCCCTCGAGATGCCACAGCTCTGTCACGGTGCTGTCTCCCTCCTCAGCCACGGAGTTCCAATCCCAGTCTTTTTTTTTTTTTTTTAAATTTTTCAGTTATAGTTGGCATGCAATATTATGTTAGTTTCAGGTGTACAACACAGTGATTAGTCATTTCTATAACTTGTGAAGGGGTCACAGACCTCAGTCTTTGTCCGTCCTCTCCTGACTTGGTCCCCACACGGGGCAGGGCTGGGCCCTGTGGATTCTGCCTCCTGACCGTCTCTCTGACCCCTATCCCAGGCCAGCTGTCATTGCTCTTCCTCCAGTCCTTGCAGGAATCTGCCCTGTGACCCTCCTGCCTACACTCCTTGCCACCACTCCCCAAAGAGCCTGTCTACTCCAGGGTTGTGCCACCTCTCAGCTCGAGTCACACCTGTCCCTGCTCTGTTACAATGGATACAGCCCGTTTTCCTTTTCTTGGGTTACCCTGGACTTCCTGTTTCTTTGCAATATTACCTCCTTTACTAGGTGGTAAGCCACACCAGTATAATCATCTTTATTTCCATGTTGTAAATATTTAACATAGGGATAGGCAAAGCAGGTTTACAGTTGTGAGTATGCAAAACACAGAGTTTATTCTTGTACTGTTATTTATTCTTGTGTTGTATAGTTTTCCATACAACTATAAAACTACTTTCGCCTACCCCTGTATGTGCTTGTTAGATAGAAGACAAGAAGTCTGTTAATTAAATAACTGATTTAAAAACCACGTGCCAGGCACTGATCTGCCTGTTGGGTATATAACCGTGAGCAAATCCAGGCTGTGCCCCGGAGTTTACACGCAGAGCTGCGCTGACCGTACCGCAGCCGCCAGCCAGGCACGGCTGCTGAACACTCGAGCGGCCGTGAGTCTGAATGCAGATGCGCTGTTTGTGGGTGTAGCGGATTTCAAAACTTGAGTACAGAAAAAGGTCAAATATCTCATTAATAATTTTTCTATTGATTACATTTTGCAACACCAATATCTTGGATATAGGAGGTTTAGGAAAAACATTAACAGTATTTTTCTTTTTTTTTTTAGTATGGCTATTACAGAATGTAAGTTGAGAATTTTTGAGTGCAAGAGTGACATGAGCTGACATCAGTTTTAGGGGGTCACTCCGGCTGCTCTGCAGGGGCGTAGTTACAGGAAGGCGGGAGAAGCGGTGGAGAGGCAAGTTAGGAGGCAGTTGCAGAAGCCCGGGTGAGTGTCCTGCTGTGGGACCTCGGAGGCCTGTGTTGAGACATGGCATCGTGACACAGAGGGAGCCTGATCCCTTAGACTTGGGGGGAGGAGAGTTGCTGATGGCCGGCAAGGGACTCTGTGTGAGAAAGAAGCAAACCTTCACTGGGTGACGTCACTCAGACCTGGGGGTCTACCTGTTATAGCAATGCAGCCTGGTGTTGCTTTGGCTAACGCAGTCTGTGAGGCCTACAAGGGATCGGGTATTCGTGCCTCCACCCTCGCCTGGGTAGCTGAAGAAGCCGGCCCAGGGGGCGCCCCGGCAGTTCCAGGCTTCTTCTGCCAGCTGGCCCCTTGGGCAGTAGAAGACACCCGTGGGAAGATCTTCAGACTTCTACTAGAATCATAGTTCATACCCTATGATCTTGTATTTCAGGCACGTTTACAAAAAGGGGTTTTTAACAGGACTGTTAATTACACGGTACTCTGGTGTTCAAAGGGAGTCTTGGTGGCATTTAATGGGATAGCCACAGACTCGAAAAGTTCTCACTCACCATATGCTTGCAAGACGCTAGTTAGCATCTGGATAACTTCCAAAGGTTTGCTGCCGCTCTCATGGCCTTGGTCGGCGGGGGCAGCGGGGGTAATGTTTGCAGGACTGGTTTCCTGCAACTGCGCCTGGCCATGAATTGTCAGCGTCTGCCGAACTGACAGCGTGCTCACGCGTGCCAAGGGCTGCTGGGCCCAGGCGAGGCCAGGCCCAGGGGAAGGAAGGGAGGGCCAGGGTGGCAGAATGACAGAGAGGCAGCGAACTTCCTGCCTAGTTTTTTCCCCAGAGAGGCCAGGCTGCCACGGTCCTCAGCTGCAGCGTGTCAACTCCTTTCCCCGGGAAAGGAAGGGAACAAGATGTACTCGGAGACCCATTGCTGCTGCCATGGTGGCTTCAGTGACTCATTTGCTGATGTGGCCTGTGTGTGTGTGTGGCCGGGGGCGGGGGGCAGTCTTCCACTGTCAGGAGCTGTCTCGATGTTGTAAGGAATAAGGCCTCCCAGGGCGTGCGGGGGGACCGCTGCAGGGAAGCAAACCAGCAGTGATGTGTGTGTCTAGTCTACAGAGTCCCTTGAGGATTAATCACCTTTTTTTTTTTAAGTAGAAAGAACACACTTCCTTTTAAACAAATTAAAATTGTATTACAAGAACTTAATTTTTCAAGAAGTTTCCTTGTCAGAAAACAAAACGCCTTTGTACTCAGTGTTCTTGGTTTGGATGGTTAAATTGATCAAATGAATTAGCAAATATTCCTGGTTACCTTCTTCCTGGGAGCTGGAAATCGGACTGCCTCGTCTTCAGTCGGTTGGAACCAATATGCCCTATGGCCGGTGACGTAACTGAGTGTGCACGGCGCACATCCGGCCCTTGGGGCTCTCGAGACGCCGCGCTGACACTGTGGCATCGAGCTGCTCAGTTAGTGCACCTGCTGTCCCGGAGCGGAGGTGCCGAGAGGCAGGAGTTCCTTGCCCGGCACTGGCTGAGCAGCGTGGCCGGCCAGTCCCCTGGCTGCCCGGACGTAGCAGAGCCCGGAGCAGCATTTTACGGTGAAGTGGAGGGTCTGCCAGCGCTTTATGTGACAGTCACTTTGTGACGGGAAAGGCCCAGTAGGAGTCAGAACTGGGAGATGCCGGGTGAGGACCTGGACATTGTGGGGGGTCGGAGAGGGGCCCTCTGAAGTGGGGAGGAGTGTGGGGGGCCATGTAGGATGCAGAGTACCAAGGTCAAATCTACAGGGGATCTCATGAGATTTTTTAAATCTCCTTTTCATTTATTAGTATTCATTAACAATGAAAAGGTTGAGTATATTAAATCTAAGCTGTTGGGTATCCATTCATTTGCTTTGAAAACATATATTGAATGACAGGAGCCTCCTGGGCAAATGTGAAGGAGGGGTTGGCGGCAGGAGTGGGGAGAGGAGGAAGGGCTCACCAATTTAATAAGGGCCTTAATCCATGAGGAAGGGCCCAGAAGGGGAGCTAGGTCTGACATGAATGATTAGGATGCTGTAGAGAGTGAGAGATAGAAACATTAAGGCAGACGCACGGTATTACTTTCATCTCAGAGGTGGGAGGCAGGAAGGAAGGCTTCCTGAAGGAGGGCGCATGGGATGTGGTCCTTGAAAGACAGACAGGATTTTGTAAGTGGACTGATACGAAGCTCTGGGCAGCAGGGAGCATCCGGACAGAGGAATAAGGGTGGAAAACAGGACATGTTTTCTCAACCCCAGATAAGGACCCATGCAGGGTGGGAGGGCAGGGGAGGAAGGGACTACTTTGCCACACTGCTGGTCATGTTGAATAGAGTGCAGCGTTCCAGGAATATCACCTCTTCACATTCCCAGCAGCCCTGGGCGGGGCCGGCGGGGGAGGGGGGGCGGTGCGGGGATCAACAACTATTGTTGTCTGTTTCCAAAATGGGGATGTTAATAACTTGCTCTGGCTGCATGCAGTGAGAGGTAATTTCACATCCAGGCAGTGGTGCCCACAGCTGGGGCCAGGAACTGGGAGGGCACACGATTCCTGGTGTTGAAAACGGGGGGCCCCCAGGCTCCATGCGGCAGAGGGGGTAAAAGGAGGGCCCGTTAGGAAATCTGGCACCCGGCCTTGCAGAAGCCTGGCGTATGTGCAGGGATGGGGAAGTAGAAGGGCGTAAGTCAGGATGCGGGGAGAGAGGAGGTCGTTGGGATGTTACAGCAGTCACCAGCAAATGTGTCACTGGGCGCCTTACAGGTGGCTTGCCCAGACTGAGATGCTGTCTAAGAGTAAAACACGCTCCGGATTTCTAAGCTCTAGCATGAAAAAAAGAATGTAAAGTCTCTTAGTAATTAATTTTAATATCGAAAACACCTTGGGATGTATCTAAATTACATTTCAAATAAAATATATAATTAAAACTAATTTTACCTGCTGTTTTTTTAATTTTTGCAAATGTGACTACTAGTAAATTTTGTGTGTGTGTGTGTGTGTGTGTGTGTGTGTGTGTATATGGCTCACAGTATATTTTTATTGGACAGTGCTGGTTTAGAATACCAGGTTAGGCAGTTCAGAATTTATAGGACCAAAAAGTAAGATTTCTTCTTCAATTTCATTGGGAGCTAGTCCTTTCTAAATGAGGTTTTTCGGTACCTGAAGGATCCAGCTAATGTCACCTAATCATGCACTGGCCTTTGCTATGCCTGGTATTGTCATCTCAGTCACATGAAGGCAGCCTCAGACTAACGCGCCAGGCCTGGCTTCACCACGGAGTTCAGAAAGGACAGCACAAGATCCTCAGGCCATACTTACCATGGAGATTTTGTGCGTCTCAGGACAGAATCTACCTTTTGATGTTCTTCTGAAGTTCATCGTTGATCAAGTATGTCTTGGCCTTTGAGTAATAAGTGGTTTTAGAATGACCTCATATTTATCATTTTTATCATGTCGGTGGCACCATACAATTGTAAGTTATCACCTATTTGCCTGTGGGGGCCTGCCTTTACAAATGGCCTAGAGAGTCTGAGGCTACCAATGTGCCGTTGATGTAGCCAAAAAGGGGCTCATGTATGAATTCTCTTTACTTTGAAATCTGTAGCCCTTCAAAGATGTATAGTCACTAATTTGCAGCTTCTGGATTCTGGATACGTTCTCCCCATAATCCAACACTTTTTAATAACAATTTTCTCCTAGGTTGCTTTTGTGGCTCCAGGTTCCTGATCTTATTTACTTTCCATTGCAAATGTCAGAGGTGCGAGTCTGCTGGGCTCTGATAAAGCTTCCGTGGCACTCATTCTTGGCAAGACCTTCATCTCTCAGACCTGTGGCTGCAGAAAGCATTTCTTTGACATGAGGTGTGCGCAGAACTCAAGACTGGAAAGGGACTAAAGAGGGAAGTTTGGACAGCTGTTATAAAGGCAGCTTTCTTCAACCACAGTAACAGGCATGAACAAAACCATTTGGCCAGAAACGATCTGAAACACAGAGTGAGGAGCACAGATGGACAGTGTGGGAATCAGAGTTTCACTTTCTTCCTTGCTGTGCTGTACTGTTGGAATGACAACTTCCTCGCTCCCATGAACTTCAGTTCCTGGAAGTGGGCCCCTGCCTCTGTTGGACCCCAGAAGCCATCAGGCCCTTCTCCTGGTCCAGTCTCTAAGCTGATACCTTCATACAGAAATTCTCCAACAGCCTCTCTGATTCTCAGGGTGACTTATAATAATAAGCCCTGTCTCCCAGAGGGGAGATTCTTGTTCTAGCTTAGAGATTCCTTTTTAGGAAACCATACTGAGGCCTTTGGGTCCCCAGAAAAGCCGGACTCCTTGTGTGACCCGAATCCCAGGCCTCTGCAGTCCCCCTGCCCTTTCTGGCCCAACTTAAACAGGCTCCCATTCTGCATCAGCAGTTAACACACGTGGGTCCAGCCCCCTTCCCCGGCTGACTCTTATCCCTCCGCCAAAGTGTGCAGCTCCTGGGTGTCTAGCTGCATTTGGGGTTTCTACATGTGCCAGCCCGGTAGGTTGGCAGGGTCTCTGGTTCTGACTACTTCTGGAACTAGACGTGGAATGGCCTATCTCCTTGTCCTCTGCTAGGCTCCCCCAATAGGTGGGCAAGTAGTCAGCTCTTGGAGCTGAGCCAGTGACCCTGGTCATCTCCCACCTTACAATGCATGCCTTGCCTTTTACGCCTTCCAGGCTGACCGCCTCACAGCCACCATGCCACCAGGGCCCGTCCCCTGTCTGATGTAGGATGTGCTGGGCTATGACTTGGCCTCATTTGGTAGCAGGAACGTACCTGGGGCCTGGGCGTCCTCGCTTCCCAGGCTGCTCCTGGCTCCTGGTGAGAAGGCCATGGTGTTGTGTGGCTCTCCAAACCCTATTTATAGTACCCCCCCCCGCCCACCCCACCGCCCTCCTCACCAGTACAGAAGCCTACCTGAGCACTCATCACAGATCCACACCTACCCGGGACCAAGGTGCAGGCCAGACGACCGACGGCTGTGGCTTGTCTGCCTCCCCGCGCTGCATCTCTGAGCCCTGACAGGAGGTGGCTGGTGCCAGAGACCCGCATTTCCCCAGGCCCTGGACTTTAGCCATCTGGCCCTGCCCTGCCCTCTGCCACTTCCCTTCCCTCCCTGCCTACTCCCACTTCCTCTCCTGGGCCAGCTCCCCTGGCATCACATTTATACAGCTGGGAGAGTCCAGAACCAGACCCTAGAAGCTTCTGTTGCTGCAAGAGTATAGTTTTGTGTGGTTCTGAAGTGACACAGTGGCCTTCACTGTCTGTCATGCTTTGGGTTTATGCGTGGAGATGGGGGAGAGGGAGAGGGGGGGGGGGCTGTAAAATTCATTGTTGACTGTGTTTTCGATCCTCCTTTCTTCATACCGTGTTTATTCATTTTCCATGAACCTCAGAGCACAGGCACGGTGGTGGTATTTAAGGCCAGATGCACCTCACTGCTTGTCTTGCTGAAAATGCAACAACTAAAGGGTTTATGGTGCTGGTTTGTTTTGTAGCCAGAGAATCCTCACCTGATGTGTGACCTTGGGCGTGTTCCTTCATCTTTCTGTGCCTCCGCTTTCCCTGCCCACCCCACCCGCCTCCACCCTTGTACAATGAGGTTGACAGACCAGCAGGGAGCAGGAGCTGGCAAGGGGTAAATGAATTAATAGGTGAACAGCCCGGAGGACAGCCCTGGGGCATAGCAAGTGAAAACTCAGGGTGAGGTCTGTTCTCAGCCTTCTCTTGGCTGGATTATTAGGTCCATAAATTAAATAAAGTGACCTTTAAATATCCGTATCTGTTTGGTAAATTGAAGCGGTTTTATGGTTTGGCTTTTCCTACTGCCAGCTCCTTTGCCTTTTCTTTCGTTACTAGAGAGTTCTCTACAGGCAGATGGAAATGCTGGAGTTTGTTTTACAGCCGATGTTTACTTAGCCAGACCTTTGACGTCTTTCTTCATTTTGTGTATTCGCTTCTGTGCTGACCTGCTGTGACCAGGGGAGACTTAGCAGCCAGGATGTTTTTTCCTTAGAATCGGAAACCCTGTTGCCTTTTACTCGCAGAGGTTATTTTGTGCATTTTTGTCTTTGTCTGCATACCTTGCATAGGAACTGCTCTGTGGCTTCTTTCCGTCGTGATTGTATTAGCAGAGACAAAGTGCAGTTACACCTCAGTGCTCGTTGGCTTCAGAACTCGTCAAACCCTGTTCTCGTCGCATTTTGACAAGAAAAACATGTTTCAGCCCTTGGTGCTTGCTGGGAACTCGATGCACTTGCTAGAACTTGTATGAGCCGCGATGCTGCCCTGCAAGAGAAAACGCTTCCTCGCTCCTTGCTTGCTCGGTACTCGTCAGCTGCGTCACTCACCAGGAGTTCTAGAAGGAGTTAACAATGAGTGCTGAGGCACCGCCGCATGTCTGAAATGGGTCAGGGGCAAAGTGCAGAGTGCATTTCTGGAAAGTGTCGGACAGGGGTGTAGGCGGTTGGGGTGACTGTCAGCTGTCAAGGATGTGGAGATCCTGGGGCACAAGGCAGGAGGGGGTCTTATAAATCACAGGTTGTGGATGCTCCGGGAACAGTGAAATTGAAAAATAAAGCATATTCATGAACTGAGTAGATTGTCAAAATCCAGCCCAGGAATTCTGAGGCGGGTAGGGACCCTTCAGGGGGAAGCCGATCAGGGAGTCAGGAAAACAGTTCTGTATGAAGACCAGGGAGACCTGGGGGCCAGGTGTCCTTGGCTTGTGTCTCCACATGGGAATTTCTTGTCAACATTACTCAGGGAATGTGTATGCTTTTCCCAATCCCAAGTCATGAGAAAAATCAGTAGAGACATCCCCAAAATAGAGGAAAGTATTACAATTTTCTTGAGAGAAATAATGCTTAATAATCAATGGAGAGGCCTTATTGGCTGGAAGGGATCCCAGGATGTCAAGCAAAAGCAAGAACAGGAAGTACTGACACATGGAGTTGAAAGCCAAGGTCAACATTTTAGGAACAGAACAGGGCGAATGTGAGAGGAGCCTCCATGGTCTAATCAGTCATTCTGTTCTTTGTGGCTGTTTCCATGTTTTAAGTGTGTGCCTGTGGCCCCAGCGGCTGCTAATCTAGGTCATATTGGCAAATAAAATAATATTAACAAGTATACAGTCATGCTATACTTTATACAGCCCCTGATGTTTCAAAGTGTAGTAAAGCTTGAAGACAAAGTAAGTTTTTAACTTGGCAGTTTCAACACGTACGTCTGTGTAGTGCTGTTAACGTTGCCAGGAGATCCAGATACTATGCTATTCGGACACTTCCAAATAACGTTCACTCTCATTTTCTAGTGTTTGAAGAGTTGGGACAGGCTTTGTTCTTTGTAAATACTACGAAGCTGAGTACCTCTTTTTTTGTTAAACACATTTTTAGATGTACATAATAATAAGTAAAGAGTATAAAGAATGTTGGAAGTTTTTCAAGAAACTTAGGATTCTGAGATTTCCCAAGAATCCTCAGAATTCTGATTTCTTATCTGAATCCCAGGGATCACATCTGTGGGGAATGTGGAAGCACTAGCATTGGCTACCGTCCCTCCAGGGAAGGAGCCGGAACCGCAGAGCAGCGACAGGGGATTCGTGGCGCTGGATGGAGACAGGAATGAGAGAGCCGCTGCGGGCCAGCTGGGTGGCTCAGCTGTGCGCTCACAGCCGGGGAGCTCAGTGTGCGCAGGAAGTGAACAAGACCGGGTAGGGCGCGCTGCAAGTTCTCGAATATGAGGCCTCTCTAGATGCTCGCGTTGGCCTGCTGCATACATGGTCAGGTGTTTCGCACTGAAACTTAAGGAGGTGGGAAGCTCCAGAAAGAGAGGAAGACCCGGGAGGCAGACCCTGTGTCTGCAGCACGCAGAAATATGCTCCCATCAGAACAAACGAGGCCTCCCCACCCTGGTCAAAATGAAGTGGTGCTCAGGGCCAGAGCTCATGGTTCTGGGCTCTTTCGACCTGCAGATCCCTCCCAGGGCTCTGAGCACCCTCTTGGACACTTACCATTTACACTTAGGTTTTAACTGTATGTGCATATGCATATATATATATGTGTATGCATGTCTGTTCCTCTGCAGAGAAGTAGCTGCTGAGGTTCTTCAGACAATTTTCAAGGCTGTCCTTCTCCAGGTCCTGAACCCCCAAACCCGCCTACCTGACTTTGTGGTCTGGAATAGCTTAGTGCTTTATGAACTTGGTCTAATTTAGTCTTCACGTTCATTGTGTGAGATAGGCATTACTATCCCCAATTTACAGCTGAGGAAACAGAGCTCAGTGAGTGGAAGTCACCGACCCAAAGTCCTCCAGCTCTGGGGCTGAGCTGATGTTCAGGCTTCTCAAGCCTTAGCACTTGATCCCGTCCTCCAGTCCAGGTTAAATCATTCGGTGCTTCTAGCTTTTGGATCTCAGACTTTAGAGCTGGAAGGGCTTTTAAGAGACCATGGGCGGCCTGTCCCTCGCCTCCCTGCAGGCAAGTTGTTTTTATCCCCGTGTGCAAGATGAGCTGTCTGGGCATTTTTCGGGTGCCTTGCACATGGCCGAAGAGTAAAATGTAAAAGAGAAACTAGAGCCTTGCAGTTCCTTCTGTCAAACCACGCGGCTCTTTTCTTGGCTTTTGCCATTAAGAATGGACAGTTAGCCTCAGGGATGAGCGGATCATTGGAAGAGGTCTGTGCAGACCAGACCTGTCCTTGGCTCCTGCCCTGTATTAGCTCGCTGCCTGGTGTGATTGGCCGTGGCTGTGTTCCTGTGCTGCCATGCCGAGCATGCCTCTTTCAGCCACGATCTGTATTTATCTATTATCTATCTATCTATCTATTGCCATGCTACCTTCTTTTTTTATTGTACATTTTCCATTACTATTTAGTCCCCTTATACCCCTCTCCCCCTGCCGCAATCACCACCACACTGTTGTCCATGTCCATGAGTCCTTTTTCCTTTTTGCTTAATCCCTCCACCCCCTAACCTCCCCACCCCTTAGCTGTCATCCCGCTCTCTTATCTATGAGTCTCTATTTTGCTTGTTAGTGCAGTGTGTTCATCAGCCACTCTATTGAATATCGCGTGCGTGAATCTGGCTGCTTCCCTAGTAACAGTCTGACTCCAGGGTGTTCATCTTCCAAAGGCGGGAAGAGCTGCCTTCAGCATACCTGGGGCAAGATGCTTGTTGGGAAAATAACAAGGGCGTTCCTCATGACTGGTATGTTATTCTTAATGAAAGATCATCCTCTTTTCTTTCAAGTCAGGGTCTTTGACATTTTTTTCTTCGCCAAGGTTTCTAAGGCAGAGATCCCATGCATTTGGCTCATGCCCTCTGTCTCCCCGCTTTTAAAAAGAAAAAAGGCGTGGGCATTCCTAGACGGCTTCTGTGCGCCAGGATCCCCTGAGCAGCATCAGGCTGGGTGGGGCCTCTGAACTGGGGCTCAGACACGCTCCTGTGCTTTATCGTCAGGTAAAGCCAGTTTCTGTGACATGGGCCACCCGGAGCTTACACATCCAGGGCCTGTCACCAACCAGAGGAACTGGAATTTGTGCAATAGCATCAGGGAGGCCTTTCTCTGGGCCTGGACTTGACTGTGTGAGCCCAGATTGAAAGGAAGCTAATGAAAGAGACTCAAGTAAGAGCTGCAAAGTGACTGGAGGCCTGAAAGATAGGATTTCGTGAGAAAAATGAAGAAACAACCCATGATAGGTTAAGCTGTCTTTGATGTTCATAACACTAGTAAATTTTGTTTAGTGGTACTCAGAGAGCTTTTAGTTTCCCTGAATGATAACAGGGGGAGAATTAACCTCATTGTATAAAAATGATAGAAATGAGCTTTGTGGGGAGAAAGAGGAGTGATTTAGAGCTATAACGAATGAAGTCGTAGGTAGAATTGCAAAGGGTGGGAGAGAATGGGGTGCACGTGAAGAGGAGGCGAGAATTAAGGATGACGGTCTGGAGAAGCAGGTGCTAGCCGGCTGTGGTCTCCGTGCCCCGGAGAAACAGGGAGGCTTGCCACCTGCCTGGAAGGCGAACACACCTGTGTAACCAGCATCCAGATCAAGAAGCGGGACGTAAGCAGCTTCCAGAAGCCACTCTGTGCCCGCTTCTTGTCACCAGCCCTCAAAGACAAGGCCAGCCTGGACTTCCAGTGGCACGATCAATGTTGCCTAATTTGGAACACGTAGACTCATATAGTATATATCCTCTTTTCAGTTTGGTTTCTCTTGTTCAGTATTGTTTATGAGATTCATCCACATGTTACATGTAATTATAGATTATTTATTGTTCTTGCTCCATAATATTTAATGGATTGATCCATCACACGT
>CM052544.1:8648233-8677097 GCA_028533065.1 Trachops cirrhosus | reverse complement strand
GCACCGAAACTTGGTATTTCCTGTCTTAATATTAGCTTTTCTGGTGATCAGTGGGGGCTAACACAACAGATGGGTAAGCTGAGGCACAGAGGGGTGCCCATCATCCTGTTGCTTAGAAGCAGCCAAGCTGGAGTTTGAACCCTCACAACCCGGCTCCAGGGTCTGTGCCCCTCCCAGCAGGTGATCCTCCCTTCCTCCTTGGCAATGACCCACGCTGGTCTGCCCCCCCGGGGCAGCCACGGGGCTGGTAGCTCAGTCAGCCTCTGCGGCTCCCCCTGTCAAATATTTTAACAAAATCTCATATTATCAGCCATTCCATTGTTGAGCCAATTTAAAAATGTAATTTCTGGACCTAGGAAAGGGGCAGGCTGTTTCGAAAATCTCACTTCGGCTTCAGATTTCAACTCGAAATCCCATAAATGAATTCCCTAACGAGCCACAAAATCGGCTCACTTTGGGTTCATCTCTGTCTTCTCCGGCCAACCTCCGAGGCAAGAGGCCAGTTCCATCAGACGGGAGGAAAAAGAGCAGCCAGCTCACAGCAGAGCCTTCCCGCAGGGAAACGGCCAGCGTGGGTGCCGTTCTAGCTCCATCCAGTCCCTCCTGCAGATGCTCACGGCGTATGCAGCTACGTGGGGAAATGGGCAAGGAGTAGTTAAAAAAATAAAGGAATATGGAAGATGTTACGATCACTGCGATTGCATCTAATGAAGCACACACAGACCTGAACATGTGTGTGAAAAGTAGGGAAAAAAAGCAAAAGGCTCAGGGGTTCTTTTTTGCTATATCCTTGCCAGAACATATTATTTGTACACTTTCTGAGGATAGCCCTTCTGACTAGTGTGAGGCAGTATTTCATCGTGGTTTTGATTTGCATTTCCCTGATGATTGTTGACGTTAAGTGTCTTTTCATATGCCAGAGGGGAGGGAGATGGAGGATGAGCAGAAAAAGTGAAGGGGGAGATAGTCCGTAATTCTGTGACGGGTGGATGGGGACAGGTGGTTGTTAGAATCAGTGGCGCTGTCATACAGTCAGATGTGAAAATGTCAGCTCACTGTACTGTACAGTTGGGACTAATATAGCTACTATCATATTGGATGCAAACTATACTTAAATTTTACAAAAGAGAAAAAGGCTAATAGTGATTTCTTAGGTTGTAGAATTTTGCATGGGTTTGTAGTCTCTTGTGTTTTGCAGAATTTCTGCAAATTGCTTATATTGGTTTTATAAAGAAAAATCCAAGTTTATAATTTTTCTTTTATGTTTTGCTGCCTATATTTGGGAAAATAACTTAGAACTGTAATAATGTTGACTATGTGGAAAGTTATTATGTTTTAAAACCCCGCAACCACAGCGTAATGACGGGTGGCAGGGCAGTGCGGGGAAGTGAGCAACAGCTCACAGCCCGTGTCGCAGTGAGGGAACAGGTCCGTATAACCCATTCTGAGAGTAGAGTGAAGGAGAACACAGTCTCTTTGAGTATATGATATATATGTATCAATAGGTATGTATATGTGCATAAAATACACATATACACTCAGACTGACTATGCACACGTGTGTATATGTTATTTATCAGTTTATTTATCCTAATTCTTATTAGTCCATCCCCCTTCATAAGATACATAGGAGTGCTGAAGAACTGGGAAGTAAACTATGTGTAATAATAGATATTAAATAGTCATTGTAATATATATGTGAAAGTACACATTTTTATGTGTGTGTTTTTTAAACAGAGCTGAACCATATATACGTAAATCTTCATGGAAATACACAGAATAATATCATTGATTGTTTTTGGTGATTATATTGTGAATTGTTTTCCTTTATTGTATCTGCAAAATTTTTATGATGCACATATGCTAGTGTTTACCTAAAAAGTCATAAGATTCTCGTTAAATTTTGAAACTTTCAAGTGCCCTTCGTAAGGTGGGTAAGGGTACGGAGGAGGAAAAGGCGGTGCAGCAGAAACGTACGGCTGACCTTCACTTTCCAAAGGATCACTGAACTGTATCGTTCAGAACACAGCTCTTTGTTTTCAAGCAGATGCTACAGTAAAAGAATTTCGCATGTTGTACTTGACCCTTTGCGACGATGAGAACCTGTCCATGGCTTTGTTCTCCTTTCAATGGTGTGTTCTATCTTCTATCAGGTTTATTGATTATTAGTCCCCACTTCTTTACTTGTCTTGACAAATAGTAAGTTCACCATTTTTTCAGTGACACATGATTTCTTCTAGTGCACAAATGTTCCAGCCTACTTGGGTGGACAGTGAGACATCACCCACTGGGTACTTTTACATATTTATCAGACCAAGCAATGGCATAAAAACGAACGTGTTAGAAAGCAAAAAGGTATTATTTCATGTATCCAAATTCACTTCTTTAAAAAATGCTTTCTGATTATAAACGTGCAAAATATAGAAAACTATGAAAATCACAAAGAAGTTTAAAGAGAATAAAAATTACACATAATTACAACCCCTTAGGAAAAACCACTGTAAATACAGTGGTGAGTTGCCTCCTAGATATTTAGCCTTTGCAATCAGTTGCTACCGTCAGTGGTAGTTACTGAGCTGTGCGCTGTGCAGCGCTGGGCTCTGGGGGAAAGTTTGGGAGCAGGACAGACACGATTCTGCCCCCTTACTAACTAGCTAACTAGCCGGGCATCTGTGTGTGTGTGTGTGTGTGTGTGTGTGTGTGTGTGTGTGTTGGGAGGTACACGAGAAGCAGTGGAAAGCAAAACAGGTGAGTATTTTGGCAGTTCAGTGTGAGAAGTATCGTTGTGTGGGAAATATAGTCTCTTTAAAAAGTGTGTGCATGTGTATGTACAGTTGGCAGATTTTTAAAAAGTAAATGGGCATTCTGTTTTATTCCCCCCACTTAAGATTATATTAACCAATGGCATTAGATATGGCTATATTATATTATGTTCTATTGCAATGTCATATCATAAATCACAGCATATTACATCACATGATACCATACGAATGCATCTTAATCTAACCAGTCCTTGATTATTGGATATTTGGATCATTTATGATGTTTATAACATAAAGAATGCTGCAATGAAATATCATGAAATGTTGTCATTTCCCCAGCCTTTTTTCCCATAAATTCATTCCAAAAAATAGAAAGACTGGTTCAATGTGTGAACTGAAGCTTTTCCAGCCTGCAGAGACACACCGCCGAGCTGGCTTCCAGGGGGCCGCACCAGCTACCGCCCAGGTTTGCTTGGTGGCAGAACGTCTTACGTTTGCTCCTGAAACCTGCGGGCAGCGTCCAAGTGCACGCACCCTGTGCTGAGTCCTCTGTGGCAAGTGCTGCTGGCATGGGCGCTGTTGATCATCCGTAAAGCAAACAGAGCCGGGTTCCACGTACCGCGTAGCAATGTCAGCGGCCCTGTGGGCTGAGGGCCTGCCTCTGCATTCAGACAGGAAACAGGTGCAGGCCAAAAGAACCAGAGAGCATGTCGCTGCAGTTTTTTAAAACAATGTTTTACTCTTCAATTACAGTTGATGTACAATGTGATATTAGTTTCAGGTGTTTGACCCAGTGGTGAGACGTTTGTATAGTAAGTGACCACCCCGATGACTGTGCGTCAGGCACGGGAGGCAGAAAGGACCACCGCTAACCAGAGACAGTAAGCTCTTGGCACTTTGTGCCAGAATAAAAACTGTGTTATGTGAACCCTGTTGGCATGACCTGCCTGCTAGGAATTAGGATCCATCATTTAGGCCTGACTTTTCAGATTTGTGGATTTTGTAGCAGTAGGAATTAGCAAATTTCCCTTGTGGTTGAGACATATCAGTTCAACCCACAAAGGTGAGGGATGTTTTTGAAAATTAAAGGAGATACTCGTTTACTGTGGCGAAGCTGTGCAGACAAGATGACGCAATGGTTCCTATGAGCGCACTTTTCGTTCTGAGGACTCGGACTCTTGGGTTCTGTGGAGTCGTCTGGGGCACAATGATGAGCTGCATCTCGTTCAACTGTTGGGCTGACCATCCTTTATGATCACATTCTCATCTGTTTGACATTTTTATAAACCCTGCCCTTCCGTTTAATGACATTAAAGCTTTATGTGGCCCCGTCCAATGAAGAAAAACAAATGGCAGACACCTCACCACCGTTTCCTGTCCTCTTTGCCAAGCAGAGGTCCTGTTCTCAGAGGTGGTCCTCAGACTAGACGTGGAAGTGAGAGTCCTCTCTGTGCAGGGAGAAAGCTCTCAGTGGAGGATGGCTGACCCGGAGTGGGCTTGGGGTGGCACGGCTCTGCACGATGGGGGGCCTCTGCCTCATGCTTGAGTTTGATAACGCTTCTCTTGTTACCATACCCAGTAGCGGATCACTGCCCTATGAGAGCAGTACATTCCCCTGGAATTACCTCTTAATTAATTTTTCTGGTGCTTAATCATCATAAGCCTTATTTAATATCTAGGCAGGGTAGGAAAGTGTCAATGGGGTTTCTTTTATCAGCAATAAGATAAAGTCCCTGGAGACTGCTGAATCAATGCTCATGAGACATTGATTCAGAGGACCAAGAAATCACCAGCTCTCTGTTGTTCTGGGACAGGCTAGCATTTAGGTGGGCTTTGTAGAGACACTCAAGGTTAGTGGACTCTAGACCCTGGTTGTTTTAGTATGTTGTAAATTTGTGGTGTTCTATAGCAACAGTATATGTTTTGCATCTTAGGGAAAAGACGGAGGGACCGGGATTGGTTAGGGCACAAACCAGGGCCTGTCTATTTACACTCCCATCCCAAACAACCCCACCAAACCAAACAAAAAAGGAATTGGGGACAGGAATTTGAACATACCATATAGCATGCTTTGGAACTATTAAAAAATATGCTGTAGTCGGTCGGCTCATGTGTTAGTGGGTGGCAGTAAATTACTTCCTTTATGGAGAGCAATGTGACTAGTAACTATCAAAATTACAAATGGGTCCAGCCTATAATCTAGCAGTTTCATTATCTCTAAGAATTACCTGCAAATATACTTCACTCATTTGAAATGAAATGTGTTTGAGGTTATAATTGTACTGTTGTTTGAAATATGTACCAATAAGTTATTGGAAAAATACACTGTAGTCCATCTGGACAATGGAATGCTATGTTGTTGTGAAGAAGAATGGGGAAGCGCTCTGTACTGATGTACAAAGAGCCCCAAGGTATGTTACATAAAAATAAGGTTTAGGACAATGGGATGGTACGATTTTGTGAAAAAGGGACAAAAATTAAAGATGCAGAGAGAGAGAAAGAGAGAGGGAGAGGGAGAGGGAGAAGCAAGGCAGGAGGAGAAAGGGAGAGAGATTCCGCGTATGTGTGAAATACCTCTGGAAGAATACACGTGAATCACATCACTTTGCGGGGAGAGAAATTGAGTAGCTAAGGGATAGAATTGAGGGGGCTCCTTTTTTTGTAAACCTTCCCATGCTTTCTAAATTTCGAACCATGCCATTATAAAACCTTGTTGAATCACTTGTAAATGGAGCCTAGAAAAGCATTCATAAATGTCTTAATTGTTTGGGTGTTGGATAAATACTAAGCGTTCAGCAAAAGTTTCTTTCCTTTCCCCTAGACCTGAAAGTATTGCTGTTATGCATATACTTGGGAGGTGTATTGGTTGTGAGAGTCTACTTTTACTTTAAACAGGAAGAGAGTAACACTCATTTGTATATTTACTGTCCATCACTGAACTTTTAACACATTTAAGTGGCATTTATTAATATTTTGCTGGAACTTAATTCTTTTCCTTTCATGGGGCATTTTTGTTAGTTTTATAATTTTATAATTTCATAAAGTCTTGCCTGGAAGGGTCGCCAGGGTAGTTTGGTTGAGCCCCCGAGGAAAGGCTGCTCAGAGAAATTCAAGGGTGTGCATGAGGTCCACAGCTCATGCCAGGCTGTGTTCGTGTGTGGTTTGCTTACCGTACGAATATATCTCTGACCCAAGAAATCACAACTATGCCCAAGTATTTAACCTCGTTCCAAAGGCCTGTCACTTTAACAGGAGTTTCATCAGCAAGCCAGAAGCAGCGAGTACATTCCAGTCCTCAACCCAAAGGCCTCTCAGATGTTCCAGAACTCAGAGTTACTAAAATAATTGAGTCGATTAAAATTTAATCAAAAGAGAGACCTTAGATTAAAGGAAAACGAACATAAAGTAGATGGGGAGTAATTAAACTTTTAAAATTTGACTTAGTGTTAAATAATTGTTCTTATGACTATAAAACTTAATATGGCATCAATATAATTAAGAGAAGAAACTATAAAAAGCAGTAATGATCTGACTATAAAGGGCTACAATCCTACCGGTGGTGGGTAAGAGGATGGATAATTACATAGGCATATCTTTGGGTGCTGTTTTATTCTTTACGGTGATAGAGAAAATGATTAAAGTGTTTAAAATGTGCAAATAATTGCTTTAAAAATTTAAAAGGCTACATATTACGTTTGGATTACCAGAGAAAAAGGGTCCAGGGAAGGCTTATCCCTAGAGGAAGAGGTATTGGGGGTGGTAGGAGAGGCAAAGGAGCAGCAAGAAAGCACGAGATCCAACGACACAAGAAGATTGACTTTATTATCCCAGTTGATGTGAATTTGTTAAAACTCCTTTATTAAAAAAAATAAACACCCTCAAATTTAATAAAAAAGCAAAGTTGGTGTTACTACCAGAGATCCGCCCAAACAAAGTAACATGGAAAATGTAAAAATAGGGAAATGCACATTGTGGTTGGCACAATTTTAAGCTGTCCCTCAAGGTTCTGTCCCATCTGCCCCCGTGCTGGGGCACCAGCCTGCATATGTGTCTCATGGTGGTGATGTTGTGTGATACAGCACAGCCGACTGTAAGAAAAGGAACTTACCCGGCCGGGCCTGACTGAATCCTGTGAGCCCTATAAAAGCAGAGTTTCCTCTGGCTGAAAGCAGAAGGCAAAGCCGGAAAGATTGAAAGTGTGAGAGGCTGCTTCCAGCACTTGGCTATTATAAATAATGCAGCTATGAACATTGGGGTGTGTAGGTTCTTTTGGATTGGTGTTTCGGGGGGTTCTTAGGGTATAATCCCAGCAGTGGAATTGCTGGATCAAAAGGCAGTTCCATTTTTAGTTTTTTGAGGAAATTCCATACTATTTTCCACAGTGGCTGCACCAGTCTGCATTCCCACCAACAGTGCACTAGGGTTCCCTTTTCTCCACATCCTTGCCAGCACTTGTTGTTTGTTGATTTATTGATGATGGCCATTCTGACAGATGTGAGGTGATAGCTCATTCTGGTTTTAATTTGCATCTCTCTGATGGTTAGCGATGCTGAGCATCCTTTCATATGTCTCTGGGCCCTCTGTATGTCCTTCTTGGAGAAGTGTCTGTTCAGGTCCTTTGCCAATTTTTTAACTGGATTGTTTGTGTTCCTGGTGCTGAGTAATAACAGTTTTTTTAATGTATTTTGGAGAGCAATGGAGGAAAAATTGGGACAACCATAATAGAACAATAAAATAAAAAAGTTTTAAAAAATTTAAAAAATAGAAGTGTGAGAGGGACTTGACATCAGAGATTTTTAGTTCACTGGCCTCTGCGTGAGGATTTTTGAGAGCTGCCAGGTGGCACTGATGTGAAGCCAGAGTTGAGGGTCTGTGCAAATAAATGTTAAAAAGAACCTTGATATAATGGATTATTTTCAAGAAAAATATAAATTTTGGGGGATAAAATTCACTACAGATGTGATGCATGTTCTGAATAGATAGATCACCAGTCTTGAAATAAATATGTCAAATGACAACTTCTCACAAGGCAAGGGAGTTCTGTAGCCCAGGAGACAAAGGACCACGCCAGGGGTGCTTTCAACATAGGGCATCTAATAAAGCCGAGACCCAAAGCTTAGAGTCTCTGCATAAGAATGCATTAGAACCACCCCCCTTCATCAAAGGGCAAAGAATATAATTTATCAACAATCTAGGACCAAAGGGGAAAGTGGAAAAAGATCTTCTCGGATCTGTCCTAAGAGTTTCTAACCATAAGGCAGCCACCCTTGTATTTGCTGCCCAAGCTTTAATTATCTGTGTGGCATCCACACCCACAAAGGTGAGTGCATAAAGGGGTCCCAGGCTGGTACTGCTCCCCGATGCCTAAAAGAAACCAGTACAAATTCTTACTGGAGGAACCTACCTTTGTTCTAGGATTTAACAAATTTCTGCAGGATAAGTTTCAGTATGAGCAGTAAATCATTTAAAATCACTAATCACTTAAGGAAACAAAATAATGTAAGCCAGGAGAACCAGAACTAGGTCTGTAAAACATAGAGACACAAGAATGAACACTACAGAGTATGAAATAATGCTACTATGCTAAAGAAATCAGGCAAATATCAAAAGATGAATAAAGAACAAAAATTTAAAGAGAAAAAGAACTTATTAGGATAAAATACATAATGATTTAAATAAAACCCTAATCAGTATATTACATAGCAAGTGAAACATAGCCAAAGAGAGAATTAGTATACTGTAAAATGAATTTTTGAAGTCTAGAATGCAATAGAGAGAAACAGAGAGGAAAACATGAGAACTCAAGAGCCAAAGAGAGGATGGAATGAGGAGGGCTCCCCAGGAGTTCCAGAAGGCAAAAGAGAGAAAGAATAGGATAGAGACACTATTTGAAGAGATATTGGCTGGAAATTTCCAACCATTGCTGAAAGATCCCAATCAAGATTTTCAGGAAGCCCACAGTTTCCAAGTAGATTAAGTAAATCTACAGCCGGACTCATGTTAGTGAAGGGGGAGAACACCAAAGACAAACAGGAGATCTCAAAAGCAGCCAGAGGTTAAGAGGTGTAATTCAGAGGAGTATCAGCCAGATTGACACTTGATTGTCAACTGCAGTGGAATAATACCTTAAAAATGTGCTGAGAGCTATTTCAGACTAAAATTGGGAGGCTTTGGTAATGGACTGAACATGGGGTCATGGAGGAAGCATTTCGAGAGCACCTGTCATTTCTGGGATACGAAAGGTACCTTCATTGAGATAAGCGATACTTAAAGAGAGTCAGGTTTGAGGGAGAGACATTCATGCATTTGCTTTAGACAAGGTGAATCTGACATGCTTTGAGCATCCGAAAGAAGATGAGTTTCCTTTTCCATCCATTATCTAGCTCACAGATTCTACCTTGTCTAAAAACATTTTACTAGGAACTCAGTCAAATGTCTTGTTGAAATTGACTTAGGATACAGGGGTGGGCACAAGTAGGCTTATCATCATGAGTGCATGAAATGCAGGGTTTATTCTTGTATTATTTATTAATTATTATATGATTTATTTGTATTACAACTGTAAGTCTACGTTTGCCCACCCCTGTATTTTTGTGATGATCCTTCCTTCTATCAGAAATGAAATTAGTTTGCCACTAATGGATTCTGAGCTGCAGGTCCGTCTCTTCTGTGTGACTTTGGACATAGTAACTCAATGTTTAGGAACCTTAGTGTCTTCATTTGCATCATGGCAAAAGCAGCATGTGACTCACTGAGGGGTTGTGACGACCAAAAGATATGTTACATCTGGAAAACCTTTTCTGTATAAAACGCCTCGCATTTTATTGATTGATTGATTGATTGATTGATTGCTATTTTGGCCCAGTGTTTTATTTTTTAATTTATTTTTATTTTTTATTGTATTTTCCATGACCATTTAACCCCCTTCCACCCCTTCCACCCAGCAATCACCACACTGTTGTCCATGTCCGTGAGTCCATGAGTCCTTTCTCCTTTTTACTTGATCCCTCCATCCCCTCACTTCCCCCCAATAGCTGTCAGTCTGCTCTCTATCTATGAGTCTGTCTCTATTTTGTTGTTAGTTCAGTTTGCTCATTAGATTCCACATAGGAGAGAAATCATATGATACTTGTCTGTCTCTGACTAAAATGCCACCCATTTTAGTTAGTGATTTCTAACTCCTCAGAATCAGCCCTTTTTTCCCCCAAGTGCTTATTAGCCACCTGTTTCGTTAACTGCCTGTGTCAGATTTTATTGGGCATTGCTTTCATGTTTTATGTTTAGACAGACTCTACCGTCTTCTCTTCTCTTTGGAAGAGTGGATTACCATTGATTTGAATCAAAGATCGGGTGCCTATCCTCCGAGACGGTTGACAGTGGTCTGTAATTTCATGTCCAAGTTCTTTCTGGGCCCTGGGATGTGACTTGGCTCAGGGGGGCAACTTGAAGCAGTATAAGGCCACCTGTGTGCTTTTTTGTTTCGGCTAATTTTATCTCTTGTCTTGGGTTCCAGTTTCTTATTTTAACTGGAAAATAGTCTCTTCAGTGGAGAAGATGGAAGAAAAAAAGATGCTGAAGAGTTCTGAATTTCCCACCAGCATCTGCTAGCTAGCACTACACCATCTGCCCCGAGCGATGCCGCTCTGTGTCTTATTTCTATTGCCCCGGAACATAATTTCAGACACGATTTATTTTTAGTGCTTTAGCTCATTGGGAGCTTTTCTGTGTGTGTTCTTATAGATCTCTGCCATTTATTTTTTGTGTCCCTTTACCTTCAGTATATGTTTATCAAAAATGTGCCTTCCTCCACCTTTAGTTTGTGCTTTTGGGATTGTTGCTCTTTCAAAGGATGCCCGGGGGCAGGACGTCTTGCTGGGCTCTGCTCCGATTCCAGTGTGCTTCCTTTGGCAGCAAAACTGCTGGTTTTCGTGGCTTGACTCGCTCTGGTCAAACTACCAACCAGCAGGCATGTGGGGGAGTGTGATGGAGAGGGTCAGGGGAGCAGCCCCCAGCTAAAACACACAGACTTCCACCACTCTTACCTGAGGGTCAACAGTTTTATTTGAATAAATGCTTCTGATTTGCTGTGTGCCTTTGGTCCATTTCCAGAGTCCGGAAACAGCTATCTTTGACTTTTTTTTTTTTTTGCAGTTTTACCTTGTCTTCCCTGGTCCACCAAGGTGGGCAGGCTGAATCAAGCACCCGTGATAGCAGGTATAAAAGAGTTAGGAAAAAAGGCCGTTGGGTCCAGGGGACCGAGCAGGAATGGGTGCCAGCTTCCTGGGGCTCCACACACCTCCCATCCCCAGTCCCAAGACAGGCTGCTCTCTTGATCTTGGCATCATTTCTGGTAACAAATGGGGCCAGCAGCAGATGTGACAGTGACCTGCTGTTCCAGTCCCCCATCGAGGGCCCAGGGAACTCGGAGAATCAGAGGGTTTGGGTCTTAGAAGTAGTGAAAAGCGAAACCCACTAATCCCACATCACAACCACAGTTCAGGATATGCCTGTGTCTCTCCTGCCCCATTCTGTCCTGCACCTCCCCACCTTCCCCGCAAACAGCCCTCACATCCAAGGTGGGTATCGTCCTCACTGAGCACTCATTCCCAAGACCCTCTTGTAAAAAGCATAAGCCCAGTTAACAAAGCCGTTGTTTCATTTTACTTCAGGAGGCAAAGTTTAGTAATAGCATGCAGTGAACTGCTGTTGCTTACAATGGTAAGATTGTACTTCCCCCTTATTTCCCTAATCACAGCATTTGTAGTTCATGAACAGGTTGACTTGTGTCCTTTCCTCCTCCACCAAACGGAACTTTTAAAAATCCATGCAGCTTTGCCGAGGAACACTATTGTGTAAAGACAGCACTGTGCCCGCAGTTAAACTAGCGTGACCAGCTCGTGTATCAGGTTAATTCTGTTGGCACCACATGCCAAAGGAGGTGCACAGTTGTCCATATGGAAAAATACGTGCCGGCTATGGTATTCCAGTAGCTTTATTAACTCAAAATAATAAACTCTGTGCTTCACATACTCACAACCGTAAGCTTACTTTTGCCCAGGCCAGGAAAGCGGTTGTGTGTGTCTTCGGGCAAAGTCACAACATAAGGAATTGAGTATTCCGGCTCACCTGCGTTGGTTCAGCCAGAACAGGTTGCTAATCAAGACAGAGGCAGACATGGCCTTATATGGGAGCTTACGTAAGCTACCTTAGTCGGTGCTGGTTTTTAAAAATTGCATTTTTAGGAGACAAGTTGTACGTGGGATCTTTCTTCTGAAAAGCAACGCCTTCCCCCTCCTGAGGGGTCTGCTGTGTAGCCAGGAACCGCATGGGGGAGAAGTGTCACTTCGATTGTGGCTACGCTTTTAATGTCATGCTAAGTGGAACAGCACTTTGCAATCTCTCAACCACAGCAGTTTCCTCTTCTCATTCAAATCTAAGCCCACAAATGTTTCCCTAACTACCGTTCGAATCCAAACTGTTTATCTGGCAGACCTGTGCAAGTTACATTCCAGAAGGAAATTTCGCTTTCAAAAAACATCTTAGAACATCGTGTCCAGGGTTGCAGTCCAGGACCACGAGTCCCACACATTTTGTTTTCCAGGCAATTTTTCTTGGATTTTTTTCCCTGAAGAAGCTAGGCTGCTGCTTCTCGGTGGAGGGGAGTGGTGGCAGGAGACCCAGAAAGCCAGGGACCCGCACTCATTTCCCTGATGATATTTACTTTATTCGTTTGTACCCCAATCTTACCTCAGAGAGGATGCGATACGGCTTGCTGATGGAACTGCAGCTCACCTAGAGGAGCTGGGCAAAAGGAAAGAGTGGAGAAGCAAGAAAAGATCGACTGTCATTAGTTACTCCATGTGTCCAACCTTTTGGCGTCTCTGGGCCACCCTGGAAGAAGAAGAGTTGTCTTGGGCCACGCATTAAATACACTGCGACACGTAATCACACACAAAAAATCTCAGTGTTTTAAGTACGTTTACGATTTTGTGATGGGCACATCCACAGCCAGCCTGGGCTGCATGCGGCCTGGGGGCTGTAGGTGGGACACCCCGAGAGAGTGAATCGTTGGGGAGCCCTATCCCTCAAAGCCCGTTTTCCTCCGGGGTTCTGGGAACCCAAACAGGAAAGCGTTGAATCTGGATGGCCGAGCTGGCTTTGAGGAACAAGATCACTCACAGCCCTCTCGTCTCCTGCCTCCCTCTGAAAATTTCCGGATTTGGTCTTTGCACTCACCCATGGCTGGCCGAGGCGTCTAATGTCAGAGGGCCACAGGACAGCATCTTTCAGTCCATCCCATCACGTCTGGTGTTGTGCTCGGCGACCTCAGCAGGGCACATTTTCCTCTTCTGCCACGAGATATCTACTTATCGTCCGCTCAGTCGGCCACCTCTGTGGCAGTAGGGCCATGAGCGGGGAATTGCAAAGGATGAAAGGCAAGCGGTTCCAGAAGGCCCAAGGCATCAGGGTATTTGGAGGTGGCCGCATGGATGGAGCAGCAGGGTTAAAATGATTACTGCACAGTTATATTTCATGAACAGAGGATGAGTGGACTTTCTCAAAAGATTTCACAAGGCTGGTTATACACAGTACAACGTATAGCATAGTAATACAGACACTTGATGTCTAACTGCCTAATTCACTGGGGTTCAAAATGCAAATCCACCTTTTTTTTAAGCTGTAAGACCTTAAACAAGTAACAATTCCTCAGAGCCTCAGTTTGCCCATCTGTAAGATGGCTACAATAACACCACCTGTCTCTGGGTTGTTGGGAGGGTCAGATTACGCACATAAAAAGTTTAAGCATTACCCAACACACATTAACCCCCATGAATGGCAGCGATTATTGTGTCTACTCTCCTGAGCTTATTGTTGCACTGTACCTCTGCATTTTCATCGTCGGAGGAACTGACAGTCAGTGAAAAGGAGTAAACGCGACTGTCAATCTGCTGGAAAATGATTTGGAGATGGGGAGGAACCCAGAAACACTATTGATTATGTATTCTCCGAGTTTGAGCTTTTTCACCCGTCCAGGGAAGGGATGGAAATGGAGCATCTGTAAACTCTGTTCTCCCGTGGAAATTCTCTGTGGGTGAAAGGGTGCTGTTTGCTTGTCCAGAGCGATGCACACCCCCTCTGAGAAAGGCCTCAGTTGTACTCGAGAAGTGGGGGGACCAAGGGCTCCAGTGCAGTTACCTGTAGAGACATTGGTCCAGAGCCTCCCCCACCCAGGACGTTCCAGTTGTTGGGATGAAGGGCAAAGGGCATCCCTAAATCTTGGGGAATCGGGCATCACATTTTAGAGCCCTGAACTGTTGTCTGTGAGCCTGACTTAGAATTATCATGTAGGAACCCAGGTGCTGGGTATCGAAGTCCAAAGTTACTGGACTTGGAAATGATTACTGTGTCACAGTGGTGGAATTATGGATGACTGACTGATTTTTTTCAACCAGTTTTATATTATAAAGTTATAATCTCAATCTTATGAAGGAATATGTGCTTAAGACAAATAAAGCAATGGTAAATCAATACAATGATGTACAAATAAGGACATAACCTCATGTATAAGAGGGGCCTCCTACCACCTAGATGTAGTGGAAATGCAAACGGAAAAAGCACAGTTTGTGTTAGAAAAAGCCTGCGTTTGAGTCCAGCTTCAGCACTTTCCGAGTGGCCAGTGCCTGGACATGTGACTTCTCAGAACATCAGTCTTCTTATCTGAAAAATGGGCAATCTTACCTGATGTAACAGATGCACAGACTAAATGAGACAATGTGTGTGAACTGCCTGGCAAAGTTGGTTTTCATCCCTTCTCCTCCTCTCCTGGCAGCGGGCGTATTAGGGGGAAAGGGTAGGGAATTGATGATGTGAGGAGTGACCTCTGGACAGATCACCAAGACCAGTGTTAGAAGAGCTGGAGTGTTAGAAGTGGGAACAACTTTCGATTTGTTTTCACTTAAGGCTACCTGGTCGTCCATCCATCCATCCTTTACCTTATTTATTCACATATGCATGCATTCATTTACTCCCTTTTTCATTCAACCCTTTTTATTGAGCATCTTGCATAAAAATATGATCCCATGAAACCCTTAAAGCTTAGTCCTAGAATCAAAGATACCAGAAGAAGGTGAATGTGTATGTGTCTACGTCTCTGTTTCTATTTCTACAAATTACTTATCTGTATTAAAAGTAGAAGCGATATTTTTCCATGTGATCTGGGTCAGTCGCTCAGCGTTTACTGGTGCTTTGCCAATAATCTGTGTGTTCATATTATGTAGTAGAAGTTTACATCTTCAACATCAGTTATTTTAGGTCTCTAGAGAATAAACCTAAGACTAGGTCTGCGAGGACTATGTCTCAGGACTTACATGCCGTTCTTTATTGTAAGCCTTTACTCTCTTCCACTTCCTGTGCCTATCGGGGGCAGTATGTGGTGCTGACCCATCCTCGCTCTTTTAGATTTTCTCTTCAGCTGCACATTTAAATTGCTCTCTCGTGTCAGTGCCTGACATTTCACCTGAGAGTGCCACCTGGTGCGCTCGAAGTGGCACCAGGCCATTTTCGTCCTTCTCTAGCCTGTTTCTCCTGATTAACTTTCAGCTCTTAATTACCATGAAGAGCAACTTGGGTTCTATTCTGTTAGTTTCACTTCAGAAAGAAACTTTGTTATTATTTTTTAAATGATTATTTATTTATGTAGGTTTAGAGAGAGGGGAAGGGAAGAAGAAAGAGAGGGAGAGAAACATCAATGCATGGTTGCCTCTCACGCGCCCCCCACTGGGGACCTGGCCTGCAACCCAGGCATGTGGCCTGACTGGGAATTGAACCAGTGACCCTTTAGTTCACAGGGCGGTGTTCAATCCACTGAGCCACACCAGCCAGGGCAGAAAGAAACTTAAAATAAAAACTTTTTGCAAAGTATTTTAAGCACTATAAAGAGATTTTTAGTGGTGCATGTGATAATATAGCAGGTAAGAAATTTCTGGCATGAGTTCCGAATGAAAGGGCAATAAAATATCATGCAGGGACCAGGAAAGAGGCTGCTGTGCGGGCTCCTCATGACCGTGTTATTCTAGCCTGAAAGTGAGAATAAAGAACCTCGCTGTTCTCTAAGAGCCATTTCTATTGGTTATTAAGTTGTTATAGATAAATTTGTAACCTCTGTTCAAGGCCTTTGCCTCCCCTCTTTGGGAACTGGACGCAGGTTGTCTTTTGCTCATGGCAAAGTCTCGTTTGGATGTTCAACTAATGCCAAGGTCGCTCCGAGGCCTGGCTGTGTAAGAAACCCTTACCTCAGGGGCAGTCTGCAGGTACAACCATCCAGAAGAGCTTGTGGACTCGCAAGGAGTTGTCATGAAACCGTTTCAAGAAGAACGTAGAATGCTGTACACTGCTTGGAGAAGCGCAGCAAGAATTAACATCTGGGGTCATATTTACACAGACATTTTCTAGTTTTCAGAGGAAAAGGATAGGTGTACTCACTATATGTGATAATAAAAAGTCAGTTTATAAACTCATAATGCTTTAATATTATATCTTTTCAATCACTATAGACTTTAAATGCATTTATAATAAAATTCATCTTTTCAGTGAAGGCTGAGGCATGGGGTACCAGTTTGATAACGTTTTTCATGTACAAGTACGAAGTTAGAAACTATTCTTTGTAATTTGTTTCATGTCATCCCAGAAATCCCTTAAGTGGACATATTGCATGTTAAATTAAATTTTGTTTCATTGAATTAATTAGCGTTATCCCGATTGGACTTAGCCTTCCTTATATCCACATATTGTGGATCCCAGAAGCCTCCAGGCGAACTTAGATGATTTCTTATACATTCCTTAAGACCATTTTCTGGATGCTACGCAACTCTGAACTGCACTAAAAGAAGAAAAAAGCATTTAATCAAACTAAATGTGATTTCTCTCCATTTAAACTTTGAATTCTCACATTTGGAGCTACTTAATGATTTGCTGTTTGGTCTTCTTCCCCTACCCCAAATCAGCGCAGCTTTAGTTTTCTTAATTACAGCAATAAAGAACATTTTTGAAATCCAAACTCTTTCCTCTCTCTGCTAGACATTTGGCCCAGTCGGGCCCAGCAGAGAAACAGCGCCAGGAGGGGATCTGGACCGAGACGTACTGCACAGAACTGGCGGGCATGGGTGTGGGAGCTGCACGGACCAGCCAGCAACCCCAGGGCCGGCCTCCCCGAGGGCGGGCTGGCCCCTCGTGCACCAGCTGAAGCTGCTGCCTACACCCTCCCCGACTCCTTTCTCAGGGAAGCCTCAGTTCTGCTCTGAAAGCCTTTCAACAGATTAAATCAATCCCTCCCAAATGGTCATGAGCAATCTCCCTTACGAGAGCCAACTGATTATGAACTTTAATCACAGCTACAAAATAACCTTCCTACTAACACACAGACTGATGTTTAATACTAGAAATCATAGCCTACCCAAGCTGACTCTCAAAATGGACCATGGAAATATTTCAATGTAAAAAAATCTCAAATTCAGCAAAACTAATATTCATCATTATGTGTGTTTGACATCAGTTGAACAGAGACCCAATCAGTTGAGACCCATTGTTCCGTCAGTGTGGCACTGGAGTGAAAGTAAACTCTCTGGTCCCTCCCATCTTGAGCCAGGGGAGGGGTTAAAGAAACGATGTGGGTGGTTGTCACCGAGCTTGTCTGTCCCGCAGCCTGGGCAGGCAGGCGGGCAGTTGGCTAGCTCCAGGACTTCCAGGTACGTCCACCGCAGTCTCTTCTGTCTTCTCTAGCTCCTCAAAACTCGCCTTCCTGAAGGGCTCTGTGGAGTAAGTCAAGAGGGCTTTCCTTGGCCGGTGCTTAGAGTGTGTCTGTGGCTGAGCAATGATCCAAAGCAGCCGGGCTTAAACCCAGACGCTTGAAAAGCCAGGCGAGGGCACCCTGAGTTTTACCAAGAATGCCTCTCATGCTAAAGGAGTGGCTCCCCAATCATTGCCAGAAAAAGAGGGGTTAGAGACACTGGGCATCAAAAACACCGAATGACCGCTGCGTGTTTCTTCCTCTCTGCCTCTGAGAATAAAGCTTCTTTAAGGCACAGACTGTCTGTCCTCAGAGCGTGTCACAGTGAATATCATAGGTGGCAGTTTATTCTTTATTAAATGCATTGGGGTGACAGTGGTTAGTAAGATTATACAGGTTTCAAGTGCACTGTTCTCTGACGCATCATCTGGATGTCTCACACCGTGTGCCCACCCCCCAAAGTCAGATCTTCTGTCACTGTGTATGTAACCCCTTTGCTCCCCTTCCCTCTGGTAACCACCATACTGCTATCTGTGTCTGTGAGTTTTTGTTTGTCTTTCTTCTTTGTTCATTTGTCGTTTTTAGTTTTGTATCCCACTTAGGAGTGACATCACGTGGTTCTTGACTTTTTCTGTCTGACTTACCTCGCTTAGCATGACCTTCTCAAGGTCCATCCCTGTTGTCACAAGTGGCAGTGTTTCATCTTGTGTCTGAGAATTCATATTCCATGGTGAATATGTACCACATCTCCTTCGTCCCATCCTCTATCGAAGGACACTTCATGTCTTGGCCACCGTGAATGACGCTGCAATAAACATAGGGATGCATTTAGAGCTCAGGAGAAAACAGTGTGCTCAAATTAGGATAATTTGAGGAGGGGTGAACATAAAAAGCCTATTGATAGGGTGTGGACCCTAGGGGAACCCCAAACGGTATGTAGCACCCCGTAGTCATACTCATCGCCAGCCTGGGGGTCAGGGGAGGGAGAGGTCACTGGAAGTCTGAAGACAAAGTCCGGAGTGGAGGGATGCAGCTGTGGTCCCTCCAAGTCCATCATGTAGTGGGCACAGCGAGAGTGGATCCGAGGGGGCTAATCGGGGGTAAGCAGCTCCAGGTCTGTGACCTCGAACAAGCTGTGTCATTTCTCTCGTTTCTCTGAGCCCCAGTTTTCCCACTTTGAAATGGAGTGGTCATTGTTATCTGGATGGGTTAGTTTAAGAGCAGATAGTATATGTAACTTCTACCAACAGGTGGCATTTGATATAATAGTGGATATTGTTATTGTTATCATTTTCCACCATTGTTATGTTAATTAACTCCTAGCATAGCCATGAGGTTCACATGCCAGTATAAAGAGAAGATATTCAAAAAGCATTTTAAACTGTTTCAGAATAACCATGGCATGTTAATAGATATGTTTACACTTTAACCTAAATTCTGATAATAACTAAGGCGAAACTCCCACTTCCTCTAGATGCTCCTTGTGACCATACATTGTCACTTTTCCCTCCCTATGTGCCGAGAGAAAAGAGGAAACTAGTGAACTACACCAAGCTGAATTCCCTTCTGTCCACCTCATGGCAGAGAATTTAAAGAACAGAGAAAATGAGCAAAAGATTTACTTAGGATCAGTGGAGAAAAATCAAGGCTAATGCACATTTCCTGACTTTACTTTTACTACGATTCGATGTGATTTTATAAATGCTGTGAGTATTAGGCAGGTAATAGCATTGTGATACAATAAATATGCCCACATCTGTAATGTCTCTTCCCTATAATGTTTAGGATTACAAAGGAGGATTTGCAGATAAAATAGCATATAGATAATAGTGTATGAAGATAGTATAGATTACTATGCTTTATTTATGGCTGAGACCATAGGTCAAATAGAAAGGCAACTGGAAACATCTCTGAAATTCATCTCCGAGAAGGAGCAAAGGGAATCTGTTGTCTTTGCAAGAAAGAAATGTGCACCTTCCAGGTCTTGGGGACACCAGCCAAAAAGCATACTGATTTCGAAAGAAACTCTTACTCATTCCTTACGACAGGCGCTTGGTGCTGTCTGCGTGGATAAGGCTCCTGGCTGGCAATAAAACCAGGGCAGGGGCTTTGCTACAGTTTATCATATTACACCAGTGAATAATTCATGAGCCATCTGTTGGCCAGAAAGCCGGTTAAGGAATTCTAATAGATACATGATTTCCAGTTGCTTGGGTAGAGCCACACGGGCATTTACAACCTTCCTGAGCAATAAAATGCCAGGGAAAATGTAACTGACAGTTACAGGTCTTTGCTGTCTCTGCGCTTTAATCACCTCAAAGCACAGTATCCGATGTCTTTACTTCTAGGACTGTTAGCAGCCAACGGTTGGCAACATGCTCAACTTCAATTACTTCTTACAATACCTTGTATTCATATGAGTAAGACGTAGTGAGTCACAAAGACAATTTGGAAGAAATAGGGATATTCACCCTGGAATTTTCTCTTTTTCACGGCAACAATTATTAACAACACTAGTTTCTTCTCTGAGGTAGTAATTTTTGGCAGTTTAGTTCTTATGCAGAATGTACCAAAGATGTGATTATTATTAGTACCGCTGTCTTTCCCAGAAGGTAATTATTCACATATTCACTTCTTTTATGCTGGGCGAGAATAGCTCCCGATCAGCAGAGGGAGGTGCTTTCGGAGTCTCCCTGACACACAATGACTTTAACATGGAGCTAAACTTGAATGGATAGGATTCAGGGTGACTCTCAAAAGTCATAAATGTTGGCTTTTAAGACTGCCTGATCATGCTGGGAAAAATAAAGGCTTAAGTACACTTTAAAAAGTATCTAATTCCAGTCAGATCTCTGAGGTTTTGATGTTTTGGCTTAGAACATGCGCTCTCATGGTTTTCCAACAGAGGGGGTGTTCCTGTCACCCTCTGGCAGGCGACAGTGAGTGTGCACGAGACGGGACCAGGAGGCAGAGACCTGTGCTGCACGGACCTCAGGGCTCTCTGCTAACCCGGCAGTCGCTTCTCTCCCCTCCCCTCAGTTTTTCCTTCTGAGATGAGGGAATAAACCCTTCTTCTTACAGCGGCCATGGAGCTCGATTCTATCGGTGAGCAGCTCCTTTGGAGGAGAAAAAATTTCACACCCCGAACGTTTTGATTTTCTCTCTCATTTCAAGTGGCTTGAGTAATGTAACTCTGTCTATTGGACTGTCTTTGTATTTTGACTAAAGATGATAAAATGTAGGTAGAGTGACATGACAGTTTTCTGAATAGAGAGTGCAGATAAGTGTTTTTGTATGGATTTTATTGTAAAAGGTTTGGAGGGAGTATTGCTAAATATTGAAAATGATTACCGCCGGGTGACTTGTGTTTTCTCTTCTGTACTTTATTTTCTAAATGTCCTTTAATTATAAAAAGAGTTGGGTTATTTTAAAGGTGTCAATAAGGAAAAGTGCTCACTTCCCTCCGCACCTGGTCCGCTAAGGAGCACACCCCAAGGAAGCCCCATAGTGGTTTGGAAGGGGCTGTGCATGGGTTGGCGAGGGTGTCTGTGTCAAGGACTGAGGGGGTCCCAGGGCGGCAGGCCCTTCAGGCCAGGCACCGGCTCACTCAGCGCACCGAGCAGGTCCTTGGGGACAGACAGCTCGCCTGAACCGGGCTCCCACTGACTGCTGGGACTGCTCAGACACTGACTGCTCAGTCAGAGCTTAGGAGCCCCAGCTGACATTGGGGCTCTTCCCACCTCCTCAACGGGATGCCCTGTTGACCTGTCCGGCCCTTCTCCACGCTGCTGGGTGCAGAGCTGATGTTTGCTGCTCACAGAGCCAGGGCAGACACCACACTCACAGGCAAGGCCTCTGGCGTCTGCCTCCAGGGATGGATGCACCACTCCCGTTCAGGTGCTTGGCACGAGGACTTCCCGTCAAACGTGGCTGGGATGAACCAGCCTTGTGCAGGGGAGAGCTGCGTAAAACAGTGAAACTAGAAGGATGAAACCTGTGATTCTTGGGGCTATTTAATTTCTAAGTCAACTTTTATTCTTCCATCTTTTATGCCTTCTGACCTCTTCCTTTGTGCTTTCTTCAGACTGAACCTCCCAGGCTTTTCAAGTAAAATTCTATCCCCTCCGTCTTCCCAGGCGGTACATACTGGTCATCACCATCCACTACAAGGTCCAGCTTTCTCCCTTTTGTGTTTTCCCAGGAATTCATTCATTCCTCAATGTCTGTGGAGTGCCGGTTGAGTATGCCCGAGGGCCTGCATGGGGTAGATGCCTTCATGGGCCCATTTATTAATGAAAAAGTCTCTCCAGCCCTCATCTCAGCAGGACCCCCGGGAGATGAGTTCCCCGTGGAGTTGGAGTGATTAAACCTTGTCCTCCAGCTGTGGTTCTAGACCCATGCTTGGTGCCATGTTACTACTGGTGAGGCCTGATACTAATGGATGCTTTTGAGTTGAGACCTGGGGTAGGTATACAATGTATCTGTGAGGTTATCAATATCTACCACAGACTTGAAGTATAAAAAAGAAATTCAGGCAAGCTGTATTTTGTACATTGGTCACTATCAGACCTGTGTGATGCTGGAGGTTTTGTTTTGACTGGATAAGGGTACTGGTATAAAATCAAAACAGGGAGCATCTCAGTTTGAGACACTGAGGTTAAAAATGAGTGACAAGCACTGGAAATATTGGAGCATCTGCACTGTGGCTGATGTCTCCCAGGGAAGCCTGCTTTATCTGCCTGTCCTTAGGCGACCTTGGGGCTGTGCAGAGTCAGTGTCCAGCCTCTCCCTGAGTAAGTGCATCTTGTCTCTGTAAGGTTGTGAAAGGACCTGTGGACTCTGTGCTCCATCTAGGACTGTGATTTCTCACTGCCACATGTTTGTGTTGGCATGATCCAGCTTGGATCAGTTATTAAATTTGAGCACGATGCTCTAATCTTTTTCATTATTAAATGTATTGGGGTGGCATTGGCTAATAAGATTGTACAGCTTTCTATGATATGTGATCCGATGTTGCATCGAGTGCCCACCACCCAAAGTCATGTCATCTTCCGTCACCATGTATTTGACCCCCTTCCTCCTTGACTGCTCCCACCCCCCTTCCTTCAGCAACCACCATGCTAAGCCTGTGAGAGAGAAAACCGAAAGCAACAGATGAACAAACACGGAAAACAAAAAACTTAATGCCATCGTCTCCAAGTGGGTAGCTCCACAGTCTTGTCACATACATTCATTTGAAACAAAGTACTTTATAACTTCTCCTTGTGCGTTGTTTTCTCATTGTTTTCTCAGCGATATCAGAATCCTCCTGGACATCACCTAGATCCCCAGTCTCCGTGTTCTCAGCGGTAGCATCTTCCCACTTTCAACAAAATATTCGGTACAGAATTTGCTTATTACCTCACTTTTGGAAAATGGCATAAAACAGGAGGAAATTATGCAGGAGGAGGAGAAGGCCCCCTATGGAAATGGCCCGTGGGTTTATTGTATTTCCATGCTGACTGCTGGATGGAAACAAACTCAGTAACTACCAAGTGCTGAAGGCCTAAAGCTTTCCGTACACTGGAGTTATGCGGAGCGCTCAACCCAGACTTTCAATGAGTTCGTCTCTCTTGGGATTGGCAGGGTTATTAAAACTAAGCAGCTCGCTGCCAGATGTGCTCAGGTGAACAACCTTTTGTCACACATTCTGCCAGAGGATGATTCCATGGCCTTGAATGGGTGATTTTTAAATGGCAAGTCCATGGGCCGTTGATTAGATTTTCAAATGAACGCTAATGCTGCTTAGGATGGGTTTTCTAGAAGCGGAGTCAAAGAAAGACACTCAGATGCCCCAGGTTTGCTGGGGGAGTGCTCTTAGAAGAAGGAGCGTGTCCAGAGCAGGGGCAGAGGGGGAAGGGTGAGGTCTCAGCTGCCCTGAGCTTCGGCCTGATCCCAAGGGGAGCTCTGGATCATGAGTTGCTCCAGGGTTGTCCCACCTTAAGGCGAGGGGCTAGCCTTTTGCAGTCTCCCCAACCCTGCACTGGTCAGACATGAACCAGGGTCTGACCTGGGAGGGTGGGCAGGGCCCTGGACAGGGGCTGTCTATAAGACCAAGGGCAATTTCCCCCAGAAGGAGGGCAGCAACGGAGAGAACGAGTGCGTGGAGTTGTGAGGGGTCCTGGGCCCGGCACCAGTCACACCCACTGCAGAGCATAGGATACAATGTTCTTCTTTGTTCTTGTGGGTGGCCTCCCGGGCAACAGAAAAAGAGTCAGTGCTCTGACCAGGCCCGCCGAGGCTGCTGGGACCTGGGACGCACTCCGACCTTATCTTATGGACGTCTGTGCTCAGTTGTTCAATGTGATACTTACTGTCACTCCAATTACCCTTGTCCTGGCCGGATTTCCAGGTACCTTTGCTATGCAAACAGCAATGCCTGTTTTGGATGTGATTTAACATCTCATCAGCACGTGCCGAGGCACCCAGTCTCATTGTCTTACGTTTTTACGCCAAAGGTCTGGAAATGCTCCAGAAGTTTGCTTTAAGTTAAAACCTGACAGATGCTGTGGCTTTTCTGGCTCTCGAGAAATCTTTTTTCCTTCACCAAACATGATCAGAATTGCTGTCTTCATCTGAAATTGGCCCATGGTTGAAGATAGAAAAGAAGAGTCTTTGAAATCAAAACCTTTTTTTTTTTTTTTAGTTCTGCAGGAAAGGATTGCTGGGTGCAGTCCACTCTCTCATCCGGCCGCCCCCTTCCCTGTTACGTCTGCCTTTCCTGCTGCGCGTAAATTGGTCTCTTAGATCTCTGCTGCCCGGGCTCTTTTCACAACTGTTTGCAACATTATTACTCCTCTTTATTATTTGATATCTATTACTTTTTTTTTCTTCATTGCATGCTTCATCTTTCTGAGTTCTATTGGAGCACAGTTTCCATTTCATAGCAGATCAAGGGAGGTTATTGAAATCTGGTTCTTTATCCAAAGAATGCGCTGCCTCCCGCGTTGCTCGCTATTCATGTTGTTGGGGCGTCTGTGGATAATGCTGTGGTCCTTTCTTCGAGATGTTTTGAGTCGTTTTCATGATCGGTCCGGCTGCTAGATTTGAAACACTGACAAGTTCCCAAAGAGACAACTTTATCTGACGAATTTCTTCCAACTGCGGGAACGTATGGTCCTTATAAGACCCATCTAAGGGCCGATTTCACGTCAGAGTTTTCACTAATGTGTATGGAGGGTCCACGGCGTGCTAGCCAGGGGTCAGGGTTGGGGGCACTTCCTGCACGCAGGAGGAGCTCAGGCAATCTGTGTAGACTGAATAAAACGGAAGTGGTTGGGTTGGAGAATGCAAAGGTAAACACGGTTTTGCAGCACTCAGAATACGAGAAGGGGGCGTGGACCTGCCAAGACATGATTATAATATAGTGTAATATGCCTCAAAGTCCTTATCTAGAAACTAGGGTCAAGATCGATCCCCTGAGAGTATCAAATGGAGTGATGCCAGCACAGTGCTTAACAGAATGACGGACGCAGTGGGAGAGCGCTGTTCAGTAGAGAGATGCAGAACAGGGAGAAAGCAATAGATTCCGTAGAGAGGAGTGGGTGGACACGCTCACCCGGCACAAGTTAACAAACTCGGTGCCTGCGAGTTGGACAAGATTTGTGGGTCCACCCTCCACTCCTGAGCTGCACTGGCAGCGACACCCCCGTCTGTTGGTGGCCCCGTACGGGTATATTTATGTGGGATGAGAAATTGGACTCCTGTAGACAGGTTCGATCCCCTACTGCTGCTTCACATCCTTGTTGTAGAATTGCCAGTTTCATTGTCAAAGGCAATTAGCGCAGGCACCGCTCACCACTGCCATTACACGTTATTTGCAAACACTCACTGGCCTTGATTGCGTTAGGCAACAGTGATGGCTGAGCATGGTGTCTCAGAGGCATGGGGCCTGCCAAGTCTCCGGGAACGACACAAAAATATTTTCGTGACCAATGTAGTCATTTCCACATCATAAAATATCTGCTACAGAAAAGGAACCAGTAAATGTCAGGACTCTGAAAAATTATTTTAAAGGAGGGGTGTGTCTTTTTCGTATCTGCTTTATATTTTGCTTGGGTCATAGTCCCACTTACTAGGCCTTGTCTCCCCTGAAAATGGAATCTTAGGAACACCTTCTGGCTCCCGAGGCCAAAGTATATCACAGTGCATTGGTGAAAACTCCTGCAGGATTATCTACCCAGTTGTTGTGTCATCGAACTCGTACACAAGATATGTCACCTTCATTTCCCATAAGTTTGAGTTGTCTAGAATAATATGGAAAAGCATTTATGGTGATGGTGGATGGGTAAGAAGTGTTTAACCAAAGTTCAGAAATGTTTAAAACCTAAGACAATCACAGACGCTTATTTCTTCAGAAATCTTTTTGAAATTTTACTTTTGATGAGGCTTAATCCATAGCCAAATACCATTGCTAAATATAAACCTGAAATACAGGTTTCTGCTATTTGAAAGGGTGGGCCTGGATGACCTTTTGGCTTTCCTGGGATCCAGGTGTTGCTAATCCCTGCCAGCACCTGTGCGGTGCTCGGGGCCCTGGATTAGACGCCGTCAGGAAAGCGTGAAATCGTGCTGCAGTGGAAGAAAGAAAATCTAAAATGAAACAGAGCAAAGGGTAACACTAGTTTCCTTGGATATCAGGTATATGTCTGTATATTTAGATCAATTTGCTGTGTACCATGATTCTCAACCCTAAAATGGAGTTACTGATTATAAACATTCTGTCACAGATCATTCGGTTGTGATTGTGAAGCCAACCTATTTTGACCTTGCTGATTACAGTTCCTAAAGCCTCTCCGGCTACGTTGCTTCACCCCCATGCGTGATCTATTCCACTTATTTATCTAACAATAGCCGGCAGCCTGCCACTGGACCCCGAGGGAGGGCTGGGCACGCAGTGGTGAGTCACCCACACCAGGCCCTGCCCTCCTGGAGCCCTGGTGGGAGGGACAATTCACGAGTAAACAGAAGAAGAGATATGGAAAGTCGTTAGTTGCACGTTGTGATAAGGGCCGGACAGAACAAACAGAGCTGTAAGTAGACAGGAATGGGAACGCTCTCTCTGCAAAGCACGGGAAATTCGAACCTTTCTGCCAATTTGATGACCCACTGTAAGCGCCGCACGAGAATTTTAATTTAGAATTAGCTTCCAGGAAATGCTCCCTGTTGTTAGGAAATGGTGAACTTCCTTCTTTGTGAAACTGAAAATTCTGTAACATACCCTTTCTCCTCCTTTGCTGTGGTTTTCAGGAAGCTTGGAGAAAACTTTTGTGCCCAGTGAAAGCATTAGTTTCCCCTCTGGTCAGTATATTTGGGCAGCGCGTGAGCCAGTCATCCTCAGCCCTGCACCCACCCACCCCTGGGGTGTGCTGGTGAGAGAGTGGGTGGTGTCCGGCAGCCTGGGACAGCCCAGACAGACGGGGAAAAGAGACTTTTCAGGCCGGAGCTGAGACGGTTGAAGGGGAGTTCTTAAAGGAAGTTTCTCAGCTTGCAGTGGGTGCCATGTAACTCACACCTCCAAACTCCATGAAATCGACATCGCTCTCCAGTGTCTGCTAGGAACCGGATTTGCGTTTGGGGGAGGCATCCACCCTTTGAGGCCCCCGACACTGGCCATAGACTGAGAGCAGATATCCCGAAGGGCTCAGCCTCCTGTGGGTTCCATTTGGCTCCTTTTTTAAAATCTCTTTTCTGATTTTTTTGTATTTACACATTTATAAGTAAGAACATTGGTGATAACTACAAACAAGTCTCCCCCCTCCCCTCTCTCTCTCTTTCAACTTTCCTGAGAACCTGGATTAAACTCCTTGCACTAGTACCTACCAGCAGCCCCCCTGGACAAGACGCTTAGTGGTGGGAGCTGCAGTGCCCCACCCAGGCCCCTGTGTCAGTCCCGGGCACTCATAGCCCAGTGCCTGCAGGTCTTGGCTGCCGATGGCTTCCAGCTGCTCCCAGCTCAGGAGGATTTTTCTCCCTAGAGATTGCGCCCTCTTTGGGTCAGGCGTGGAGGAGTGGCTTCCTACAAACAGGACCAACCAATACGAGGGTCCAAGAGGCTACCCTCTTTTCTCAGAGTGGGCCCGGCACTTCAGCACCACCCACGCCTGAGCTCCCCAGGGGTCAGATGGAAGCAGACTCCCGCTGAGACCACATCTCCGCTTGCCTCCTTCCTCTTTCCAGTTGTGTTTATTTGTCTTCCCTTATTTCAACAACACTCCTCCAATAAATCCTGTACACAGGGATGCCTACTCTTTGGGCTCTGCTGTCTCTGTTGCTCACTGTCCCCCAGGTACCTGTTCTCTCACTGTCTCTCCAGCACAGCAGGCTTTCCTGTCTGTAAAGTGAAGAAAGACTTAAAAACAGGTCTTCGAGAGCTCGCATTAACTGTTGTTATGGTGTGAGGCCACATCCCGTGACTAAAGAAATGTCGAAAAGCTGGAACCTTACCGAAAGATTGCGGAGTGTCTTGTTATTCATTCGGGTTGTTCTAGTCATCATGGCCCAATAGGGGACACCCAGTCAGATGGCTGAGCAATAATCTTTTCTTTCCCACTTCTCAGTGCAGGGCTGCCCTCTAGTGGGCCCTGAATAAATGTTAGTGGAGGATAACAGGCTATGAAATAAAACTCTTGCAGCCACACAGCAAACTTCCCGCAGATTAGTCTGTCTAAGCGTCAGTCTCAACAAGCTTCCAGCTGCCTCCGCAGAGAAACTCCTACACCCAGTGAGAACATGTGTCCCTGTTCCCACAAAGCCTGGAGCCTGGAGCTTTGGAGCCAGAAGGAAGCTTAGGGAGATCTCGGCTCCAACTTCTCATTTCCAGGGGAGAAACTCAGACGTGAAGGGAAATGAGGGAAACTGAATTCTAGCTGTGGCTTGGCCCTGGCTTTCAACCCAGAATGCTTTCGTGTGATGTGCTACTGTCCATGTGGACTTGGATTCTTTCTCTATAAATAGTTCCCATTTCCTTAATGGCATGTTTTCCTAATTATTTTTTTTTTTTTTTTTTTTTTTTTAAAAATATATGAAGTGATTTCTTTTTTATTTTATTTATTTATTCTTTTTTTAAAATATATTTTACTGATTATGCTATTACAGTTGTCCTATTATCCCCCCTTCATTCCCCTCCACCCTGAACACCCTCTCCCACCCACATTCCCCACCTTTACTTCAGTCCATGTGTCATAAGTTCTTTGCTTCTACATTTCCCATACTATTCTTGCCCTCCCCCTGTCTATTTTCTATCTACCTTCATTGCTACTTATTCTTCGTATCTTTCC
>CM052544.1:8628766-8647733 GCA_028533065.1 Trachops cirrhosus | reverse complement strand
TCACCCTGCCGGACTACGCCCCTCCTACCTGTCTGGATGAAAGTGTCTATTTTTAAATCCTTGCTTGTCCGACTTCCATAAACTTCAATTTTCTATCAGTTCTGGTTGTTATTTTGTTTCTATATCTTTGTTGTCCCTATCTTGGTTGTGCAAGGAGGCACAGTGCGTCTACCTATGCCTCCATCTTGGCCGGAAGTCCTCTATTTATTTCGTTTTCCTAATTATTTGTATTACCTTCCGACTTCTCTCTGTGTTGCTCACTTTCCCCTAGCCACCTGTCCTCTAACACCAGGGGTCGGTCCCCAACCCTTTTGGCACCAGGGACTGGTTTTGTGGAAGACAATTTTTCCACGGACTGGGGTGGAGAGGGATGGTTTCGGGATGATTCAAGTGCATTACATTCAAGCACACCTCCTGCTGTGCAGACCAGTTCCTAACAGGCATGGACCGGTCTGCGGCCCAGGGGTTGGGGACCCCTGCCCTAGCTGCTTCTCCAAAACAATAGGCAAGCTCCCCACTCCAGGACATTTGCACCAGCTGTTCCCTCTGCCTGACATGCCCTTCCCTGCACTGCCTCCAGATCTTCGCTCAAATGTTACCTCCTCACTCCGACCACCCTCCTTAGCCTTGCAAGCCCCCACCACCAGCACCCCAGGTTTCCCCTTACCCTGCTCTACTTTTTCTTTTTTTTCATAGTACTTATGACCTATTATACTACATAACTTATTTTTTATTATGTGAAAAATCCCCGAGAGCAGCGATTTTCATCTCTTGTTCACCGACATAGTCCACATGTTAGTGTGTAGTGCAAAACAGGGACTCACTAAGTATGCATCCAGTTAGTTGACCTTCCAAAATGAGTTCATCATCTCACGGAAGGGCTACTGCCTCCTCCCCCTGCCACCTCCTCTCTCTGGCCAGTTTGGTCTTCTGCTTTCTGTGTGATTAATTTTATTCACTTATTTTGAACTCAGAATAATGTTACACGTTTCATTAATAGGGGAGCCCCATCCTCCCGGGCATGGTGGCTTGTTGATAACAATGAACCAGTCACTGCGACTCCAACTAGGTTTAAATTGGCCTGTAAGAAAAAGTCAGCCATCCACGATTCCATTTTTCCCTGTTCTGCTAAGCTTTTTACAGGAAAATTAAGGTTTCAGTTATGTTAGTTTGATCTCTTTGTCCCCTTTGAAGGTGAGCAACTTCTGTGGTTTTTGAGTAGAGGCTGCTCTCTATCCAAAGCTAAACACTGTTAACATTTTGGTGTTTATTATTATAAGAGTTTTTAAATTCATTTTTATTTTTAATTACAGTTGACATTCAATTTCATTTTAGATTAGTTTCAGGCACATAGCATTGCAGTTAGACAATCATATATTTTATGTGTTCCCCTCAATATTCCAAGTCCCCGCCTGGCCCCATACTTACCGGTAGTTATTGCAAGATTACTGACTATATTCCTTATGCTGTGCCTTACATCCCCGTGGCTATTTTGTAACTACTGATCTGTACTCTTACCCCCTTCACCTTCCACCCAGCCCCCAACACCCCTCCCACCTGACAACTTTTCATCTGTTCTCTGTATCTGTGAGTCTGTTTCTGTTGTGTTGATTGTGTTCTTTAAGAGTCCACATCTAAGTGGAATCCTATGGTATTCATCTTTCTTTGACTTACTTTGCTTAGCATAATACACAAGGGTTTTTAATTAAATATTTACTTAATTCAGCGAGAAAGCAAAAGCGACTGGAAGCCAACTACCTCATCTCTCTGCCACGGGTCTGCCCTGTGTCCTCTCAGAGAGCGGGTGACCGGGTGGTGCACGTGGGGGGCGGTGCTCGTAGGGAGCCATGAGCCTCGGGGGCAGATGCAGCAACCCCGGCATTGGGGCCTGAGGTCGTGGGTACAGCGGGCCTGCGTCCTTTGGGTCAGAAGATGTTTTTACTCTGGGCTCAGCCTCTTAGCCTTCAAAGACTGTCCACCTTCCTGTTAGCTTCCTTAACATGATTTCAACTTAATAATGACATCATTTTAGGTTATGTCTGCCTGCTCTGAATTTTCCCATTAAATGGCCATAACTTAATTACTTACAGGATAACTACGTAGAGCTTAAAGTACAAACATTTCTTTTATAACTTAAAAGTGCAAACACTTTTTTCAAGGGCTTAAAACTTACGGTATAAATTTAAACAACTTAAGAACTGATAGTATAAACATTTCTTTATAAACATAGAGGAGTTCCAAAGACATAGAACTTACATATGTAAAAAGAACTTGCAAATGTAAACTTGCAAATGTAATACAGAAACGTGCACTGCCTGTTCTGCAGTCCGCAGTCTCGTCTCCCGTGAAGACCGTTCTGAGTGTTTCCAAGTGACTCGCCATCGCCATTCCTCTGCAGCCGCACAGCTAGGAAGAGCGTAGAGGCTGGGCTTGCATCTGCTGTCCGCAGGAGAGGCTCCTTCCTTCCCACGGTGCGGCTGATTCGTGTCTGAAGTTCCAAGGCCAGAGTGCCACGCAAAACACCCGTGCAGACGGCCACTGAGGCCCTTCAGTCTGTGTGGAGCTGGTCGCTGGCCGTGTCGTGGGAAGACCCACGCTGCATCTGTCCATAGACACCTAGAAGGTTCTTGAGAGCCTTGAACTTGATGATCTGCATGTTTCTTTCTTTTCCTTCCTTAATTTTTTGGTGAGCCTTCATTTTGGAGGTAAAAGCCAGACTGTAAGCCAACAAAGCTGATGAGGTTGGCGTGAAGCCCCACCCCCAGCTCCCTCTTCCCTCGCGGGGCTGGTCTGGGCAGCCCACATCTGTGATGACTAGAAGCCTTCGAGGTTTCACGGGTGAAAACCATACATGCTCGTTCATTTTCCTCACGATGCTCTTAGGTTAGAAACATGGCTGGTGACCTTCTCCTTTCTCCTGCCCTGGACCGGAATACTGGAAAACATTGGAAGCTTCTGGATTTCAGTTTTGATTTTTCATAAATTCCTTTAGTGGTGCTTCCCAGAGTGGCATGTGGACCAGATGAACGTGGGTGGTGCAGGATTAAACACTTTTTTTTTGGTTAACAGTTATGTTTTCGTTTAAATACGTATTAGGAAGAAATTTAACAGACATATTTAGCCTGGTATTTCATGACTGTAAATGCTTAGAATTAGTCAAAATGATATTTAGTATTTTTAAGTGAGATGTTTGAAAAAGAAATATTAAGTAAATAGTAAAAAAAATGATTTATACATTTGGAAAAATTTTTGAAAGTGATGGCCCTCAGGCTCACAATGAGAGAGGGATGTGTTCCATGGGCGGAGGCCATCAGACTGTTTCTTAACTGGCAGAGGATGTGGAAGCTTCTAGACACAGGTCCATAACACGCGACAACCTGGCAGAACCCCGTGTGGAGAGGTTTCTTCTCAGGCATTCAGGTTACCCCCGCCGGAGAGTGCAGCTGCTGGAGGTACTATCCGTGCAGCGTGGGGATTATTTTACTGCTCTTACGGGGTTTTGTCTCATGGAGCAGTGGTGGCGACCATCCAACCTTTCGCTTTCAGAGTTAGAGAACGGCCACGGAACTGCAGCTCAGTCCCTCCAGTCACAAGCTCAACAGACACGCACAGGACTCCTCTGTGCGGGGCCCGGCCAGGTGCTGGGAGTGCAGGAGCGAGGGGCATCCATCACAGGGTTTTAAACCTGCAACTGACTTACAATATTAGCACTGCTGAAATGACACTCTGCTGTCCCGATGTTGGGGTGGCCCACAGAAGAGAGGGTGGCCATAAGACATGGTGGTGGCTTGGACCAGCATGGTGGCAGTGGCAGTGGCGATGGAGAGAAATGAGCAGATTCAAGAAATAGTTCAGGGTAGATCCAGTTGGCTGTCACGACTGACTGAGCGCTGTGCATGAAAGGAAGAGAGGAGTCGGGGGAACGCTGGGGCTTTGGCTCGGGAGGCCCCGTGGAAGGCAGCGCCAGTGCCCAGGGCTCACCCGACACAGTGTGGAGTCACAGGGTCACGTTCTCCAGGAAGACTGCACTTTGTGGCTTGTGGGTCAGTCCTCACTCAGGGCTACATTGGGGCCCTCTTCTTTGGGCACGGGGCCGAGCACGTAAAAGGCGTGTGATGGACGTTGACTGAAGGACTAGATGAGAACCTGGGGATTAAGAACTCATGGGTGGGCGACTCCTGGTGCGATGCAGTCTCCTCTGCCTCATTTTATATTTTGTTTTGAACAAATTATTTCGAGACCAGATTCCAGTTTTGCCTTGCCACTCTAAAGACCCGCACGTAAGCACAACAGAAGCCCCAGCCTTTGGGCTCAGACACATGAGAATGTGCTCAGTGAGGAGCAGAGCTGAGACCAGGGAGGCAGCGTGGGGCGCCCAGATCATGGAGAGCAAAGCCAATCAATAGCCGGATATAGAAAAAACCTATATCCATATGTGTATCTGTGTTTATATAGGTATATCTATATCCATATCTATATCTACAGACAGATAATTTATTTTAATAGTACTATGAAGTTAGATTCCAGAAATTACTCTGTGAGAAAATGTAGGCTCAATTTTCCATCCATCCATGTAAGTGGTTTACTTACGTGACTCTTAAGTGATTTATAGCCACTTTAGAAGGCGAGTGTCACGTTAGAGCTGATGGAGAATAGGCAGGGAGTGTAGAACCAGGGAGAGGACAACAGGAACAAGGCAGAGAAGGTGAGCAAGAAGCAAGGATGAAGTCAATGGCCCAGGACAAGCTATTAGGATATAAAATAAGCCGGCACCCTGCAGCGGCCCCTCGGGCTGGCTCCGTGTGGGAACTGGTGGTCTCTCTGTGAGCGGCAGCCCGTGAGGCATCTTCTGGAAATGTGCAGAGTGGGCATGTCCACGTGAGAGTGGGACCAGAAAAAGAACAAATCTGTGAGTGAGACCTCCTTTGTGAGTCGCCGGAAACTGGGTGCTGGAGATCTGCTTGTCCGTGGGTTGAGTCTCTTGACCCAGAATCTCACTGGTTCAGAACAACTTGAACGCTGGAGACCAGGGATGGGAAATTGGCCTGCTTCCAATACAGGAAATTTAACGGGCTGGAAAGGACACACCGACCGCGGCTGCTCTGGGTGATGGGGTAGAGAGAAGGCAACGGACTGGCTTTCTTTAATGCACTCTTTCACCATTCTGACAAGTTTTGGAGATTCTATACTTTTGTGGCTAGCTCCATATATTCAATAGAACAGAGATTTTCAACCAGTGTGCCGTAAGCTATTTTAAAACATGCAGTACCTGACCATTTAGCCAGGGGCACTGACCTCTTTTTCCTTAGATTGCCAAATAAACAAATAACAACAGCCAATACAATAGCCATCCGATGTGAATGAATCAAAATTATACCTATTTTTTGGTCAGATTGGCAAAAAATGTGTTCTTTGGTGTGCTGCAGAATTTTAGCAATTAGATTATGTGTGCCATGAGATGAAGAAGGTTGAAAATCACTGCCATAGAACATATAAAGAGTTCTATAGCTCTTTCTTCTCAGGCCTTTTGGGACTGTGGATGTGGAGGAAGATGCCTCCCCAGCCAGGTCAGTTCCACGTTTACTTAGCACTGGGGTCATTGTATTCTCGCTTCTGTCTCTGAAAAGCTCGCATCCTGACCTCCAGCTGTGTGGTGTCCTTCATGCTGCTTTCCTGACCCCAAAACTGAAGCTTTGGGAGGCTTATATATGAGTAATCTTCTCAGGGCCAGGCGAGTGCTTCGGGGCTGTTTCAGCCCAAGTCCGACTGTGAGGGCTACGAACTTCCTACCCTGCCCATCTGCCATCCTTCCCATCCACTGCATAAGAATGCCCCGACGATTTTAGAGACTTAATCACTCTCCTGGAGCCTTGCTCTCGAAACCCCTCAGAGTCCATAAACCTGTTTAAATGCAGTGAATTTCAGTGTGAACATGTCTGACTCGGAGTTCCTAAACTTTCTGCTATAAAAAGACATTGTGATATCTTCTCTGCCCAGCAGCTTTTAAAGGATTATTATTTTTTTTTCACCTTTACCCAAGTGAGCCAAAGGAACCAGAGGACTATTAGAGAGAGTGCACTTGGTAGAACTCAGAGCCACAAAGCAGAAGCTTTGCCTGAGAGGAATCCGTGGTGCCCCAGGAAGGGTTCCAGCCTCCACCGCGGTGCTGGGGCGGGATGACAGTGGCACTGTGCTGGGGGTCGGCGCTCCACGCCATGACGAGCCCACTCCAGGACTTTCGCATCCTGCTTCTTCCTGATCCCCACGTGGGAGGCATGTCTGTGGTCATCCGCTCCTCCACCTTCCAGGCTCCTGGCGTATTCATCCACGTCTGTGACCCGCGGTGCCTGGCACAGTGCTACAAGAAAGTCAGCGCCACGCCAGTATTCGTTAGATGCCTGAAATAACACATGTCCACGTTCCGGCCTAGTTTTGCCATCAGGGGTGATTTCTATAATTAAGTTCATTATCTGGCTCTATTGGCCATTAAGCTCTCTCTTTGTTAATTGCTCCAGCATAAAAGTAGATGCACAAAATTAATAAGCCACAACAATAATTTTTTCAGAATGGTACAGATGAGAGTATTAGCACATAGAATATAGACTTCAGAGGTGGGTGATTTGAAACAATGTGATTTGATTTCACAGACATCAAAGTGAAATGTTGAGTTGTGGGAACACTGACAGCGTTGCTGCTCGCTGTTAAGGGCCCACCTTTTAGAGCACCTGTTGTCCTGGACACCTGTTTGGGTATCGTTTAAGTATCTTGTCTATATTTTGTGACACAGTATAATATATAATACACAATACTTTGCAATTCTCTTTTGCAACTGAATCTAGGGTGGTGAAACAGACATAAATGAAATATACTAAAATATAATGCATCTACCTGCATCGGTTGTTAGAAATTGTGAAAAGTCTGCAAAGGAGAAAACCGAGGCTCTGTGAGAGGGGATCGCTGGGGACTTAGTTTACTCTGAAGGGTTAGGGGAAGTCTTTCGTGGAGAAATGGAGGAGGGTGAATGGACTTAGGATGAGCTTTCTTTTTTTAAATTTTATTCAATCTTTATTATATTTTTTCCATTACCATTCAGTCCTCTTATAGCCCCTCAGCCGTCCCCACGCTGTTGTTCATGTCCATGAGTCCTTTTTGCTCAGTCCCTCCACCCCCTCACCGCTGCCCCCCACCCACTAGCCGTCATCTGCTCTCCATCTATGAGTCTGCCTCTGTTTTGCTTGTTAGTTCAGTGTGTTCATTAGATTCCACATATGAGTGAGATCATATGGTATTTGTGTTTCTCTGACTGGCTTATTTCACTTAGCATAATGTTCTCCAGGTCCATCCATGCTGTCACAAAGGGTAAAATTTTCTTTTTTTTTTCACAGTCAAGTAGCATCCCATTGTGTAAATGTCCCATGGTTGTCTTATCCACTCATCTGTTGATGGACACTTGGGCTGCTTCCATGTCTTGGTGATTGTAAATAACACTGCAGTGAACATAGGGGCGCTTATGCTAGGATGAGCTTTCAAGAAGAGAGATCGTATAGGCAAACCTCACAGAAGGAAGAACGTGGGATTTTGAAAGAACAGCAAGAACTTGGACAGGCCATGTGGTTAGAGCCTCCTAAGAGGAGGGGGTCCATTTGGGGCAAACAGGCCATGTGTGCACCTGTTACATCTTGAAAAAATACTGGAACCTATGAAAGCATGTGAAGCAAGTGGGCGACCCAGATTTTCCTCCTCGAAAGGTCTTTCTTGCTGTGGGTTAGAGAAGAGAATGGGGAAGAGGAAGAAGTCTCCGTGGTTTAGGAAAGGCTGTTGCCCCGGTCTCAGGAGAGCTGAGGCCAGGTGGGACTTGGGTGTGGGCAGCGGGGGTGGGGGGGCGGCAGGTAAAGCAAAGATGGAGACAAGTTAATGAATGCCAGATATTTTATATCTGGAAGATACAATGTGTAGAACCTGGACTGACTATGATTTGTTAGGAGAGACAAAACCAAGAAAATGTCCTGAGTCTGACTTTAGCAGTTAGGTGGATGGAGGGTTTGTTCCCTGAGCTCACGGAGCTCCGGGGAGGAGCAGTTTTTCAGGGACTGATCGAAACTGGTGTTTGCAGTCCCGGGAATCAGGAGACAAAACTCATAAAGCTCAAGTGATTCTGTAGATTGAGTTCAGAGAGCTGTTCTGATCCCCAAAGACTTTCCTTCCTGGATGTTTTCTTCCATTTAATTTAGTGTCTCTGAAATATCAGTAGAAGCTGGTCGATTGTGGAGGCCATTCTTATACTGTTTACAGGTGTCAGCCATTGGTGGCTTAGCAATTCAGCTCTTCTTCATCTGAAGGCCTGGAAAATGGCATCTTCATGCCTCAAGACAAAAACCCTCCCACCTCCCTGTAAACATTTTGTTCAGCAAAACATACACATACAGTGTTTTACCTCATAGAATTAGTAGCTGGCCTGATGCAGCCTCCCCTCTGAACACGAGATTCAGGCTTCCTGTATTACCCCGTGCTCCAGCCGCAAACCAGTATGGGAGACCGCTGTGCGGAGCGAGCCCTGTGCAGCGGTGGCACATGCGTGAGCCAGCTCAGGGCGTCCGGAGCTGAAGCCGCACACACTCATCAAATTGTCGTGGGAAGGTGCTTATGCTATGTTGTTGTCAAGTGAAAAATGAGGTTCTAAAACCGGATGCAGATTTCCAATTCTAATGGAAGGGTGGGATGAGCCACTGCGACCCTTCTTTGTACTAAAACTGTGTAAAAAATACTAATAAAATATAAGGTTTAATATGAGAAAGAGAAAATATTTGCAAATCATACACTGAGAAGGGACTTGTGTCTGAATACATGCGAACTCTTTCAACACAGCAATAAAAAGACAAATAATCTACTTTAAACTGGGCAGAAGATTTGAATAGATTTTTCTTCAAAGATGTGCAAGTGGTCAATAAGTATATGAACAGATGCTCAGCATTATTCATCATTAGGGAAATGCACATCAGAACCACAAATACCATATTTTTTGGACTGTAAGACACACCCAAATTTGGGAGGAAAGGGGGGTGCGTCTTATAGTCCAAATGTAGCTTGCCTGGCTCGCTTTGGGGGGTGGGGCAGCAGTGGTGGAGTGGGGTCACAGGTTATTAAATATTTTACCACATTTTTTGCTTCAAAAAAACTTTTCTCTATTTTCCTCTTCTAAAACTTAGGTGCGTCTTATGGTCTGGTGCGTCTTATAGTCCTAAAAATACGGTAGATATCCCCTCATACCTCCTGGTATGGCTATAATAGAGGTGGTGAGGGTGTGGAGAAATCAGAGCCCTCATATTCCCAATGGTACAGCCATTTGGAAAACAGTCTGGCAATTTCTTAAAAAAATTAAACACAGCTTTACCGTATGACCCAGTGATTTCCCTCCTGGAATTGAAAAGATAGATCCGCACGAACACTTACCCATGAATGCTCAGCGGAGCATTGTTCATAATAGCCAAAGAGCAGAAACAGCCTGGGTGTCCTTCGGTGGAGGAATGGACAGATGAAGTATGGCACGTCCATAAGTGGAATATTATTTGGCAGCAAAAAGGACTGAAGTGCTCACATGTGCTACAACAGGGGTGAGCCTTGAACACGTGCAAAGAAAGAAGCCACATACCACAGGCCACGTGCGGTCCAATTCCATTTCTATTATGTGGCCAGAACAAGCAAAGTCCTGGAACCAGAAGGTGGATCGGTGTCGGCAGGGACTGAGAGGGGCAGGCAGGGGGCGCGGTTGAGTAAGTGGGGAACCAGACAGTGGCGGTGCTTCACAGAACTTTGTGAACATACTAAAAACTACTGAATTGCACAATTTAAAGAGTAAATGTTATGGGGTGTGAATTATATGTAAAATTTTTTTTAAGTCACGGGGGGAAAGTAGGAACCAGGAAATTCCCAGGAGGTAGAAATGAAGAGGGAATCTGAAACCGGAGTGATCAGCCTCCTGGAACAGGGAAAGCAGCAGCCTTGGGCCCTGCCAGGGCGGGGTGGGGGGTGGGAGGAGGGGCTGCAGCGTTCCCTTCAGCCTGTGGGCGGGAGATGCAGCCTGGGGGCGGGAGATGCGGCCTGGAGCCTTCGGAGGAAAAGCAGCTGAAAATGAGATTCCTGCGTAACGTTTGGGGGTAAAACACCGAGGCTCAATCAAGCAATATTTAGAAAGAAAAGGGGGACATAATTACAAATAGAACAGAGGTCTTAAATCATAAGAGAAATTTGCGAACCACTTGATGCCTACACACCTGAAAATCTAAACAAAAAACACAGTTTTCTAGGCTTCCGAATTAAAACAGTATCTACGATATCACCCCACTTTAAAATGGGAGGAAGTGGGAGGCAGAGGGGGGGAGGGACAGGAGAGGAAGGACACCTCAGTAACTCAGAGTCGTAGGATACAGGTGATGCTCACATTTTCCCTTTCGCTTGACCCTGTCTGACTAATTGCCACACGTGTCAGGCAAGGGTGCTTCCTCTCTACGCGGCCATTGTTTACCATTTAGGTTGGATTTTGAGAGTTTTCCTCTAGTCGGAGGACCAGGAAAAGGGAGTTGTCTTTTATCCAACTCCGAATCACCCCCTGCTTAGGCTGTGCCCATCACCCAGCGACTCTTTATTGACGCGCATTGATTTGAAAGCTTTTAAAACCCCTGGGTGCTTCCGTGTCCAGGGCCGTGAAATGGGGCCAGCACCGCATCGATCATATATTCTCAGCAGGGCTGTTGTGAGGATTAATGTTTTGGCACAATAACATAATAGCACGATCTCCTGCTCCTTTGAAAAGGTGTTAGTTAATTAAGTTAAAGGTTTTGTTTTTCGAGGATGTGCTTAGTTTTATAATAATAAAATGTCCCTCAGTCCAGTGTCTGAAATAGCAGTCGTAAGGTTCTCAGGCTCTCTCCTAGAAAATAGAGTGACACACGGAAGCACACAAAATTAATCCACCCTTGGGGCTCCTGTTTGGATACTCTGTCAGGCGGTTGATCTCTGCGAGTTGTATTGTTGCACAGGAAGATCCCACGTGTGGCTCGGCCTGGGGTAGGGCTGGGGCGCGAGGGAGCGCTCTGGGGAAAGAGCACGCTGGGGAGAGAGCCCCCTGACCTGGTCTGCTCTTTCCTCCTCCTTCCCTGTCCCAGCGAGATGAAGCAGAAGCTGGACGAGGAGGGCAGCAAGTGCCGCATCCTCTCGAAGCACCAGAAGTTCGTGGACCACTGCTGCATGCGCTGCTGCGCGCCCTTCGCCTTCCTCGTCAACACCAAGCGCCGCTGTGGGGACTGTGCGTTCAACGTCTGCAAGAGCTGCTGCTCCTACCTGAAGCACGAGAAGGTGTGGATCTGCTGCGTCTGCCAGCAAGCCAGGTGAGTGGCCGCGGGTGGCCCTGGGCTCTCAGCTGGGGCCACCCATCCTCCTTCAGCCAGATAAGACCAGCCGGGATTGACCAGTCTGCAGTGCTGAGTGCGGTGGAGAGATTACCCAGGGGAGGTGCCGTTAAGGGTACTGCGTGAGCGTCACAGAGAGGACGAGAGGGGGTCATATTCCTCCTCTGGTCTCATCTGTTCATTCATTTACTCCACACATACATGTGGGAGTCTCAGGAATTGTGCTGGAGGCCAGAACCGTGATGGTGAGTGAGGCAGGTTGTTTCGGGGGGGTCACTGGATGCATGAAAGTCATGATGCTGCGCCCAGCCGGTTGGGTGAGTCGTGCGCAGCACTCGGCTCACACATCTGTCGTGGCTCCACGGGGCTGCCCGCCCCGTGGTGGATGCTTCAGGGACAAGGGACTGTCCCTGTCTTATTCAACTCCCTTTGTAGCATGTACGTAGCTTGACATGCAAGAGGCACACAGACCTCTGCAGGCTGAGCAATAGACCAGGACAGTGTCCAACAGCAGAAAAATTCATGGTTCAAACGGGGTTTTGGGAACTTTAAAGAGAAAAGGATCCAGAGAGTGTTGGGGTGTCCTAAAGAGGTTTATAAGAGGGGGACCCCAGGTGGAACTCAAGAGGAATCACAGAGCATTCTTGGACAAGGTGTGGCCTGGGTTAAAAAGACAGGTTCCCCAGGGTCTGTGGAAGGTCTGGAACAGATGACTCTTTCGGTGGTCAGTTCATGTGAAGAATTTGGGTTTGACCCTCAAGGGGCTGTGAAATCGTAGAAAATAGCAGCTGAAAATCAATGAAGTAGCAGTTATGAAAATATGCTATCCTTTACTGTCCTTCAATATATTCACCCGCACACAGAAGGAAAACGGTATCTATACAATCTTGGTTTGTTTGTTTGTTTGTTTTTCAATTTTTCTGTTCTCTTCTCCATGGGTCAGATAAATCTCCAAATTTACTGAACTGTTAATAGCAGGGAAGCTTACAGTCACAGCCGCTCGACCCCACATCCCGCCTGAGTTGGGTGTGTGAGTTTAGTATCAGTTACAACTGAAGGACGCGCTGCTGTCATCACACAGCAGTGATGGTGAGTGACGAGTACGCTGTCACATCACTTGTGGATAGAAGAACGTTGCCTCCACAGCCAGTCTCCTGATTCCCATCCTGGGCTATTTCATCTATACTAAACTGTCTCAAGGAGTAGCCAGACACTGAAAAATAAGTGGTAAAAAGGGCAGCAACCGGCTCCTAAGGCTACATTTTAAATTTTCATTTCCCATTTCTAGGCTCTTAATCAGGAGGCAGGAGGCAGGAGGCTCAGGGAGCGCCACGTAACTCACTCCTGCATCCTGTCCGTGTAGGTATTCCGTGACGGTGTCCCGAGTCTCAGTAGTAGGACATCGGAAAATGACAGACCACTTGTAGGAGGCTGGCTACCTGGAAAGACATCCAGAAAATGAATGTACATTTGTTCCAATGTTTGTAAGAAAAGAGGGGATTATTGAGGAGTCTTCCACATTCAATGTGTCTAGCATAGAAAAAACACACGCCACACTGTTTAAGTCGGAACTGGCAGAAAGAGGTTTCTGAGGAGAAGTCGGGGATTTTGCCGTGTTTGTCTTCAGAGATGTCTGGTGGGGACATCTCAGGAGCCTCGGGATTGTTAGTGTCCGGACTCAGAAGGGATGGAAAAGTTGAGCTCGTGTCTGGTTTGTCCACATTGTTCCAGTTCATCATAGGAACCTGTCCAGGAAAGGACTTCGTGGTACATACAGCAGGATTTTGCTTCTTGAAATTTCCCTTGCGATTGATAGAGAACTATTTCCAGGTCAGAGTACCTCAGGTGTATGGCTTGTGGCCTGACGGTCTTTTACACTTTGCAGGATGCCTCAGAAGAGCCTATTTTATATATGTCGTAACAAGCTTTTCCTAAAGCCCCCAGCAATACACAGGACAAAGCAGAATTCATCATGTGAAGCATTTAAGTCACATTTATTGAATTTATTATTATTTGATGAATTTATTATTGAGTGAATGATGGATTTCTTACTTGGGAAGTTATATAGCCAGTGGGATGCTACTGAATCATTCCCTTTGTCATTATTTATTATACATAAATTTATGTTCCTGACAACTTACTACATGTATTCATTCAAACATTACAGGTAAGGACATCTAGTAGGTGCACTTCGAGGTCTTCTGCAGGAAACAGAACTTTCAGAGTAAGCACAGCGCATGCACATCAACCTTTCTCATTTGGGGTTGAATTGATTCAAGAATGAAGTTTCTACTTTTCTTGGGAACAAATTGGCTTCCTAGTTCTTTGCTTTGTTATAAAAATTGTTCTCTCTGATTTTTTTGTCATTTTGTGCTATTTCATTTACCACAGACTGATTTGAGAGATTGTTTTCAGGGAATGAGAGAAAAAGATTATGGTTGGAACTGAAATCAAAACACATCTCCTCATTATGTCTGTGGCATTTGCTCTGGATTCTCTGAGACAACGTAAGGCTTCATTTCTTTCCACTTGGAGTTGAAATCTCGGATATCTGATCATTTATCTCTTGGTAGGCACACAGCCCACGGGATTCACAAATTAGCATACTGCCCTTTTGGTATAAACTCCACAGTATGTTTTAGAGATACCCAATGGGTGTGCAATATCCCTAAGAATTATCGCTACGGGATAAGGACATTTCCAGGTTAACAAATACGTAGGGAAATAATGAATCTCACTAGAAAGCAAGGGAATTGAGTTTATGCTTCAAATGCTATTTTTTCCTCATTAGTGATTTTTTCATCATTCTACTCTGTTGACAAGGGTAGCTTGGAAACGGCATTCTCATTCATTGCTGGTGAGGTCTGAATGAGCGTGACCTTTTACCAACGTGTATCAGGAGGCTGTAGCATGTCCAAAACCTTTTACTCAGTAATTTCATTTTTGAAAACCTATAAAGTAGAAACAGATTATATTTTTAAATGCTGTACAAAAATGATGTGTTCTGAATTATTTGTAATATAAAAAACAGAAATAATCTAAATGCCCAGCAATACAACAGTACTACACATTTAACCTGACAGACTATGATGAGACCTTTAAAAGAATGTGTGTATTAGGTTAACATGGGTGAGTTCTTATATTAAAATGCTAGATTTAAAACTGCAATGCAAAATGGACATGTAATATAATCACTATGTAATGAAGAAAATACAGAGAAAAGACTGAAAAGAAATTAACGATCAATGCCATTTATGAGTAATTGTTCTTTGGAAGATAGACTTATGGATAATTTTTTTGTACCTATTTTCCATCATGTTTTCAAGTTTTTCGCATTTTGCCTGTGTGATTTTATAACCGGGTATAAGTAAAACAAAAATGAAGAAATCTAGGACTTTGGCCCCAGTTGGTGTGGCTCAGTAGACTGAGCACCAGCCTGCGAACCAAAAGGTTGCCGGTTTGATTCCCAGTCAGGGCACGTGCCTGGGTTGCAGGCCAGGTCCCCAGTGGGGGGTGTGCTAGAGGCAACCACACATCGATGTTTCTCTCCCTCTCTTCCTCCCTCCCTTCCTCTTTCTAAAAATAAATAAAATCTTTAAAACAAAATTGGAGGTTAGATCACCCCAGTCAGTAAGTGGGTCCATGACCCAACAATGCTGATCCTCTCAGGGAATTTGAATCTTGGGTGGAGTGCCACGTCAATGGAGGACAGTTAGAGCTGAGTCACCCTAAGACAGGTGACAAACGTTGACCGTGGATAACGTCCCTGTGAGCAAGATCACTAGCTCTGTCACCCCAGCCTCAGGCAGCCAGGTCTTCGCTCAGTTCTTTAAGCCACCAGATCGCTCTATTCAATTTCCTTTTCACAGAAGTTGTCCAGAGTTCATTTCTGCAACTTCAAACAGAACCTGAAGAGCCTTCGCTGGTACTGGGGGCACCATGCAATCAGAGCTGGAAGATGGGACGTTTAGGTCAAAATGGCGGCACGGCAGGTGACCATCCTGCTGTGGGGCTAAGGAGGGGCTCTTGTGATTTCTTACACGTTTTCTAATCTTCCACACTTAAATGTGGTCTTGATATTGGCAGGCCTACCCGATAATTAAGTGTGCCCTGCAAGAAAAAGAGTGCATGAGTTTCCAATTTTCTGAAATCCCTGGTGCATAGCAGACAGGAAAGGCTTCAGCTATGGCATTAATGAAATGTGTGCTGGTAAGCCAAGGGTAGCCCTCTGGAAAGGAGAGTGGTGACTCCTTTTGTGGCTCAGGTGATTTCCGCTCCCTTACGTTCAGCCTAGTTAACGAGGATCTAACTGCCCACTAGACATAATGTGGGATCTTAGATTACTATTGGATTTTTGACATGACTCAAAGGGAGTTCAGGGTTGAAGGATATTATTAGTAAAACTGCTTCTATTCTCAGCTATGGGGACAAATTTCCTCACAGCTTACAATTTTTTAAAAAGGAATAAAACCAGTGCTAAACACTGTCTCACTGAAGTAATAAATAATATTTCTCTATGCAGAAAAGAAACCAATGGAAAAGCCAACTCATGATAAGATGCATTTCCAATAAATGTGTATGTTTTCTGCTTATAAGAATTTTAATATATTTGTTTTTGATCAAGTGTGTCTTAGTCAAAATTGGTAACTCAAACCAAGATATTTTGAAACTTTGAACTTCATGGCTCAAAAGAATTATTAAATTTAATGCATTACACATATTGCTAGGCCAAAGAATGACAACATGGTGATAAATTTAAAAAATTAAACATAAAAATATATGACATTAAAGTTAAATTCTGTAAAGGAAGCAGGATAGGAAAGAAATATCTGCTCAAGGAGAAAACTGAAAAATGTTCATTTCTGTTAAAGGAGTCAGCAGACTAAGGCCCACAGACCAAATCAGGCCTGTCCCTGTTTTATAAAAATGTTTTATTGGAACACAGCGTTTACTATTGTCTGTGGTGCATGCAACTACAACAGCAGATCTGAATAATTACCACAGAGACTGCATAGCCCACAGCCTCAACAATATTTACTATCTGGTCATTTCCAAAAACGTTTGCTGACCCCCAGCTTAGACCAGTCAGGGCTCATCTCCTAGATTTCAGCACATTTCCATCCTGAGTGCATTGGGACCATCGCCTGGGAGGCTAACAAGGTTGCCATGGCAACCATGAATGTCAACCACGATGCACAGTAGGACATGTCTGGGGATTTTAATGGCTGGCAAGACATCACGCAGACTAGTAGCACCTGTCCTGTTAATTGACTGCAGACCTGTGGAGCAAGGAACCCCACCGAGAGGGTCATGCTTTCAGGCCTTGAAATAATGAGTGCGCTTAAAAAAATAATGGAGCCTTTAGCACCTTCAGTGCCCTTCTCACCGTGACCTGTCTGGCAGATGTCATCATATCAACTTTGCTTGTTGACGTGGTAGAAAAAAATGCCAAACTTTCATCATTCTAGGCTGGTATTTAAATTTTTGTTCTTTTAAAGATTTTGTTTATTTATTTTTAGAGAGAGGGGGAAGGGAGAAAAAAAGAGAGGGAGAGAAACATCAATGTAAGAGAAACATCCATCGGTTGCCTCTTTTACAGGCCCAACCAGGGACCAAACCTGTAACCCAGGCATGTGTCCTGACCTGGAATCAAACCAGCGACCTTTTGCTTTGCAGGATGGCGCCCAACCCTGAGCCGCACCAGCCAGGGCAGACTGGTATTTACATTTTTGTATTCGATCTTAAGGCCGTTAGGTATTTCTCAGCATCACCTTTGTAGCATATAATTAACCTGGCACTTCCCCATCAACTCCATCAGTGCTTGATGTGTCCTAGTGACTGTGAAATGAAAATAACTCCTGAAAATATAAGAAGCTTCTGGACTGGATATGCCACAAAATAGCCTTGAAGGCTTTCAGGAAAAAACTAAAGAGGGGGGTTTTATCTTTTGGGCAAACACTGAAATAAAGGAGGCTATTAAATCGAAAATGACCTGCTGTCACAGAGAACGGTCCTCATTTAGCCCCTAATTGATGCTACTTTCACATCGAGAGAGAAAATCAATAGAAAATGTTCTTTAAAATGGACCCAGCAGTCAAACAGCTTGTCATCATGTGAGGGGGAGGGGAAAGAGCCAAAAATATAAAAAGTACCTGTGCCTCAGATGGCCGATGACTTTCTGGAGGTGGAATGTGCCCTCCTCTCTGGTTTGCCTCCCAGCTGCAACCACGCTACCCCAAGGACGGGAGGAAGCCTTACAAAAGACAATCCCCACTAGAATAATGCTTCTCCTCCCCATAGCACGTCTCCGTTTTCAGCTGCCTCTGTTGAGGACTCACATCCGGAGCAAAAAGACCTTGTAAAAATGCCTTCTCCTAAGAGACGCAGCTCCTCTGGTCAGGCCGGCCTTGGCCCAGTATCTAGGCAGCAAGAAGCAGCTGAAAGCCCTAGCATAGGTTTCACTTTTAACATTCGCAGGAGGTTCTCTTTAACTGGATAATACAGAAACAAGAGAATTAACTCAGAATGACTGGAGCCATGCCCTGGACTAAACCATGTACGATAACTAACATTCGCATCAACATCATTGAACAAATACAGAACACTGTGCATTGGGGTTCTAATGCATTGGGGTTCTAATGCTAAGGTCTATTCCCTCCCCACCACAGAACTGGTGAAAGCTGAGCTAGGAGTTAGGAAGGGTGTCCCTGTCCCAGTCCCCATCTCCATCCTCATGCATCTTCCTGCTTCTTGGTCTGGCCACACTTTCGCTTCAAGCCTTCCCAACCTGCACAAGAACGGTTGGTTCATTAATCTGGGGTCTATGTAACAATTGTGAAGATGCAGTCTTTCCACTCAGATTTTATAGATTAGAGAGCAGTCTTTGGCAGGGATTTTTCTAAAGGTCCAGGCACCTCTGCTCCTCACCGGCACCTGCTCCGACCCATGCATCCCTGAGCTCGCCTAGCATCCCCTGCCACTCAAACTTGTGCGGGTCCTGAAAACACCTTCCTATGCTCCGCATGCTGTCCTTGAACGCCTTGGGGTTTTGCTTTTCGGTGGCACCAGAACTTTTAGCTGGGGCTTTTATTTATGAAAGTGAAAAGTTTCTAAGGCACGTGAAGCTGAAAATGCATTATCTTATCTCCATTGGTCCTGGCCAGCACAGAAACAGGGCAATCTTATTGCCCACTTCATAAATGCAGAGATTCAAGCCAAGAGGCTTGAGGGACTCACCCAAGTTCACACATTTGCTGGATGGTAGACGAAGCCTCAGCAGCCCTTATTGAGTCCCTAAAAGCCAGGACCCAGCCTGAGGGTCAGCTTCTAAAATGTAACAGGCTACCAGTTATCCATGGTTGAAATCATGAAAGAACAGCACCCGAATCCTGGAACCCCTCAACCAGCACTCTGTCAGGCTGTGCAATGAGAAATGGCCATATCAACAGGAATGAGACACTGAAGGATTCACTCTAGTTTTGGAGAAGCCTTTGAACAATACCTGGGAATCAGATAGGCAAGGAGAAGCAGGAGAGTTGACATTTGGGAATTTCCGTTCAAAA
>CM052544.1:8480917-8628266 GCA_028533065.1 Trachops cirrhosus | reverse complement strand
TTAAATCACTTAGGCACACATATGAGCAGACAATTAATTGCTAAGTATGTTATTAGTGAACTGCAATAACAGACAAGAATGGTTTAATGAGTATTAGCATCATGACACGGAGCATTTTGCTTGTCACTTCAAATTCTCACATCTAATAACACACTTGATTTACAAATAAGACTGTAGGATTCTTGTCCGGGCTGCACCACGGGCCGGGTAGAGTGGGGAGAATTCCAACAAGAAAAAGGATCGGTCTGGATTGTTTCCTTCCTCCTCTTCCCAGAACCTCCCAGAAGGAACCTTTCATGCTATCATTGCCCAGGGAAGTGTTCACCTTCCTCTCTCCCCCCAGTAATGGGGCCAAGGGTTGAAACTGCCTGGAAAGAGATGGCATTGCAGAGAGACACACGAGGATGCATTTTAGGAGCCGTGAACTGCTCGGCTGAGCCTTGAAACGGACTCTGTTCTTGCAGCGTCTGCAGCATGTTTCCATCGCCCTCCCAGGCCTGCCTGTCTGGGCGCCTTGGAGGGCAGGGCCCACTGCCACTGTGCAGCTGCAAAGGGGGTGCTCCTGGGGCTGCAGGACTCTTTCCATCCAGGTTTTGAAGCCGTCACTAACTCTCACTTCGCAGACCCTGCCTGGGGTCTTTGCGGCCTGCTCGTGGTCAGAACCTCAAAATCCCCAAAGATATCCCCCCTAGATGATTGGCACCCCTCCTGGGCTCTCTGTCCTTCTTCTCTTGCTCACGGCCAGCTGCCAGGAAAAGCTGTGGAAGGCATCCATCCACCCCACACTGAAGGGATGGGTGTGTCTCCCCAAGTCCCTCTCCCAGGTGAATTTTATTTTTAAGGCAAGTTCGTATGCTGATTAGGAGTATTCTAGAAATATCTGGGGCTTTACTCCAGGATGCTCTCAGCAGTGCCTGGGGCTGTCATAGGTCTGTCTTGTCACATGTTGGTCACCCAGAACCCTGAGAAAGGAGGGAGAAGAGGACTCGAAGTCACAGTGCACTTCCCGAGTGCTAGGCATGTTGTAGATACTAACTCACCACGAGCTCAGAAAGCTTATAAGCAGGCTTTGATGTACAGGGTAGGAGAGGGGCTCAGAGAAGTTAGTAACCTGCTTAAAGTCACACAGCTAATTAGGCACTGAGCTTGGATTTGGAACCTAGTCTGTTTGTCATCAAGCAAGTTTATGTTCATTTGGTATTTACTGCCCTGGATTATAAGGCTCCCTCTCTGCTTTTGCCTACTATGCTGTCCACAGTTTCTAATAGGTACTTAAGAAATATGTGTTGAGTGGCTGATTAAATGTTTAATTCTTACAACAATCCTATGAGACAAGATGCCCCCTTCTGCAGATGAATGAGTAGAGACTTGAAGTTGTGCTGGGATTTAAGGCTCAGTCTGTCTGTCTCTGATGCTGGCGTTTGTTACCCAATGACAACCCTGTGGCCCAACTTCTCAGCCCCCCGTGGGCCTCCCCACCTCAGCTTCTGGGTTAAGGCTGTCCGGCTTCTCGTCTCTGCGGCACAAGGACGTCTGTTCCTGGGGCGTTGGCTCCTTCTTCAGACATCTACCTTCCCTGGTGACTGGGAGTCCCCCAGGGACAGGAGTCTTGCATTTAGTCACCTCCTCCCCCAGCACCTGGTTCTATACCTGCCTGGTACATCGTGGGTTCCTGGTAGGGGCTTGATGGATCTGTTTCGTCCAGAGCTCTATGGATCACCAATAACAGAAAATCCAACCTGACCTGGCTTACAGAAAAAGAAAGCATTAGCTTGTATGATCAAGGAAGTTCAAGAGTAGTCTGTTTCAGGCACTGCTGAACTCAGTTCCTTCAGCTTTCCATTGCTTTCTGCTCACGGACTGCAGTTTTGGACTTCTCATGATAGCACGTGGTGGCCAGAGCTCTAGCCTCTCGCTCTCTCAGTCGAGCATCTCAGAAACCGCGCACTCCCAGGGCTGCACAAAAGCCAAAGGCATGGCTCACACCGGCCCAATTTGGGGTCACTTGTCTCTCCCTGACCTAATCGCTGTGGCTGGGAAGAAGGGAAGATGGCCGGTGAAGGCAAAACCCATTCTTGGAGCCGAGAGTGAGGTCAAAAAAAGAGAGAGAGCTGTGAGTGGGAAGATGCAGTTTCCCAAAGTTTGGGGGTACAGCTTCACCAGGAAGAGGATGAATGGGTGCTACCACAACCTCCTTTTTCAATTTTCCAAACTGACCTCGAATCTGCAAACTTAGCCAGTTCAGTGCCGTTCCCGTCCTCGGTAAGGATGGAGCCTGGTGCCCCATCCCTCACATCCCTTGCAGGAAGACTTCCTGGTGCCTGGAGTTGTACCTGATCCCAGCATCCTCCCTCCCTGAGCAGAGGGTGAGTCAGCTTCTAGCAGCTGCCTACACAGGCTGTGCTGCTCTGAGAAGCCCCAGCTAATGGGGGACCAACAGCTCTGAGTGAGGACCACCCCACCCGGTGTATATAGGGCCAGCCTTTCAGATACCCAGAGCCAGAAATCGGGCCCTGACCAGCAGGGGCAACGCAGGACCCTCAGGGTGGGGGGCCTCCTAATCCTCTGCCTTCAGACTTGGAGAATTCAGCCTTGCTTTAGAGCCAGTCAGAGGAGAGGATTCCCCAAAGCCCCTGCCTGTGCTTCCCCAGGGAGCTGGGGAGCCTTCTGAGAAATGTGTAGGCTGGCTGTATGTGCAGTCCAGGCTCTGGTCACAGCTGAGACATACCTCACACACATACTGCACTCAGAAACATGAAGTCACGCCTGTATACACACCACAAGCACCCTCTCTGCCTCCCTCCCTTCTCTGGCTCTCCTCCTTGCCCCCTCCCCTCCCCCATGTCCTTTTCTTTCATACACTCACCATATGCTCTCACACAGTGTCTTCCTTGCATACTCCAGGGTCCCTCTTCTCTCCTCCTTCTCTTCCCATCCTCCCAGTTTTCCTCTGCTCCTTCCCCTCCCTCTTCTTTCCCCATCCTTCCTTCTCTCCAGCCCCTATGCATGATATACACAGGGTCAGTCTCTCTCTGCTCTCTCAAGTTCACACCCTCCCCCTTTTGTCACACATTTGTACACTGTTCTACACAATACCTCTCCCCTCTATCCCTCTTCCCCAGCCCCCAACACACACATGCACACACACCGACCCCAAGCCCTCGGACCATACCTGTGATCCCGGACCCTTCAAAGCCTCCCTCCATGGTTTTATTTTTCTCAGGCCATTCCACGTCTGCATATACCCCAGATGGCAGCCAAATCCTAACCTTATGTTCCAACTTCAAATATAATTCCAACATCATGCCGCTGTGGGGTGCCTCAGATGAGAAAACTACAGTCAGAGAAGGGAAGAAATGAGTGTGGTCACGCAGCCACTGTATGATGGGGTGGGGGTGGAACCTCACCTCTGGACCTAGGCTAGGATTTTTTCCTTGTTTCCCTTCTGACCGAGGGGACATCTCCTAGGCCCTGAAACCTCGCTGTGTAATACGGGACACACCGGGACGGTAAAGTCAAATTTGGCACGTGACAAAGGTGATCCAATGGGAGATCTCTGCAAATGATTTTCATTCCATAATTTCAACTCTCAGCTAACAAAACCCCCCTCTAAGTGACCAAAGAAATCAAAGATGGTTTTCGGCGGGTCTCTGTCATCTCTTACCACAGGGTTGGCCACCCCAGGCTAGAATTTCTATGTGACCTCAGGTCATCGCTGCACAGAGGGGTGTCCGGCCCAGCCCAAGGTGAGCTGCTGTGAGAGCAGCCTGGGAAATCAGGACCTACCCGGGCAGCTCTGCCCTGAGCCTCTATGTCACGGCAGTGAGGCTGAGAGCCCAGGCGGGGATGAAGTGATGGACAAAGGCATCGGCGGCTCTGAAATGATGAAAACTTCCTTTGCCAGGCAAAACGACAACTGTAAGAAAAATCTGGGCACTCAGAGATAACAGCAGCTGTGCCGCTTGGCAAAGCCCCTGGTTTACTGTTTGGGTAAAGAAAGGCGTTCCACCCATCATCCCAACTCTGGGCTGTGCGCGTCCAGGTGCCATGCATCAGCCCCCCTGCCGGCACCCAGAGAAAAGGCTCATCGGTACCGATGGGGGCTTTCAACTTCTCCAGGGTCTGGGCCTGGAGCTGCAGATCCCACCACCAGCAAAAACAGAAAGAGCTGATGGAAATGGGACTTGCTTTTCTGTGTAACAGCTAACGCGACTGAGAGCTTATTCTGTACTGATTCCCTGCTCTAAGCTCTCAATTACCCTCATGACAAGTTTATAAAGTGGTTGCCCCCATTTGACAGATGCAGAAACTAAGGAAAGAGAGTCCAGGAACGTGCCCACAGTCTCACAGGTGGGATGTGGAGTCGGGATTTACTCAGGGTTGGCTGGCCCTACGGTGGACACGCTTACCCTCCGCATATGATGCTCCCAAGAACTCTGAAGCCGGAGACTTTTTCTAAAGGGTAGACTCTCGGGTTCTTCTTTGAATCCTGGTCAGTGGTTTCAATTTTGATGGGAACAACAACAAAGAAGCCCTCTCTAAGAGCAGTTTATTCAAGGCATTTCTCAAGAGATATTTTTGGCAGTACACAGATGGACTGGATCTTTCTATTCAAAGCCTTGAAGTCCACCATGGTAGATAACACTAAACTAAGATAAAAAGCAGCCCATCACCCCCACCTCCACAGCTGGCGTCTTTGGCCAGGCTCCCCCTCCGGAGGTGGGATTGTAAGGAGCAGGCACGATTTCCATGCCTGAGGGACCCCGCGGCACAGCCCCGGGGCTCAGGCCTCACAACTTTCTCAGCGGGCATGAACCTGCAAGGGCTTGGGATCGCCACGAAACCCATGTGGAGGTCCCCTCTGCTCAAACAGCGTGGACACTGGACAGGGGATTTGTGATCCTCTACTGACGGCGAATAGGTGGGGTGGATCTCAATGAAGATGACCTCGGTGACTTAATGAGAACGGCAGTGTTGCCGGAGGGTTTCAGCTGGAGGAGCGTTTGAGAGTCCCAGTGTTCTGCATCCCTCGGAGCAACCTCGGAAACTGCCATCCGTGTTTGCTACAGCGCTTGCTTGTCGGTCTGACTTGCTAGCACCCTCGCCACCAAATGTCATCTCGATAGACTGGCAGGTCCGATGCCTCGCGTTTGGCCCTGACAGAGATCGTGCTGCGATTTCAGCTTATTTTTCAAATCAACCAACAACAGCAGCCTTTTTGGTTTTTTTTTTGAGATTTACCTTGGAACAGAAGTCCATTAAGTTCATGTCTGATTGACAGAATATACACCTATTCCCGTTTTTGTAAAAAGTGGCCGTTGATTTTTGCACGAAAGTGAATGGGTGAGGCATGGGCCTTTTCAGAGTTTGTGTTCATATCCCGTGTAAATGAACAGAACCCATTCCTGATGCAATACATTGTAGTAAAGTGCAAACAGGATTTTGCACACATACATTTGTCTGGAAGAAAGGGACCCACCTGCAGAGGTCACAGCGAGTTGGCCACAAAGGAAAGGACCAGTTTCTTCCTTCCCTCCCTAACACCCTCATCATCTGTAGGTCCTTTTCTAAGTACCGTATTTTTCAGACCATAAGACACACCTAGGTTTTAGAGGAGGAAAATAGGGGGGAAAATTTGAAGCAAAAAATGTGGTAAAATATTTAACAACATAAATAACATAACATTTCACCACAGTAATATAAACAGAACTCAACAGCAGCATTAACAACCATTATTCCTCCCAAATTTGGGGGAGGGGAAAGTGCATCTTATAGTCCGAAAAAAAAAATACGGTAAGCACAGTCTACATCAACAGTGGTGGGCTGTGAGCCGAGTGCCCTGGGTCCCCCGGGAATATCCTGAGTGGAACACAAGTGCTCACACAGGGACAGGAGCTAGTGTGATGACTTGCAGAATATTTTACCTACCACTTCACAATAAAGGGAACGGCACATTCTTCAAAATCATGCTTTAGAGCAAAGCCTCTGCAGCTCTTTCCTATCAAGTGTTCTGCTGCCCTCACGCATGTGTGCGTGCATGCATGCGTGTGTTTGAGCAGGGGTCGTGAGTCAAGGCCTCTCGTTGTCTTCAGCCCCAGAAAGAAATCTTATCCGAAAAATCTGCAGTGATCGTGGACTGAGAGCAGCCTGGCCCAGCTGAGAACTGGTACTTGGAAGGGCACTGGGCAGTTAGGCAGCTGTTCCTGTAGAATTTTCTGTCCTAGTGGCCACCTGAAGTGGTCCTGCCTACAGAGAAGGGAGGGGGACTCACAGCAGAACAGGAGGGACATTGCAAGTGCCCAGGGTCACAAATAAACGTGCTATGACACCTCCTTCACAATGTGTGTGGTCAGAGAAAAATATTATCCATGCTTATTAGCAGTCGTGCTTTGCTGATGAGATGGTGCGAATATTTGAGTGCTAACATACGGAAAGCATTGTAACTTGAAGCCCTACAAGCATAGTCCATTTCGATCCATTCAACAAGGTGGGGGTGGGAATGATGCCCATTGTACAGATGAGGATACTGAGGTTCACCAAAGCAAAATTCATTGCCTGTGGTCACAGCTATGAGTGGTCATGTCCACTCATCACTCTACAGCTACGTTTGCTACTGGTGTCAACATGCCAGGCAGAACATGAACACACACCCCTGGGCACCACAGGGAAGAGTGCCCGCTCACCCTGCCCAGAGAGACCCCCGGGGTTCTCTCCCATCCTCTCCTTCCCCCGTTCCAGCTCTTACTACCACGGCAAGCACGCCTGTGTTGAGAACATCTAGCTAAGCAGACCCGATGGTCTGACCAATGGGAAAGCACTAGATGAAACCATGTCCTGGGCCTTTCTATATCATAGGATCTTGAATTTGCAAAGCCAGAAAGTAATAGGTAGATAGGTAGGTAAGTAGATAAAGTAAAATTCGTGTGACATTTCCTCCACCAAGTTTTATTCAATTGGGCAGCTTTAAATGAGTTTTGGTCCCTCTCGCTCCCCGCCGCATACATGTTGATGGGTTTGTCTCAGCGTGGTTGTCTGAGATTTCACAGCTCTGTCACCTCCCTTCTGAAGCCAGTAATAGAAACAGATGATGGCACTGTGCTGTGCCTTCTCTCGGGGGTGGCTCTCTGCCGGGAGCCCTGTGTCTTCCTGAGAAGGATTCTCGGCTCACGCTCCGCCTTTGGGCTTTTCTGGCCATGAGGACATGGAGTGAAGACCCGGGGACTCCATTAGCTGTGTCCTGGCATTTAATTCTTTCTCCAGACACTTGAACTAGACCTGGGTAGAAGAACTTGGCAGAGAGAAACCTACTGCTTCCGGTAATTTTAATAATTAAGCAATGTGGACTTGTCCTTTGTTTCACATCTTACTAGTATTGATTATTTACTATAATCCATTATTATTACAGGCTGCCTGGTTGTTGTCATTGATGTTTTCCACAGAACTAGGTCATTTTTGTCCTGTTGGTGCATAAGTTTTGAGCGTTTTTGCATAGGAGTGTCTGTGCAAACATTAAGAAATGGATTTTAAAGGACATGGTGTGCTACTAGTTTTATTTCCAAAATAGAAAAAAAGCATTTCTTCTCCCTTTATTGACTGCACGGCAAGAATGGGAAGGATTTTATTCTGCTGCTGATGAAACAGAGCCCTGTGAGGCGAGTGCTATAGGTGCGGCTGCGGTCCCTGCAGATGTACCGCCTCTGAGACTGTGGCTGGACTCCTCACCTGGTTCCAGCAGGGAGCAGGGAAGGCACCTCCGAACGGCGGGCTGCCTGTTCCAGGCTGACTCTGCACCAGGCTGTGTGGGCAGCACCCGAGGGGACCTGTGTGTTCTCGGGGATGTCGTGGGTTAAGACTGGATTTTCACAGAGCAGCCACAGAGTGATAGCAGTGTCTATCACCCAGAAGGGACATTAAGAGATTTCTCAGGGACCTTGAGCTAAGAGCTAAATCCTTGGTTCTTTATTTAATTTTACTGTAATCAAAGTCATGTATAGGTACCTACTTGGAATGGCAACTTGTTCTCTTGATTTATTGTATAAAATAACTGTAGTCCCTTGCCCCACCCCAACCCTATTCCTGCTTCCTCGATACAACCATTTTCAACCTTTTGCTTTCTTTTTTGGTATTTATCTCCAAATTTCTAAATAGCTTGTTTGTTTGTTTTTTTAGTTTATCTCTTTATTCCTCAAAATAAAAAGGTTTTATTCTCTTAACTCCCAACACATACACCTCCCTTCCACCGCTCTCCCAGTATATTTAGAATATAACCTTTGTTGAATCAGTTTTCAGTATTTTATTACTGTGACTGTAAACACCAGCTTCCTGGCGTTGCCACCAAGTGGTCCCAAGGCCCTGTGATATTTGATCCTTTGTGCGTGGCTGTCCCCGCTCTCCGCTCTCCGAGTCTGGAGGGTCTTTGCTTTGGTCCCAGTGCAATAAAATTTCACAGCGATGGACTTTCACGTGCGTCTTTTTCCTCCCCTTGTCCTGGGCTCTGAGAGAATCATTTCGCTTTGAAAATGCAGCTCTTTCGGGCTTGGGAGATGTTCTTGAACTATTTCTTTGATTACTTTATCTCTTCCATTTTCTTTGTTCCTTCTGGAGCACAGATATTGGACCTCACAGATTAATTCTCTAGTTTTACTTTTCTCCTGAAGTCTCTTTTTTGGTCCTTTTGCTCTATTTTCTGGAAGATATCCTCAACTCTATCTTCCATTTTATCTACTAAGTTTTAAATTTTCACAATTTTTTTTATTTCCGAGTTATTTTTTGTTTCTCTGTTCCTTTTAGAGTGGAACGTTGTTGCCTCATAGCTGCAATATGCTCCCTTATTAATATTTTTTGAAGTTGGCTTGTCCTTTGAGTTCCTTTATTCTGTTTGTTTTGGTGTTGATCTTTCACCATAGACACTTCGCTCCAGTATTTGATGACCCAGGACTGCCTGTTTATCCTTAAGAATCATGCACTGAAAGCTCCTTGGAAGACCAGCGGGACTTGGTGACTGGTGGGCTTTAGTCTAGAATGCTCTGGCCAGACTGTTTTATTGGGGGATCGTCAGTGGGTCTTTTCCTTGGAGTTTGGTCAGTTTCCCCAGAGGAATGTTCCCGTCTCCTACCGGCGATGCAAATCGGAGAGTCCATCTAGGGGAGCCCAGTGGCACAGGAAGGTCAAGACCAGCCCCAGCTTTCAGCAGGGGGGGCTTTCAGTCCACCCATCTGGTTTCCGTGGGTGCCCCTGCCCTTGACATGCCGGGAGGCTGGTCCCAGACATCCGTATGGGCCCTTCTAGGGTGTGAACCTTGCATCTGCTGCTGAGGAGGGCAGTTGGCCGAAGGGAGTGAAAAGGGAACCTGGGGGCCCAACTGCTTCATCCACCTGCACTCACACTGCCGAAGGGTATTTGGGTCATCAGTGTCAGAATTACCCAGTAACCTGTTCTACCTGGCCATCAAGGTTGGGAATACATGTATGCGAAAGGATATGCTTCGAGGATATGATGCTTCTATCACTGTAGTATGCTACAGCAAAGATAATTTATTAAGCAACATTCTACTATTACATATTTAATTACTACCTTTTTAGCTGTGAAGACCTGCCTTGTGTATATCTTTGCATATAAATCTAAATACTTGTAAGCACTTTGACTGGGCTCTGGATGCACCCTGCCAAGTCTCTGCCCAGAAAGAACAAAACCAGTTCAATGCCCATGTGCCCTGGGGGGGCCCGTCGGACTGTATGCTGGTTACTTCCGGGCATTATCATCTTTTTAACTTCTGTGGAAATGTTAAATTTTAGTGAGTTAATGTGTATTCATCATTTCCTTTATGGTTCCCACCTGTAGTGCCATGCTTAGAAAGGATTTCCAAAAACCCCAAACTTCTTTTGCTGGAATGTGAAGGTACCCCCCAATAAAATGCTATTTATTCCCAATTTTCCCCCATGAGAAGATGGACAAAAGTGGAATTCTTCTGCCCATCACTGATACATAAACTTTTTGAGATGTAGATGTAGTCATCAAGTGTCTACTTACAGGTGAATGTATTAATACAGAGATGTCCACCTTCACACCCACTCCTCATGTATAATCACGTACTGATTGGGAGCTGCTGCCTTTATCGTCTCTTACCCCATGAGCCAGCTTTCCTGAAGCTCTTGGTTTACCTCAGCTCTCTCACCAGCAGAACTACGAGGAGTCAGGTGCCGTGTGTGGCTCCCCCCAGCCCGGCGCTGCACGCCTGGCGGAGTTATTTTGAATCAGTCCAAAGCTCTGCCACTGGCATTTTTCTCTCGAGCCACGAAGACGTGGTCTCCCAACAGTAGCTTATAAACCTATCCTGAAAGTGTATGTTGTTGGTCTTCGCCAGGACATAGTTCATGTTTTATTTTATAAGGTGTTTGCTTTCACTAAAGATGTATATGCACAGAGTTTGAAGAGCCAAGGTTGTTTATGAAAAACACAGCCTTTCAACCATTCTTCATCACCGTCCTCCCCCACCCACCCACTTTGACTTACAGTTCTTGATAAAGTTGTCCTCCAGGTCTCTGTAGAGCAGCCCCACGCTGGTCCTTGTTAACTGTTCAGTCTTCAGCATTGTCTGTTACTTCCCACCATGGAACAAGGGGATTCAGCCTCTCCCTCCCCACACTCCCTCCCTTCCCATCCCTTGCCTTTCAGTAACTAACCATAAATCAGGGCTTTATTACTGTCTATATAAATGCTACTCCCTGCTGAACCATGTACTAAACTGTAACGTTTTTCTACTCTTTCTTTAATTTTTAAAAAATTGTGAAATATGTCCTACACGCCAAAGACTATATATCATGGGTGTGCACCATTTAAAGAAGAGTAATAAAGTGAATGTAGGTTCAGGGAAACAACCTTACCGGAGTCGCACCCCTTTCTCCGCCCAGAGGCCCACCTTCTAAACTTCCTGTTAATCTTCCTTTTCTTCACGGTTTTACCACCTCCATAGACATCCCTGGACAGCGCTCACTGACGGGTTAAAAGAATTACAGGGTCAAGGCCGTGCACTCTCAGGGGTCAAGGAGCACATGGGCATTTCCCGTCACTGCACTGGAGGCGAGACAGTCTGACTGCCTGCTTGTGTTTCAGTGAGTCATGCGGACCAGCAGGGTCTCTGCGCCTGTCTCACCTACGTGTGAGAAGAATACAAAACAGCAGGAGCCTCCACCACACAATCAGAGGTTTTAGTTATTTTGTTCCTTGTTTGTTTGTTTGACAAAAGAGTTACCTAAGGGGAATCTTGGTGGTGGAGGGAGGGAGAGATCTAAGTTGCAAGGGGTTTGCATTTTCATGATTAGGTGTTTGAGTGAATGCCAGCCTTTGTAAAGTCAGTGGATTTTGTCTGAATAGTTTATCTACTCCAGAGAATCCAATGAGGCTTTCTTTATGTCTGGAATGTAACTCAATTTTATGAATCTTCTTTGCATATTTGGGGAAGGGAAACAAGATTTTTCTATTTCAAAGATACTGCATTTTATGCATATTTTTATCTATATTTCCAACCAAGCTGCTAATAATTCACTTCCTCTCTGTTCTTGTTTGATTTGTCAAAGAATGATAGAGCTTTTCAAATCCCCCACTGGGATTTTTAAAAACTTCCCTTTGTTTTTCTATATGTCAGTTTTATTATTTGGCCTATTATGCCTCCATTATTAGTTATACCGTCTATCAATGGGAAAATAACCATCCGTCTTATTTAACAGGTTTTTCTTGATTTTATTTAGTCTGATCTGCTCTCCCTCTTTTTTCTTTGTGTTTACCTGCTGCTCTCTGGCATTTTCCTTCATTTTTAATCTTCTCTATGATTTTCTGGTCATGTCCCTTATCAACCGTGTGTAATTGGGTTTTGATTTTTTATTTTTCCAAGCATCTGTCTGTTAAATACAGGCTAACCCTCTTGACCTGTACTGTGATAACTAATATGTTCATCACCTTTTACATGCTTTATCAATGTGTGATACTACTATTGCAGCCCACGATCTGAGTCTTTTTAGTTGGGTGGTGATGGGGTGGTAGCAATGAGTGGTGATATCCACATATTTTCCAATTCATAAATTTTTCAAATAGTGACTCCATGCCTGCTGGGTGCTGGGTGCCAGACGAGGCTGCTGTGTCTGGAGAATAAGTCACACTCCCTGCCCCACAAGCAGGGCCGCCTTCGTAGATGTCCAATCACTTCAAGGGCCCCAAGCTTGGCTTAATGTTCTGTTCCTGTCGCCTTGAAATTCTAACAATTGCTTGACAAGAGGATCTGTTTTACTTCGGCACTGAGCCCCACAGATTACGTGGCTGATCCTCCCTATGAGAACATGAAGTCATGTAAGAGACAGAAAATAGGGAGTTTCAATATGGCATAGTAAATACCCGGATGGAATCAGCAGAGGGGACTTCGAGAGCACAGAGGGGCTGTGCAGCCTTTGTTTTCACAAAACAATACCCGTCTCCTAGTTTTGTTTTCAGGACTGAGAGGACGGAGCTCGATGGCATTCAGTAAGTGGCAGATCCCGTTCATTACACAGCAGCCCCAACAACTCCAATCAAAGTATTTTTTAAAGATGTTATTTGTTTATTTTTAGAGAGAGGGGAAGGGAGGGAGAAAAGAGGGAGAAAAACATTAATGTACGAGAGAAACATCAATCGGTTGCCTCTAGCACACGCCCCCAACCAGGGACCTGGCCCGCAACCCAGGCACGTGCCCTGACTGGGAATCGAACCAGTGACCTTTTGGTTTGTGGGATGACACCCAACCCCCTAAGCCATACCAGTCAGGACATCAATCAAAGTATTTTAATATGAACAAAACAGTGACTTTTTTTTATAATATTCTAACCATCATTTAACATACAGCAAAGTCCTTGCCTTTCAATTTTCACAGCAGTATATTGTATACATATTACAGCTATAGTCCAGAATTACTTAACATTATCAGTAAGCAAATCATCTTGTTCCAACAGCCAGCTTGGACCTTAATTTAAAGGGAAAGCACCACAATAGAGTGTGATGTTACCATTAACAAACAAAACAGATGAGTAAACTGAAAGTGTAGGAATTGGGCACATTGGTTAACACGAGTGTGAAGATGTTAACGGAGCAGAACTGGCACACATCAGTATGTCAGGATGTGAGGGTGAGGCGGGATCGGATGCAACTGTGCGGCCCTGGAAATTCGGTTGCAGGAAGTTGTGATCATTGGTATTCTGAGGACGAGGGTGGTGAGACGCCGAGAGTTAAACTGGCATCTTCAGGTCACATACTGAGTGGTGAGGCTGGGAAGGAGTCCATATGTGCTGACCTTGCTTTGCTGTCTCGGTCACCAGATCATCCCAATCAGGCAGCAGAGGGGACGCAAGATTTCGCTTCCGGGCCAGTGTCACTCGGAGTGCACATTTCTGCAGCTAGAGCAGGAACAGCAGCTCTTCAAGTAAACTCAGTCAAATTCTCTTACTCACTTCAAGTTGATTCTGACAAATAAAAGAAGGAAGTCCTGATCAGCTTTATAAATAAGCAGGCAAAAAAAAAAAAGCCGAATTTAAATGGTATTCATTCCTGCCTCCAAATAGCTGAGGCTAAAAGAAACCGTTGCATCCCCCCCGGCCCCCAGACTTGACAACTGCCTGGCGGAACATGAGTCACACCCGCTGAACCATATCGTGAGGAATGAATCAAGCATAAGGATGGAGCCGAGAGCCTGGGAGGCCGCCTGAGAGATGGGCAAGTCCCGGCCAGCTCAGTGGCAGTGGCCTGGAGTCTGGAGAGGGCTCCCGGAGGGCCAGATAGGGACAGCTGGGCGGGTCCTTCCGAGGCCAGAGTGGCTGCAAAGCAGAGACGCTGCTGTCACCAAGCCCTACGAATGACGCCTGGGAAAGTCCTAGAAGGAACCTGGTACCCTGACACACCCACGACCAAGCCATTTCAGAAAGGTATTCTTATATAGGCCTTTCTTGGGTAATGGCGTTTCATTGGTTTCTATCCCTCACTGCTAATGCAGGACTCCCCTCCTTCAAAGCTCTTCTCCTCCCCAGTCCCACCCCCTGGAGTCTCTAGGGCAAAAATCTCAACAACTAATATATAGACTCCATGGATTTTTCCCCCAGCTATTTTTCTGCTGTTCCTCATCCCCAGCATGTCCTGGATACTGCCACCTCCATCCCCCACCACACACCCCTAGGTATGTTCCAGGGGTACCTCCGCCCCTGAGCACCCCTTCTCCTCCAAACCATGGGCTTCACAGGTCACGGTTTCCCTTTCCACTGGCACAGCCATCTCCCACCAGGCCCGTTCCTGCCGCCGTGGAAAACTCAAGTCGAGAGTGCCCTCACGGCGCTGCCCGTCCGGGCTGAGGTCAGGGCTAGCAGGACACTCACCTCGAGCTGCAGAAAACCTCATAATCAAGATAAATAACACACAGTATGTTTAAAAATTTAAAAATAGTACAGAAGCCTTATAAAGAACAAAGTATAACAATTTTAACTAAAGATAGGATCTGGTAAAAGTCTATTGGAGAGTGAGACAAAAGGAACTGTGTCCCCCTATATAATGTTTTTGTGTCTTTTTAATGATTCATTTTTCTAGAATAGTAAAATACCTGAAAAAATATTGAAAAATTGAAAAGTAGGTATATTAAACCCAAAACATTCCTTCCAATATTTTATTTAAATCAAAACTATAACTTATAACTGTATTTTCCTGGCCTTGGCGGAAGCACACTCATCAATATTTTCAAAATCTGTTTTGTTCTCTCAGTTTTAATTGAGGGTTGAGAGAAAGTACTTTGAAGTCTGTTTGATGAATGTAAAACTTTCACTAGAGAAATAAATAAACCTCCCAAACTGGAAAATAAATGAGAAAGAAGATGGGAATGTGTGAATTACTGTATGAGAGTATCAATCATTGTGGGGAAAGTGCATATCAAATAGAAATTAAGAAGATGATAAATGGTCTAACTTCACATGGAAATGGAGATATGAAAATTAAACAAAGGACCTTCAGATTTTGAATTTTTAACTTGAGAAAAGTTGTTTTCTATGAATATATCTTACTTAAAAAAGCAGCTAGTGATTGGACTCTTAGTCTCATGATTCAAATCCTATAGACATTTCCTCCAACATGGTTTTAAGCAGCATGCAGTATCAATAATTTGTAATAAAAATCACCACCATATTTGGCTCTTTTGAGGCTGATTCATAAATTGCACTTAGTACAATGTTATTCAGATTTGAACTTCTGGGATTTTTTAACAATACCAGTCACGCTGGTATTCTGTGAGAGAAGTTTTAGTAAGCTGAGCATAATTCTAAACTAGTTAAGACTGTCATTTTGTCAAGAGACATCATTGCCAAGTGTAGGCACTTCTCTTCATTGAAAATGGGGCTTCAGCCGGAGGGACACAGCGACTGTGACTAGAGCCAGCCGGCCCCCTTCTCTCCTCTGTGCTCTCAGCGCTTCCGGTGTGGCCTCCCCACACCATCTCTCCAGCCTAAATCTCAGAGTAGCTCCGTCTCGTACACAGCAGCCCAGGGCGTCTGGACGGAGTGCCCGAGCAATCTGGAATGCAGGTGCAGGACTTGGAGCTCAGTCTCAGAAATTCCAGAACAGCACTTCTGCCACATTTAAGGGGCAAGCAAGTCACTGAGGCCAGCACAGATTCAGGGAGGAGGAGAATTTATACTCTACCTTTCAAAAAGACAGAAATAGCAAAGAATTTGTGGCCATCTTTAACCTCTCCCATCCCAATGGAAAGACTTGTTCTTCAGAGCCTGACTCTGAGGCATCCAGAAACTTAGAGATCTGAGTCCCAGCTGTGGACTCAGTCAAATTGGACTCCCTCGGGCCAGGCTCCTCCACTGTACTCGGGGGCCTTGCTGAGTTGTTCTCTGTGACTTTCGCATGTTTTGAGTTTTGCAGCTGCGAACGGCTCTGTCTCGGGAAGAAGGAGGTCTCATGCTTAGTCAGTTCATTGGAAAACAGACCAGGACTGGCCACTGTCATGGCCAAGGCTGGTGCTGGAGATGACAGAGGGAGGGGACAGCCAGGTCAGCCCACTCACTTGCCCCTGTACACACTCTTGTCCCTATTTGGGGCATTGCAGGGAGGTTCCGTCCTGGAGAGAAAGGCTGGCCCAGGGGTTGTTTGGGAATTGGCGCAGGGCTGGCAGGGATGTTCTGGGGAGTGGTGGGCGAGGAAAGGATTTGATTGGATCCAGAAAGGTGAGTCCAATTACATCAGCAACACAACTGGAGGGAAGGGCAGCCGGGGTCTGTCCACAGACACAGGCCCGCGGCCCCGAGTTCTTCAGCAGCCGCTTCTTCATCTCCTCCAGAACTTTCACAGAGCTGCACACCTGCCTGGCCCATTACCTTTCTCCTTGGAGTCCCTCTCCCTTCCAGGGCAGAGCCAGCACAGTGCAGTGGCGATGGGCACGGGCGCAATCCTGGATCTGCCACTTACTGCCTCTGTCCTCAGGCGGGTTCCACAGCCCCCAGGTCCCCCTCTGGGAAATGGGACTCATGAGCGTACCTACCCCCTTGGGTGGTTGTGAGGAGTAAAGAGGTCGTTGTATAAAGGATGTCGAAGATTGCCTGGCACTGTGGGAAGTACAGGGTGAGAGCTTCCACGTGATATTCACAGTCCACGTGGTCTAGGCAAGACACAGGGCTTGGCAGCCAGATGGAGCTGCCTTCAAATCACAGTCCTGCATCTTCCTGGCTGTGTGACCTTGGGCTTCCCCAACCTCTTTGAGCCTCAGTGTCCTCATCTGTGTCCCTCTAGCTGCCGAGCAGATTAGAGAACGTGTGCACAGAGGGCCCAGGGGCAGCTATGGGTCTGTCCCACCATCTCTTCTCTCCCAGGCCCCTCTCCCTTCTTGCTATTTATCAACGCCAGCTTCTCACCCTTCACATGGGGCTTCCCATTAATGGCATTTGTCACAAATCAGCTGAGCAGGACACTTCCAGCCTGCTGGCCATGTCTGTCTGCAAATTCCCAGTGACACACTCAGGGGTCCCAGCGTGAGGGCTGTTCTTTTTCATTCAGCCTCTCCTGACGTTTCAAAACTGATTGCTCTGGTGCGGCGCTCAAGGGTCTTCACGCTGTCAGGACTGATGGAGTCTTGTTCTCCCACAGCCTGACTGTCGTTCTCCTGTTTCCCCCACAGCTCTGACTCATGCTGTGCCCTGGGACATGCCAAATCTGTCCTTGAACTCAGTGGTTCTCAGGGTGTGGTCCTCAGACCAGCAGCCCTTTCTTGTAGATTGTTCAGGGAACCTTGCTGTGTGTAATGATTTGAGTTTGTAGCAACGGTATTTTTGGCATTTTATTTTTTTGTAACTAATGCACCTGAATTTTTGAGTAGCATTTGAATGATTCTGTTCCTCTTCAAAGGTTTTTTTTTAATCCTGACTCAAGGATATGAGAAAGAAACATCAGTTGGTTGCTTCCTATATTCACCCCGATCAGGGATCGAACCCGCAACCTTTCAGTGTATGAGACAACACTCCAACCAACTAACCACCCAGCCAGGACCTCTTCAAAGCTTTTTATCACTTAGCCCACTTCTTTTTTCTTGGAAAGGCAGCTGGTCTATCCCGTTCTACCTACACAGATTGGGGTCAAAATTTAAAAGAAAAAACTCATGAGAACTCAGAAAACACCTAGCTAATTTCACTAGGCCAGCACTTTTCAAGCTTTGTTGAAAATAGTTACCACTTGGGCATTGGCAGGTCATGATCAACGGGAGGGTGGAAGGCAGGGAGTGTGCATGTCCTTCGAGCTTCCAGACGGTGCCCACACTGCTGGTCCGAGGACCGTAGTGGAAGTAGCGAGATCTCCAGAATCTCCCGGAGGCCCACCCGTGGTGAACTCAGTGTACGCAGAGCCCTGCCATGCTGGGCTGGTGGCCTCGGGTAGCCTGGCTTTGTCACTAGCAGCCAAGGCTTAAGCACCGCTTAGGTTGGCAGCTCCTTCCTCCTCACGATCATCAGTATTATTTCCGTCCAATGAACCACAATCAGTCTGGCATTCCTAGGCGAAGCTTTCGTGTGCTTGTAATTTTAGTGCTGTTCTTATGTTGAGTTACGTGATTCTAGTCTGCCTTCTAATGAGAATGCATCATGTTTACAAATGTATTCATGTCTCAGAAAAAAACGAGAAAACTGCTTACACAAGTGCCTTGAAGTGATTAGTATTCATGATGTGATAAGTAGGATGTTTAGGGAAGCAGCACAATGATTAGAGAGTTTCTTTCTCCCCGATGCCTGCCTGGAGCTGAGAATTAGTGGAGACATAGTGACACCAAGTAATGAGATGAAGCTGAGAGAGGAATAAAAACATGCCGTTGATTCTCTGTGGCTATAAAAAAGGAGCTTGACCTTTTGTTTGGGTTGCAATTAATCTACCAGAGAGAACTTTACCTGAAAGTGTGCCCCCGGATGCCATCCTAGCAGTTCCCAAACAAATGTTCTTTCCTGCCCCACTCTGTGACCTGAGCAGTTTAGCCCTTGTAGATGTGGACGGAGACACAGTCTGCTTTGACTGAAGCTGCTTTTCCCAGCCCTTCTCCATGTAACTCCTGAAACTGAGTGTTGTCGCTTTTGAAGAGATTAGTCCCGCAGTGCTGTTGGGTAGGGGCCTCATCTGTTTTTCACCCCCTACATCCCTAGCACAGTGCCTGCCACATAGTGCGTTCAGTGAATAGTGAAGAAATGAAAGAATGAATGAGTGAACCAATGAGGGAGTCCAAGGAATGGAAGAATGAATGAGTGAACCAATGAGGGAGTCCTGTGAACAGATGCAGATGTGCCCTCTGCCTTCCATTCCAGCAGAGTCTGTGCTGCTGACACAGGCTCTGTCCTTCTCCTCTCCACTTGCCTGAAGTCCTGTCGGTGGAAGCTGGAGACCAGCGGGTGGGGGTGGCAGGGGGCCGGGTGGTGGGTAGTGTTGCAGGCTGGGCAGCTCTGCAGCACGCTTAGCCAGTCCACACCCCTGCTGCTGGCATCCTCACAGCCCTCTCCCCGCACCTCTGCCCCATGAACCACCTGCATCTTCTGAGTGTCCTCTGAGCCATGAATGTTAAAATATGTGAAATAAAAGCAGTAATACCGAATGAGGGCAATCATGATGGAGCCTTCCCTGGGGCTTCCAGAAAAGCTCTCCCCATTAACTTTAAGTCAAAACATAATCTAAAGCACATCACTTCCTAGGAAGAGCTTTCTGCTCTCCAAAATGGGCTATGTTTTTGCTGGTCATTCTCCAAGGACTCAGTGCCTTCCTCCCTGCTCCCAGCAGCCTCAGCGTGGTGCCTCAGTTCCACTCCGTGATTTGAGCAAGCTGAGGCATTCTATTTAAGAGGGCACCAAAGTGCTTCTGAATGCCAGAAAGTTTTGGTCTAACCAGGGAACAGAGGGCTCATCCTATGATGAACTTGAACTATTGGACTTGATTGCAAATATTGTGGTAGAAACCCAACTCCAAAAGGTCTAAGCAAAAGAGGGAATTTATTGGCCCATGTCATGAAAAAATCCAAGGGTTGACCTTGGACTTGAGTAGATCTAGGTGTTCAAAGTCTAGCAATAGGATTCTGTCCCTTCCCACCATCCAACGTGCTTTTGTTCAGAAAACCACAAACGTCCCCCAAGTGATGGCAAAGATGGCCCTGGAAGCCCCAGGCCTTCATTCTGCCATGGAGCCAGCCCAGCAGAGGGGGAGTCCTTCTTCCCAACAGCAATAGGGATAGCCCCTACCCGGACCCTGATTGGCAGGGCAGTGTCATGTGACCAACTGCCCCTGGCTGTCAGGGGTGGGGCGAGCCTTTCCGGAACAAAGTAGACTAAGTTGGGAAGGAGGAGACAATCTCCCAAAAGGGAAAAAATATCCTGTCAAAAGAATGAGGGGGACAGTAACAACCATCCCCTCCAGTCCCATTCAGACCCTCTCGGCTGCAGGGCTGAGTCCCCAGCTGGTCCTTCTGAGAGGCAGGGCAGAGGCGGCCCAGAGAACATCTCTCTTCTAGAACTGCATTTCTTTTGTGCTCTTAAAGCGATGACATAAATCGTAAGCTCAGGGGTTATGGTTGCCAAGGATAAAGTCTTCTGTATTTTTTTTCTTTTCTGTTGTATTATTCTGAATTCTGAAAAAAGCTTTCTGGTGTTTTTTTTTCAATGACAGATGCTTATTGTGATAAAATTCTATAGGAAAATACATGAAGAGAGCCAGCTGCCCTTCACATGTGCTGGTCGAGCTCCCGTGTTTGGTCCCTCTCAGTCACTTGCTCCTTTGGGCAAAAGGCACTTGACCTCACTACGTTTCTAGTTACCATCTATAAAAGTGGGACTCATCCTTATAGAGCCATTATGAGAAATTAGCCAGATACCTTATTGCTTCTGTTAAATCACTTCATTCTCAAACATCTTTATAAGGTGGGCACTGTCATCCTCCCCCCTTTATAGATGACAGAGATAAGCCTTAGAGGGAATAATTAATTTGTTCGAGATCACACAGGTAGCAAATGCCAGGGCCCAGGCCAGGCCCAACCTGCCCCCCGTGTGCTCACTCATTGCACTGTACTTTGTGAGAATTAAATCACGATTCAGGGAACGCTTCTGGCACAGCGCCTCAGACAGAGCAGGCGCTCAGAGAATTGTGTTTATTGTTATTAAGGTACTGGTGGGCTCTATGTACATAAACACATATACCATGTATGTGTTCTATTGGAAAGAGGAAATAGATAATCAATTTAACAAGTAATTGTTAATTAATACATAAATAGATTGATTATCTTATGAATAATGAATCATATACAATGGAATATAAGGTACAGAGATGCACTTATAAAAATATGGAGAGAGAAGATGAGAGTAAGAGGAGAGAAGCTGTGTCGGCATGGTGGTGGTATTTTAGGGTGGCCCTGGAAGGCCTCCCAGAGGAGCTGATGTTTGTGCGAGGAGCTCCAGTCTGTAGGCCAGGCAGGCAAGTGGCAGGCTAGGCTTTGGGGTAGGCGGATAGGATCTGGTAAGCAGGCGCATGGGGACGCCCCCAGAGCCACAAAGGGAAGGATTCACTGTAAGATGGTAACCCCCGTACTGAAGTCCTAGTCTTCCCCAAGTAGACTTTGCAATGTTTTTAGAAAACTGGTCTCCATGTTTGACCCGGGACAAAGCATCCTTGGACCAACGGTCCAGTCGTTTGTGGCTGGGGCCAAGAGGCCTCGCTGTTGCCTATGTAACCATCCAGTTGGCTTTCTGAATACTGTCTCATCACCCAGGCCTGCTCTCTGCACCCGCCAGCTCCACGCTGGACCTCCTAGGCCACGAGTCCCAGCTCCTCCATCTGATCCACAGAACGCTGTGTCACTTCCAGTTTCCCAGAAATCTGTCCGAATCTCTGATCCTGTTCTCATCCTCCTTCTCCTTTTTACAGATTCCTTCCCCGCTGGACACCTTCTCCCATGTCGCTGGCATCTGGGGAGGACGGTCAGCCACATGTGCTTCTTCTCTGTTGAATTAGCAGCACTCACATTGGTTCTGCTTTTCTGAACCTTCTAACATGAGTGTGCTTATTACATTCATGAGAAGAAAAGTAACAACCAAAGCTCTTCTTCAAGTGAGAAGGATCGAGAAGTATGCTCTTGTCAGCCAGAAGAGAGATGAATTGTGTCAGGGTCTGTACCGAGTGCCCCAGCTCCGACCAGGACGCTGCTTCCCAGTGCGTCCAGCTGAACAGAGAAGAGGCTGGAGAATTTTTCCATAAAGGCTTTATCTCTCTTCTGCTTTTTATGTCTCTAAGATAAATTAGAAATGGTGCAAATGCAGTAACAGTATCAAACATAAAGCCTGCTATTAAACAGATGTATCAGTCAGTGGCTTCACACGGCAAGCTTGTGTAAGCTTACTCTTGAGATGGACTCAGGGGCATGGTTCTTCTGCCAGTTGTGCCTAGGGTCACTCGTGCATCTCCGATCAACTGGCAGCGGATGGCCTGTCTCACCTGTCGGGGGTTGGCTGTGTACCAGCTGGGGCATTTGGGGTGATTGGGTCAAGTGGCCCTCATCATCCCAAACACTAGCTTGGGCTTGCTGCCCAGAGCAGCAAGGGAAGAAGCTGCAAAGCTCAAGACTCCACACCATCACTTCTACCTCTCTCGAAGGTCAGAGAGGTCAGCCAGCCCAGATACAAGGAGTAGAGAAATGAGTGCACGTCTCGATAGAAGGGGCCGCAAAGTATTGTGGCAACCTTCGCAATCCACCATTCAGTAATCCTATTTCCTAAGTCTAATGTTCCCTTTTCTAATTCTGTGTTTTCTTCAGGCTTCTGAGAACCCAGTCTCTGGAATGGTTCTACAATAATGTGAAGAGCCGTTTCAAGCGCTTTGGCAGCGCCAAAGTCCTGAAAAACCTGTACCGGAAACACCGGCTGGAGAGCGGAGCATGCTTCGACATCCTAGGTACACTGGCTGCCTCTTGCTCTGGGAGACTCGGGGGGGGGGCGGGGGGTGGTGGAAGGAGACCCCGCTTGGAGGCCCCACGCTGAGGTACACTCACCTTGGACGGAGAAATATCCTTAAATATCCGGTTCTAGGGCGGAGCAGAAATAGGGCACATACCAAAGCTTCTGTTAAGTTTTCAGTCTTTTCGTCCTGGACTGGGTATGTTGGAAGCTGGGACAACCAAAGTATCTCTGCAGACTGTGGGCATTTAAACGAAAGATTCTTGACCACGTTTCCCTAATGAGTAAAACACCGGAAAGACATCGTTGGCTGGTTGTGCGGACCAGGGCTTCACACGGAGGATACGCCCTCCACTTCCCGCCTTCCCACTCCAAAACTGTGTTCATTCCGGGCCGGGGTCTGATGTGAGGGGAGAGTGAGAAGAATGTGCACTTCCTCCAGGAAGCTTGGGAGATGCATCCTGCTTATGCTGTTTTACACAGTCAAAACAGCCAAGGTACATAAGCAGAATGAGGAATTTTATGCTGTCATTGTAGTAGACCAGCCAGTAGGAAGAAATTGTCATCAGAATATGAAAACCATGTCCTTCAAAAAAAAAAAAGAAAGGCTGTTTTTTTCCAATCTAGAGGCAGAGGCAGATTTTTTTCATCCCTTTGCTGACACAGGTAAAATTTTTTTTTTATCCCTGAGAAAGAGGAGGAAAAAAATCTCCCACATCTCATTTGGAGCTTTTTCACCGTCAGTATTTTGTATTCTCCATTAAGTCTTCAGTTGTGTCTTATCTAAAAATATGCCAGCCACTGAAGACAAGGGAGAAAATAGGACGGAAGCTTTAAACGCGGAATCATTAGCGCCTTTTGTGGTAGTTGTTAGAATCTCTGTCTTTCAAAATGCTCAGAAAGGCTATAGCCAAGAGAGCAGCGCCCAAGGTTGCCACGTGTTATTTTTATCTTCTCTTCATGGGTTTTTCTAAAAATTTTTCTCTAGGAATGGAGGCAGAAAAGAAAAATGAAAAGCAATGGTATTATCAGTAGTTTTTCAATCCAAAAATATTTCTCAAGGAAGTCCAAGAACAGAACTGACTCACTCATTTGCACCCCATCTTTTCTTTCCTCCCCGGCACCTCCTCCAGCCTGCTTTATGGACCCTTTGCATAGGTCCCAAAATTTAAATCTCATGGGCATTCTTTACGGCTTAATGCAAACGGAGAGGTGGAGACAACGGCTCCTCTACCCAGAGCTCCCAGAGCTGGGCTCACGGCCTGGCGTGCGGTGTGTTCTCTCCGTGTCCCACTAACTAGCTCAATCTCAGGGCACTTTGTGGGTGCCAAGATGCTTCATAGAAGTATTAGGACTCGTTGCTTTAATATGGCTGATACCTCCACTTTAATGATGGTTTCCCTTTGGAAAGCATGAAGACAAGCAGACAGGAGACACTTTATGAGATGGTCCTCAAGCCTGTGAAGCCATGATCCTAAAACAATGAGATTTACTCTACCCGCCACCTAGAAAAATTCAGTTCCACCGCGCACGTGTACGGGGCCTCCTGGTTACGTTGGATGATGGGGGGCATTACCGTTGTCTTCCGCCTGCCACCCAACACCCGTGTCTGGCTGTCACCTGCCGTCCTCAGTCCTGGCCACACATTGGAATCACCTAGGGAGCTTTGGACAAGGTCCCAGGGCCCAGATCGTCTTCCACGCCCAGGCAGTTGCTTCCGAATGCCCGGAGGTGGGCCCAGGACAGGCACTGTTTAACGTCCTGCGGGTTATAGGAAGGCACGGCCAACGTCGCTGTCATTCGTTCAGGAGAACTCTGAGTAAATGGTGCGTCTTGATGTCATCTAAGGGGCTTCTTTTCAGAATTCTGATTGTCAGAACGTAACAGGCAACATCTACAGCGGGCGAGGCTGGGACTGTGCTCCGGAGCTCTCGGTGCAGAAACCCTTTAACCTAGGAGAAACGCCTCCTCCGCGTGGCCCAGGGCAGTCTGCCGTGCAAACAGCCCACTGAAAACTCACTCCGTCCACTCTCTCGTGGGTCACCCACCCACCATGTGCACAGCTTGTACGGCCCTCAGTCCCTCCCAAGGTCAGGCCTAAACGGAGACCCAGCAAGTTAATCAGATATATCTAAGATTTACTTATCGCACCAGTAAACATTATCGAATGCCTGCTGTGTGCCCACCTGGTTTAAAAGATGGGGGGATAAGGCAGGCAGGATCCTGCCGTCTCAGAGCCAAGCTTCCAGAGCAGAAGTCAGGTAAGTAAGTAAATAAATGTATTTAAAAATGTAAGGTCCAGTGGGAACGAGCATTCCCATGGTTTATCTGACGGATTCAGCGTGACATTTGTAGCAGTCATCCCAAAAAGCAGCACTATGTGAAGAGATAAAAGTAACCGTTAATAATATACTTAATCCCTAGACGACTGGATAAATGATCGATACGCTTAGATTTAGTATTGGATAAATAAAATGGGAGAAAGAACCCCTGCTTTATTGATTAACACTCTAAATCTGTTTTTGGCATGAGCCTTGAAAAGGTCTATCACACTTTCAGCTGGGATTTGATGGACAGACGTGGTTTTCTGAAAATGCTGAGCCGCGTGAAACCAGAGGTTCCTCCAACACGTGAACGAAGTGACTTAATGTCGTCTGGCTGCTGGGTCAGGGCTTTCCAGAACAGCCCCATTGCTTTCTGCCCTTGGAAAGATTACATCATCCTAAACGACATTCGAGCTCCCACCTATGCATTTAAAGGAAACAGGGAGAGGTGTTATGCTGGAAGATTGCAGCCTTGTGGAGCCAGAGCGTGTCCCCTGGCCTGCTCGGTCTCCCACAGATGCTTTCAGAGCTTCCCCTGTCTCCTCACCCTCCCCTCCCCTCCCTCCCCTCCCCTCTCCCTTCTCTCAGCAGATGACCTCCCCTCCTCCTTCCCGGAGCAGGCAGTGTGCACCTCTGCATCAGGTCCCTGTCCCCTTCCAGGAAGGTCTTCAGGTCCCTCGTCCCCTCCTCTTGCCTATTCAGCCTCTCTTAACTGGTCCCTTCCTATTGATTTGTAAACATGCCCAAGTCTCTCCCACGTTCTAAACCCATCCTGCCTGCACATTTGCCTCTGCTTCCTGTCCTGCCAGTCTGTTTCCTGTCCCAGGCACACTCCAGAGAGAGGGCTGCATACTTGGCTTCTATTTGCTACCCTTTCTCACTCTACCCCACCCGCTCCCCTTCCACGCAGCAGCCAGAGTGCAGCTTTAGAGGCGTGCATCTGACCAGCTCAACCCTGCGCAACCTTTACTGGCTTCACATGGCTGCTGGGATCAGGACCATGACCTGTGTGTGGTCTGTGTCTCCAGGGCATCCCCCCAGGCTGCCTCTCCACCCCCGCAGGCCAGCCACACTGCCCCTTGTTTAGGCCCGAGATGCAGCCTGCTGCCCCCACTGCCTGCCCTGTGCAAGCTGTCTGCTCTCCCTTTTGGCTGGTTACTCACTGCGCGGGTCAGTCTTCCCTGCTGAATGCTTGCACTATACTGTGAAGCACCCAATCAGAGCACTGGACATATCTATAAGTTTCTGTTTATTTACATAAATCTTTGATTAATGCATTCTCTCCCACTTGACTATCAGGTTTGTCAAGTTTGTCAGAGGATCTCTGGCTTTGCTCACAATGTACCCTGATACCCAAACACCCAGTCCAGGGCCAGGCACCTCGAAGGTGTTCATGGAACATTTGCTGGGTGAATGAATGAATGAATGAATGAGGGGTGTAGCCGTGCCAAAGTGATAGACTAGCACTTAAATGTATAGCCTGGGAAAAGAGGAGGTGACTTACTTTATAAGTGGGGAAACTGAGGCCCAGGAAGACAAAGTCACTTTCTCAATGTCACACAGTTAAAATAAGTGGACTTCAAGACTTTTGAAAGCCTGGTCAAAAAACACAAACACGGAGCGTGGTATATGGTCAGACTGAGTTCCCGTGACAGGCTGCCCGCTCATGGCCTATTTCATTAAGGTGGGAGCCTGCTAACCCACTGCAAATGGCCCTCTTACCCGTAGGGTTCCCACAAGGCGATCCCCCACCAAGAAAGCACAGGCAGGTCATGCGTATTGAAGGCCTATTGCTTAGACTCGGCACCAATGGCATTTGCCCCTTTTGAGCTGGAATGTAGACCCATACTTATGTTTTTGGTTCTTTCAAACAGTGTTTTCCACAAGCATTCGATTCAACAATTTTTTTGAGCCATCTGCTATATGGGTGCTATCTTAGGTACTAAGTATACAATACAGTGATTTTTAAAAAAATCTATCCTCATCTTCAGAGTTCTCATTGATGTGAACACACGTAATAAAAATCCCCAACTTGAAAAGGGCATGGCCAGCTGCTCTCCTCAGACTGGGACTATAACCAGAGATCTATTCAAAGAAGACCAGAGAAGAGGCAGTGGGCCTTACGCGATCAAATGCCATTACTTGCCTTGTCTCTGTCTGGGTTTGCTTCCGCAGGAGAGAATGATGACGGTTAAACTGTTCGCTAAGGGCAACTGCTGGGATCAGTGCCGTGGGATACGGCTCAGCTACGATCAGACACACGAGGGCTCATCGCCCACCATGAGGAGAGCACTCTCGTGATTCTCTCTTTCTAGGAAGGAAGCTGAGTGTCAGTCAGGTTCAGTAGCTTGCTCAAGGTCACGTGACCAATAAATCGCAGATCCAGGGACTGACCCCACATCTCTCTGAACTCAATCTGTTTTTCTGTCTTTGACTCCACATTTTCTCCAAAGAAGGCACTGGAAGAAAGTTGGGGTGGTAGCAATGCTACACCAGGAATCCATGTGAGAGGGACAATATGACTGGCCAAAAAGTGTGGCATTGTTTGGTGGCCCAGCGAGTCCCTGACCTGTTTGCAGGGCTGCCTTACAGGGGGTAATGATGGTCTGCCAATTCAGTGCTCACTGAAGACCTTCAATGATCAAATTCATGCGTTCTCTTCCCACCCCCCACAGGAGGAAGCTTTTTTGAGACAAACCTGGAGAATGAAGGAAGTGTTTCAGGCAGTGATTCAACATTTTATAGGCAGTCAGAAGGTAAGGTTACTTAAGAAGTTACAGCTAATGGGAGGTTGGAGGAAGAGAAACACCTTCAGATACTGTCAGCCTCCCAGCTGCATTGTAACCACTTGATACAACTGTGCGTTGCCGTGTGGAATCTCCCCGGGTCTGCCTGTTGTTGCCATTTGTATGAGTCCATCGTCAAAACAGATAATGAACCCAAGGCGTGACCTGGAGAAGCGCATTCGCCGCCCAGCCGCTAGGTACTTCACGACCAACGAGCGAGTGCTCAGGAGTTGGACCTGTGCAATTCGTATTAAAATATTCGTATCAAGAATGTATCACTCACTCATTAACTTCTACTTTTTTATGTCAGTGTAGTAGTTCCCTTAGAGCAGAGGTTAAAAACCAAATCAACTTTCTAGTTTCAAATAAAGCCTTCTCTAACACTTCAGCTCCTTCTCCAAAGTACTGGGCCTTGGCGGCCAGCGCCTGCGGCCCCCACAGCTCTTCTGCGTCCTCTCGGTTCTATTCTTCGGGCGCCCTCTCGTGAAGATCCCGTCCTCTCTCTCTCTCGTCCCTTCTGCCTGAAATTTCTCCATGGGCTGCCCCACACCGTGATATGGCCTCGGGCACCTCTGTTCACCGGTGAGCCAGAAATGCCCGGCACTGATTTCAGCCCAGAGTTCCAGACTGTGATTTCTGATGCTTAGCTGGTAGGTCCTGCAGGTCCTCCAGGGACCGGAACCTCAGCGTGTCCTGATCAAGCTCCTTAGCCACTGAGGTCCACCCGCAAGTGTTCCCTCTCTCTCAGCCCCCTCCCTGCCAAGTTCCTATCACCAAGTTCCTATCGGCTCCATCTCTACTTTGATCCTTTCCTTCCTATTCTGAGATGCGTAGCTTTAGTGCCTCCCTGCCCATAGCCTTCCTACATTAATATTTCAGTGACCATCGGGATCAGACAGGGTTCTCCGGAGAACCAGCACCGATGGAATGCACACACCACGCAGACTTGGCTCACGCAGTCGTGGGGACTGGCCAGCCTGAAATCTGTTGCGTAGGTCAGCAGGCTGGCGACTCGGGCAGGGCTGGATGCTTCATTCTTGAGGCAGGGGTTTCCTCTCTGGGGAACCTTGTTTTTTGCTCTTGCGGCCTTTCAGCTGATTGGATGAGGCCTTCCCACATCTTCGAGGGTCATCTCTTTTACTAACGTCAACAGTTGTAGATGTTAACCACATCTAACAAATCCCTGCAGGACAACGCTGAGATTAGTGTCTGAGTAAGTAACTGGTACAATGGCCTAGCCAAGTTGGCACGTACGACTAGTCACCCTCCCGTCTACCAGGCGCTCTGACCTTCGGTCACGCTGCCTCCTTACCCGTCCTTTACACCCCACCAGTTTTCTCCTGGAAACACCGACTCGAGACTTCCCTTTCAGCCAGAACATCTTCAGCGCTCTGCGTCACCCTCATCCCAAAATTATAAACATGGCATCCAGAGCCTTTTTGGTTAGGGCTCCAGGCTCTGACTTTGCGGGGTTCTGTGGACCTCAGTAACCATCCCGAGCCCAGGGTCTAATGCACACCTCTTAGCAGATCCTTACGCACCTGACCCCCTAGCGGGAAAGAACACGGAGTGTGGACTCAGCTTGTGCGTTGGGGCATCATCACCGGGGGGCCCTCAAAGAGCCTAGCTCTCGGGAGGTCATCGGTGAACTGTGACACAGTGAGAGTTTGTGGGGCACCTCTTCTCCGAAAAATCCCGATGAGTATCTGGAAAAGAGAAGGACCTACAACGTCTGTCTCCACGGAGCACTTGGTGTGGTGACAACTTAAATGTTGTAGCCGCTCCTTGTAGAAACTTCGGGAAAACTGTGTCCAATCAGCCACAGAGCTGAGGTGCCCATCAGCTGGCTAGCTCACTTTGACCTTAACTGAGCTGGTTTTGGAGATTTTGTTTGCCACATGCCATGCCATTTTCTGTCCCCGTTGGTGTGTTCAGGCGCCTAACGAGCTTGAATTATGTTTTTTAATCAAAACACTGATTAATTAATGAGTTGGTGTGTTTACACCTTGTCTCATTCTACAAAGAATTTGAGGCAGCTTTCAGACATTTGCATTTGTCGATGGTGCATGACTTGGAGACTATAAGTGAAAGCAGGAGGTTGGACCTGGGGGAAAAGGAGACACAGACACACGGTCCTCGTGGAGCTGTGTGTTTGAACCTGACATGCACTGGGCTTCTGGGGTGAAATAAGAGGAATGATAGACATTCTCACCCTCAGTAAGAAGCAGAAATCTAAGTATCCTGGGGGCTCGGAACTCTTCCAAGCATGTAGCTCTGAACACACGTTGTCACCTGCAGAAGTCCTTTGGATTGGAGATGGCACTTCCTCCCATTTGTTGCCATATGTGGGGAAAAAATACATTCACTAAAAATATGGTAGCGTTTTTAATCATGTTGGCATGTATTTATCTTGCTCTTGTGGTTAAAATGGAGGGCTTTGGAGATGGAGAGTCCTGAATTCGAAACTCAGCTCTCTTACTGTCTCACTGCGCAACCCCGGGCAAGTTATCTGAGCTCTCTGTGCCTCAGTTCTCACGTCCAGAAAGGGGTACCTACTCAACAGGTTGTTGTAAGGATTAACTGTCATCACACCTGGGACACTCAGCTTGGGACCCAGCGTGGGGTCAGCAGGGTTACTGTTGTTGGCAGAATTGGTCTCGAATCTAAACATCTTTCCATGGCCTTCGTATGTGCATTAAACCATATGTACAGCCCAGTGCCCTTAGAATACTTAATGGTTTTCACCCCTAGCATCATAATGCTACATTATGTGCACAAAATAACACATAACTTTTATCTGAGAAAGTAGGCGAAGGACTGCTACACGAAGCCCTTTTGTCTGTGCCTTTGGAACTGTGCTCCGCGTTAGGGTACCACGGTGACCTGTGGGAGGGGGCAGAGGCTTTCTGGCTCCCAGGGAAGCAATCTCAGAACCTCAGGTGGACATCCAGCCAAAGGAGAGACCAGAGGGACCTGAGATCATTTTTCAGAGGAGGAACCCATGGGCCAAGAGTTGGGGTGCCTGGGAACCAGCTCAGTTACAGAGCCAAGAGCAGGGTGAGGAGGGACAAGGTAATGGTGTCATGGACGGAGAGAGGGTGGCTCACAAGGACTCACAGTGATTTGTGTCTGGGGCAGGGTGGCAGGCAGCATTGAGGTGGGTAAGAAGGGGACTGTGAACCCGGGAGGTGATGTGGAACGTATCCCAGAGATCAAAGCAGAAGAGCTTATAGCATTGGCCTGGTGGCTTAGCTGTTTGGGGTGTGGTCCCGCAACAGAAAGCTTGCGTGTTTGGTTTCCAATCAGGGCACACACCTAGGTTGCAGGTTTCACACGGGGTGCGTACGGGAGGCAACTGATCGACGCTTCTCTCTTGCATTGAGGTTTCTCTCCCTTCTCTCCCACTCCTTCTCTCTCCCTTCTTTTCTCTCTAAAAGCAATGAAAAAAAAAATGTCCTCAGGTAAGGATAAAAAAACTTCTTTTTAGAAGAAGAAGAGCTCACAGCGGAGCGGCCACTCAGAAAGGGCCTCTGTTCTGTTTCCCGTCCAGGACACAGCATGATGGACACATTGGCCGTTGCCCTGCGCGTGGCCGAGGAGGCCATCGAGGAGGCGATTTCCAAAGCAGAAGCCTATGGGGACAGCCTGGTATGGACCCCCTTCTCCTCCCAGGGGAGGTGCGGGTCGGAGTCCTGGCCACCAGGACAAAGTGCCACTTGTCAGGAAGCCAGCGTCCTGACAGCCACCCTTGACTGGAGCAGTGCCCAACCTCCCTCTGTGTTTGCAGTCCGGACTCCTGAGAAAGTGATGGCCAAGTGCCCCAAACCCACCCCAGCACACGGCCGTTCTCTTCCCTCCCTCCGCAGGACAAGCAGAACGAGGCCAGTTACTTGCGGGACCACAAGGAGGAGCTCACTGAGGAGCTGGCCACAACCATCTTGCAGAAGGTAGGTGGCCTGGGATCCTATGACAGGCCCAGAGCAGGGTCTCCAGCGAGCTGTGGAGTGACCACTGCACTGTGGGTGTGCTGGGTTCCATTTCTGTGCCTCGTCACTTCGCCTTCTGTGCTCTGGGGCTAATGCAGAGAGATTGCAACTGCAAATTCTAAGACGAGGGATGCAGGGCGGCTGCCTTTAGGGGCTGAGCTAGCGGGTGGGGAGCCAGGAACTCGGCACTGCGCCGGTTACTCACTCGCTTCTTGTTTCCCTGACTTTGTGTGTGCGTGTGTGCATATATGTGTGTGTCCTCTTCTCGTGCTTCTCAGTCTTTTGCTGAAGAAGCTTTGCAGTCCCCACTTGCTGCCTCTGTGCCCTACACCGTCGCTTGCATGCTGTGTCGGTAATGACTACCTAGAAATCAGCCACCCCAAAACTCTGTGGCTTTACACAGGGCTGTGTCTGTTTCCCAGCCAGTTGTCCAGCCCCTGCAACTCGATTCAGTTCTGACACTAGTCAGTCAGCACCGACCCCACATGTTGAGGGCTCAGTCCCACAAGGCTGCCCCACTTCAGACGCCAGGACAAGTCTCAGGATCCCCACGGTACCCTCTTCTGTCCAGCCCACTACAAGTTCAGGGATTCCCCGCCCCTCCCCCAGTTGGATAATTTGCTAGAACAACGCACAGAACTCAGGAAAGTGCTATACTTACAATGACCTCTCTATTGTAAAAGATACAAATGGACAGCCAGGTGAAGAGATAATAGGACCACGAGGTCTGTGGCATGGGTGTTGGAATCTTCCACGCCTTTTCTAGGCCCACACCCTGCCAGACACCAATATATGTGCCAGGAGGCTCCCCAGGTCTCAGGGTCGCCGAGGTTTTAGTAGAGGTTCCCTTACGTAGGCGTAATTTCTTACATTACTGGCCACCTGAATGAACGCAATCTTTAGTCCCTGTCCCCTCCCCAGAGGTTGGGGTGGAGCTTAAAGTTCCTTGTTGTACATGCTTGGAGTTTTTTAAATTTTGTTCAGTTATAGTTGACATACAATAGTGTATTAGTTTCAGGTGTTAACATAATAATTGGACATTTATATAACTTACGAAGTGATCATCCCAATAAGTTTACTACCCATCTGACAGCATGCGTAGTTATTAGAATATTATTGACTATATTCCCCGTCCTGTCCCTCCCCATGACTATTTTGTAACTGACAATCTACACTTCTTAATCCCTTCACCTTTTCCACCCAGCATCCTAACCTCCCTCCCGCTCCCTCAGCCTGCTCTCTGCATCTATGAAACATGTTTCTGCTTGGTTTGTTTGTTTGTTTTGTTTTTTAGATTCCACATGTAAGTGAAGCGTATGGTATTTCTCTTTCTCCTTCTGGCTGATTCTTTAAGCCACCAGCCCCCATCTATCTAGTGGCCTTGGCCTGAGTCACCTCATTAGCATAACAAAGACACTCCTACCACTCAAAATATTGCAAGGAGTTTTGAAACTCTTTACCAGAGATCGAACAGCAAACATATGTTTCATTACACCGTTTCTTTCTCGCTCATGCATCGGTAGTGGCTGTGTCTGAATCAGTGGGTTGGGGCCACGTCTGCGCAGTGTGTCCGCTCTGGGGCGCCTCTGAGGCTTCTTCCGGCTGTGACAGAACATGGCACAGCAGGAGGAAGCCAGCGCCACCTACTGGGGCCCAGGCTCAGCCCTGACATCCTGTTTGTTACCCATTCCCCCCTCACATGTCATTGGCCGACACCGAAGGTGGGAGTACACTTGACCCTTGAACAATGCGGGCGTTGGGGCACCCACCACCTGTGCAGTCAGAAATCCACGTACAATTTAAATCAGCCTCCACGTCTGCAGGTCCCCAACTGCAGGAAGAAAAGCATGGTTGACCCTTAAACAATGTGGGCGTGAGCTGCATGGATTCACATACACATGGATTTTTTAAATCTGCCTTTGAAAGACCCAGGCAGTTCGAACCTGTGTCATTCAAGGGTCAGCTGTCTACTCTCCCTGTCCTAGGAGGAGTGCAGGGTCCTACAACAAAGGCTACACACGGGAAGCATTGCACAAATTTAGCCTCCCTTTCAGTCACCATAATTCATGTCCCTTCCACAGGCCACATGCACTCATCCACCCAAAGACCCCCAAACGTCTTATTCAATCACTGTTCAAAGTGCATTCGATTCGGACTCAGCCCCTTTTAAGATGGAGGCCTGTGAACTAAGCACAGGAGTCGCCTGTCCCGCACACCCAACACGCAATGTTGGAACACGGATGGGAAAGCAGCATGACCCTGCCCACCGGCAGAGATGGGCGGTGCCTGACCCCCAGGGCTCCTGAAGTTCTGCTGGGCACCTGTGCCAGGTCCCCGAGCTGTGGGGAGGGGATGTCCCTTCATGGGGCCCAGGTCTGTCCCTGGCAATGGCGCCCTAGTTCACTGCTCTCCTTGGCTCTCTTCCTCCCTCGTCGTCATCCCATCTGCCCTAAAAAGGCATTGAATATGCCCATCTTGGTGGCTTGGCAGTTTTCTCAGCTGCTTCCTGCCCGCAGGAAGTTGAGAGTCCAGAGACCATTGTACAAATGGACTCATTAAATCCACATGGCCAGACCCAAAACAGCAAGTGGTGCAAGCAAGCTGAAGCCCACCCTGATGACTCCTGGCATCTTCCCCCATCATAGGCCTTCCCGATGCTTCCTGAAATCAAGAATTATACCCAGAGACTCTGGTTTGAGATTCAGCTCCATCAGTCATGAGCTGTGCATCCTTAACTGATAACTTAACCGCTCTGATCCTGTCTCCTCATCTGTAAAATGTGGACGGTTACAGTATGTAGCTCTTAGCAGTACTCTGAGGGTTAAATGAGGTAAAGCATCTACGGTGCCCGGCCCGGAGTCTGGTACGTGACAGGCATTTGATAAGTAGAAGAAGTCGTTCACACCATAAAATGATTATTGTAAACTGTAAAGAGCTGCGGAGTGCTCAGGTTGTCCTGTTTTATCAGAAGGCAGATCCGAAACAGCCTAGCGTTCTGCTGAAACTAAGCTCTTACGGCTGAAAGAGAGGTCCCAACGGTGGTCCCCGTTACTCCGTGTAGCACCCGGAGGCCTTCCCAGTCACTCGCCCCCTTTGTCACCCGCCCCTCTCCAGATCATCAGGAAGCAGAAGAGCAAATGCGAGCAGCAAGCGGAAGAAGAGCCCGAGTGGCCCCGGCCCCCGAGCTGCCGGGCAAAGGCTGCCGACGAGGGGACCGCAGCCTCCAACGGCCTCTGGGTGAGTCTCCAGGCAGCACCCGGTGTCCCGCCTGCTCTGCCCGTGGAGGTGGGGACGGCACACTGAACCACCTGTGGTTGACTCATGTGCCCACCAGGCAGGGTCCAGGTCCCCAAGGGCGGTGGGCAGAGGGAGAAACTGAGGCAGCGTGTGTCGGGGGGGGTGGAAGGTGAGAAAGGAGGAGGGAGAAATGCAGACAGACTGCTGAAGAAAACGGAGGTGGGTTTTTTCTTTAATTTTTTTTATCTTTGGAGGCAAAGGGGAGGAGAGCGGGAGAGAAATATCAATGTGTGGTTGCTTCTCATGCGTCCCCTGCTGGGAACTGGCCTGCGACCCAGGCATGTGCCCTGACTGGGAATCAAACCTCAGTCCTTTGGTTCACAGGCCCGCGCTCAATCCACTGAGCCACACCAGCCAGGGAGGAGGTGGGTTTTACACAGAGACTGACTGAGGAAAAATAAACACGCCAACGGGCACTTTTTAATTCATTACAGAGAGAGTCATCCTAAGCCCCATGAGGGGAAAAAAATAGCTTTCTCAGGGAGATCACTTGCTTTTCCAAAAAGTGACAAGAGAATTACCACTGTCGTTTGAGTCGCCAGCACGCTCCCTTGGAGACATAGTCGGAAAGTTGTGGTGGGGATCAGCCTTCTTGTCTGTCACCCTGAAATCGGGCCGAGGGCGAAATCACGGGGCAGAGTGGCCTTCCCGTGACCCAGGAGTCTGGGCCTGCTCCTGTCCGCAGCAGAGTCCCCACGCCTGTCAAATCCTGGTTATCTGTGTCAGTGTCCCAGCAGAGGACACGCAGAGCGCTGGGAGACAGGCTGAGCCGGAGCTGGGCCTCTGGCTGGCTGGGAAGGCGGGGCTGGCTGGCAGGGCGTGTGCTCCATCAGCTGCAGGTGTCAGCAGTCAGCACAAGTGCGGGGGCAAAGGGGAAACACACAGGTGCGACTTAGAACTGGAAAGTCAGACCCGGGAGAAGCAGTGCCCAGTGTTCACCCCGCTCCTCCTGGGGGCCAGTGATTCGCACCCTACCTGCACAGAGTGGAATCGGGGTGGGCAGAGCAGCCACGTGGGGATGGCCAGTAAGGAGCCTCACCTGCAGAGACTCTCCCCGGGTCTCACCAGTCACCAGGAGCATGGGGGTGATGAGCAGTCTCCTTACAGCTTTATCAGAGATTTAACTTCATTGATTTATTGGCAGAAGCTTCCCTTGGCGGTGTGCTGGCAGCTTATTTTATTGCTGCTGTGCGCTCGGCTCCAAGGAAAACAAAATAAACAGAAGGCTCCGTCCCTGCCCTCCAGGACTTTATAATCTGGTCAGCAAAGCAGGGGGCCTGCGAGACGGTTCACAGTGGACGCAGTTGAAAAGCTGAGTCTGGAATTGGAGTTGCAGTTCAGCGGAGGGAGGGGAGAGAGGACTGGGACAGGTACAAGTCTGGTGGTCGGGGGAGGCAGGGAAAGCCTTTCCTAGGTGGTGGCCAGAAACTAAGGCCTGACACCAAGGGATGCGGGTGCAGGGGGAGGACGAGCGAGCCCACAGAGGGAACAGCGGGCGAGGGGGCCTGAGCAGGAGGGACCGCGCGTGCTGAAGGAGCAGGACAGCGACCATGGCTGGAGAAAGGTGACAAATGACAAGTGGATGTCGGCCGCTTAGGTGTCCATGGGTGTCATCCCCTAAGTGATAGCTGTCGTTCTTGTCAATTTTACCTTATTACCACATTTCAAGGTCAAGGTCACTGGCACCTAGGTATGCCTATGTGTTATGAGATGAACCGCACCATGATTTGGTCGGCTGGGCTCCAGGCCCAGACAGAGCAGCTGTCCGTGTGTCATTGACCCACCTGCCCCGATCCACAGGCCACCCTGTCCCCCACCAGGCAGGTCCCCACTTCGGGCGCTCGCAGGCGCTGTCTCCCCTTCCCTGCCCCACTCTCTGAACTCACCCGCCCCTGTCTGGACTCACCCAGGGCTGGCCAGCTCTTCCTGCGTCGGAGGCCAGAAGCTCCTTCCCTAAACCTGCCCCACTGTCCGTGGCACTGAGGAGACCTCGCCCCCAGTGTGTCCTGTTCACGTCAGCAGGTGGCAGCTCGTCACAGTAACTGACGTTCTTACCCAAACCCCATCAACAAAGAGGTTCAGAGTCCTCACAGGAAACCAGTCATACTAGCAGCCACGGGAGGATTGCCGACCATCTCTGGGCTCGCACGTGACCTTCCTCGAATAAACTTTACAGTCACGGGCGTTCACACATCCTGCGTTGTCCCCGTTTTACAGAGGAGTAAGCTGAGGCCTAGCCGGTCTGAGCCACCGGCACTGAGTGGAGGGCCGGGACTAGGGCCCAGGGCTCCTGTGCTCTGCTGGCTCCCGTTTCGTTGGGACGCTCTGGATGTGAAATACCCACTTTCCCACCAAATGGTGACCGGGCCCCTCTGTGCTGCCAAACCCAGAAATGCTGTTCCTGCGGCCTCACAGAGACAGAGAGGCTGTGTGTCAGTGGAGAGGTGGGGCAGTCGGCCGCAGCACCTGGAGTCACAACAGGGGGGCACAGCAGCAATTAGGGATGTAGTGTTCCCCTGTCCCCTGCAGGACAAGAGAGGCCTTTATCCACACCCCTCAGCCAGCCGTAGGCCTCAGTCTTCTTAAGAGAAGCGGCCAGGACTCTCCCCCAGGGGTTGGCTCCCCCGGCCCCTGTGCTCACTGGACAGCATCCAGCCCGCCCCGGACGCAGGCGCGGCGTGGGCTGCCTTCCTGGAGGGAGCCTTTAGAGGCGGAAGTCAGCGCCGCCCCGGACTCGCACGTGGGTTCTAGAACACGTACCTCTCAGGGTTTTCTTTTCTTGTCAGAAAATCTGTCTTCCCAAACGCCTGCCTCCCACTCAGCAGACTCTTCACTTCGGCTGCGACGCCAGTGCAGACGGAGCTGACTCACTTCTTACTTTGTTCCCGGGGCAAGTGGTGGCGAGTCTTCCTTCTAGATTGCGGTCTAGAATAAGGCCTCATGGGAGTCCCTCCCTGATTCTAAAGCGGCTTTTGAATCTCTTTGCAAGCCATGTCCACCTCCCCTGGGGTGAGTCCAGCTTCGGGGCGGGGAGTCGGGAGAGAGAACCTTGAGGTTGTAGCTTGGAGAAAGCCCACAGAGGACGCCGGTGCACCCCCTTGGGTAAGCACCCCTGCCCGCACAGCACTTTAATCCCCAGATCACTGGGCCTGGCAGGGGGTGTGGCCACTCTCCGAAGGAAGAAGATCATTGGTCGGTTCCTGTTACTACGACCTTCGGTCCTTAACACGGGTGTTTCGTCCAGGAGATCCCTGCCTGTCCCCGCCCTGTGAGTTCTCCCTGTGTTGTGATTTGCAACACAGAAAAAGCATATTTTCATCAACACTATTTAGTCTGGAGACATCTTTCTGCATCCACACTTGTCCTTATGGGAACTGCTCCAAACAGAGCAGCCTGAATCTGGGAATAAAGAGGACCCAGCATCCCAGCCCTGGCTGCTGTTGTTCAGTGGTTTGAGTGCAGGCCTGCTAACCAAAGGGTCACCGGTTCGATTCCCAGTCAGGGAACAGGCCTGGGTTGTGGGCCAGGTCCCCAGTAGGGGGTGTGCGAGTGGTTAAGGCAATCACACATTGATGCTTCTCTCTCTTTCTCCTTCCCTTCCCCTCTCTCTAAAAATAAATTAAAATCTTTAAAAGAGAGAGAACCCACCTTTCCCACTTTCCCCTCTAACCCCCACCTTCCCCTCTAACCAGCCCAGGGCCCGCCAGGGGTGGCAAATCCAGTCCACCAGGGCCAGCCCTCCGATGCTCTATGCAGTGTGTGGGGGCACACTGCCCACCCACGTGGGCCAAGCCGATGCCCCAGGGCCCCCTGCTTTCCCCCAGCCGCTGGCCCACACCAGGCCCTGGTCCTCTGTGATGAAGAGTCTGGCTGGGACCACATCCGGGAAGTGGGACCTGAGAGGGACTGACCCTGGCCCAGGGCACCATATTGCACAAGCCCCGGAGCCCCGTTCATCTAGAATGCACTGTGAGTGGCTCCTCCAGGGCTGTCAGGGTTGCACCAGTGGGAGGGGACAGGAGCCAGTGCTGGTTAAGGAGCAGGTGCTCAGCCCCTCACAAGATGGGGATGCAGGTATCGTTAGACCCATTTCATAGATGAGGAAGCTGAGGCCAAAGCTTTAGCATAACTTAACCTAAAATCACCCATGTGCTGATTGGTGCGGCCGGACATCAAATACCTTTTCCTGCTCCAAAGCCTTTGCCCTAGCTTCTCCCTCTGTAAAATGAGATCGGTGGACTCAGAGATCTCTAAGGTTCCTTTCCACTCAGAGATTCTAGGCTGCACTGTCCAAAACGGTGGCCACAACACCCAAGTGACTACTTAAACTAATGAAAATCAAATAAAAGTAAAAATCCAGTTCTGTGGTCACACTGGCCACGTTCCAGGCGCTTCATGGCACCCACGGCTGGTGGCCGCTACATGGGACGGAGCAGACAGACGTGGACCATTTATTTCCATCCTCCCAGAGCGGGCCATCGTGCAGAATAGGCTCTAGATGAAGAAGGGACAGACACAGGGCATAAAACAGAAGTGTGTCCAGACACTGGCCGGAGCCTGGACACGAAGCAGCAGGCCGAGCCTTGGTTCTTGGGGCCTCCACAGAAGGTGGCTGTCCTGTCTCCTCATGAGTCTCACCCCGGGTGCACCTCGGCACGCCTGCCCGAGCCCCGCCCCGGCGAGGCCAGCAGGCTGCAGCCTTCAGCTTGGCCTGTCTGTGGCACCTGCAGGGGGCTCCCTGACCTACAGACAGCGGCGGGCCCTAAACTGTGTCCCCCCCACCCCCGGCAGTGTGTCCTCCTTTCCCCTCAGTGCTCCAGCAACCTGGGCCCCTCTGGCTGGGGTGGGGGCAGGGGGGATGAGGGGGGCATCTGTTCCCAATCCCAGAATGCTGCGGGCTCCTGGGGCTTAACTGCAAAACCCAAACTTAATTCACCCCCATTCAGCCCGGATTTCTCATCTATTTTCTTGAAAGAAAGTTCAGTGTGATTGTTCCCTTTTTAATTTCCTCCGTTATTGTGTGTTTCTCTGCCAGGAGGGGGGTTGGCACAGCTCGCCTCTCAAGGCCTCATGATGCAATATCCTGAAAGGCACAGGGTTTGTAATTCATTCAGCGCCTGTCCCTTGGGGTGCGTGTGTATGAAAAGGTGTCTCCGTAATAATACGGACTGACGCTTCCTCGGCTCTGCTCCATCCTTCCCTCTTCCCTCGGCCTTTTCCCTTGCGTCTCTGTTATCTTCTCCCTCACAGGTGTTTCCCTCTGACTGACAGTCGTACAGACCTAAAGCAGTTTTCAGTGTTGTGACGGTTACTGGATGGAATTTAACGGCCATGACTGACCGTATGAATACGAAGCAAGGCTCTGTCTCAGTTGCTGCTTCATCTGAGCGGTGTTCTCGGTCCCTTTGGCCCCCAGCCCTTGCAGCAACAAACATTCTCTCCCGGTTTGACCTTGTGAGCTCCCTGGCGGCAAAGACTGTTGTGAAGCCGTGGTCGGCGTCTCGAGGAGTCTGCCCTGTTGGCCGCCGTGATGACGAGTATAGCAGTCACGGCGACACCACACTGTTCGGGGAGACGTAGGCAGAACACACAGCTGCTGCCCGCACAGGATGCGGCCAGTACAGCTGACCCACGAACAGCGTGGCTAGACTGCGCAGTCCACTTCTATGTGGATTTTTTTTTCAGTAAATACTATAAATTTATTTTCTCTTCTTCATGATTTTCTTAATATTTTCTCTAGCTTACTTTATTATAAGAAAACAGTATATAATACAGATATAACACAAAATGTGTGTTAAATCAACTGTTCATGTTATCAATAAGGCTTCTAGTCGGTCATAGGCTACTCGTAGTTAAGTTTTGGGGGAGTCAGAGTTATACGCGGATTTTCGACTGCACGGGGTTGGTTCAGCGGCCCTAACCCCCACGCTGTTCAAGGGTCAACTGTGTGGCAAAGGTAGCTGGTGATCTCACTGTGTTTCACCCAGAGCTGCAGGGCGGGCCGGTTCAGTGGCGGGCCTGCTGGGTTGGGGCGCGGCAGCCAGGAGAGCTCTGCTCCCAGGCCTTCTGCAAAGGCTCAGGCGGAGCCCTAAGAGGGAGGGGAAGTGCATGCACTTCCATCCAGACAGACCGGAGCCCAGTCCCTGCCTCTGCCCCGAGGGCCACCCACGGCCTCGGGAAAGTCATTCAGCCCTGCTTCAGTTTCCTCATGCCCACCCCGTCCGACTGGAAGCATGGATGTGGAGTATGGCCCGGTGACAGACCTTCATAAATGCTCTTATTTGCACTAGTATTCACTGAGTGGTTTCACGTGCCAGGCATGACACTGATCCCTTTACGTGAGGAAACTGAAGCTTGGAGTAGTTGAAGTTTCCCCCAGGATCCCATGGAGCAAGAGAGGGGGAGCTGGCATTGGCCCACAACCTAACCCCCACCCATTAGTCAGTACCTGGAGTCAGAGGCAGGGCCTGTGTGAAGGCTCAGACTCTCAAGCCCATGGCTGCATGGCTCTGCCAGCAGCCAGAGCAGCATTGCCGGGCCCACCGGCTCCACCAGCCATCCCCAGCCCTTCTTGAGGAGGTGTGCAGACATGGTAACTCAGGCCAACCCTTCCTGCCACCACCAGCCCTGCTTTTTCCATGAACCTTAGGGGGGGGGTTAGAGGAAAGTAAGAAAAGCAGAGTCTGCAGGTGGGAGAGAAAGGGTGGGTACCAAGGGCCCAGCCAGGGTTAGGAGCGAATAAATGACTCCTCCAGTAATCCTGTCGCTTCCCAGGAGCTAGAGGTGGAACTAACTGGTGAATAAAAGCGTTGTCGTGGCGCCATCTACTGCTCAATGTGTTCATTGCAACGAATTGGTGGTGGAACCAGATCTGGGTCTCTGAACTGGGACTTTGCCACCCTGGCTAGAGACAGTGGGCCAGCAGTGTCCTGAGACCCATGGAGACAGTTCTTTGGGGTTTTTGTGGTTATCAGGGTATAGTTTTTTTTCTAAGGTGAAGCAGTGGGTTGCCTGAAATAGATTACAACAGCCCGGTATCCCCAACTCTCTCGAAGAACGCTTACCCGTCTTCCCAGTTGGGACCAGAGAGGGATTTTCCATTTTGGGGTCTTGGCTTTTGTACCTTGGAGGGCATTTTTGTCCCATGAAAATGGACCCCAGCCACCTTCGACACGTATCTGCATAAAATATCATTTGAGCCACTACAAAATGAAACATTAAATATTACTTCCCCCCTTTTTAAAACATGTGCTCCGTGACTGACAGGGAGGAGCTCAGAGACGCAAAAAGGAAGACCAGGGTATAGAAAGTAGTTTTCCTGAGGTGGCAGTAATATTGCACCTGGCAATAGGCTGTCAGCAACTCAAGGCCACACCTGAGTCCCACAGATTCAGCTACACGCATGGGACCGGGGACAACACCCACAAAGGACTGTCCCGGCCTCCGGACAGCCCACAGTCTGTAGGGGAGCTGACAGGCGGTGCATGACCGTGACAGTGAATGACAGTGAACAGGAGGTGTGTGATCGCATGGACGGGGAGTCTTCTGGCCCCAGTGCATGTGGGTGGGGTGTCAAGGGTATGTCAGCCTGAATACAGGGGGGTTGCCATACAAGGACTTTTGTCCTTCATTTTTATAGCGTCACTTGCCAATGGTCCATCAGCTTTGATCTCTGTCCTCTCCGATAGCCACTTACTATCTGTCAAGGGTTCAGCAAAATCCCAGCTGACTCCCCGAATACCCAACCCCATGAAAACCTTTGATGGTCTCAAGCATCAAAGCTGTCCAGGACCCTAGGGACAGGAAGAGTCCTTGCAGTGCCCTCAAAGGAAGAATGTCACACCAGTGGCAAGCCAGCGGATGTGCGGGTTGGCTTGGCTGTCAAGTGAGACCTTCCCTCTGTGATGTGAGTGGGGAGGATGGTGGACTTCTTTCTTTGGGTTCCTAATTGTATTTAAGAAATTAGTTTTAAAAAAATCAGGCCCTTCTGAAAGCTCGCCCTGCAGCCAGACCACCCTAAATCACTTTCACCCCACAGCGCTCATTCATGTCCAGTTCTGGGCTAGCCACCATGCCAGGGGCTGCAGAACGTCACCGTCAACAGGCCCTTAACTGCCCTCGGTCAGTCACAGTCTCATGGGGACTCCAGGGAGGAGGTGGATGTCCACAGCAGACTGCGGTGCAGCCCAGGTTAGCACAGAGGAAGCCCAGGCCCCCAGCCCAGCTTCCCACAGGCCGTGGCCTGTTTGAACTGAGTACACTCAGCACCTTCTCAGACTGATGAGCTGGGGGAGCTCATCCGGCCCCTGGACTGCACTGACCTGTGGCACTGCCTTGAAAGGCAAATCTGTGGGCCCCTCTGCTCTCTCCTGTCACCAGAGGGATGTGAGGGATGTTGCGACCCTGTACACAGCTTAGAGGTTCCATACTTGTTCTGCAGACCGTCTTCCTCCCAGCTCGGCCCCAGGGCCTGGTGGGAGGAAACAGAACAGGTTTCCCAGGACCTCTTCTGAACCGGAAGTGGCCTGCGCCACCCTCTCCAAGGAGGTGCGCTACGTGTCCTGCGTCTGAGAGCTCCTGGGCCCTGGCGGGTGCTGGGGATGGAGGCTGGGCCTTGATCCTCTTCGCTCTCTATCTTTTCTCGGACTGGTTATCCATCCTTGGGGCGAGGCTGCTGAGTGCATCGTCCTCTCCCCGAACTCGGACCAGGGGGCTCAGTGCTGCCATCCAGATGTCCGGGTGCTGGTGCTGGCATTCCTCTTGTTTATTCTCAACACCCTTTTTAAGCTCCCGTTCATTATGCATTTACTGTGCACAGGGCAGGGTTCAGTTTCCACGTCTCTCAAGAAATGAAGTCACTTTGTGTGGGTTTAGATTTAGCGGGCGATCTCTTTGTAAGTTATATAAATGTCTAAGACTATGTTGTCCACCCGAAACCAATACAATTGTATGTCCATTGTAATTGAAAAAGAAAAAATATTTGTTAAAAAAAGTAATTAAGCCATTTGGCTAAGGTGTTAGAGCAGAGGTGGTGTTGGAGCCCCGACCCAGCGGACGCCTGGGTCCAGCTCCAGCCACCCAGGGCCCCGCCCACAGCCCTTCGCAGGCGCAGGCGCTCTCTTTGGTCTCCTAGCACCCCCTCCCGACCTCTCAGCACCTGCGGTGCTGCCCTGCCCTGTCTCCCTGGGAGAGGAGACGCAGGGCGCTGTGCCGAGATCTGCCAGCAGGTGGAGACAGACCGCTCAGGGGCCTGAGTCAGTGGTCAGGCCTTCGTTTCAGGTTGCATCCTAGACACTTCCCAGTGGCTTTGCCCTTTCTCTCCTCAGTTATCAATAGGGGGGAAAAAAAGACAACGAACTCACCCACAAAAGATAATTCCTTCATTACATGACAAAGGAAAAAAATGGTCTCTGTTCTTTGGTCTCATTCTTTGTATACGGGGTCCCGCAGAAGTAGCACCTGCTTGAGTGTGGTTCGTAGGGTAGTAATATGGCTGTAGTAATTTATAGTTTTAATTTGAACATTTTACCTAAAGTGTCCCATGATGTGCTCGAGTGTGATACAGTTATGTTACAGAATTGCATGCTTACAATTTTGTAATTAAAAGGGGCATTATTTGTGCCAGACCCTGAATAATATATGAGCTCCAAATTCTCTATAGATGATATTTGTAACATACATAGGACCCAATTTCAACATGTTTCCTGTTTGTTAGTCGTTGGATATCCCACTTCTCCCACGTCCCCTTGGGTTAGAGCTTATTGTCCTTGCTTTAATTCAGGTGCTAAAGCAGACTAGTTGCAACAGTCCTGGACTTGTGGCGTGGCCGTACTTGGCTCATTTATCTATTGCAGCATTTATGTTGTGTTTACTGTTTGCACTGCTGGAACTCAGGTTTGGAGTCTTGGAGGAAAAGATGCTTTCCCTTTTACCACACAGAGCCTGCCCTGAGAAATACTGGTCGGTGGGGATGGCTGGATAAGGAGCCCAAGGACCACCAGCTGTGTTGTCCCACACGTCTCCAGGGCCCTCGAGGAGGCCTGGCCTGCTTGCAGTGGCATGAACAGGAACCATTTCTCCCATTCTGTGGCCTCATAATACCGATGTGCAGCCTCTGAGCCCAGACACGAGAAAAGCTCACGTGTCACATCTGCTCATGCTGCTCGGGGTCTGTGGCAAAGCTGAAGGCAACCCGCCCAGCGACCGCACCCCACGAGTTGCCCTCTTCCCCTCTTTCCTTCCCACAGCGGCCCCACTCTGCGTTCTCACCCACCAGAGAAGACGCCCTGAAGACCTCTTCGCTGGAGGCTGTGTCCAGGCAGCTGGGGAACCCGGGCCAGCAGCTGAGGGAGGAGTCGGCACTGCCCAGCTGGGAGAGCATGGACAGGCTGGACCGGACAAGTAACTGTTCTAAGCAGCGTCTCGTTGGTCTGTGGGTTTCAAAAGTCCACTCGGGAGGCTTCTAGCTGTCACGTGACCGCTCAGCCCTTCTCCCGTCAGTCTGAGTGGTGTGTGCCCTTTCGGGGCAGCCAGGCCGCAGACTCACGAGGCCTCCTGCACAGCGCACAGTCCGCAGTGTGGCTGTGTTTTCTGCCTGGACAGTGTTCCTGCAAGACCCGTGGGGCAGCAGGGGCTCCCTGGCAGGCGTGTGAATCACACGGCCCGCTTCAGCCGCCTGAAGAATGAGTGGAGACTAGGACTAGCCTCTAGTCTGTGGACTGGCAGGGTGTGTCTTGCTTCCACAGGCCAGGGACACTAGTACACCCTCGCAGGGCAGGGCAGTGTTCCAAGGGATTGGGGTCCCAGCCTCTGGTTGGGTGTCCTTTCTGAAACCTGACATGTAATTTGTTAGTGTGACACTTGCAGCTGTGCCAAATGAATCAAACATTTAGGAGGTTTAATGCAATAGTTTCACTCCTCATCAGACAACAGGGCAGTCTTCTGCTGTCCTTTTGGGGCCTCCAGGTCTTCTGCTGGGTCACCCACATCCTCTACAGGTGGAGGGAGAGAGATGGAGAAGTTAGTGCACCTTCTGCCCAACCGCCTGAGCAGGGAAGTGACACACACATACACACCACTTTCACTCCCAGTCCCTGAGCAAGAGCTAGTCCCTTGGCCCCAGCTCGATGCAGGGGATCCTGGGAAATGTAGTCCCGGCTGGGAAAACACACCCCAGCAGCAGGGCTTCCCATGAACTACAGGAGTAAAGATGCTCACCCCACCCCACACGGGTCAGTTGCCTCCTCACCTAGATGCACATACTTAGGTCATGGAAGCCAGGTACGTTTGTCCCCGCCCCATGTTATCAGTCACGTCTCGACCCCTTTCCTCAGCAACGACAGCAATAAATCAGCAGCAAAGTACCCGTTTTAGAATATACCTTTAAAGGTTGTGCTGTCACTTCTACTCTATAAGGGAAAAGGTTTAACTAACAGCTACATCAGCAAATTCCACTGTTATCACAGTACAAAAAAGTAAAAACATTAGTATTTTTAAATAGTCATTCTAAAGGTTTTCCAAAAGAGAGCATTTCCATGTTACCCTTTTAATACCTGTCAGTAGAAACTGCAAAGAATTCTGTGAGCACATGAAATTTTCCTTATGGATGTACATGGTTTGCGGTTTTAACTTTTAAGTGCATTTTTCCTTTCTAGATAAGCCTTTCTTTTTTTGTTAAGGATTTTATTTATTTCCTTTTAGACAGAGGGGGAGGGAGGGAGAGAGGGAGAGAAACATGAATGTGTGGTTGACTCTTTCATGACCCCTACTGGGGACCTGGCCTGCAACCCAGGCATGTGCCCTGACTAGGAATCGAACCAACGACCCTTTGGTTCACAGGGTAGCGCTCAATCCACTGAGCCACACCAGCCAGGGCTACATATGCTTTTCTTTACCCCCCTGTTGCCCAGCATATCCATATCCATATTCATTCATTCATTCATTCCTATTTTTTTTTCTTTGTCTCTCACCATGGATTGAAAATTCTCACAGAGAAGGGACTCTCAGATTCCACAGGACAAAACAGCACTTCAAAATTCAAACTCACAAGCTGATAAACTTGAAGGATATCATAACGCCTTCTAAAAGACACTCCATTTCACAAATAGTTCCCCACTGAGCTATGAACATGCCAAATACATTTGCAGAGGGTTTTGGTTTCCAAAACGTGATTGTTTGCGTAATTTTCTGTAAAACAAGGCACCCACATGTAATTTATCCGTTGTATTAAACATAAAATTTAGTTCAACATCATCACATACACACACAAGATTCCCCACTCTGTCCGAACATCCCTGCATCTCAGGAGGAAGGCTGGAAATGAACAGAAATGAATGAATAAAGCCTTTCTGGGAAAACTGCCGGTCCCCCTGCACAGCACTGGGCCGAGACGCACCGGAGTGTCCAGGCCGACCACAGAGGCCCTGACAGCTGTCCGATAGGTTTGGCAGGAGGCAGATTTCTCCCGGGGCACGGCTCAGTCTCAGCAGAGCACAAGTGTAGGCCCAGAGATGGAGGTCACCTCAGCAGACGAACGTCCACTGGGCTATTTTCAGCAGCTCTGTTTATGCCTCAGGGGAGGGTTGGTGCCGGGGCACCACCGGGGTCAGCGACCGGGACGGAGTGGACTGAGCAAACCACAGCAGCTCCGCTTTCAGTCTCAACAGCACTTACAGCAGTTAATGGATTCCCCCCAACACACGATCGTTTTACAGACCTGGGCTAAGCATCTCCTGGGTGCCCAGCTGGGACAGGAAATTCAGGGAGCGGTCCCTGTGAGGCCTCAAGGGACTTCCTGAGGGCCTTTAAGCCCGCTCCCAACTGGGCATGCCCCTGTGGACTTATTAGAGTCGGCTGCTCCCTAAGGCCCCCCCAGGGGAGCCAGTCATGGGGAGAGTGACAGATGGCCACGCCCCCTCGCTCCAAGGTGGTAACAGCCCTCTCTGGTCTCTCCCTCCCTCTCACCTGCAGACCTGGCCCCAGTTTTGCAGAGCCCCGATGGGAACTGGCTGGCCTTGAAGGATGGCGCTCTGCCCCCGACAGGCCTGCTGGCCAAGGTGAAGAGTGTCACATTTCAGGCCCTGGAGGCTGCTTCCAGCGTGGCATCCGCCTATGATGAGATGGGCTCTGACAGCGAGGAGGACTTTGACTGGGGTGCAGCCCTGAGCACACTGTGCCCACGGCCCCAGGGTCTGCCCGGGACCATCCAGCCTCAGCCCACACAGGCCCAAGGCTTGGACTGTGGCCCCTCTGCTGCCTCTGCTTCCTCCAGGCTGTCCCCCAACCCAGAGGCCATGTGCTCTGACTCTGAGACCTCCTCCACGGGCTCTTCCCGGGAAGCTGGGCGTCGGGCCAGGCTGTCCTGGTTGCAGAGGAAGGCCCCCAGGAACCCTGCAGCTGAAAAGATGCACCTCCAGGGAGAGCTGGACGTGAACTTCAATCCCCAGGCAGCCAGCAGGGAGACCTCGGACAGCAGCGAGCCGGAGGAGGCCCCCCACGCTGCAGACCGGCGGGCCAGGAGGTGGAGAAGGGCCCGAGTGGGCTCCGAGGAGCCAAGCAAGGAGCTGCCTTCCCCCAACGCCCGTTCCCAGGAGCTGAACACACACCAGGTAATAAAATAAGTGCGTGCAAGTGCGCACACACTCTTTCCGGAAGGATGTGCCCTCCTCCAAGCACAGCGTGCAGACAGAGTCCCTAGTTAAGAATTCACAGACCCAGATTCTCCTCTTGGTTTTGGCTGCTAAGTAGCTGAGTGAGGTCATTTCAACTCCCTAGGGTTCCACACCTCCTCTCAGGGATGAGAGCTTAGAGTTCAAAGTAGGTTTGCAAAGCATGGCCCCAGACCAGCAGTCCCAGGGAATTGGTAGGAAATGCAGATTCTCAGGCCCTGTGCCAGGTCTGCTAAATCAAAACCTCAGAGGCCAGGGTCCAGCCATCTGTGCTGTAAGGAGCTCTATTGATAATACTCCTGTGCATCGAAGTTTGAGGGCCACCGGCTTAGGGGTAAGGGGTCTGGAGTCAGCCTTCCAGGGTCCAAATCCAATTGTGCAACCCGGGGGAGGCATCACTCTCGGTCTCGGTTTCATCATCTGTAAAACGGAGATATTAGAAGGGTTGAGAGGAGTGAATACAATAATATTTATAAAGGGCTGAGCCCTGTCCTAGACACAGCACCAGAGCTCAGGAAATGTTATTTCAATGGGATCATTCAGGGCATGATTTCCTGGCATTCTGTGAATCCTTAGTCCATATCACACCCCTTCTCAGAATTCTTGGTGGCTCTGCCCCTTATGGTTTATTCTTGTGTGTGGTGTGAGAGGGTGTCTAGTTTCATTTTTCTGCATGTATCTGTCCAGTTTTCCCAACGCCATTTATTGAATAGACCATCTTTATCCCACTGTATGCTCTTGCCTCCTTTCTCAATTATTAATTGACCATGAAGGCATGGGTTTATTTCTGGACTCTATTCTGTTCCATTGATCTATGTGTCTGTCTTTAAGCCAGTACCATGCCGTTTTGATTACTACAGCTTTGTAGTATAGTCTGCTATCAGGCAGCATGATTCCTCCAACTGTGTTCTTCTTTCTCAGGATTGATGTGGCTATTTGGATCTTTTGTGGTTCCATATAAATTTTTGACACATTTGTTCTGATTCTGTGAAATAAGCTGTTGGTATCTGGACAGAAATTGCATTGAATCTATAGATTGCTTTGGGTAGTATGGACATTTTAATCATGTTAATTCCTCCTGTTCATGAACATGGAATATGCTTCCACTCATTTGTGTCTTCTTCAATTTTTTTCTTCAGTGTTTTATAATTTTCCAAACATAGATCCTTTACATCTTTGGTTAAATTTATTCCTAGGTATTTTATTTCTTGGATCAATTGTAAACAGGATTGTTTTCTTAGTTCTTCTTTTCCTGATAGTTCATATAGGTGTATAAACATCAACTGATTTCTGGATATTCATTTTTTTATCCTGTTACTTTGCTAAATTTATCGATCAGTTCTAGTAGTTTTTTGGCAGAATCTCTAGGGCTCTCTGGTAACCAGGTTAATTTATTCTCTCTAAATACATGCTGCTTGTCCCCAGCTCTATGCCTGTGGTCACACCCTGCCCCGTCCTCCCCTCTTCCCGGCGGAGGGCTGTGATCACCAGGGACCAAACACCCAGCTTTGTGGAGCCCACCCTGGCCTTCCCACAGCAGCATTTTCTGAACTCAGAACTGCCACACGTAGCCGGGAAAGCTGAAGTACCTTGCGTGAGCAGCAGAGCGCAGTATCTGAAACTGAGGGTGTTGTGGGAGATGTAACCATGTCGCCTGGGCCCTCTGTGGGGACATCACCATCACTCTCTTGCATTACTATCGCCTTTGACTTTGCATGCACCTGGAGGAGCCACACCCACTTCCTGAGTGTCACCGCACCTTCAGTAGTGCCCGGCTGTCCGGCCCTGCACTCTCAGTTTGGGTTCTACCTGCAGCAGGTCCAGCGTCAGGGACTGGGATGCAGGTTTATGCCGGAGGAGATCCCAGGAAGCCCGTGAGTGAGACAGGGGAGGGAGAAAGGCCAACTAAGGCACATTATAGGCCCAGGGGCTCCGTCCCACCAGGGACCCTGTGAGAAGCTGCATTGGTTGGAGCTCAGAGCTGTCACACTGGAAGACAGGGAGTAGTTACCATGGTCTCCCACCGCTGGTGGGGAGCAATCCCACCCAGGGTGCCAGGTTTGCCTGGATGGTGCCTGAGAAGTCCCTCAGCCAGGGAAAAAGAGACAGACCGGGACTGAAGTAGAGAACTGGAAGTAGGCCAGAAACCGCCCCTCACGGCTGCAGGAAACTGATGTAGATCTAGGGGACACAGGCTGGGGACATGGCCAGCATCTGTCGCAATGACAGTCTATGAATGTGTCAGCCAGATCCCCGATCGCGGGGCCCCCGTGAAGACAGCTGTGGACACGGAGGCCCTTAGGTCACAGAGTTCGGCATCAGTCCTGCCTGACCTGCTAATACAGTGCCTTCTAGAAAAAGTCCTGTATTTGGTCCAAGCTCTCACTTTGTCCTCTGTAAAGCAAGGTCATTACAAATCTGCCTGCTGGGGTCCTTGTGATGCAGAGTAGAAATACAACGTTCCGTGCAGCTGTGAGTCATTATTATCTAGCTCAAGTCCAGACTGTTTTCCAGAGACTGAGTAACTTCCCTCTGGGACGTTCTTGAGGGTTGTCTGCACACTTGCAGGTATAAAATGCCATATATGCACCATAACTAGGTGTTTGAAGCTTCCTATGTATGCTGAAGTGGCTGGAAAGTTGCCTTCTGGCGTTAATCTTCGCAAGACATCTACAGAGAGGAGGCAAGGGCCCAGACGAAGGTGCTGGGACTGGTGTTACCGTAGGTCCACCTTCCTGGCAGTGTCCTCTTCTTCCCGCTAGGTGGCGACAGCGTTGCATTTCCAGGGACTTCGAAACCCTGGCCTCCTGCCTGGTCTTCCCTTCTATTTAGTTTACTATACATTGTAAATTTTAATAAATTTCATACATTTCAAAACACAGATGTAGTCCCCGTTGATCACAACCCTAAATTTCTGTCATCTCCCCCCAAGTGACAGCAGTTGTATTTGTGCATTTATACACACACAGTATACATTTAGAGATATAGTTCTGTAAATGTATCTGTGTTTTAGCAAAACCAGCATCTCTCTCTCCATATTCTTCTGCCTCTTTCTCTGAACAGAAAGCAATAGAGATGTCGGTGCACACAAAGGTACCCACAGCAGCTGCGGAAGATTGCGTCGCATGGTCCCCAGGAGGAGGGTGGGAGGGGGAGCCGTTCATCCAGGGCGCAGGCAATGAGGGTGCAGTCCTTCCTTGCCTGGAGAGGATTTCTGAACAAACAAATCTAACAAAAGTCTGCCTTTTTAGTGTCACTCTGCACCACGCACAGAAAATTCTAAGCACTGCTAGCGATGAAAGACTTCTCCCCACCGGGACGGGCTGCTCCCAGTGCCCAGCCAACTCCCTGGGCTCTCCACCGCTCACTCGGTGGTGGGGAGGGATCAGCAGTCAGCAGTGCCCGTCATGATGGGCATTGAGGACTTTCCCGCGTTGATGTTGTAAACGGTACTGCAGAGAATATCATTGTGCAGGTCTCTTTGGAAAAGCACAGGAGGTAGAATTGCTGACCGGAAGGGTATAAAGATCTTTCATTCTAGTGAGTATTTGCCAAATCAAGCTCCCGGAACCTCACTGCAATTTGCACGGCCCGTAGTGCTGTTTGAGTGTGTTTTCTCCTCCTGTCCACAGTACTTAGTGCTGTTCGTCTGTTACAGTGTCACCGACTTACGTGAGGAAGAGTACATTCTTTTTAGTTACCACTTTCATAGTTACTACTGAAGTTGAGCCTTTTTTCTATATTTAAAGCTATTTGCATGTTTTCCACTGTGAAAGGCACATTTCCCTCCTATTATTGTGTTGTACCATTTGCCTTTTTCTTATGGTTTTTATGAATTAGTTTTATTTTGTAATTATATTGTTGATTTCAGGGTTTTTCTCTTTTTTTCTTTTTCTCCCCTTTGTTCCCATCCATCCTGTACCCTTCTCCCACCATCATTCCCCCACCTTAGTTCATGTCCGTGGGTCATACATATAAAGATTTTAGTTTTTTGATGGTTACACATTGACAATATTCTCCCCTCATTTATCACTTCTGATAAACTTTATTAACTTTATTTAAGTCTATTTCACATGGAAAAATTTTGTTACTAATAATTTATAGTCATTTTTCTTAATAATAATGTATTGATATTTCCTTTATCTTTTTTTATTTGGAACCTTGTTTAAGAAAGCTTCAAATCCTCCAGGTTATAAGAATATTTTCCTAATACTTCATAGTTTTGTATTTTACATTTAGCCCTCTAGTCCATTTGTACTTTACTTTTCTGGATGATATGAGGGGTAAGATCTAACCTTATTTTTTTGGATTAAGTATTTCTCACCAAAGCATTATTAAATAATTCCTCCTCTATCTGCTGGCTTCAGATACCCTCTTTAATATCTATTAACCTTCTTTTACTTCCCTGAGCCTGGTGTTTTACTCTCTGTCATTCCATTCAACCATAAGTCCCATTCACGCACAAATACAACTTTGTTTTACCTACATGAACTTTGTAATATATTTTAATATCTGACAGATGGTCTTCCCTTTACTGTTGCTTTTGTTAATGACATTTTCTAAAAGTGTCTCGACTTTTATCAGTTCTTTTACCCTTATAAATGATTTTTAAAAACCTGCTTTCGAATACCCAAAAAACATTTTTTAAAGTTCTGGTTGGATTGCTCCAAATGCATCTGCTATTTGGGAATGAGTTACATCTCGATACATCTGAGTGTCCTCCAAGCTCCTGCCTCCTGAAGCTCTCATTCTTTGCCTTCAGACCCGCCCGTCCTCATTTCCCTAATTCCCCATGCTTCCCGCTGCAGTCTCCATCCGTCTGTGGTCTTCCTCCTGTCCATCTCGTCGGTCGGTGAGCCGCCCAGACAATGCAGCAGCCTCTGTCTCCTGGCCGCTCCCCCCTGCCCCCTCCCCCCACCAGCCATGATGGGCAGATGCAGCCAGCCGAACACGGAAGTTCTTTCCCACATCCTCGACCTTCCTCCCCGACCTCAGGTCCCCCCACCCCTTCATGCATGAGTCTCTGTGCAAGCCGTCATCACAGAGAGCCGGACACATCTTTCTGTCCTCCTGGATAAACCCCAGGGCCCCGGTGCCCGTAGGGGACCTGAAATGCGTGGGTCAGAACCTCTTTTCCTCCGACACTCTGCAGCCGATAACTTCAGTGCTGGGTTGGAGCCTGAAGACAGCCTGCTTTTCCCTTTAGACAGGGGTGGGCAGAAGGAGGTTTACAGTTGTCACTCCACGAAACACAGGCTGGATTCCTGTATAATTATTTATCAATTATTGTATCGTTTTCTATATGTGCAACTGTAAACCTGCTTCGCCTCGCCCTGTATGTAACATTTGTTTCTCCTTTTCAAAACTATTTGATTTGTTGTTTCTTTCAAAAGCAAGCGTCCTTGCCAGGACGGTAGGTGTGTGTTTATTTCATGCTGTGGCACGTGATGTGTGCACACTCAGGTCCTTCTCCACCTCGGGGGCACATTCCTCTGTCACTGTGGCTATTGCTTCCTCCGGGCCACCTGCCCTTCGTATGCCGGTATCGATTCTCTGTCTGCCACATCTGCAATCATCTCCTACCGTTTTCCCGCTTCTGTGCCTTCCTCGGCCTTCCCCACTTTGTCCTCCACCGCGCACGTTTTCCCGAGGTTAATGCCGCTGCCCCTGCCTTCAGCTGCAGGTTCAAATCCTGCGGCGGCACTGTCGGCTTCTCTTCACTCTGCCGTCTCCTCGGTGTCCCCACTTCGTCTCATCCTGCGGTCTTTCAGTCTGCGTGCTTATTGCCCCCTGTAACTGACTTTCCCCACTTCACAGACTCTCTGTATTACCCCTTTTTAACGAAAACGCAGAACTGCGTACAGACATTGTGTCCTGGTGGTCAGTAAAACTTGCGTGATGTCTTCAAGCTAACTTTTGCTTTTCTGCTCTGCAGTGTTTTCCCGTAGGTGCGTGTTACCATTGTCTGGCAGTCATTTCTGAATAAGGATAGCTCTTTCCCCTACCTTTTGTTTGCCAGTATCTAGCACAGTCGAGTCATGTCCCCTCTGCTAGCTGAAGACAGGAATTGATTCCTACTCTTACTGTCCCACTATAGGAGCCTTTGAACAGATGGCCAAGGACCTCGCTGCACACTCGTACACTGAATCAGTGAAGGGACAGAAAACGGCAAAACTGCTGTTTCCTTCTCCACGGTTTTTATAGTCTCCATCCTAGGGCTTTGCATTTCGTGACCCCACCTCCGAGGATGCAGCTTGGCTCCAGGGCTGGTTCTTCCCTTCACACATTTGCATGCGTTGGGGCAAGTGCAGTTTCTAAGTGGCCACAGAACAGGGGAGCGTTAAGGGGGATTGGGAGCGGGGCTGCTCGTTGGAAGCCTGAGGAGCCCGCCACCACGGCCCCAGGCTCGGATGCTGTGTTTTAGTCTATTTGTTTTATGATGAGCATTTCTCTCACATTCCGGACCAGGGTTTGAGGTCGGGAGAATATTCTCCCTACAGCAAGTCCTCTGAATAAGGTCACTTTGTTCAACGTTGTTTCATTGTAACCTTGATGAGGATATGAAACAATTCATTCTCAGCCAGGGCCACAGTCTGTGTGGTGTCTGCCCCTTCTCCCCATGTCTGCGTGGCTTTCTCTGGGGACTCCATTTCCCCCCACATCCCAAAGATGCGCACGTGAGGTGAAATGGCGTGTGTACCTTGTCCCAGCCTGAGTGGGTGTGGGTGTCCGTGAGTGGGCCTGCGGTGGGCAGGCATCCTGTCCAGGGTGGATCCCACCTTGTGCCCTGAGCTGCCAGGACAGGCTCCAGACCCGGGCAACCTTGAACTGGAATAAGTGGGTTAAAAAAAAATAATGATCTTACTTGTTTTCACTAGCCTTTCTTAAATGTCTGTATCACTCCCACTCATTTCAATGTTTAACATTAGAATTGTTCTGGACCTTTCTTTGGTGATGCTTTTGCGATCAGAAATATGACATAGGGACTTCCCTTCTGTTGGCCTCCACTAGCCTGTGGCCAAAGTGGTTTCATTACACGTCGTGCCACTTAAAGTCACAGTTTCCAAGAACCTACTGACAACATCAGGTGAGGGCTTACTGCATCAATGTTTCTTTGGAGATGTAAGTCTTTGTTCATCTACCTGGTAACTGTTACGTGGCCAAATATCACCCAGTTAGTTTTGAAGCTCTGGTGGCTTTTGATAATGACGCCTCCACCGCGGTCACGGCATTGCACCTCCTGGGTGTCGGGGCCCTGTGTGCGCCATTGCAGGTCCTTACGGAACTCTGGGGCCACCACTCAGCAGTAATACAATGCTCAACTCAAATAGAACGTGAGGTCTATCCTCCCCAATTTTAGGATTCCTTCTTCAAGGTTCTGCTTGGGTATCACCTGTCCCAATTCTGCTTCCCCGACGACATTCCCTTCAACCAACTAGGGGGGCCTGGTGAGACCCTCCGAGCCCCATCCCACCCTCCCTGTGTGTGTGTTGAACCCCAGCGTAGCACGATCACCTGGCCGGGTGTCCCTCCCTCCGTCAGACCGTGCCCTCCACCAGAGCAGGGACATCATCCCTCTTGCTTTCCCGCTTCAGTGCCCATCGCAGGACCCAGCACGTAGTAGGCGCTCGGTGCATGTTTGCTGGACACAGACTGAATCATCATCGACTAATTCCTAGTAAGTTCTTATATGATAAAAAGAATGGCTAAAGCCAAAGCGAAGTGAAGCAGAGTTAAGATGAACTGACCGTTGGGCGTGTTAAATCTGTCGAGGGGGATGGTAAGAGAAGGTTAGCAGGGGTGAGTCTGCAGCCCGTTGCTGCCTTCCTGGCTGATCTAGTGCAGAGGGCAACAGTAGCAGCCAAATTCTTCGCTAGGAAAAGCTCGGTTCCTCCGGCCGGTGCTTAGCCCTCTGCAGGCAGCTCCCGCCCGTTTTCTCCCAACCCCCAAGCTCCCCACTCGCACCGCTTCTAGGCTTTTCCCTTCTGACTGCGCCAAGCAGGCTCACCCGTCCTGGGTCTGGTTGGCCCTGCTGCTTCCTCATTAAGAACGCCAGACCTCATATCTCTGTGCTAAAATCGTCCTCATCTTTCAAGAACCCGCTCAGAGGCCGTCCTTCCCGTGAAGCTTCCCCACGTCCCCAGGAAAGGATTCCTCCTCCTCGGGCGGGACCAGAAAAAGCAGTCACGGCCAGTGGACCTTGTTTCGCTGATCAATCCAGTAACTATTTGTCATTTCTACAACCTATGTCCTTCTAATTGCCTTTATGTCGTCAGCTGCCCTTCAAATTTGCTCAATTATAAACTGTGTCAAGCCCATTTGATGCACAAATATCATTAAGAATGAAAGACTGTCACACATCGTTTTAGCAAAACGGGACGGTCCAGATTCTGGTTGCAAAACGTGTGGGATAAAGCCCTTCCCACTGAATGACTGACTAACTGAAAACACCGTATTTCTGTCCTCATTCATACATCGTGTACTCACTGATTCTCGAGTTTAAGATATTCACCTTGAACATGATCATCGGAAGATGTCAGCCTGGGATTTTCTGTCTACAATGAACTTGGCCACCATCGCCGGAGTCCGGAGGGCTGTGCTCCTCTTCGAATTCATCTTCTGAGTCACCGAATAATCGCAAAGTGTTGTCCTCTGTCGGTTTCTTCTCTTTGCCATTGTGAAATTTTTGAATTCTCAACTGTATGCAATGAGCTAAAAGCAAACTCAAAACGGTGATGATGGATTTTGCTACTGAGTCATCCTTCTGGGCAATTCTGTTCTTCTGTAATATTGTCTGCGTCTCTTTCTGCGTAATTGGGAATAACTGATGAGTAATAATGAAAGATATTTCCCAAGATGATGCAGTAGCAAAATATTTCAAGAGATAGGGAAAAAAAGGATCACAAAGATCCCATCGTGTACCCTAGATTTTTAAAAGGGCCCAGTGCATCCATAGAGTAAATGCAAAATAGAATGAGTTATATTTTATTTAAAATATAAGTCAATTTTCTCTTTATTCTCTGGAAGCCCTTCACAAAATAATAAAAGCCATGAAATATCAAGCCTTATAAAGAGATCGAACAACTCAAAGTGGAAACTCAAAAAATTAAAATTGGGTCTAAGAGACCCTGATAGCGTGCCGAGGGTTATCTTAACATTCCATAGACATCCATCCAAGTCAAGGTCAAGGGTAAAGTGAGGGACAGAGCCTCCATGTCCTCCTGGAGCTCCCCAGGCCTGGTCAGGGGTTTACTCACAGAAGGAGCTGAGGAGGCACGCGCCAAGTGGGGAGCAGGAGCCATCAGTGTGGTTACTGTGCTATGTAATTATCACGGGACTATCACACGGCACTCCTTACGAATGCGCAAGGGCCTTGCTCCATCTCAAAATCTTGGCCCTAGCATCCTGTTCTTGCCTCTCTCCCTTTCAGCTGGGTAACCGCTATGCTTGGAATGTCAACTCCAACATCCCTTCCAGAAGGAAGACTTTCCTGCCCCCTCACTAGCAAGTGCCTCTCCGTGGGCTATCAGAGCATCCCTCCTGCCCCCCACCACCCAGTCTCTGCCGTCACCATAGCGACAGTTAGTAGAGAAGGCGTTACTGTGGCTGCTTCACTAAGGGCAGGCCAGGGTGTTCAGCCTGGTCTTATCAGCACCAGCACAGTGCCGCCCAGGCTGCGTGCCCAGTAAGTGTTTGGTGAATGAAAAACACTGATGAATTCCGAGGTGTTTCTGAGCATAGATGTGCATCTGCCCGAACCCTTTCACAAAGGGCTAAGATGCATGTATTCGAGAAAATAGAAGTAAAAAGTGAACGCCCATCTGTAGAGGACGCAGACCAGGTCACAGAGCTGTTCCCTTCCTGGTCAATCCTTCACTGGGTGTTACTGGGGACAGCAAGCCATGTGCCTGTAGCAGAGGCGTCCTCAGCTCACGATTCCTGTTTTCTTTCAGGTGTCAGGTGATTTATCAGAGAGCGACCTCAGCATCGAGACTCAGCACCCCCGGACCGGTGCAGACACCTCAGAGGATAAAGTGAGGAACAAGCTGTTCGAGTTGGCCATGAACATGGGCGAGAAGGAGACCTCTTCGGGGGAGGATCAGGAGTCCGAGTCCAAGACGGAGTCCGAGAACCGGAAGGAAAGTCTGTCCTCTGAAGATAACAGCCAGAGCATCCGGGAAGAGCTGATGAAGGTAAGGGCCGTGAACCCGCCTGCAGACAGCTCTGTCCCTGCAGTTGGGGTACGGGAAAGGTTCTGTATTTGCACAGAGATGGGGGGACCCACAGAGCTCTCTCTAAAAGGTCTCCCCCATACACTTGGGAGAGCCCACCGGAGCCCTTCTGATTAGATCTGAGTGATTTGGTCGGGAAACCAGCATTGTGTTTGACGGAAGCCTTCCAAGACTTCTCGTCTCCTACTGACTGTCCCGCATCGACACGGCCCTTTGGTCTCCAGTCTATAATTTCATGCCCATGACCTCCCTCGTGGGCAAGGAGCAGGGTCCCTCACCCTCCCCTGAGGAATTTTGTCTGTGGATCGGGAACATTGAGCCGTCCCTCTTTTGGTCAACGAGGAAGCCTCAGGTGGTGGTCTGTGTGTGCCAGTGGCCCCCTGGATCATATACCTCTGCGGTTTCCAGATTGGGGCTTGTTTGTCCTGGCCTCAGAATCCTTATGTGGAGTCCCAGAGTAGTAAACAGCTTAAAAACACTGCTACTCCCAGGGCCCCCAAAGCCCCAGACACGGAGCCTCAGCCCCACTCACCAGCCCCTGAGTTCCAAGTGACATTGTTGGGAAACCACAGAAGAGAGACCCAAGTGCTTGAAGAAAGGCATCCCTGTTTCCCCGCCTCCAGTCAGTGCTCTGCCCGGCCTCCAGCACGTGCCTGGGTTCCCTCCACAGCTTCTCCAAACACGCCCATGCTGCACTTGGCCACTATTGTGGGGATGACCTGATGCCTCCAGCGGAAAGGGAAGGAGCTGGCACTTGTCAATGGTCTCATCTGTGTCTCGTGCACTGCGCGTATTGGTTAGTTCATTTAATAAAACGTCTCTGATGTAGACACAGCCCCTTTTGCAAATGAGGCAACTGAGTTTAATCAGGAAGGAACTTACCCAAGACCCACAGCTCATGGGTTTCCGAGTCGGGGCTGCCCCACAAAGCCACGTGGTCCCAAACCATCGGCTCCTCCTTTACAACAGGCTGTCTCTTCTGTAACCCAGATAAGCTCTTATCTGGAAATATCTAGATTTCTTTGTACTTGTGATCAGTTTGCTCTTGTTTTGAGACGATGCTATGTAAGCCAGCAAGTTACTGTCATGCATGTGCATGCCCACGGACATGCATGAATAAGCCCCCTTCATCTGCTTAACAGCCAAGTTGGGGTTCTAGGGAGCAGCCAGGGCAGCCTCGGAATGACCACAGGTGGTCAAGAGCAGGCCCAGAGGGAAGTGGGGACCGTCCTCCATGGCTGAGCCCCTGAGTCCTTCAGCATGTCAGACTCTGCCTTCCACTCATCCCCACCGCACCCCCCAGAGCCGTGGAGTCCCCACTTGTAAGCCGGCAGGGCCCTCTGCCTGTGGGCGGCACACGCGTCTTTCCCCGGGCACGTCTGCGGCTGGGAGAGCAGAGCTCGGCCTTCACGGGCAGCTCCTCCCTGGGGTGTGGGCTCCAACCCATTGCTTCCTCGCTAGTCATGGGCTCTGACCCTCTCTGTGACTTTAAGTGATGCCCCGTTACAGTCACATTTGTCTGCTGGAGCCGAGGGCCAAACAGTCACAGGGGAATATCCGTTATTTCTTACAACGGCTCTGCATCCTACTGGCTCGGTATTCCCGAGGCTCACCAGCTCACGCTGTGCCAGTGGCAGGCCAGCCCCATGAGTCGGGCACTCCCAGCCCTCATCTGCCTCCAGCCCCACCTTCTGGAGGCTCAGCCTCCGACCTGCGCTGTGTTCTCCTGGGCAGAACAAGAACAGGGAATGTTGGGGCGCCAAGGGGAAGGTCCTGGGCGCTTCCTCAAGGCCCCCATTCCCCCCTGGTGGCCTCGCAGAGTAAGAAATTAGGAGATTTGCTCTTATTCAAACTCCCAATTGGGTCCGTTTCTCACCGTTTAAGTACTTCCCCCAGCCTCCCATGAATCAGTGCATTAAATATGAGCCAGGTGTCATTGGCGGGATGTGAGAATCCATGGGGCAAACAGAAAAGATAATTAATCTATTTTCCTCCATCAGGCCTGGGCTACTCTGATGAAAGGCAAACAGGAATTCAGGTTTTACGGAATATTATTTAGAACTGAAAGGGCATAGAGATAGGCTTCGGGATTAGACTGAGTTTGAAACACAACCATGTAATTTACAAGCTTTGTCTGTGGACTTGGGTCAATGTCTTAGCTCATTGCCCCTCCTTAGAACTAACTCGTGTCCTTCCTTGCCTGCGGACTGTACCCCACCTCCAAACTCTTCTCCCTGTCCCTCCACGCTCTTCTTGGCCTCTCCAGTCATTTCCCCACTTGGCAGCTAGAGCTGCTCCGCTGTCCCCGAACTTGTTCCCAGCATCTCGACACGCCCAAGTCTGTCTTGTTTTTTAATTGATCCCTAGGACCCAGGCCAGGTCTTCATTGTTGGTTGGGTCAGAAATGTCCCTTCTGGTTTCTAAATGTGATGGATTAAATAGGATTTTGTTTCCTGACCTGAGAATCACTTGTGACACTGTTTACAAGACAAACGATGTCCTCTGGGTCGAGCTTTTGGAACAGGAGTGTTTGTTGAAGGCTCAAATTAGCAAATGCTGGCATTATGGTCGAACTTGTACATCCAGTGTCCTGAAGGCATTTTTATTTAAAGTGTCCTTGTTTACTAATTATTATCACAAGTAGCTGAGTCACTGTGCTTTATTTTTCACAAGGGAGTCACAGGCCAGCTGTCATCTCTCATGTTTATAGTTTCATGGAATAATTCTCACCCAATTACTGAGACTTCTCTGAACTTAGAGACGTCCGCGGGCCTCTTCTCAAGGCTGCTCCCCGTTCCCTGACCCCGGGTCGCATGGAAGAGCAATCCTGGTTGGCCGTCAGGGAGACAGGTTTGCCGACTGTTGTCCGAGCAAACCCAGAGCCTTGGCTTTCTGAAGTTCCCTGTGCTTGTGCCCAACCGTTTGTTGATAGCACAGGGTCACCGTAAAGTCAAGTATTGTCCACGTGTGTCCCACCCTTGTAAAGCAACTCACCATCCACGAGAGGCGTCGCTGTCTTCATCCAGGTAGCTCTGTATTTCAGAAGCGTGGCTTTATCTTCAGTTAGTGCTGAAGTGAACGTGGTGTCAGATACTCACTTGCATCTTAGGAACTCCACTGATTTCCACAGGCCGTATGCCTATGGCAGAATTAACATCTCTTTCCTAACCCTCTATGTAACTGTTGTTGCCCGGGACAAAGAGAAGCGTTAGCGTCCACGTAGAGCTGCAGCTCTTATGCACAGCACTGGAAGAGGTGGGGGCTCATTTCATGTGGTCGTTGGCTTCCTTCAGTCCCACAGCTGCGTCCTGTGTGCAGAGAGGCGGGGGAGGGCCTGCCGGTCTGGGAAGACAGAGTTCCAGGTTCTCTCCTGGATCACTGGGGCTTCGGCAGAGCATCTTCCTCTCTAGGCCAAGGATGAACTGAGCACCAGAGAAAGGCTGGCCGGGACTCCAGTGCAAAGAGTCCTTAAAGCCTCTGTAAACTGCAGGTGCTAACTGGAGGGTCAGGGGAAACTGGTGTTGGGTCACCCACAGTGGCAGAGTGGCATATTGGACAGGTGGGGTTTGAAGAGAGAAAGGCGGAGGAGCTCTAGAAGGTTGTGAAGAGAACGGTCTAGAAAACAAGGCTCCAGGTTAGAGCTCTGACCCCACTAAAGCCCAAAAGTAAGACACCCTAAGGAGAGGGGATCACGGGAGGTAAGAGGGGAGAGAAGACAAAAAAGATACTGTATGTCTGAAGGTCTGCAGAATATGCAGGCCTGTGCTCTTGAAAACCAGTCTGGGTGGAGAGAATATATAAGTGGAAAAGAGGAAGGAAGGAAGGGAGGGAGGGAGGGAGGGAGGAAGGAAGGAAGGAGGGAAGGAAGGGAGGGAAGGAAGGAAGGAGGGAAGGAAGGGAGGAGGGAAGGAAGGAAGGAAGGAAGGAGGGAGGGAGGGAAGGAAGGAAGGAAGGAAGGAAGGAAGGAAGGAAAGAAAGCAGGAAGGTCTCAAGTATAAACACATGTACCAAAATCCCAAATAAAATACTAGCTAACTAAATTTTGCAATATTAAGAGAATCACAAGCCATAAGTAATATACTTATTCTCAAAATGCAAAAATAAAGTTAATAGCAGGAAGTTTGTTTGGTATGCACTATTTTTTAAAAGCATGCTATAATCTCAAAGGACACCAAAATGGTCCTTGGAAAAATTTAACACATGTTACACTTTAAAAACTCTCAATAAAGTAGATAATTCTGATGAAGAATATCCATCTCAAAGCAATACAGCGAAACCCTGAAGAGTTTTTCCTGAATGAGACCTCATTGTAAATATCAAAAAAGCATCTTGAAATCATAATATTTTACTATTGATCAAAGAAATACATGACAAAGAGTTGTGAATGGACATGCTTTTACATAAATATGTATTTTGTTATTAATATAGTATGTGAATATGTTTGAAAAATAAGAACTACGTGTAGCTTTGAGATTTTTCTAATTATAGGTGAGTAATTTGATATTGGTAATAATTTTTTAAATACCATTTCCAAAGAAGTCAAGCAGCAAACCTGGCTCTGGAAGTGTTATAAAACCTAAACAGACCGTGGAAGAAACTGGCAAAGTAGTAAAGAACTATTCCTCAGAAAGAGGCTAGACTCAGCGTCTCTGCCGGTAAAATCCATCACGTGTTTATGGTACTCATCACTCCCATACTGTTTAAACTGTTCTTTAGCATTAAAACAATTGAAAGCATTCAAGTTTATTTATTTAAAACCTTGGTCTGTGTCTAACCCAACATTCACACACCACCACAAATTCACATATCAATTCACTGGTTAATAAACATTCACATGTTCTTAATGTGCTAGCAACTGTTTCCAACTGCATAATAAAGTAATAATTCACAATGGCCAGGAAGGGTTTAGTCTAGGAAGGTAATAATTGTCAATTTTTACAAACATTAATATTTTCCATTATATTTACAAGTAAAAGGGGAATAGCATGGTTATGTTGTTAAATTCCTAAATTGGTATTTGACATAAAGTAGGAAATTCATAAATGTCGAATGAAGAATTAATTCCAAACAACAGCTGATAAAGTTAAGCAACCATTTCTGATTTTAAAAAAAAGATAAAAATTCAACAGCAGCCCTGGCTGGTGTAGCTCAGTGGATTGAGCGTGGGCCTGTGAACCAAAAGATCGTGGTTCGATTCCCAGTCAGGGCACATGCCTGGGTTGCAGGCCAGTTCCCAGCAGGGGACCCATGAGAGGCAACCATACATTGATATTTCTCTCCCTCTCTCTTTCCCTTCCCCTCTAAAGATAAATAAATAAAATCTTAAAAAAAATGTAGGATTATTTAAAAAAAAATTCAACAGCAGTAGCTGTTAGCTTTTTGAGGGTTGCAGACTTCTTTAAGGCATTCGATGAAAGTGGAGACCCTTCTCTCCATGAAAGTGTAAAGAATGATGACAATGTATACGTGTACACTCCCTGGAGGAGTCTCGCCCACCCACGCATCAGATAGTAGGTGTACAGACCTCGGACATGGCTTTGGACCCTGGAGTGGCCTATGAACCAACTCCAGCCCCTCTTGGCCATGGCCCAGGAGCCCCCGGAGAACACTAAACAACACAATTGCCCATGGACAAGGGAGCCTTTGTGGAAGTCCAGGAGTCCAGTGGAGAAGTTTCAGCACGCCAAGGATGATGGAAAAATGGAAAATCATCAATTTGCAAAGACCACACGAGAGAAACAAAAGAATAAGAGCAACAAAAAAGCCAGGAAAAAACAGTTAAAAGATGGCATTATAAAGTTCTGTCCATCAATAATCACTCTAAATATAAATGGATTAAATTCTCCAATCAAAAGATATAGAGTAGCTGAATAGATTTAAAAAGAAGAAGAAGCCCTGACTGGTGTGGCTCAGTCGGTTGGGCACCACCCCGCAAAGCGAAGGGTCACCGGTTCGATTCCTGGTCAGGGCACATGCCTCGGTTGCAGGCTCAACCCTGGTTGGGACACATGTGGGAGGCATTCAATTGATGTTTTTCTCTTGCATCAGTGTTCCTCTTCCTCTCTTTCTCCCTCCCTTCCTTTCTCTCTAAAAAATATAAATAAGTAAATAAAAATTTTACACAAGAAGAAGACCCAGCTGTGTGTCTACAAGAGGTTTGTTTCAGCTTTAAGGGCACACAGAGACCCAAAGCGAAGGGATGGAGAAAGATACGCTGTGCAAGTGAAAATTAAAAGGGAGCATGGGTAGCTCTACTTGTGTCAGACCAAACAGACTTTAGCTCAAAAGCTGACCAAAAAGGTGATTATATAAAGATAAAGGGGTGCTTCATCCAGAGGCTATAACAATCATAAATCTGTCCATCAAACATCAGAGCACCTAAATATTTTAAGCAAACGCTAACAGATCTAAAGGGAGAAATGGAGAACAATACGATAATGGTAGGGGACTTCCATACTTTCAACAGCTAATCCAGACGGAAAAGCACTAAGGAAATGTTGGGCTTAAACTGTGCAGCCGATGACCCTCACCGACACGTACAGGACACTCCCTGTGACAGCAGCAGGGTACATTGACACCCTCTTCTGCCACACACACAGGACATTCTCCAAGATGGGTCATGTGCTAGGTCACGGGACAGGCCTTAACACATGGAAGAAGATTGACATCATACCACTTATCTTTTCATACTGCTACAGTATGAAACTAGAAATTAGTAACAAGAGGAAAACTGGAATTTTCACCAACATGTGGAAGTTAAGCAGCTGAGTCCTGAACAACCAGCTTGGTGACTCAGAGCCGTCAGCGTGGGCACAGCCTTCGGTCCAGCAACCATATGTTCATTCATTTGTCCTAAGCGGTAGCCACGGACAAGCAGCCAAGGGTTTCACAATGCAGTTCACTACGCATTGTACTCGTATTATAGGAAAAGACCGAAACAACCTAATTGTCCAACAATAAGGGACCCTTGAGGAAGTGGAGGGGGTGGGTTCCTGAAAATGGGTGGGACCTAGTCATTGGAATAGCAAAGACAGATCGGTCCAGGTACCCGTAAGTGGGTAAAGGTGACGTCAGGAGGTTGAAGAGGTTTTCTTTTGTGTTCTACGTTCTTCCCTCCTCTTTCTAGCTCTCTAGAGAGGGGATGGTGGGATCGGGGTTTCAGGATGGGGGAGAGGGTTTGAATAGCTATCGCACAGAATGGGAGAGAGAGTAATCTGGAGGGATCGGAAGGGTCCCCAGGCAGCGATAAGGCCCCGGGGGAGAGTCAGAGCTCACAAACGTTTACCTGAGATGGAGCATCTGTCAGAGGATTCCTCAGCCTTGCAAATAGAGGCAAAATAAAAATTCATTCTATTCGAAGAAAAGGTCTGTTAGTAGCAGGTCTGTTCATAAATCCACATCATTCAGCATAATTGCACAGCACAGCTCAAGTGGTTCTGGGATTTACGCTGGACACCACGCTGGGACTTTCTAGTTTAGCCATTAATTTGCCATCAACTGAATATGCAGATGAATCTCCAACCAGATTGGGGGACGTGGAGGGATAAAGTAGAAACTCACTCCATCCATAACAGCAGCAAAGAATGTGAAATTAAAACTTAACAAGAGAACTGCCGATCTCCAAGAAATCTAGCGGTTTGCTCGTGGCAAAGATAGTGGAAAGATGAATTCTTCCAAAATTAAGGTAGAGGATTAATGGAATCCAAAAATCTAAACCAGATATATTTTAATTTTCCAAAAGGATTTTTAAATCATCTGATAGAATAAAATCAAGAATAATTTAGAACTGTTTAGAAGAAATACAAGAGGAATGAAGAGGGCCTATCTATTAAGATAGTACACTACATTTTAAAGGTGCAATTATTGAATTTATGAATATTGATGATAGATGCAATGAAATAGTCCAGAATGAGCTAAAGTCTTCTGTCCTATAGTCCAGACAATAGTAAAGTCAGACTCACTATTTATCTTAAGATTTCTACCCACCGCTCACCTCTGGGTATGACGAGATCACTTCCTAATAAATGGTGTTGGGACAAATGAGCACGTGTTCCTTTGCAGGGGGTGGGGAGGACGGCGAGCGGGTAAGTCCTTAATTTTCACTCCAGTGAGGGAACAAATGGATCTACCTGGTTTTCAGGCCTAGCAGCATAGACAGGACACAGTGAAGAAGGACATGCCTCCCTTCCCTTGGGAGTTTGAATCCCGGTCCAGTCAGCATTCAGGCAACAAATAATGGTGGAACCAAGAGCTGCAGTGCTGTCGGAATAGGAGAGGGGAGTCCCCTGCTCTCCGGGAACTCACCGTCTGTCGGAGGAGACAGTGGATAGATGTGTACGCACATCAGATGGGGGGAGATGTCAGGTGGTGACGAGCACTAAGAAGAAGGCTAAGCAGGACAGTGAGATGGAGGCGAGTTGGAAGGAGGCTGAGTCCCGGATGGCCTGGCCCTTTCTGACCAAGTGTCCTTCAGACTGAGACCTGAAGGACAAGAAGGAAAAAGTCAGGCAAAAATCTGAAGGCTGAGCTCATCAGGTAGAGGAGCACACGCAAGCCCTGAAGGTGAAAATGACCTTGACAGCTCCAGGGAGTAGGGTGAAGATCCAGGGTGGCTGCAGCAGGGTGGCCGAGGCGAGCGTGGTGGGGCAGTGAGAGAGGGCGGGGCCGGGGAGGCGGGGCCACGCGGCCACGCAAAGAATAAAGCGCCCGGAGAGGTTTCCGCAGAGGAGTGACAAGGGGGCCCTTACAAGTGCCCCTGGCTGCCACATGCCACCTCCTTTCCCAGTCAGCGGGGAAGGTGGTTTCATGTCTCGTTGGACCTCAGAGCTGAGTGTGGGCCCTGGTTTCCAGTAGGTATCAGGGACCATTTTTTTCCCCCCTGAGGAATAGCCCATATACAAAAGCAAAAAATACGGAGGACCAAACACCTCCTCGGGCAGGGAGGGAAGTCTTGCCTGCTCCACACCTGCCAGGGAAGGCTCGGTCAGAGGTCACGGCCCCAGCATGCCCCTCCTCCCTCACCCTGCCCGGGTCCTCATTGGCCTTGGGCAGGGGACCCACGTGAAGCAACAGGGACTCCACCCAGGGAGGGCAGGAAAATGACCTCCGGAAGACGCACAGACCAGTGGGTTTAATTCAGGGACTAAACTGCAAACAGCACGCCTGTAAAAATCCATTTCTATAATCACCATTTTAAAAATCTCATTTCTTTCATAAAAGGCTTGCCCATCAAAACCTAAGTGCGTTCAGAAACCACTCCTAGAGGTCGGTTGTCTAAGCCCGGCTGTGCTTCGTTTCGGGTGATTACATATGCTGATTTACTAGGTCTGTGCTCCAGTTTCTTTCCGCCACCCTGTGCTCGCTCCTGCGTCCAGCCGCTCCTCGGGACGTGCGTCTGTCGGTGGGGAACGTATTTTGACGGGTTGTGGAGGCACCGCCGGAGCGCCTTATGTTTCCTGAGCACCGAGACATGTTTTCCCCGAATTGCTCTAGCAGATTTCTGTCAGCTATTTAGGAGGACATATGGAGTTTCTTTTCTTACCTTTGAAAAGGAAAAAAATGCATGAAATGAGGGTCTTTGGACGAATTTCCTCGCTTGCCCTGGTAGTTAGACAGAAGCTTCACCTGAAGCCAAGACTGCATCTGTGGGCTGGGACAGAAGAGTCGCGGGCAGCTGCCTGGGGACTCGGGGTCCCGCCGAGCACGGTGCTCTCAGAGACCCCATTCTTCCTCACTCCGGTTGTGCTTGCGGCCCCAGCCCAGGCAGGCTCGGTGAGGCTCGGAACAGGGGCTCGTCACTCGGCGGATCTCCAGCTCTGCTGTGTGGCTTGGTCGTTGGTGTGTCTTACCAACGTCCTCATTCTGACCGACGTCTGAGCCACCTGAGGGCTCCCTGCATCAGGCCTTTCTCTTGCTGATCTGTTGCTCTCTGATCTGATTATTCTGTTCAGTTCTATTCCATCATCGCTTTCCACAGTCCACTGGGTCCCAGGAATTAGGCACGTCGGGGGCAGGGGTGATGTGACCAGCGGGAAGGAGCGTGGACTTTGGAGACCAAAGCCTCTGGGCTGAGACCCCAGCCGTGTGTCTTCTTCAGTGAGCCACGGGTCCTTCCTCTCTTAAAGCAGGGGTCCGGTCGGTGTGAGGGTTAGAAGAAATCCCGAGCCGCCTGGAGGCACACTCAGTACAGGACGGAGCCACAGGAGCTCTGAGCTGGCTTCCTTCTCTGCCTGCTCATCCCCTGAAAGGGTCCCCCGGGAGCAGCGTTCAGCCGGGGAGAAGGTGTGGCCCCGCTTTGTATTGTATGCAACCTGAACCGCTGAAAGGCATTTCCACCCTGCCTGGAATTCCTCCAGGAGAGCCAGCCCTTTGTGTTGTTAAAGTTCTTTTTTATTTACTTACTTATTTTTATTTTTGGCTTTAGAGAGAGGAGAAAGGAGGGAGAAAGAGAGGGAGCGAAATATCAATTGGGTGCCTTCTGTAGGTGCCCCAGCTGGGGACTGAACCTGCAACCCAGGCGTGTGCCCTGACCAGGAGTCGAACCGGCAACCTTTCGGCTTGTGGGACAATGCCCAGCCAACTGAGCCACACCGGCTGGGGCTCAACGTGTTAAAGATCTTTCTGTTACTAGGGATGTCCATCCCTCCCTACCAGCCCTCTCAAGGTCATTCATTTGTCTCCAGGCTGAAATGGAGACGGGAGGGGCCCACCTTTTCTCATTTTTACTACAGCCAACTGTGAAGGTTGTGCCCCACCCCCAAACCCACTCAGGAAACTTGACATAAAAAAATAATGGGTTCAGTCCCAGCTGGTGTGACTCAGTGGATTGAGTGCCAGACTGTGAACCGAAGGGTTGCTGGTTCAATTCCCAGTCAGGGCACATGCCTGGGTTGTAGGCCAGGTCCCCAGTAGGGGGCGCATGAGAGGCAACCACACATTGATGTTTCTCTCACTCTCTTTCTCCCTCCTTTCCCCTCTCTCTAAAAATAAAGAAATAAAATCCTTTTTAAAATAATGGATTCAAGAAAGAGACTTAATAAATGACTTGAGGCTACCCTATTTTGACATTTAGTAAACAGTGTCTTGGGTTGTGAGAAAGGAACTTTGAAATACTACATTGTTCCTTATTTCAGAAGCCCAATGAACATCTTCCTTCCTCTCCTGGTGTTTAAGTCTCCTTGAACGGGGTTGGTGTCTTCCAAGTCACTCAGCTGGGAAGCCCAACAACCAGCACCTGCCACCTCCCCCACCCCTCGCTTCCCTCTCCAGCCCCAGCATCCTCAGTGCTCCCCAGAACTGGCAGCCTCTCATCCTTCCTTCCCACTGCAGGCACCCAACCTGGGGCCCCGGGGGCCTCTGATTCAAGCTGCAGGAATGGCTTTCTGTGCTTTTCTCTTCCTCTGATTCTCCCAGCCCTGGCCCTGACCCTGACCCCTCTGTGACAGGCAGAACAGCTAGGGAGAGCAGCAGAGAACCTGAGCTTTGGAATCGGGCAGACCTGGGTGCAAATCCTGGCTCCTCAGGGCAAACCCCATCACCTCTCCAGGCCTCCGTTCCCCACCTGGAGGACAGAGTGAGCGTACTACCTGTATCCCAGGGCAGGTAGGAGGGCTAAATGTGGTGGGCAAACCCAGCGGGTATCCCAGAGCCCAGCACACAGTCAGTGTTCAGTAAGTGGCAGCTGTTAATAACAAGGCCGGCGAGGACCTGCAGTGGCGCCTAATGGCCAGTGGGAGAAAACTCAGAGTCCTGACCTTGGCATTCAGGGCACCATAACGGCTGGCCCCTCCCTGCCTCCCTTTTCCCATTTGTTATCCTCTGCACGCCCTGGCTGCAGTGCACTCCCTGTGCACGCCACACCGTCCACCGCCTAGGCCTGTGTCCTTGTATTCTTCAGTCACACGTACCCTTCTGCGACGTCTCTGTTTCTCAGCACCTTTCCCATGCTTCCAGCCTAAGCCCAAGTCACAGGCTAGCAAGGCTGCTTGCTCCCTTCTCCGGTCCACAGCCTGTTGCTCAGGGCAGGGCAGGACCTGTCTTCTGCTCCCTGCTGTTGGTCTTCCTGTTCCTGTCCCTTCCCACGCTCTGAGGACCGGGACCATGGTTCATTCACTTCTGTATCCCCTTCCGGGCCCAGTGCAGTGCCTGGCAGAGACTAGATGCTTCCTGAAGGCTTAAGTTAATGACGACGGGAAGTAGTAGGTGATGTGTGAGGGCCGCGTTTGTTCAGTTTCCCAGCCAGGCAATGGCAAGCTCTGTTGTTATTGCGAGTTTGCACTCACGGTTCAGTCTGCTCCCTGTAAAAGGGGCATGGAGGGCCCTGCGTGTGTGCGTGTGTGTGCGTGTGACTCTCTCAGTGTCAGCGGCAGGGGGTTTACTGTCGTGTCTTTGCACAGACCGTTCCGTGTCCTGATGTTAGGTTCTCCTTTCGTGAAACTGAAATCCCTTCTTGGGGAAAGTATGGTGGTGGTAGCCAAGATTAGAGCACAGGGGCTCTTTTCTTGTTAAAATATTCTTACTTGGCAAGAGGAAAAAACTGGGAAGCAGAGACCAGCAAGTTTAACTTTTTTGCTAAAGCACGGTAAACCGTGTTCTGCAGGCCCCCCAGTAGTTGGGACGTGAAGCTGTTTCAAGGGCACAGTGGGTGGTGGAAGACGTCTGAGCCACCAGTCTCGCTCACCGGTAAGGGCCCCGCCTTGAGCCGGTGGGGTGGGGGAGGGGGCTTCCGGGGGGATGTGACAGCGAGGGACCGAGACATTACGTAGACACGTGACACATGCTGTCTGGTTCGGCCTTCTCAAACACTCCTTGAGCTACATGATGTTATCTCCCTTTCACAGCCGAGGCTCAGAGAGCTTAAGTTATTTTCCCAGAGTCACACAGACAGTGTGACCTGAATTTCCCAAGGCTCGGGGTCTGCTGTGTGCAAACAAGGAGGTCACATGAGCCTCAGTCCCCGGTAGAAAACCACAAGACCAGACACCCAGCGCCCTCCATCATTTCCCTCCCTTGTTTGGGGAGGTCTAGGGGAAGGTCCTCTCACGTGGTCATGAACAGCGTTCCCACAGGGGCCTGCTCAGGGCCCTCACTGACATCCAGGGGGACATCAGTAGCCCTGGGGGACAAGGCCCACGAGGCCGCTGCTGCCCAGGCCCACCCCAGGAGCTGGGCCCCAAACCCGGTGCCTTCTCACAGGAGGGCCCCAGATCAACAAGGCCAGGACGAATTTATGCCTTTTCTGGGCCCCAGAACGTGTGTTTCCTTGGGCCCCTCCCCACCATTAAAAATATTTAAAATCATATTTTATGACCGTGTGGGTATCGTGATTAATACATTAATATTATGTATTAACACTTGTTCCTGGACCTAAGAGTTCATTGTTTTCTTCCAAATTTAAAAGAAATTAAAGCATTTTTATGAGCCCCAAGAAAATGGTGGGCCCAAGGCTTCATAGCTGCTTAGCCCAAAAGTCAGGAGGCCCTTGGCCAGGCGCGCCGAAGCTGCAGCTCCCTCGCCACTGGCCCTCCCCTAGAGCTCACGGATGGGCCCAGGGGCCTCGCGGGATACTGCGGGCTGCTGTGTCTCACAAGACAACCTGGAGTTTGTGTCCCTTCAGCTCTACTGACGTAGCCTCTTTGCCCTTGTTATAGGTGTCAGAACAGTCCCCAAGGCGGAGCTAGGAACATCCTCCTTCTGCCCCAGATACCTGCCCACACCATTTAATCCCCGAAGCTTCCTCCCCACACTGCATGAGATTGTATCATATCAAGACTAATATCAAGTGGTATAAATAGATGCCCTGGGTCTCTGCTGAAGCCCTGGTTCATCACGCACAGCCAGACACCCCATCTGTTTTGGCGCAGCTGAGACAGACAGGCGGGCGGGCGTGCACTCACCCGTGGTACAGCGGGGGCTGGAAGGAGCCCTCTGCCATTTCAGAGTGTCCCCTTCCTGCTCTGCCCGGCACCTCGCAAGCCCCTGCTGCCCACATGACCACGCGCCCAAGCCATTTGGTAAGGAGCGCTCCGGCTTAGTCCAGCGCAAGTGAGTTTGCATTTCTTTGCCCAACACGAAGCTTTGGGATGGCTGACCAACACGGGGAAACCTCACCAGAATGGGCAAGGATCGCTAACAAGCAGGCCTGTCCGGAGTGTGGGATGAAACTATTTTCTTCTTCTTTTAATTAAATTTTATTTTTTGAAACACAGTTTCCAGCCAATATTTCGTAGTAGTCTTAGGGGTGCGGCCCAGCAGTTAGACAGTCATCTACTTGACGAAGTGATGCCTGGTATTTCCAGTACTCACCTGGCCACCTCACATAGTTATTGCAGTATTATTGACAAGATAGCCTCGGGGCTGTAAAGCACAGCACAGGGAAACGGTCTCCTCCTTCAGAGTTCTGCAGACTCAGTCTCCACCCCGCGCCGGCAACACCTCGTGTTCCGCACGTCTCTGGAAAACAGTCTCTAAGGCAGGGCATGAATGGGGGGAGAATTTGTTTCCCACAATGCGTTTGCCGTGAAGAGGGAGCCCCTGGGGGCAGGGTGGGAGATTGCTAAGCTGAAATTGTGCAGAGTAAGACAAAAAGCAGAGAAGTCTGCCCTGATCTGCAGTCCTAGAAAGAAAAGAACAACGCAGCTTGGGTTTATGACTTGGGTCCTGACCTGCTCTTCTTTCTTCGGTCCTCTGAAATGGCCAGTGTGGCAGGTCCCCACCACCGTGTGGCACCTAGCCTTCTGAGAGGTCTGCCTCGGTCCTGTCGTTGGCTGTAGTCGGACAGGAGGCGTGGGTCTCTGTGACGACGGTAGATACTTGTCCACTGCCTCGCTGACGAGTGACGGAGGACACCCCACCTTAGGCTGAGAGGACACCCTGGAGTGTTTGTTATCACCTTCTGTACCCCAGGTGGTGGACTGTTGATTCCAGCCTGTGGCTGTGAAGTTGATGTTGTGGATTGGAGGTTCCACATGGGGCTGTGACAGGGACAGAGCCCTGCAGGTTGACAGGCAGCCTCTCGGGGTGACTGTCGGTGGTGGGGAGATGGAGGAGTGTGGGTGCGTCCCAGAAAACCCCCCCACCCGCAGCACGTGGGCCCCCCGCAGGAAATCACACTGGCTTGCACGGTGTTTTGAAAGGGAATCGCACATCCATCTGGCACCGAATAAAATTGCTTGTTTAATTTGTATGTCTTTGATCGCTGGAAGGTTGGATTTGGCTTCTCAGGGGCTCACTGCCCTTTTCAGTCCATGGTCTGTGGGGCCCTTGGCCACAAATGTCTTGGGTCAACCTTCCCGGTCTGCAGTGGCCCCTGTTCCGTCAGCCGGTTTTCTCCACTTTCACCTCTCCCTTGTTCGATACCGTGGAACTGTCACATTTGATTCCTCTTACAATTAATATCTGGAGCGGCGTCAGCTACTGTGATGGAAAGCTCACTCTGGCTCTCAGAATGTGCCGGTTTGTGCCATTCAGCTGTGTCTGCAGGGCTGTGAGCAGCAAAGCAGAAAGCATCCTTAGCTTCTCACTTCTCCCCCACACAGGGCTCCCTGCCAGCACACCGAATCCGCACCAGCGTTTTAGCTGAAAAAACCCCGTCCAGTGCTACATGTAGCCTTAGTTAACATAACTGTGGAAGCTCAGCTTTCTACTTTTAAATCTGGACTGGGCGGGGAACAGGACGTTTACATAACAGGCCCGTGCTTGCCCTGTAACAGATCTTCTCATGTCTGGTATGGGGCCAGGGGGTCGGCAAAGGAACAGGGAGGTCTGGCGCCCTGCTCCTGCCGTGCCGCTAACGAAGTCCCAGCGGTGTTTACATCCAGTCCCCCCACCGGGTTCGAGCAGACCGCCCACTCCCGTGTAGCAGAGAAACACACGTGGTTCCCTGCAAGTGCTGGTGGGTTCCTGCGTGTGCTTCCCAGTAGAGAACGAGGCTGGAGCACCGCCAAACAGAGAGCGAGCCTGTCCGGTTCTCACAGCATTATTTTTCAGACCACAGACCTCCCAGCGAAGCTGTGGTGTCCTGTGCAGACCCGCTACACGGGACGCGTCGCTTGACTCTCAGGCAGATGCAGGTGCCTTTACAGGTTGGGAAAGTGTGTCATCTGGTCAGGTGGCGAGGGCGGGGCTAAAGGCATGCCAGGAGGGCAGAGACTTTATCCCGTGTCCGCTGCTTATCCCAGCGCCTGGAGCAGAGCCTGCGTGCCATGGGCCCCCAGTAAAGGACGTAGGGGGGGTGGGAGCACCTGTAGATGACCGGGATGTGCCTGTCTCAGGTGGCGTCCTCATCAGAAGAACATGCTTCTGGGCCGTAGTTGGCTTCCACTTACACTTCCTGTGAATGAATGAACAAGGCTATTTTTGGATGGAATGGGACCGGGACTTCCAAGCAACACTGACGTCGAACTTACTGCTTTGACTGTACGTTCAGCTAGACCCAGGGTGCAGATCCCTCTTTCGATTTAAGCACCACTTTGGTTCGTTCCATTAATAACCTGGGCTTTCCGATGACCCTGGACTAATTGGGGATGGGTATAAACGTTCACACTTTTCCTTCCATCATTCTGTGGTCTCGCTTTTTTCCTCCTGAATCTCTTAGTCCTATGTCTTTGTTTTCAAAAGATGGACAAGGGCACCTCTTCTACCACATAAGGGGCAAACTTCCTAAGTTCATGCCTTATTTATTCAGAGAAGGGTAACGAGTCTTCTTTCATGCCTCCAGTGTTGCCTTTTCTAAAATGGACTTAAGCAAACAGTGGCAGCTGCTTCATGCCAAAGTCATTTGGAGCCTAACTCTCCTCTCACATCTGCCACATCGAGATCCAGGGTCCTGGACAGTGGGGCACAGCCTCTGCGGGTTGTCCCTAAGGTGACAAGTTGGCCCTGGCTGCTCCTTTGGACACTGCTATGATTCTTATGGATCTAGGTCACCTTCCCTTCATCCCCTTCTCTTGACTCCCCAGACCCATTTGGGAACTGGGATGGGGGGGTGGTTGTAGCAAAGTCCCTTGAAGTTTGCCTGTTGGTTGACTTAGTCAAGCAGCTGGTGGGGCGTCGACAGGCTGGGGAGGGTCCCACTGAGCACAGGTGCCCTAGCCCTAGGACAGCTTGTCAGGCGTGAGACCATGTGCCTCAGCATGGATGCCCAGGGCCAGCTTCCAAACCGTGGATTCGGCCACTAACATGTTACTTCAACACTCTGATTCCCTGGGGAAGGGGGAGGGCTATCGAAAACATCCTCTAGTGAGACAAAACCCGCAGCAGAATCTCCTGGGAGGAACAAACTCTGCAAAACCAAGCCACACCTATCATTAATATTTTGGCCAGGATAGAGGAGGTAGGTACCTTAGAAAGTACAAAAGGCATTAAAATGCCAGCTTTTCTTGAAACATTATACTGATAAAAAAAATATATGCCTGTGGGCAATATTTGACTTCCAATTTGTATACCCTGTGGTGGGATGAAAATTGATTACAGCTGGAAATCATTACTGCCAAACAATATTGAATTCCAGCTTATTGCTTGATGCTGTCTGCTCAGATGAACTCAAAGACGCAGATAATTCTTTATGGTTGAAGGACTTCTGCCCCATGAATGACCTTGGCCCAGGTCAGGACCAACTGAGTTTTGAGCCATGAGTGAATGTAAAAGCTCGAGGCGACTTTGTCCATTGGGAATATGTTCAGCCACAAATAACAGAAAATTTGGCCAGCAGCAGCTTCAGCAGATAGGGAATTGTTTTCCTCATGTAACAAGATGTTCCGCGGCGGCAGGCAGTGACTCATAGTGGTTCAGCTGATCCAGTGCTACTTGGGCTTCTGTCTTTCTGATCCCCCTGACCCAGTATTTTGGTATTCATCCTCACCTTTGCCATAACTGCACATCTGTGATTAAGGTAGAAAGACATAGGGAAGGGGAGCATCAGCTGCATCTATTCACCTGTTAAGAAAACAAAAGCTTTTCTAGAAACCCTCTCTTAGCCTTTCCCTGCAGGCTTATTGGTCAGAACTATGTCACGTGACTGCCCTTAGCTGCAAGGGAGGCTGGGAAATGAAGGATTTTTATTTTATTTTATTTTATTTTATTTTTTTTTGCTATTCAGCCTCTGTGTTGGAGGAGAGCAAGGGAGAATGGGCCAAAAGTAGGTGTGTGTGAGCTAACACACAGGGATGACTGCACAGAAACTCCTTTCCAATACTCTCATTGTACAGATGACCAAAATGGGTTCCCAAAATGCAGTGTAACTTGGCCAAGGTCCTATGACTACATAAAGTTAGAGCCAGTTCTAGAGCCGGGGTCTCCTAACTTCCAGTCCAGAAAGCCACCCACTGGACCACACCTTGGTCGTAATTTGACAGAGTCTGTGACTAAAGCTCTGTTGGGGAAGTAGAATATCCTCCAGAAAATGAGGTGATGGATATAAACTCTCAGCGGTCGGCAGAGGACACTGTGGCTGCCACTTGAGCTTTCTTTCCTCCCTCCCTAAGAATCTGAGATAATTCAGTGAGTCCCAGAAGCTAGGCCAAGTCAATCCAGGCCTCCTCCTGGTTCCCCCCACTGCACAGATTGTTTAGCCTCTCATTCCTCTGGCACGCTGATGTTGGCATGTGTTATAACGGAAGCAATCTCGTGATGAGCGCCATGACGATGCAGAATCTCCATGTCCTTGTTAATGTGCTGTTCTTGTCTTCTGTCCCCTTCTGCTGTTGGACCAAACAGAAGTATTCTGCTGTTTCTCTCTGCAACATCTCCACAGAAGTCCTGAAAGTCATCAATGCCACGGAGGAGTTGATAGCAGAGTCGACAGGGCCCTGGGAGTCCCCACCTGTCCATCCTGACAGAGAGAAGGGGACATTTCCTCTTGGAACAGACCAAGTGAGGCTGGACGAGCAGCTGACGTCCCTGGAAGAAAACGTAAGACGGTGTGGGTGGACGGGCTTTGTCTAGGGCGGGCATGTGCGAAGCGGCAGCTGAGGACGTTATAACTCATCACAAAGAGTACAAGGACATATACACACCACCGCCACCGCCACCACCACTACAGCAAACACGTTCTCAGGAAGGGTCTCAGGCTGGGGTCCTGAAGCAGATCCTGAGATGAGGATTCTCGGACACATCATTGAATAGGGAAGCACTCCCTATTAATAGGGTAGGTTAGTAAGGGGGCGGGGAAAGAAAGCAAGAGGGAGAAGCCAGACAGAGGTGTGATCACAGACAAAGAGTAGCTTCAACCTGTTCCCGCAGGGAATGCTGGGGTGGGAGCTGCATCTCAGAGTTGTCCTGACTTAAGGATGAGGAGCTGGCCCTTCCTCCAGCCAGCAGGCTCTCCTGTCCCTCTGCGTGCAGGCAAGGTGACCATGGTATCCACAGGTAGCCTGCATGTAGATTTGAGCCGTTGGGAACAAAAGGGGGCTGAAGCTTGGGGGGCATGGGGGGCACTCTGCAGAGACTATACAAGGGATGCACGGGGATCCAGGTAGAGCGTTGCCCAGAACGAGGTTGGTGGCCTCGGAACCTAGGTTCCTTCAACGGGTCTGCGCTGCTCCGCAGGTGAGTCAGCTGGCAGTAGAGTTTTCTATCCTTCTGACTTGTGAGGACAGAGAGAATGCAATAGATTCTTGTATATGAATATCCACAATCATTGCCGAGAATTTCAATAAAGGCCCAATGAGAATTTTCCAACAATGCCGAGCAGGGGCGACACAGAGATTTGGACATTAGCCACTCAGGCCATAGTCACCATCGCCAGCTGGCACGGTCCTGTCCACAAAACTGGTGTCAAGTCAAGTCAGCTGATTCCATCTTTGCGGACCCAGCAGAATGAGCCCTGATGTGGGGGTGTTCTAATGAAAGCTATCCTCAGACATCGGGGCTGTTATTAGAGGGAATTTTTGCTAAAAGTTGAAACAACAAATCAAAACAAGTCAAAGTTTTACAAAAAAGCCAATGTTTGCTTCGCTCCAGACACTGAAGGCTCTGCCCCTTTGGACTCCTGGTAAACCTAAGCCCATGTCTATGGAAGCACTCACCCCTCTCTGCGGCCCTTCCCGGTCACCCGTCTGCTTCCCCATAGGTCGGCAGTGTGCGCGTCCTGGGCCAGACAATTCCATGTTGTGAGGGGCCGTCCGGGACGCTGCAGAGTGTTGAGCAGCATCCCTGCCCACTGGATGCTGGGAGCAGCACCCCCCAGTCGTGACAATCAAAAATGTCTCCAGACATTGTCAAATGTTGGAGGGGGCAATGTGGGGAGGCAGGGGCCCTGTCACCCCAGGTTGGGAGCTGGATTTGTAAATTCCTACAGACCGGGGCCTGCTGGCTCTATCCGTAGCCCCAGCCCTTGGCCACAGTCCGACATGCAGAAGGTGCCTGAAGACTGATGACCTCAGATGAATGAGGTCCTTTTTCTTTCTTTTTAAGATTGATGTGAGAAACATTGATGGGTTGCCTCTCGCTCGCCCCCAGCTGGGGACCTGGCTTGCAACTGAGGTATGGGTCCTGACTGGGAATCAAACCTGCAACCTTTTGGCTCACAGGCTGGCGCTCAGTCCACTGAGCCACAGCAGCCAGGGCTGAATGAAATCCTTTTTTAAAGAAATGATTTGCTTCAATTGTGCCGGGTCTCTGTCCCTTCACTATGTCTATAATCCAGTTCTTTCAGTGCTCATAGTCCTAATCCTGGACACACTGAACTGGAAAGGTTAAAATAAAGATATGGTTCACCAGGACAGGGATGCATTTTGTTTAAAGTACGGTGCCACGAAAACTTACAGCGCGTGAAATGATCGGGATTTAATTGATAACAGCCAGTCCCCATGGCACAGTTAAAGCAAAGACAGCACAGCTTTCTCTTCCCCCAGGAGCGTGACAAATGTCCTTGTTGGAGTTGTCATTTTTTTTAAGATCTTTTTCTTGCACATTATGCTTCTTTTCTTGGGTTTGTTAGCACTTTCAGTCTGAAACACACCCACTTGCCCACCGATTCAGGGTGCCACTCATCCCAGCAGGGCCCCGTGCTGCGAGGCCCGCGTTTGCCCTTCACTGTCCCGCACCTCTGAGCTGCCCCTCCTGTCCCCAGACAGTTAACGGTGTCCTCCTCCTTCCCTGCTCCAGCTTCAAGTGCCACCTCAGAAGAAACCCCTCCTATGTTCCTTTGAATTTGATGGGGTTTTCTTTTCTTTTCTTTTTTTTTTTTTAGCCAGCGAAGGGCTGACTCTTTGCTTTATCTCTTTAGCACACCAGATCACAGAGCCAGGGCAGGCTGCTCGCTCCGAGGTTTCCAGATGGAATCCGTTTGAGCAGCAGGAGGAGGAGAGGGCCGGCTCTTACACGGGCCTCCGGGCGCAGCCGATTCCATTAAACCCAGCCTTTTGTCTTCCCTCCTGAAGCGCACGCCTCATTCCTCCGCTGCTGCCCGTTCTCCTTTGTGCCGAGGAACCCAGGGACCTCCGGAAATAGAAATAGCGACACTTTTTCTCGCCTTCTGAACATTGGCTACTGCAGACCAGGACTCTGAGATGAAAGAGAACATTGGCTTGAGAATGTTTCGCCTTTAAAAATACTTCTGAAGCCTTCAGAGCGGCGTGAGCTAAAAATGTCACATTCATATGTCAGCTCTGTGTTCATAAACTGCCTTGTTAATCCACTTAATTAGAGGAAGGCCTGGGGAGTTCAGAATTCCCCGCGTCTCTCCGCTTTGACACGTCTCGCCCGCTGCTGCAGCCGGCACTCTGAAATGAGCTCTTTCTCCCCAAAAGGCGGGAGGAACCTCGGGCCGATGCCAGCCTCCCCTGCACATACAATGGGGCCTCGGTTTCTTGGATCGAATGCCCAGCCCTCTAGGGGCTCTTGCTGAGAGCTGGGAGCATAGGAGTCTATTGTCCCTGCTGGGGTCTGGCTGGGAGAGGAGAGGTTCGGGAAAGGATGATTAACTGAGGTGTGGGCAAGGTTAAGGGATGCTGTGGCATCCAGAGGGTAGCAGGAGGAGGAAGGGGTCACCAGCCCGAAGCAGGGTAGCCCAGGGAGAACTGGATTCTGGAAGAACGCCCCTAGTGGAAGCTGTGACCCTGGAGCCCTGGCCAGGAGAGCCTGGGGGCAAGACTCCAACTTCTTTCTTCTCCTGGCTTTGATCTCTTGCTGGTGTCTCCCATTGGCCAAACCCATCCCAGCCGGCAGGGGAGCTTTGGTGATGAAGTCCGTGGAGGTCAGCCTCACATGGAACAGGTCAGGGTGGAGAAGGATGGGAAATGGATCGAGGGGTCCTTGGAGAGCCACTGGCAGGGCCAGGGCCTGTGCTGTGAGTACCAGGGACCCGGTCGGCCCCCTCGCCCTCCCAGTCCCACCCGAGGACCTTGCTTATTCTCGTCTTTGCTGAATAACTGAGACAGCCAGGGGTGCCCCGTCGTTCCCAGCCACAGAGGCAGGGGAGGGACAGCCCCAACTTCCCTTTTAGCTCTGCCTCTAACTCTTGGCAACACCAAATGTGTTCGCCAGTTTTTCTACAGCTACTGGCAGCAGACACAGGGGAACTGCCTCCCCGCAGGACCCCAGCGCTGCCACAGAGTCCAGGCCCAGGCCCCGGATGTCAGTCCTCCTCCTCAAGGCTCTTGTAAACACCCACAGCACAGGAGAGGCTGTGGCTCTGCGACTTGTGGAGATGGCCATGGCTTCTCGGATGATTCTCCGACCCCAGAGGGCAAGGAAAGAGATCCCACCCGTTACTAACATTAGATCCCTAAAGTGTATTTCATGGAAGCCAAATCCAATAAGATGCTCTCTAAGATCAAGTTTGGGAGATCTGTATATTCCTTCTAGGACAAGAGTTACATGTTAGCCCATGCAAGACTCTGGGAAGTCCTCCAGCAAAGAGATCTGGTGCACTCTCTGTGTCCCGGGGGCCGTGGCCACAAAGGCCTTCTTTAATGGCACCCCTGTTCTCATCCCTCAGCCCACGTTGGGAAAGACTTGTCGTACCAGCAGCCGGTCAGTGGGTCACAGCCTCAGGGCCTGGGGTACAGAGAGGACGTAGATTATTCGGACACAGTAACCACAGTTCTCACCCAAAATGGACCTTCACTAAAGCCAGCAATTCCGGGTGCATGGTTTTCAATGGGTTATTTTTTAAGGTTAGAGTAACATTTTCATCATACGGCATGTTAAATTTTGTCACTTCAACCCAGCCACAGAGCCCCTGTCCTGCCAACCTATAACCACAATAGCTCCAGTACCTCTTGTCAGAGTTTGAAAGGTAAAAGCCGCGACATTCTGACCACGGTGAAGTATCACAGCATCGAGGGGCACGGCAAGGAAAGGTATGGGGTCTGGCGTCAGCCCTCTCGAGCTCAAACCCATTTGGGCTCCGCCCCATCCCAGCTGAGAGAACCGGGGAAGTCACTGAACTTCCAGGACACGGTGTTCTCATCTTTGATACAGCGATGGCACCAGCACCCCCCTCGGGGGTTGCCAGGAGCATTAAATAAGTCACATACAGCCCTTGGCTCAGTGCCTGGCTCGATAAATCCATGTCATCATCACCATCCCCCTCCTCCAGCCCAGCAGGCACTGCCACCTTTGGCTGGGAGTACCTGCCCAGCGGGCTTTGGTGCCAAACCACAGAACCTCTCCTGGTGCCAGGAAGGCAGGGGACACGGAGTAAGAGATGAACCTTCTGGCCTGGCCAAGGGCTTAGAGCTATTTCCTATTGTTTTGTCCTGGCAGAGAATGCAAAGAACATTAGTGGGTGACCGCGGTGACAGCAGGACAGCTAGGTGCTGTCAAACTGACAGCCATAGGGAGTGATGACGTTGAGTTGTGCGTGTTTCTGGAAGAATCCAGGTTCCCAGACCAAAGTCACGTCAAGTTATGTCTAACCATTGCCACACTCAAATTATTCATTTTACCTAAATAATACTTCCAAATGTTGTTCCATGTGCAAAACTGTAAGTTTATATTTACAATTATCTTATCAAAATAAATTTACCTTTTTTTTTTGGCATGGCTAGAAAAAGTGTGATGTCCAAACTCAGAACCGCCCTGGCTGTCCTTGCCTTCTTCCCCCTCTCCTCTCCCTCTCTTTCTCTTTCTCCCCAACTTGTCTTCCCCTGTGAAAAGTTCTTCAACTTGGAAGCTTTTAAGAGACAAGCTTTTAATTTCTATTTCTCCACTCGGCTTTGAAAAGTTCATTTCCTCCAAATAACAAAGTCGTGTTCCTTGTTTTGGAGACAAAGAATAAATGGTTACATTAAACCGTGAGGACCTTTTAGAAACAAGTTCTCTGACACTTGCATGTGATAAAGAAAATAAAATTAAGGGCAAAGAGAACTGTGGCCAAGGCCAGCAGGCGTCTGATTCACGGCCCCTGTGAGGGCTGACGAGTCCCTTAACGTGCCGTCCCCGCGTCCGCCACCCCGGCAGCCCGCACAGCCCAGCCCCTTGCACTGGCTGGTGGGCAGGCAGGTTTGCTTTCCTCAAACCTACACCCGCCTTTGCTCCGCTTTGAAACATCTTGTACAGTTGCCAGTTTCAATGCAGATGCATGAATCATGCCAAGGCACTGAGAGAGGGGAGCTTCTCAGGGTTCTCTCTTCCCACCAGCGCGCAGCCCCGCTCAGCACGAAAGATGTGCATGACGCGTGCAGTACCTCTCGGCTTGCCTGATGCAGGTACAGTTTTAACTCGAGTTAAGGGAACTGTGCAAGGGCTGACAGGGCTGGCTGCTTTTCAACCGGCTGCGATGAGGTGTCCAGAGCTTTACAGAGGCTGATCAAGCCTCACGGGCCTCTCCTTCAGGAATCACCTTCTTTCGATACATCCAGGTCTCCGTGTTGGGAGTTGCCGTCTTCCCATCGTGAATTGGGCTGAAGAAGCATTTGTTCCCTTCGCCCTGGTGGGCGTCCCCCAGGCTGAATTATTCCAACACTGTTACTTTCTGTTTGCCCACTTTTGTAGAATCACTTTATAAACTCAAACATGGAAATTTTTTTTCTTGCCCTGACCAGCATGGCCCAGTGGGTTGGGCATTGTCCAGCAAAGCAAAAGGTCGCCGGTTCGATTCCCAGTCAGGGCACATGCCTGGGTTGCAGGTTTGGTTTCCGGTCACAGTGCATAAGAGAGACAACCAATCAATGCTGCTCTCTCACGTCGATGTTTCTCTCCCTCCCCTTCCCTCTCTCTAAAATAAATAAATATCGGTAAATAGATTTTAAAAAATTCTTTTTTCTTTAATTTTTTCTCAAATTACTTACTCCCTCTATCTGATTTTCTCTTTAAATCTTTGGTAGCTCACAGAAAAACCCTTAATTGACACAAAAATAGATTTGACATGCATTTCTTAATAGCACACTATTTTCTAAGAAATAAAGTATTTTCCTACTATAATTTCAGGTTTATTTAATTCCCTTAGCCTGTTGCAAGCAAGCTGAAGGTAATTAGTCAAAGATAAGTCACTCAAAATTTGTAATTGTTTTCAATTAATTTCACCCATTTCATGTTCTCCTAATTTTTCTCAATTAAAAAAATGCCATCCAAAATTTCTATTGAAAAAACCACATCATACATTTTTCCCTTTCTTTCTTCTGTCTTGATAGTATAATTGTTATAGTCACTGGACAAATTCACAATTTACCCCGCTGATGTCACACATTTTTTTATGATTTTATTATATTTCCAAATTTTACAAACTGCTTTTCCTTGCAGGAAAGCTCAGGGAGGGGCGTTGACAGGGAGGGGCTGGCAAGACTGCGTGCCGCCATTTAAGTGCAAAGAACGTTTGTATGTGGGGGCATTCCCTGTCCTTCACCCCCAGTGATGAGTCTAGTTCTCTCTCGCTCCCCTGAATTACCGGGGTCCCCTGAAAGGCCCCACCAGTCCTGGGTCTGCAGCCCTGAGCTCGAGACCACGCCTCCTCTGCAGGTGTACCTGGCGGCAGGCACCGTGTATGGACTCGAGGGCCAGCTGAGTGAGCTGGAGGATGCTGCCCGGGGCATCCACAGCGGCACCAATGAGACCGAACTGGCAGATCTGGAGGACCAGGTGGCCACGGCTGCAGCCCAGGTCCACCATGCTGAGCTCCAGGTAAGAACGCTCCTCTCTGCCCACGTGGAGGACCACCGGGCAAAAGGAGAGGGCACCCCATCTTCCACGAGGATCATTTCAAAGCCTTCGTATCTATCACTTCCTGCCATGTCTACCTCACTCACATGGCTATGATCCTGCAGGGCTGACTCCTCCGGATCCTCCTCTTTCAGACTGCAGCCTTCCTCTCCCAAATGACAGCCTCGATAATATGCCGGACTTGAGCGGCACAAAACAGCTGAGGGAAGGGGGAGGTGCAGTGCACCCGTTGGCCGCTGGGCCGACGTTCGCCGCTCGTCTGTGCCACCTGAGTGGGATCCCCGTGATCCCCTCTTCCTCTCTCGACTCTGCCAGTCTTCTCCTGCCCCTTCCAGTGTGCCCCATGCCAGCCTTGGCAAAGTGCTCTGAGAACATGGCGATGTGGCAAGGGCAGAGGCCTTAGCATCAATGCCAAGGTCTGCCCGGACCACATGTGAGATGTGGGGTGTGTTACTTATCCCTCTGAGCCACAGCTTCCTCATCTGTAAAACTGAGGGAATGGGGCCTATGCCTCTGGATTACGGATGAGTTCATGAACAAGTTCCCCCGTTTAAAGCACTTGGTGTGGTGACAACATACAATAATGCCATTTTCTAAGAGCAGGTTCTGTGTCTTCTTCGTCCCTGGGACAGGGATGGGCCAGGGCTCTTTCTGGCACTGAGGGGACGCTTGCTCTCTCCACCTGCCTTAAGATGCTCTTGAAAGGAAATCTGAGCTCCTTCTGACCTTCCAGTGTCACAGTCAAGGAAACTAATGCCCAGAGCGAGGAAGGAATTTCTGCAGGCCACTTGGCCTCTTAATAGAGGAAATGGACCTGAACCAGAGGTTGCGGGAGGATCCCTCCTGAGACTCAGCACTCTGGTTTTGGATTCATGATGTCATTGGAAAATGAAGCGCTGAAAAATCAGACTTGCCTTTCAAAGCTCCCATGAAGTGCTACCTCCCTCGGAAGCCTTCCCTGACCACCCCACCTCAGATGGCTCTGGCCAGAATTCCCATGGTTCCCTGGGCTTCCATGTATCCCTAGAGGTACTCCCACATGGGTGATGCTCTGGATTTACCAACTAGAAAGTTAAACTTACAAAGAAGGGCCCGTGATTTATTTTCTCACTGTAGCACTAGGTAGAGAAGTGCTTGGTAGAAGTTGAATGAATGAATGAATGAATGAATGAATGAGCATGCATCAAAGCAGATTTGTTCTTTATAGATTTATAACACTTTTAGCAAAGACTCTCTCCTCCTGTGCTTTCTCCCTGCTGACTGTGTCTTTCTGCTACATTAAGATTTCTGACATCGAGAGCCGGATTTCAGCCTTGACCGTCGCAGGCTTAAACATTGCGCCGTGCGTGCGCCTCATGAGAAAACGCGATCAGAAGCAAAGGAACCAGGTGCGTTCGCCCCTCGCTCCTTCAGTGGGGGTTTTGCACAGCCTAGAAAATTGAGAGGATAAAAGGTTTGGGCTTTGAGAAGGTGTGTTGATCACTGTGTTCTGTCTGTAGGTACAAACTATAGACACATCGAGACAGCAGAGGAGGAAACTGCCCGCTCCACCAGTGAAAGGTCTGCTTAAATTCAAACCAGAGAATTAAGCCTGACTCCTTGACTTTGAGTAGCTCAGAAGTCTGCGTATGAGGACCAGACCTAAAGGGGGCGGGGGTTCTCACCCGGAACTGCTCTTGTGGACAGTCTATCTGGACTTGGATCTCCCAAGAAGTAGAACCTGGGGCAAGGATATGAGTGCAAGTCATGTATTTGGGAGGTGATTCCAATAAGCACCGGTAGGGGAAGAGAGAAATGACTCAGGGAAGAAAGTTAAGTCAATTTGAAGTATCAAATACTTCTGGAAATTTCTGGGAGACACTACTGATGGCACGTCCGAGTTTCTTGCCCAAAGAATAGGAAGATGAGGTGTTTCAACTCTCATCCGTCACTGGCTGCAGGTCGTTCCTGTGGGGCATTAACTTCCTGGTACTTCCGACCTGCCCCACGCCTGGGCAATGGGGAGTGGTGGTACTCGCTGTAGGGTGCTGTCAGAATGTGCTGAAACAGCGACTGTCAGGGAGACGAGGACAGGGCACCAAAAGCGTCTAACCTGGAAGGGACTCCAGCCCAGCCTAGAAGGGAGTCCAGTGATGCCAACTGCATCGCCCTCATCCTGGACGTTGTCAACAGTTTCTCTGGATTCAGGAGCCACATGATGCCGAACTAGAAACTTAGATCTACACGTTAGAGGAGTAGAATGTCAGAAGATAAATGTTTGGATCCTGGTTCTACCATTCCTTGTTCAGGCAGTTATTGCTCGCCTGCTTCATATTCCACAAAAACTTACACAGTTAAAATTTATTATAGCCCTGGCCAGGGGGCTCAGTAGGTTGGAGTGTCGTCCCATATACCAAAAAAGTTTCAGGTTCAGTTCCCGGTCAGGGCACATACCTAGGTTGTGAATTTGATCCCCAGTCTGGGCACATACAAGAGATAACCAATCGATGTTTCTCTCTCATGTCAATGTTTCTCCCTCCCTCCCTCCCTCCCTCCCTCTCTCTCTCTCTCTCTCTCTCTCACACACACACACACACACACACTCTCTCTCTCTCTCTCTCTCTCAAATAATCAATAAACATATCCTCAGGTGAGGATTTTAAAAAACTTATTATACATCCATGATACCTTATTTGAAACCCTTAGGTCAATATATGTTTCAGAATTTCTTGGACATTAAGGGGGGTGCTTGGAGGGCTGGGTGGACAAGATGAAGGGACTGAGAAGTACAGATTGTTACTTACAGAACAGTCACGGAGTTGTAGATGACAGCACAGGGAATATGGTCAGTAGCATCATGATAACTAGGTATGGGGCCAGGTGGGTACTCAAAGCAGCGGAGGGGGACCACTCTTAAAGTACATGATTTTCTTACCACTCTGCTGTACCTCTGAGACTAACACAGAATCATATTGAATATGAACCATAATTGAAAAGTGAAAAAAGAAAGGTAATATGGCGTCTGCACCGTATATTTTGTGACGGTCTCCCCCCACCGTGGTGTCTGGGGCAGCCCCGATAAACACATCAGTGTCCTTGCAGGGAAGCATGAGGATGTCCCCACTCGGTGGAGTGGACGTGGGCTTTACGTGGCCACATGTCTGTTCAAGGCACATTTTGCAATCAGACAATTTTGACTCCAAAGTTATCAATGCGTCCAGTTTTCAGAACCTTTTATATTTCCAAATGGCCAATAAGAATTTATGTGCTATATTGGATTACCTCCAAGCTACCTTTTCCCAGAAAGCTACTAATGATGCGTTATTAAAAATAAACACACAGTAAGTCCACAGCCAGACCCGTGGACCTGAATGAGACCCCAGGCCTAGACCAAACATCTGGGCACTCTGAACAGCTGACCTTCCTTCCCTGATGATCGGTCCAGCCTCCGGGCAACGCTTGTTCTCACTGGTTTCCTTTCAGCTGAAAAACTGGAGGCATCTTCATTGACCACCGTGAAGACGTTCAACCGCAACTTCATTCTCCAAGGCTCCTCGACAAACAGGACTCAAGGCAGCCGAAGCGCCACCGAGGATCTGACGGTAAATGTCATTTCTGTCCTGATTCCCATCACTTCCACGGTAGGTGGTACCTCCGTTCTGTAGCTGCCTGCCTGCAGCGCCCCCAGCACAGCCCCAGGAAGCATCCTTTCTGCAGGGTCTCCCGGTCCATTGGCGGGGCACGGGGCGGGATCCAAGAGAAGGGAGAACACCTGCCTGGCGTTGCTGGCCTCTTTGCCGTGTGGGTACGCCCTCTCAACCGTATCTCCACCTCCCTGCAGAGACCAATTTCGATATGAGAGAAGTAAAGGTAGGGACACAAGAAGGTCAGGTCTGGTTGAGGTGTAGGAGTTTTTATTGTGTTTCTGAGCCACATTCACTCTTCCTTAAATTTCCTGAGAGCCACTTGTCATGGACCTGAAAACAAGTCAGCGTCCGCCCCTCAGCGAGGCAGAGAAAGGGGCGGAAGACGGCTTGCACCAGCTCTGGAGATCATGCTGACGGGCTAGCAGATTGTTTGCCTAAACATCAGCACAGGCTTCAGGATTCTGGCACACCTTTGGTGCTGCTTGTAAGGAATATGAGGGTCCAGCTAACGTGCCTCAGGGGTACCACTGTGCTAAAGGCAGGCGATGTCCGGGGTGACAAGACCGAAGCAATGACAAATATAATCTGTTGCCTCTTACACATCACCTGTCAGTCCCTTCCCCATGCCCTTTCTCCTCGTCCCGGTGGCCTGAATGCAAAAGCACCAGGCAATGGCGTAACGCTGGGTATGCCATTTTTTTAAAGATTTTATTTATTTATTTTTAGGGAGAGGGGAGAGAGGGAGAAAGAGAGGGAAAGAAACATCGACGTGCAAGAGAAACATCAACTGGTTGCCTCTTGCATGCCCTCAACTGGGGTCCTGGCCAGCAACCCAGGCACGCGCCCCCACTGGGAAGCAAACCCATGACCTTTCGGTTTGCAGGGTGACGCTCAGCCCACTGAGCCACGCCAGCCAGGGCCGGGCATGCCATTTTGAAGTACCAGTCACTGCATCTATTAGGTACCACAACACAGCATTCCTTCCTTGGTCAGCCATTACCCCTGACCTTTCAAAGTCTAGTTATCTTGCTCCTGGCCATTACATTAAAGAGCTAAAAGATTCATTGTTACACTAAAAGGGCAGACCACTAGGGCCAGGGAGGGGATCTGTTATAAACCAGAGAGTTAAAAACAAATTACCTTTTGCAGTGCTAGGCCATGGATCGGCAGTGGCCAGGAGCGTGGGCACAGGGAATGGGAAAGAACCTCTCGGTGGGTAAGAGGTTTCATGTCACAGCGGCGGGAACGTTTGCGACCGCTCAGGGGAGGTGCTTGCACGCACACTGTGAATGTGGCAGGTGCCGCTGAGCTGTTCGCTCGAAAATGGTGAATGTTATGTTATGTGAGTGTCACTTTAACAAGTTATCTTTTAAAATAGGTTACTTTTAAATAACACAAAGAGGTTAACAATTAAAATACAGACATTATTAATAAAGAACTGCAAACAAAATAGAAAGGGACAGAAATGCTGCTTTCAAACACAAAGAAGAGTTCCAGGCAAGAAGCATTCAGAGAGAAAACGAGGAGGAAGGATGTTTGAATTTTGGTAAAACAAAGTAGACAAATCACGAGCCTTTCTTACATTGGCAGATAGTGGAGCAAGATGATTGAGACGTGGTTGGAGGCTTTAAATCCCCTGAATGCAGATATTTGTCTGACTTTATCCTTTATGGAGGATTCGCTTTCCCACCATCAGTGGGCCATTTATAAAAACGGATTTTATACCAGTTACAAAGAAAACGTCAATAACTTCCCAAAAGCAGAGAGCACAAAACTCCCTTCCGGACCCCTGTCCCGACAATAATGGAGAACAGCACCCTGTTCCATAGACCTGTCCGAGGTGACGGCAGTGCCCGGCGTGCCGGCCCCTGGGGCTCCCGAGCACTTCCAGTGTGGCTGCTGCCTCGGAGAAACTGCTGTTTATACCTTGTTCTTTGATTTTTAATTAACCTAAATGTAAACAGCCACAGGTGGCCAGTAACTACCCTATTGGACAGGGCAAAATTAGAACAAAAGTTAGAGTAAGCAAAAGCCTTAGTTTGACTTGTGAAACCTGCGCACCCCCCACAAGGACACAAACACACAAACATGCCCACACGCACACACTGACACACACTCCACGGAGTTACGGATCGAAGGGGACAGCAAATCCACAGAGCATTTCAACGATGCAGATGTCACACACAGCAAAGCAAATGGGGTCCATACAAAACCGCACTGGTCAGATTTATAGTGTTAGATGCTCCCTTTGTCGCTGAAGAAGGAAGAGGCAAGACCAGTGAACTAGACGTTGAATCCCAGGCATCAAAGTAAATGCAAAGACCAATTAATTAAAGCCATAAAACTATAGAAATGATCATGAATTGATGATTTTATCCTTTGGAAAAGTACAAAGTAGAAATTTTTTTGTAAGCCAAATCAAGAAAATAAATAAATAAAATAAAAGCAAAAGTGTATAATAGAGATGTAGAATTTTTATTTATATAAATGTGACATAAATCTGTGTTAATGAATTTTAAAGTCTTAATTCTAATAAAATCAAATCCAATGAGAATATTAGTGTAAAGTTATTTAAGAAATAAAAGCTTAAGAGTTATTAAACCCTTCAGAAAAGATTCTCTGGCCAAGGGGTTTTGCTGATAAATTTTGAAGGATTAGTTCATTCCCATGCAATATAAAATGTTCCAGAGCAAAAAAGTAAAATGAAATTAAAAGATTCATGTTGTGAAGCCACCATAGCCCCGAGTACCAAAGCCTGACGTGGCTGGTAAGTGACACACCCCCACACACAGACCACACACTACACACGAGTTGTCCTTCTGCAGAGAGACAGCGCATACTAAATGCAGTATTAGCAAATTAGGCACAGCAGTACATGAAATAGTAAATCACCAGGTAGATTTTACGGGGATGCAAGGGTACCTCTACTACTGAGATACTGACTAATAAATCACATCAATAGTTCAGTAAGATAAGTCATTTCTCAAGTAAATTTACAGTTTGATCCAATTCTCATAAAAATCTCAGTGGGATTTTTTTTAAAGTTCACATAGGAATAAATCAGAAAGAATAGACAAATGCATTTTGCAACGTGAGGGCGATTTTCCTGCCAGATTTTCAAACAAATTTAAAGCCGTAAAAGCATTGATGATGAGTGGCATGGAATAGAAAGCTCAGAAACAGATACAGGTACATATGAAAATGTGTCATATGAACGTTTCAAAGCATTAGCAGCTGGTAGGGAAGATGTAGATTTTCCTTTTTTAACATGCTTGGGAAGTTGGCCGAGGGGGTAGGGCACCCGTTTGCCCTATTCCATATACCACAACACATTTCAGGTGGATTAAGATGCACATGTAAAAATGCATCACCTTTCAAATATCGGGACATGTGTAGCTGGTCAATGGGTGTGAACACCTTCATGGTATAAAGAAGCCGTGGACGTGTTTCTTCGCCTCTGCTCACTGTGCCGAGCGGCTGATGAGTGTGCTCATGCTCTCACCTCAGGAGCCCACCCTGGAGTCGGCTGCGATGTATTAGCGCCACGGAACACTCCACTGCCAGTGACCCACTGCCTCCGGCCGTACACGACAGTGCCTTGACCCCACAGCCATCGAACACTGTGTGGATTCCACCTGAGGACAGGGCCTGGGGAGCCCGGGCGTGCAGGGCCGTCCTGACACCTCACCCAGAAAGCCATCCCCGACTTCAGCATCGCGGTCTCGCTCACTCTCTGCCTTAGGTTCCCAGGGGTGTCCAAGACAGGAAACCGAGACGCCGGCTTCCAACAGCAGAGCTCCGCGTGCAAAAATGCGTCATTCCCTGTTGGCTTGGCTACTGTGTGTCATTGTAGGATCTCCTCCCTCCCTCCCTCCCTTCCTCCCTCCCTTCCTTTTCTTTCTTTCACTCTCTCTTTCTTTCTTTTTATTCCTTTGATTCAACTAGAATTGTATATCAACAATTTGTCCAAAGAAAAATGGTTGTGGCGGGGACGGTGGAGGGTAGGGAGAAGAGTATTATCATTCAATTCATCACCAGTTCTTACTGATCTCTTACAAGCATCTTTGTCCTGCAAATGCTAAGGGAAAACGTGAAAATGCCCCTGTAGGGACCATCAAAATCAGAGAGCGCTCAGTCATCAGGATGCAGGTCTCCCTTCAGCCACCTCCTTCCTGCTAGGTCCCTAGCCCACCGAACCCCCAGCCGTTCCCATCGCTTTGCGGTCACAGGCCACAGAATGAAAGCTCTGATTCGCCCGTGCGGCGCCCAGGTCCATCTGAAACAATGGCTCATTGAGAATTTAGCTTCTTCCTTGGACTTCCTGAGACTCTCCCCACTCTGAGGTGGAGAGGCGCTTGAGAAAGACTGCCATTGGCTTCACTGTAGGGCACTGTCCAGAGTGGACAGGACGTGGGTAGTGATGACCGCATCTGCATGATGTTTAGGTCAATGCATTGTTGCAGACTGTCGCCAAATGACGAAATGTCGTCCCCAAAATTTACTTCCCAATAAATATTCAGCAAAAGTAGTAAAATGACCTTAAAAACATAAATGGTTAAGCAATAGCCAGAAAACTTACAGGTATGAAAAAAGCCAGGACAAACGGTGAATTGAATGGACAAAAGAGTTGATACGATGTTTCATGTTGATGCCATGTTTCTGGTCTCAAATGCGTGACTGTGTAGAGTGAGTTTAGAAAAGCAAGTGGAACTGGGATTTCACTCAACCGATCATTTTGCTAATAGATTCTGAATCTGTGGAAGAAGGCAAAGCTGGGAGGCAAGGGAATAACACAAATGATTTCATTATTCTTCTCATTTTCATCCATACGGCAACCCTATTCAGTAGGTATCTCCATTTTTCAGATTTGAAAACTGAGGGCCAGGGAGATTAATTTGCCAAAGTCACACCTGCCAGCTCAGTATAATTCGAATGCCTCGCAAGAGCGTCCCTCTGTGTTGTTTTCAACTTCCGTGTTCTCTCGCTGCTGGGCGCTTTCCCAGACCCGACTTGCTGCTCTGAACTGCGTTGTGAGGCCTTCCTGGCCAGGTCCGCCTTCCGACAATACTTCTCGCTGATGCTGTGTATGTGTTACCCAACAGAAACGATGCCTTTGAAATAAAGCAAATCTTCGGCTTTTTGTTCCATTGGCGCGATTCAAAGCAAACAAATGCGAATTTGAAAAACACAACGAAAAAAGATTGGAGTTTCAAATCGAACGTTTTCTTTAAGAGGCATGAAAAGCAACTATTGTTGTGTTACAGTGTTAAAATATTCAGTTTTCCTTGACAAAAAAAAGTGTGTACTGTGTAAGCCTTGCAAAAAAACAAAAACAAAAAACGAAGAAGCCTGCTCCATGGCATTCGAATTTTTATAAAGGTTTCCTTGTGCCAAATAAGTGCAAAGATTTAATTTACTATTAAAAACCATAAGCATATGTTATAGTTCCAGAAGAATTATTTTGTCATCAAGTGATTTTGATCTTCAGTGTCAATATTTATATTTAGATTAATTTTTATAAATGAAAATATTTTACTGCTTTAAGAAAAGGAGGACATAGGACCATCTCTTTAATGACTTCTGAGAGATAAGCTTGCCTTCATGCTGTATGCACTTTGCCAAGAATTACTGTCAGGAGAGATGATAAAGAAGTAAAAGTCATTTATGAAAATAACATTTCTAGCTGTGTGATTTTCTGGTTTGTGTTTGGTTTTCGGTTAGGGCAGGCTGGGAGAGAAGAGGAGCTAGGGAAAGAAGTCAGTGGCTAGTCGTCGTCAGTGGGGCCAAGGTTCAAGGCCACAGTTGCCCCTGCCCCAGAGTCCTTTGAGGGACCCCATTTACCTCTCCGTGGCTTGTCCTCCTGAGAACAGAATTTCCTAGCAATCAACGATACGGAGTGGTCATCCGAGTAAGACCAGCAGAGCATCGGGGTGGGAGTGGTGTGAGGGAATGGGGGTGGTAACGTGACTGTGCCTCTTAGGGGACATTTTTGATGGTCACAACATGGAGGGGTCAGGGTGTGTGCTACTGGCACATCGTAGAGGCCAGGGATGCGACTAAACATCCCACAAGGCACAGGACAGCCTCCCACAGCAAAGTGTCCAACTCAAAGTGCCAACAGTGCTGAGGCTGAGAACTGGGGCTAGCCCCTGGAGGTAAGGCTGGCACCGTAAGGAGACACCCCTGCCCATCTGTGGAGCTGAGCAGGAAGCAGGTGGGGGCTCCCCCAGAGTCTTGCACAGGTTCGGGGCAGCTGTGCCTCCTCTGAGTCTGGCCCGGCCAGAACACTGAAGCCAGACACTGTCCCCCACCCTCTGCAAATAGGAATAGGAGGCCTCTGCTGACCTGAAATGCACGCGTGAATGGACACACTAATAGAAGCCACGTGCCCGCTCTGCCTGGTGGTCCAGTGCGGTCCTCAGAATCCCGTTAAAACACAGGTTCGTGGGAGAGATCAGTCGACCCCAATCCTCGATCGACCTTTCTGCTCTCCCGTCACTGTGCCCGGCACACCTGTGTTTGCTCACACTCACAACAAACAAGCTCACATTTCAGTTGACGGGGCATTTCCGATGGGGGGGCGTGGAGAGGACAGTATCAGGAGACCCCAAAACCCCTCCAGGCAGCATTTCCTGACCAAAACTCCTGGTTTCTCCCCCTCCCGTGCCACATCCCCAACCCTATAAAATAGCAAGACAGCGAAGAGGGCCCAGTCTCCCTCAAGTCACCGGAGCACTCAGCCTCCCTCACCCAGAAGCCCCAAACCACGTGGTGAGCAACCAGTCTGCGTGGGCAGTCTGACGTTCACGAGAGTCGATTTGTGAGCCAACAATTTGAGTGTCGAGAGTGATGGGCAGCTATACTCAAAACCTGTGCGGCTCTGCTTGCTTCTGGGTACACAGCGACAAGATAATATTTTCCCCTAAGAAATAAGCGCTTCGTTTTTCCATGACAAAAAAAAAAGCGACCAAGTACTCAAAGCATTGAGGCTGCCAGAAAACAAAAGGCTTCACTCTTAGAATTTCCACTTAGCAGCTCTCTGGCCAAGCACCTCCTGCGTAAAATGGGGTCACAAATACCAGGGGTGCATAAACAAACATTGGGCTACTTATAGCTTATTTAAATTATATTGTATTATTCATGCTGTTACAGTTGTCCCAACTTTTCCCTATTGTCCCCCTTCCCCCAGCCCTCCCCACTCCCTCAGGCACCCCCCCACACACTGTTGCTGTTTAGTTGTGATGTTTCACAATTTATATATGAAACTTCAGTTGCATTTCTAGGAGGATATCTGTCTCCATGTGCGCTGGTGTTGATAGTTCACAAAGGGTCCTCTGTTCACTGAGGTTTTTGATAAAACTTTAAAGCACAGGAGACATTTGGTCCCGTCCTTTAAAAATAACTTCTCGCACAACAGCCGCTCTGTTTTCTCCCAGAAGTATTCCCCACACGCAATTTGCATTTAACAGAACAGTTGGTTGCGTGAGCCTTCTGTCTCTGCAACTGCGTTGCAATTAGGATAAAGTGCAGGTAAGTGGAGTTGCATTTTAAAGAGATTTCAAAGGGCTGGAAAATGCGTATCTACTTGGAACATTGGAAACCTCAAAGAAGTTATTCAGAAGGATCCAGTCTGGGGGCACCAAGTCCTAAAATATAGAAAACGATGTTTTACATCAAAGTCGTCGTATTTGATGAAGATGGAAGGTCTGAGGCCGTGCTTCTCGCAGGTTAACGTGCCAGCTCTGCTTCAGCAGGGCCCGGAGGGGGCCGCTGGTGCTGCGTTGGTGACGAGCTCCCAGGCCAGACAGTGCTGCCGGCCGCCTGAGCAGCGGGGTCCCTCGGAGGGTCCCCCGCAGGATCGAGGCCCAGTCACCCACAGAGGTGACCTGTTCACTGGTGCTTCCGTTGTGACTTTGCCTCCCTTCGTGGTCTCACGTCCCCCCACCCTCAGCAGATGCCCTGGGGTCGCAGTCTGCTTTGGCCAGGGGACACCGGAGCTGAGATGTCCCCTGCAGGGCACGCACACGTTGCATATCTTTCTCCTGCTCTCACCTGAAAGCTTCTTGAGGACCAGGGTTCCCTCTGCTCCACACAGAGCCTGGAACAGGGCAGGTGCTTGAAACACACTGGCTCACCGGGGCGGCCCTGGTGGCTGGCCCTATGGGTGGGCCACACCAGGTGAGTGAACCGCAGACTGTGTGCAGCAGGGGAGCGGTCTCTCGTGGGGCCGGGGGTGAGCATCCCCCCAACACAGGAGGGTACAGGAAGCTTCCCAATGCCAAGATAGAGGAGGAGGAGGCTCTCCCCAACCTCTACTTCACTCTTGCCCCACTTCTAAAGAGGGCGGGGCAAACCCAGGAGCCAATGAATGGCCCAAGCACCTGCTCCCCAGAGTCCAGAAGCACAAACTCCTGTATCCAGACACCCACAACCAGTGGGCCCCAGCGGGGCACTGGCAACTCTGGCTTAGTTGAGCTGGGCCTCTTCAAACAGGGTCCCTGGCGCTGAAAAAGAGTTAACACAAGTTGTTGGGTGCCATCACCCCTTCCTGCCGTCGCCGATGAGCCTGGGGAGACTCTGAGATGCTCGCTGTCTTGCTGACTTCTTTGCACGTGCCCAGACAGGACCCTCTTCTCTGAATGGACCCTTCCCCTTTGTCCTTTGCCCATAAAAGGCTGGAACCTAGAGAGCTCAAAGGTTGGAGCAGTATTCCCAAAGTGGGGTTCACACCACACGGGGTGTAGAAGCTAGTCGATTGTGAGCAGACCAAAGAAAATAGTAGACCATGTATTTATACTGATGTCTTTATCTGAAAGTGAGCTTTACCAATATTAAGTATGTAGATAGATGAGAGTACATGTAAATAATTTATAAATGAATAGATACGTCCTGAGGGTGCAGGGTCAAACAGTTCTTACTGATGGGATGTGTGTCACAACGTTTGGAGACCGGCTACCAGTTAGAAGACCTAGTAAGCTGCGGATGACTCAGACCCCTCTCCAGCTAGTGCCGCCCCCGCCCCCATCACAGCCCGCTGTGCTGACTCACTGCTCAAAGGGAGGTGGGAAGAAGAGGGGAGGTGGTCCAGAGGACCCCAGTGTCCTGGCCGGGCCCTGTGATGAGTGCTGTTCCACCCCTTTAGGTCAAAGCTTTCTGTGGGTCTTGTCTCTTCCTTCCTCTCCTCCCAGAACCAGAGGGGAAACGTCTGTTTACTATCCGACTATCTTAACCGAAGTTCTAAACACATCAGGTCATTGCTGTCCAGAAACAGCCCCGTGGGCTGCGTTGAGATGTGGAACTTCCAATTCGGGCTCCTCGCGGCTCTTTGCAGCGGACCAAAGTCAAACCTCTCTGCTCACAGAGGTTTCTTATATGAGTCAAACCTCTCTCCTCCCTTCATATCTGTAGGGCCCAAAGCCAGCCAGGTGGGGGCATCAGTTTACAATTCCAGCACCTGAGAACATTTGGGGAGTCTGGTTGTGCAGGAAAAGGGCACAGGAAAATCGTACCAAACACCCCACACATCTGCCAGCTCTGAAGATCTGCTATGAGTCCAGGAGCGTCTGTGCTCTGCTGTAATCAGAGCAATTCGGGGGGTCTGCCCTCGGCACTTCCCACGCAGCCTCACCAAGTATGCCGAGTTCTCAGCCTTGGACTTGCTCAGGGAGGTTTGAGAAGACAGGACTAAGCCTGATGGCCTCGAGAGTCCCCTATGTATACCCAATGACAAGGAGCAGTGCTGGCCCAGAGCCACGCCGTGCCACAAGCATGAGGTGTTAGGTGGCGAGGTGACAGCATGGGAAAGCCTGTAATTGCCGTCCTCACTCACTGAGCAATGTGGTAATTACTTAATTGAAAATGAAAGGGCTCCTGGCAGGAGCCTCTGGAGTGAGAGTTTCCATTGCCCTGCTATCCGCCCCGTGCCCTTCCCTGTTTCCCGGTAATGACAATAATTTGCACCTCCAAGCCTGTCCTTCCTGATTTATTCTTGCCTACTATTTCATTCATTTCATGGCAAACCCACTGGGAAGTCAGAAAAAGACACTTGAGAAAGGCCAGTCTTTAAAACGGGAGGCCGGACAAGTCTTCTTCGCCCTGGTCCACGTGGCCCCTGTGTGGTGAACGCACCACCAGGAACAGAGGCCACGAACAAGCATTCCCACCCAGCTGTGACTTGGGCCTCTGGGGAACTGCCTTGCTCACGAATGGGTTGGTATCAGACAAGCAGAGCGGAGGCTCTCCTTTGTCTTTACATGACAGTTACTGCCTTTTCCTCACCTAGAAGCAACTCTTCTTGGTGACCCAGGGCTGCTGAGATGCCGGCAGGCTGTCTAAGGTACAACAGCTCAGATGTCCCTCGGCCAGATGTCAGCTTGGTGCCCATCGACTGTTGAGGTGTCTGATGATGGAGTAAGTCACCCCATTCTTGATTTGGAGCAGTAAGGGTTCTGCTCTCCTGGCCTCCGCTCTGTCTTCAATTGCGTGGGAAAAGCAACGTCTTGCCTTTTGCCAAACAGACCGAAATGTGGTGGGAGGGTCTGTTCCAGGCGCCGCAAAGCTGGGCTGTAGCCGTATAGGAATTCCGGACCACCGCTCCTGGCAGGGCCCCGTGTACCCTCTGTGGGCCGCAAACTGTTAAAGCTAGGACCTTGCTCAGCTCTGCATCTTCCCACACTGTGTTCAGTCTGCTAGAATGCCTCCCTCTGGCACAGAAAATCCCTACCCACCCTTTAGCAAGGCTCAGCTCCAATGTGACCTCCTCTGTGATGGCCCTGGGCCCCTCCCCAGCCCAGGAGAATCCCAGCGTAACCCAGATCATTGGAGGTGGGAGTAGGCTTCGTGCCACTCAAAATCTGAGTTCAAATCTACACAGTTTATCACCCCTAATTCTATTTCCGGTTAAACTTAAAGCCTTCCCTCAAAGCCTGTGAATTTGTGCTTATGGAGACTGAAGGTTTCTGGTCTTTGTTTCTTGTTGCAGCCTCTATTTTGTACCCCATCAGCCAGACAGGAAATTCAAGCCCTTCCCCATTTTCACTTAAAAGAGTGATAACAGGGAGGACCTGGGGTGCACATAGCCTATCGCGTAATAGCTGAAAAGCCCATTTAGACATTCCTGTTTCTCAAAAGTTCTTCTTCCAATCAGTAGGGGACTCTAATGCCTTGGCCTCACTGAAAACTCAGGGCCCAGGTGTCCTACTTTCTGGCCCAAAAACCTACCCAAAGACAGTTGTCCACCTTGCAGATGCTGGCACTCACTGATAAGGTATCACTTCCTACCTAGTTGCTTGGCTCATTTGTGTACAGAGCATTTGGTGTGGTCCCCCAGAGCCCTCCCATCTAACACAGACATCGCCCATGCGCACAGCTGGATCAATATGGCGCCTTTGGTCCTTAATCCGTGATTAATGGTAAGACACCACAAAGTTCAGGAAGAACGTGACCTGAGCAGATTCGTTAGGTTTTTTTAATCACTTTGATATTTTAATGTAAGGAATACATTGCAGCGGGCTGGAGAGATGGTGGGTAGAGATGGTGCCTCCTAATGAGGAGATTTCCTATAGAGCCCAGGAAGGAATCAAGACAGCTTAGGTTAAAGCGGTGAGGAAGGAGAATTTTGATGAATCAGGACACAATTAGGAGGTAAAGAACAGGATTTGGGAATTGGCTGGATATGGGTAGCAAAAAAGATGGAGGTAGGAATGATGCTGTCAGATCTCTGGCTGAAATAGTAGAGAAGGATTGGCCCTCTTCCCTGAGCTGGGGGATGGTGAAGAATGACAAATTCCTTTCTGGATACGTTCTGTTCTGAGATGCTGGCCCAGAGGAGAGGTGAAGGGGGCAGGTGGATCCATGTCTGTAGCGATCAGGACTGCAGTCAGAGGGCTGAGGGCTGTTGGGACAGGGATAGGGCTGGAAGCTGTGCCCTTGGCAGGCATCACCGAGAGGGCTTATAGAAGCAGATGAGGACCGTAAGTCCCGGCCCCGTGGAACTGCATCGGCAGAGGAAGGGCGGTCGGAAAGGCAGAAGGAGAGAAGAGTGTCTGGGGAAGCAAGGAAGTCAAAGGAGGAAGAAGAGTGAGTGGCTACTGAGCGGTCAAGCAGTGCGAAGCCTGGGGACATAGGGCTCTGACTGCATGACTCGGTTCTGCCGACCAACACGGAACTGGAAGCACAAGGTTGGGAAGGATCTAGATTAAAAAATCAATGTTTGGTCAGGTTGAATGTAAGGTGCTTCTGGGACATCTTGACAGAGATGTGCAGATCGTAAACACACAGTCGCTCACCGGCTTCAGCAACACGGGCTTCACGTCTGCCCCTGGCCAGGCGTGGTAACTGGCACTAGACGGCTGGAAAGAAAAAGGCACAGCCCTGCCCTCTGGACGCCTGCGGTCTAGGGAGGGAGACAAGACACCCAACTGATGGTGTTGGCCTCCCAAGTACAGAAGTCTCTCAAGGTCAGAACTGGGCAGTTGTGTTGCCCTGAGATAGGCTGGAGGTGGCGGCCCAAGACCTGTACTGAATATCTCAAATGCACATCTCTGGCTCGTCCTGCTGTCTGTCATGTCATTTCAGGTCTCCGTTGGAGTGCCTTTTGTTCCCTTACTTTGCCTGAATGAGTCATTTGAGGTTTGGAAAAATCTGTTCCTGCTGTGAAAATTCTTGGATTCCCTTCGATCCTGAGAATTCATATTATACCTTGATGTTCCTCACCATGTGGAAGGGAGGGAGAGTCAGAATACCCTGGGTGCTTTTTAAGAACATGCGCCACCCCATTCCCCTTCCAAAATCTGAACAGTCCACACCGTCTTGCTCCCTAACCACCTCCCCAGCCAGGCCCAAGGTAATAGTAGGACTGAAGGCAGGAGCTCACGGACTAGAGGCAGACTGAGACCAGCGGAAAGACTGGGGAGGAGGGAGGAAGAGGGTGAAGGCACCTCGGGTTTCTCACCAGGGCTGCGAGGTCAGTGGCAGCACCATCAGTCAAAATAGTGGAATCAACATGGGAAATGCTAGTACTTTCTTTTGCTCTGAAGTTTGCTCAAATGTTTGTTTGAACTGATTTTGCAATCTCCACACTTTTTAACGAGCTACTCTGGAAGACATCTAAAAGGATCGTTCGGAATAACCAAACCGGGTCACTTGTGGACTGGCTGTACATTTCCACCACTGCTTGTAACTCTGCGCGCGTCCCAGCCACGCAACCGGGTGACTGCGTTTATAGCTCACAATCGATGTTTTTACAGCATCCCAGCTCATGCATGGAGACAAATCTCATTCCATCTGCTTTCTCTGCTAATGGTCAGTGATGTTCCGACAAGCTAATTACAGCAATTACACATAAAATAATGTGTTTCCTTTGAAACGCCATATTTGGTGTTTGTGATTGCGTAGTTTTGACACATACACAACTGTTTCTAAGAGGGCAAAGGTCTTTACTCTTTGTCATCTATTTAAATAAAAAGCCACATGAAATCCCTTTCTGCAGTTAGCATGAAAATACTACCGAGGATACTGTCTGTTATGTTGCCTGAGGTCCTTTATGTTCAGCTTTGGAATTATTCTCCAAGAGCAACGACACGGCCCTTCAAACTCATGCCCATTACTGACAGCTCTGCAAATTCTCCTGTTTGGATCAAGGACCATTGTATTAAAAAAGAGGCCTAATACTCAAAGGGAATTAGGGTGAACTGAAGTAAAGAATAGATTTTCTTTCATTTCATGCTTTATCACTATGTTGTACACCTGAAAGACTAATATAATATTATATGTCAACTGTAATTAAAAATATTTTTAAGTCTGTTTTCTCACCCTCTCCTTGTCCTACTCATTTCTCAGAGATGTTTTTGATGCAGAATAACTTCCTATCTTTATTTTTTTTTTAGCTCCAGGGGAAATTCTAATGCATTTCCTTTTTGCTGATAGCTTATTGCAACCAGTATAACCCAATAGAAATGGTCTGAGGCCCTCCCTGACCCCATGAATGTCTGAACACAGCTACCTCCTCTATTTCAGCTCTGTTCCCTCCCTTGGACACCACGATGCCACTGAATGCAAGGTTGAAGATGCCAAGCCACTAGGCAGAACTGTCCACTCCTGATGCAGCCTCTGGGAGGCGTACTTCCTTCGCTTGGCTTCTAAAACACCACCGTCCCCTGATTTCCCTCCTACTTGAAAGATACGTTGGCACCATTTGAGTAGACAAGGAGCCAGCAAGAGTTGGAAAAAGCGTGATCAGTGACATGGAACAAGGCCAAGAGAGAGTGACGTCACAGGAACCCAGAGAAGAAAGGAGTAGTTCACTTCGTGCAATGCTGTGCAGAGGGTGAGGCAGGATAAAAACGGTGCAGTGGCACTGGGTTGGCAATTCAGAGGCCCAGAAAGCTTGGGCGTGACTGGCCCCAGCATGGCAGGGGGCATGGGCGCCTGTTTGGAGGGTGGAGGAGCAGCGGGTCACCAGCAAGTGGACAGAGTGACAGACAACTCTTCAGAAGAGCAGGGGAATGGGTCCTGGCGAGAAAAGGGTATAAAACCAAGGGAGGCTTTCCTTTTTGTCTTTTTAAGATGGAAGATTCTAGAGAATATTTGCATCCTTTTAGAACTAAAACTGAAAAGAGTGAGACTAAATGCAAGGGGGAGAAGCGGATCCTGGCAATGCCCTTGAGAAAGCAGAAAAGGAAATCGGGGATAATTCATCTGTTTTAACAAGGAGGTCAACAGCAGAGGTACAGATGCGGGGGACCTGGGATTTGGTATCCGGATGAGGTCTGTTCCCCCTGATTTCTTCACTGTTCTCATTAAACGTGAGCAAGGCCGTGGGCTGCAAATGAGCACAGGGGAATGCACAACTCAGGAAGGGCAGCGAGGAGCGCAGGGCGCGCTGCCCACCTGAGGCTCGCGGTCCAGAACCGAAGGTGAGGCGGGCTCAGGACGGCAGCAGCGGCGCGTGGAAAGCACTGGGCCCTGACCCGGCACACGACACGCACTCAGTCAGTGCAAGCTGCTGCGGTTCTGCTGCGTGCATCTTTCTTTGTTGTTTGCTTAGACTCGATGCAACTCTGTCCAAAAAAAAAAAAAAAGAGAGAGAGAGAGAGAAGAAAAGAAACAAAATCCTGGGTGAGGCTGTTTTACCAACATTGTAAATCCATCAAATACAGACAATGTTTACTGTAAAGTAAGATTAAATTTCAAGTCGGGAAAATGCAGACCCTGTGGTCTAAGAAACGGACAAAACATGAAGAGGACGATATCGAGTTAGGTGAGGTTTCAGGAAGACGGGGTGCCAGAGGCCTGCTGGTCAGGGTGGGCGTTGCCAGAGCTTAGTGCAGCCCAGCGACGCGAGGGCAGGCAGGGCTGGGCTGGGATTACGGACCACGAGGGGCAGGCTGTGATGTGCGTTTGCTGAATATGTTTTTATATTCAGTGTAGCTGGTGACTCAGTTCAAAGAGTGATAGAATCGATTAAGTAGCTTTCATATTAAAGTGAGCTAAGAAAAGACTTCAGGGAAGCTATAATTACACTGAAAATATCAGCATAAAAATCTGAGACTTGGGAAGGTCACTGGTCTATCCTTGAAATAAGAAGCAACAGTCTCCTGCATCACCCCACTTCCAGAAATCGAATGAGATAAAATAACACGCAGCTGAAAGCCACATGCCGTGGTCCTTGGCCCCGCCCCCGGAGAAAGGGTGCGGGGGTGGGGTGTTATCCTCAGAGAATAAAATCTATGAAAATCAATCTTTCCCATCTTATTGAGATGACCAGAGAGCTGACGTCCTTTCAACACCCACGTATCGGGGACCAGGGCAGATCAGTCTCTTCACCATGCAGTAGAGAATCGTTTCTGTAACTGGACGTTAAGGCCTCAATGAGATAATACCACGTGGCTTCCCAAATGTCTATAATCAGCATCCCTTTTCAAAGAGCTTTTTTGAAGGTAGCCCACTCATGACTGTTGATTCCTACCTTTCTTTCCCCCACCGTCAAGGGGGCTGGTCTCCTCCCTCCAAGAGGTGCTGAGTCTCCATCTCCTGTACTCGAGTACTGCCAAGCCTCCATTCCCCTCCCGAGTGTCCCAGGGACTCTCTGGCCTTACCGCCTGCAAGGCAACTCCCAGGAGTGGCCTTGGTTGTATCTATGTTGTAAAGGCCTGTTATTCTGATGTGTGCAGGGATCGAGGTGTGGAGGGATCCTCAGTCCCTGGCCGGTGACCACCTCTCTGTTCCTGCAAAATGGCAAGCCCTGAATTTCAGTCCTTGTATATTAAATTCTGAATCTTCACTACAGTTACAACATATGTATATGGGCATGACCCGTCAACACACGGTAGCCTTGTCCACTGGTACACATGGCCGATCTGGTGTCCCGAGAGCATATATAGCATCCCAGACTGCAGAAAGGGGACTGATGGGTTGTTGGGAGAATCGATCCACCATGGCCCCTGAGGGCACCTGCATGTCCTTACGGGTTTGGCCAGGAGTCTAAGAGACTGCTTTCTACTCCATCCATTTTTCAGGGGTTGTGTTCGCAGGGAGCAGTCTTGAGGGATGAGGTGCACATCCTCCCCCAGACAAACTCATTACCGCTCATTATACAAGGGACAGTTCCCCAAGCACAGGGCTCCTCTCCTGGAACGCAGCCCCCTGCGTGGGTAGGCATCCACCTCGGCCCACCTGTGGGCCCCTTGGGACTCGGGGGCCACAGCAACCAGCGTGAACATGGAGCTCTGGCTCACGCTTTTGCCATGAGTAATAGAGCCTTTTGTTCCTCACCCTGGAGGCTCATGCCTTCTATCAGCATCCATCAAATGGTGGCAGTCCGATGCATCGGTTTGCAAGGGGGGTAACATCTCAGACCCCGCACGGTTCTTGACAACCAGAGGGCAGGGTGAAAGGGGAGAAACAGGAATGCATCTCTGCCTCTAGAACCTTCCTTGAGACTAGAAGTTGAGGGTCATGGTCACGTGGCCACACTCCCTCCTAGTCATGATCCCCACACTTGAGAGCTATGGCCACAGGGCAGCTGCCTTAGATTTCCGGGGTCAACTCTACCACGTCTTCAACTTCCCAGATCCCTGAAATTGTCTTATTTTCATACTTGCTTTATGATGTCATGTTGGCTTGGCTTCACTCTCCTTTAAGATTTATAAGCACCCAGAAAATAAAAATAGATATCAACTCCTTCATCCAGGTACACTTTCCGTTTCTCTTCAATGTCCTGCTCTGTAGATACTTCACACATAACGTGCCCAATGTCATCAGTATGTCGATCATCACCACCACTATTTCAAGTTAAGTGCTTACATGCACAAAGCCTATCACCCCTTCTCCTTACTCTCCCCGCACTTCAGTAAGAGCATAAAGCACATGAGACTAGGAAACAGGCCTAGGTATGCCTTTCTCTTTTAGGTCTTCTGATCCATCCTGCAGACACCGACTCAGTCATCACTGTTTTAGATAGATAATAGCAACTGAGTTATATCCATTCTGTGCAAGTTGTTAAACCTTTCGGGAACATGGTTGCAGCCAGGAAATGCAACTTTAAACTCTCAGTTACATACCCATTCAAAGATGAGATGTGGGAAGTACTAGTTATAGTGCTCGGTGTGTGACTAAGACTCTCATTCTTTGTGTTTTCTCTTTGTATTTGGTCTCATTGGCTGGCCCGTTGGGAGAGGTGATTTCCAGTCTCACTGAGGCGGTGAGAAGACCCTGGAGCCTCTTCCCAGGGGGGTTGTGTTTGGGAAGGAAGCGAAGTGGGGTGGGCAGGGAGCGTTCCCTACGGAGAGTAAATTTGGATGCCTGCTCCAAGCACGAGGCAAAGATTGTTTTTGCCCATCAGTGGGTTAACATTTTCTTACCATCAGATGCGAAAGCTACAAAGGGCTTATGGCACGGTGCACACCCAGAAGACCAGGCCGCCTGGACTGCTTTCTTCTGAAGGCCGTTAGCCTTGCTACAGGCTGTGTGGAAGTTCTCTTAGCCTCACAGGGTCTAGCACAGCTCTGCAGGAGATTTTACGGTTTGGAGGAAAAGCCTTGTGGTGATAACCACTTATTTTAACTAGAACTGTCCTTCTACCTATGGTTTCCTCACCAGCCAGTATGGAGTTAGGTACACCACTCCATCAGATGGAATTAGACACACAAGGCATTTACTGGGGAAAAGAGGAAGGAAGGAGCCAGAGGAGGGGACCTGGGAAGGAGAAAGGGAAGAAGGGTGGAATAAGAAGATTCTTAGGCTTCAGCACCAGTTTCAGTCAGTCCAGCCAGGCCAGTGGAGGGGCCTCGAGGAAAGCGACCCATCTGAGGGTCCCACATCTCCCGAGAGCAGGCCTGCCTTGGGATCCTTGCTCATTGGCTGAGCGTAGCCGGTGGGAAGCGTGGCCTCCACGATGCTGAATTCCCAGTGCCACAGCTGGGGCCGTTGGTCAGTGAGTGATGCTCAGTGAAGCAGGAAATCCGCAGGGCACATTATCAGCCGCCCGCCACAACGGGCGACCTGTGCGTGGAGGGGGACCTGGGGTCCTACCCTGAGAGCAGGCCCTCATCAGTAGCAGTACAGGAAACAGCTGCATAAAGCCCACCCTTGTCCTCATGCGAGGCACACTGCTGGGATGCTGCCCAATACATCACAGTGTCCCCTTTATGAGGCCCAAGGAAAATACCTCCTGTGGTTCGGGGCCAGGCCAAGCCGTGCCTCCCACACGCCTGGCATGCTGTCAGCCTGGAGACATATGGACTTTCTAGCTGACTTCTCTTTCTCTTAACCATTAGGACAGTAAGAGCCATTTTGGGGGTCTATCTCTAGCTCTGGGGCTTTTATTTTTCAACTAGTCTACTTTTTTTAAAATCTTCCCTGATTCCTTTTGTCAACGCTACTGTCCTTGGCCAGTAAGCTAAACTCCCTTCTGAAATAAGGCAGAACACCATCACCATAAACTATCCTGGTACCATGTGGAACTAAAAATACTAGGTTTTCAATACTTTCATTTATTCCTTTTATAACTTTACATATAGGGCAAATCTTTTCATTTTAAACCTGTGCTATTTGATAGAAACGGCATGCGGGCCACCTGTACTTTTAAATATTCTAGTAGCCCCATTTTAAAAAGTAAAAAGAAACAGGTGAAACTGAGAGTTTAAGTCTTGGAAAGGTCAGTGCGGACTTCCTACTTGGAGAGTCTCAGTGTGGACCAGATACCCTGCAGGTGCTTGGGGGCCAGCGAGCCAGGAGAGCTTTCAAGATAATACTCACAATGGTGTCTGACCTGTAGTGGTAACTGGACACTGAAGATTTCTGAGCTCCTGGGGGTTTCTGATGTAAACACTAGGTCTAAGAAAGGGGGGATTCTACTAAATCCAGATATTCTTCACCTAGGGTCTGCAGATCCTTGGTCCACTGATGAGTTGTGGAGGGGAGGAGGGAGGTAGGACAGAATTCCCAAACCTGGATGGGAGAAACGGTTAAACCTAAATTTTCACTAACTTCTAAGCAAAGTACAGCATTTCCTCCACTAGGAATGCTGGCAACATCACAGTAGTATTAGAAGGACCTGTCCCTTTGCCCCAATAAGGCACAGGTATCTTTCTGTTTCTGATGTTTCAGACCTCTCAAAGTATCTTTTATCACCTTTTGAAATTCTAGTAGTTATTAGACCTGCGGCTAGATCTTGTTAATTAGTGCGACAGCAAAGAAACAATACTATGTTATCAATGTATTATTTTTCATTTCGATATAATAGGTTTCCTTTGTAACCCTTGATGTTTCCTTTCATGCACTTGAAGCATATTCTGAGCAGGGGTCCACCGGGGTGAGCCCACTCCCAAAGATTCAGGGGTGTTTTTCCGGTACCCGAGCCTACATCGATTGACCTCTTCCTGAGCTCACCTTCAGTTTCTATAAGGCACTTATCGTGTGCAAGGTTCTGTGTTCAAGTTGACAGGCTGGTTTTCTGGTATGTTCGGTTGACGTATCCCTGGCCCCCACTGGATGCCAGGCCCCTGGTGAAGGTGAGTGGTGGTGCCGAAGCGGGGTCCCAGCCCAGCACCATCAGCATCACCTGGGAGCTTGCTAGATTTGCAAATTCCCAGGTCACACCCCAGACCTCTGAAAACAGAAACTCTGGGTCTATTCATCTGTTTTATCAAGCCTTCCAGGAGATGCACGCTGTTGTTTGCGAAACACCCCGCTGGGGAACTGGAAGGCAGCCCAAGCCTTCGGGGAAGGGTCCCGCCTCGAACCTCGGTGGGGACTAACGGGGCTCCTGCAACGCAGGGGAGGGGAGGCTAGGATTTCGACGCAGAGGTGCTGAGGGTCAGCCATCGAGTCGCAAGCCGAGGGCTAGGGGGTTCGAGGTGCTCCTGCACCCCGATTTTACTTCCACCTCCTCGGCCTCTAGAGTGACTGATGGAGATGACCCCCCAGCACCCACCCGTCGGCGCCACAGCTCTACGGTGACCGAACCGGAGAGCCAGCGAGCGCGGAGAAGACAGCCCCAGACCTGCAGGTTTGGGTGGGATGGATATGCACCCAGCTGGACTCTTCGGGTCCTGCGGGCCAGCGCCGGACGGCGAGCTCCCTGCTGGGAATTGCGGTCCCGCAAGCCCACCCGCCCCAGGCTTTGCGAGAGCTGTGGCCCCTAGAAAACTACAAGTCCCACGGTTCCTGGCGCGGGGCGAGCACGTGGGCGGGGCGGTGGGCGCATCAAAATAGTCTCCACGGCCATTTTGTAGGAGAAGCCGCAGCGCCGCCTCTTCTTTCGCGTCCTCGCATCCGTCTCCGCCGCCTCTGCCTCCGCCTCCTCCTGGCTTCCGCCGCCGTCGCCGCCGCCGCTCCAGCCGCATCCCAGTCCCGGGGCGAAGCGTTTTCTTATTTTCCTTTTCTCGCCACTGCAGCCTCTTGACACGGCGATCCGGGCGGGCCCCGCAGGAATTTTATCCCCTCACCGGCCTCACACTAGTATCGCATGTCCACTATCCAGAACCTCCAATCTTTCGGTAAGATCTGGTCGCCGCCGCCGTCCCCTCCTTCCCCCGCGCGCCTCTCGGCCGGCGGGCCGTCGGCGCCCGCCCTCGCCGCGGCACAGACCTGACCACCGCTCAGAGGGCCCCCCCCACCCTACTGCCCTCCCCGTACCCCGAGTGGGGCTTTGTCTCGGCGCCCGGAAAATGGCGACTGGCCCCCTGGCGACCCCCTCCCCGAGGACGGCCGGCTGACCCCGGCCCCTGCACCCGGAGCCCCGGCCGCGACCCGGCTCCCGCCTGGCTGCTGTCCCTTGACGTCTCGGCGACCCTGCTGCCCGCCAGGGCGACGCCGGCCGCGGGGCTGGGGATCGGCTTCCGTTGGTGGTCGCCGCTGGTTCTGAGCAGGTGTTGGGGGCACGGAGTAAAAGATGCGGATGCAGACCCCTGAACCGCCACAGGGTCCAGGTTCTCAACTTGCGTAGTAATTTGTAAAATTACATCTCTCGATGCATATATATGCACACACGTGTATATATGTGGGGTTTTTTTGTCGTTGTTACTTTTTGCACGGCACCTTTACAGTGAAATGATTGGGGCATTTGAATGTTTCTGTTGTTAACACAATGTAATCAAGATGACGCACATTTTTATAGCGGCTACAAAATTAAGGTTTTAAAATTTCGTTTTATTAGGGGACTGTGTTCAACGGTAACATTGTCTGTGTATAACGATTTTCTGACCAAGTATCGATAGTCATGCCTGTTTAAATTGTTCTCTTTTCGTGAGAGTACCTCGGGGGTTTTATTTATGTCCCAACCCCATCACCCCCTATTTCCACCCGCAAAAAAAGCAGAGACACTAGAAACTTCTTTGCGGACTGTCTAGGCTGTAGTGTACCGTGGATCTGGAAATTACTTACTAAAAAAAATATTTTCTGCTTTCGATTTTTTTTTGTATCCTTTTGCAGACCCCTTTGCTGATGCAACTAAGGGTGACGACTTACTCCCGGCAGGGACTGAGGATTACATTCATATAAGAATCCAGCAACGGAACGGCAGGAAGACGCTGACTACTGTTCAGGGCATTGCAGATGATTATGACAAAAAGAAACTTGTGAAAGCTTTCAAAAAGGTACAGGTGTTGGGAAGAGGAGATGAAAATAGAGTTCCTGATGCACACCTCTGAATTGGGTTATGGGTCATACAGTGCCAGTGGGGGTGAAAGTGATCGGATCTGAGAAAGCTGTGTTCATCCTCTCAATTAACAGTCAGATATTTATGTCTGGTCTCCCATCTTAAAATAAGACTCACGTGACCTTCATCCACATGTGAAATAATTTAGTTCTTGAGGTTCCAAGTAAAATTGTTGCCTTTACGTGACCTGCTGGTTCATTTCAGATTGACTCGGGAATGTTGGGGCCGACAGGGGACAAACTTGTTACTTCAACGTGATCAAGCCTGCTGAGTAGTTAACCTTAGTCTTAGGGTGCGAGTTAAACCTTGTTGTATTTGGCTCAGTTATTTATGTTGAACATTTATATACTTCCCCAGAAATTTGCCTGCAATGGCACTGTGATTGAGCATCCCGAGTACGGAGAGGTCATTCAGCTTCAAGGTGACCAGAGAAAAAACATCTGCCAGTTTCTGTTGGAGGTGAGTGACTGCTTGCACGCAGGCCTTGAAACTGCTGTGTCATCAGAATGACCCCACCGTTCCTGTATCTGTAGGGGGCGTCTTCTGGCACGTGTTGAATCCTTCCTAACAGTTAATGCCACAAAAAAAAAATGTTGCAATAAGCTTTTAACAGTGGTTCTTTTTAATGGCCGCTGCATGTTTTCCAGGGTGAATTTATACCCTCCTCAAAGCGATGGTGCTGAAGTGGGCTTTGTTTTGCAGGTCGGCATTGTCAAGGAGGAGCAGCTTAAGGTTCATGGATTCTAAGATGACCCTAAACACGTGGAGGATTTCTTGAGTAATTTTATTTGCTAAATCCAGCCTGGCTGCCTTGTGAAACGATGCTCTGCAGAAAATGGACTTTTCCTTTATTTAACCACTCCCGCTCCCACCCCCACCCCCACCCCCCTCCCCCTCCGCATGACGACGGAGAGCACGGGGCGTGCAGGCCAGCGACACACGAGGAGCCCGCCGTGAGATGGTAGCGGAGCCCCGCGCTCATCTTAACATGTTTCCAATGGAAAATACTTTGTTCGGGGTGTTTATTTGTTTATTGTTCAGTTCATTACTTTTCACTTGATGAAATTTTTGTTGTATTAAACCGTGTATGTTGCAGCTTAACAATAAAAAAGTCTATGAATTCTACTGTGATCAGTTAGGCCCTCAGGTCTACGCAAGTAAGCTGCGCGTGCATTCTCTCTTGCATGGTGGGCGTTCTCGTCCTGTAAGCGCCCTTTGTAACTGGCTTCGCTCCGGTCGACCCACAGTTAGAACGTGATGTTGTTACATGTAGCGCGTGTTCTGCGTTAACTGACTTGAGAATAGAGCCCTGGCCGGGTGGCTCCGTCGGTTGGAGCGTCATCCCGTCCATCAAAAGGCTGCGGCTTCCGTCCCCGGTCAGGGTGCACACAGGAGGCAGCTGATCGATGTTTCTCCCCTCGCCCCCCTTCCTCTCTCAAATTAATAAACAAATCCTCTGATGAGGATTTAAAAATATAGAGAGAAATGAGTATAAACTCAACCAGGGCAAAGAATCTGAAAGAATATAGTTTTAAACCTTTTATAAAATAATGTGAAGTAAAACTTAAGTATTAGCACATACAATTTTGTGTTTTCAGCGGTTAAGTTGCAATATTGGCACGGTAAGTATTCCTAAGTGCCAGATAACGTAGTAGGCTTATAACATAAATGAGTCTTAGGCACCTCCCTGCAAGTGTGGGCGATAGTAACACCACCTCACATCTGGAAAACACGGGCATTCAGGTTAGTGTCCCTTGAGTGCTAGAAAGTGACAGTTGGGATGCCAGCCCAGGGCTTCTGGCCAGAAAAGCTGTGTTCTTCCCCTGCATGGTAGTGTGGGTGTGTTTCACCAAAGGAAGTGAAAGCCCTGTGCTATAGTGCATGGGGGGCGGGGGTGGCAGGAGAAAAATGATACAATTTTGCAGTTCTTAATCATGAGATTCCTGCAGCTCATCTTGAGTTTCAAACTTCTGCTTTTCATTGCGCGGCCCATTATTTGCTCAGTTATACAAGTTGTTACTAAAACCACTGGGCAGGACAAAGGAATGCCCCCTGGAGCGCACACCTTTTAGCTTAATGCAGTGGAGTTAGAGGGTGTAGAAGGGTCTCGCTTGGAGATCACTGCATCTGTACCAGCTGGCCCCGGCCCCTATTTTGAGGAGTCCGCTTTTGGGAAAAAGCCCCCCCCAAACTTCCTCCTAAAGACATTTCAGGAGAAGTTTTCGTTACCTTCCACCCCAGCCCACCCCCAGGCCAGAGGGGCGGGTCTATTACATGAGTACACCAGAATGGCCAAGTTTGGTAAGCTCATTTCTGAAAAAACACTAACATACCTTGGCCAAAAAGACAGGTTGGAGAGAATTTTCCAGCTCACTGAGAAATCCTCGCTGTAACATTTTGTAATGGTTCCACTTCCAGTTGAGAGGTGCTGTGGATACAGTTTGGAAATGATACAGCAGGAACTTCCATGAACCTGCAATTAAAGTGTCTCTTCATCCACCCAGTTGTCAGGATGAGTACCGAACGGAGAGGCTGGCGTGGCCAGGGCGGCCTCGTGGCAGGGAAGGGCGAGACCCCTCACCTTGGCCCCCATAGGTGAGCTCTCGGTCATCCCTCCGTGTGCCAGTCCCCTCACGGTGGATGGGCTCCAAAGCCTTGAGCTGAATGATTGTTCGAGGAAGCCCTCTCCTTAGCCTGGAGGCCAGTCCCGATCTTAGAGCAAGAACAGGTTAGGAACCCTTTCCTCCCTTGTCTTTGAGCAATGCCATGAAAATAAGACAGTCAAGAATACGGACTTCTGCAGTTGTACTGAAACAAGTCAGAGGATAAAGGTGGAGCAGCACCATTCCGTGGGGAAGCTCCCCGGGAGCCTCAGAGCCACTGAAGAGTTCGGGAGCAGGGCTAGCTGCTGGTGCTGGCCGGCTTCAGGGGCAGGGGGACTAGGCAGGATGTGACAGGAGGGGAAACAGACTTAACCGGTGCAGCAAAAACACCTGCCCAAATCGGGCATCTCCCTGTGCCCCCTGGGCGGGGAGATCTCGACCTGCACTTCAGTGATCTGTGTTTTCAGGGTGCAAAATGAAGAACACCAGGCAAGGACAAGATTTGCCCCTGAGCTTCTAGACGCTGCAGGAGTCTTGGCAAAGCCATTAGGAAATTGACGTTTGAGGCGCAGCCTCGTAAAAAGTGCGGCTAGCAAGGATGTCCTGTGCCCACCGATCCTGGCCCCCTGGGGAAGCAGCCTGCTCTGCCCACTCAGGAACTGGGGTGGCAGCTGTTCTCGGGAGCGTTCTGGAAACGGGCCACACGTGATCCAGTGGAAGGAACAGTGCTAGTCCCAGGCAGGAAAGCAGATAGCCCAAGTCGCTTGAGGAATACAGAACGGTAACACCTCTGTGTGCCAGCTGTCGGCAGTCGGGCCCGGCTGAAGGAAGGGGTCGTCACAGCTCAGGGAAAATCGGCCTCATCGGGCCAGCCACACAGTCCTGTTCTGTGGGGCCTGCGAGGGTCCCCGTCCCAAGCCAGGATTCCACCGGGGAAGGAACTGGGGGTGCGGCTCGGCTGCAGCTAAAACCGAGGGCATCCTCATTGCCAGGCGGTGGCTGTCAGCTGCCCTCACTTGCCAGGCCAGGCGACACTGTGCTTGTCTGGGACCAGGTGCCTGGCTTAAACAGGAGCAAAACAGGGGCCTTCAGCATCCACAGCTCCTTTCACAGGGCTAGGCCGACATTTCACTCCCTGTTTACCTGGGTAACGGAAGCTTGGGGGAAAAAAGGAAAGGCGTGCATTGGAGGAACGGTTGTGTTTCTTCCCTCCTGGAACACCGTTCAGAGTGGGACTGGTGCTGGGAGAGGAGGGAACGCTGGACTGACCAGGCGTTGTTACTGTGCCGGAGGACAGGTGGCCCGTGGGGGCTCTCTGACCGACTCGGAGGAGTTACATGGCAATTCACACTCAGCCTCCGGAGCAGGCGCCGGTGTGGGCCGGGCGCCCCACCTGTTAGCGCCTCGGTCGGTACCGGGTGTAGCAGGAGGAGCAGTATGTCTGCCGTGGTCCGTAGCTCCCTCTCCCAATTTCTAAGGGCATGATCTGCCTCGCGGTGGTGCCTGCATCTCCAGCGTGAACGCCCACAGACTTCTCAAGCAAAAAGCAGTTACGCAGAGACAGGCACTATCCATTCACTCAAAGCACAAGGGAGACTCAAGTTCAAAGCCAAAATCCCCTGCAGGGAATCTGAGTGACTTCAGCCCCTCAACTCGGCTTCTGCTGCAGCCTCCTGCCCCAGCCTGGAGCGTTTGAAAGGCTTCGGGGGCCACAGAATTTTCCGAAGGCCTGGCTGTGACCCCCAGGGTTTGTCTCCACGCGCCCTTCCCCCACTCCTCAGGCCCCAGGCCCCACCTCCTCAGTTCATTGGGCACGGAGAACACGCAGTCTGGACAGCAGAGAGAGTCAGCGCTTTAACCCGAGTCATCCGCCACCAGTTCTGTGGCGGAGACATCGCCAAGGATGTGGGGAGAAGTATCGTCCTGCGAAGGAGGAAAAAGGCCTGCTCACTCGTTAGATTAGACTGTGGGAACCACTAGCAACCTACTGGATACACCAATATTGCTGAAATGAAACGACATCGGGTACCCAAGAAACGTAGATAAGGAATTGAAAGGGGGAGGGGGGATGATTAAGGCACGTGTGTAGCCCTCGATCACCCCCTGGTGGCCACTGAGAGGCCTAGCTAGCTCCCGGCGGTTCCCAGTAAAAGACGGCAGGTGTCAGTTGTCGCAGGCGTTGTCATCGAAGCACCAGCTGACAGGTTTGATCCTGTCATCCCTCAGATGTTACTCAAATTGATTTAGCCAGTTTTTTATTATTGAAATCCATCAAAATCTATCACCACTTGCTTTTACCTGGGAGAGACAAGAAAATGCTTTAACGGTCTTACCCTGGGGATGCATAAAACCACCTCATCTACTACCTGCAACAATGTTATCAGAAGGAACTTAATTCAAAGTGGCGTACCTTAAACACAGACACCTGCCGATGGCCTCCAGAGCACAGGTGACTAAAACAGTGAGGGCTCCTAGACTGTCACGTGTCGGGGAACACGAGCCGGAATTGCACACGCACACTAATGAGCCTCTGCCGCACACCAACACACGGGTCAGTGTGCCTTTTTGCCTCCTGGAGACACACCCACTTGGCAGGTCGCGTGCAGACTGGCGGCCTCTGTTGGGAGGAGTGGTAACTGCATGCCCGGTCTCCAAGCCCACACACAGGCACCCCGCAGAGACACTTGTTTCCAGGCTGCGGCGATGAAGTGGGTCGTGCTCTTCTTGCGGGTGGAGGGTCTGGCCTGCAATTTGTAAAGAACAGGACATCTGTGCAGCACAGTAAAGTGAGGCGTGCCTGCCCACGAAGCTGTTCCATCCATCCATCCACCCTGGGGAACCCGGCACTGGACTCAGAAGCCCAGTCACTCATCAGTAACTCACCTTCACAAGTTGGGGGGCGGGGCGGGGCTGAGAGCCCGGTGGGAACCTGGAGATTGTACCTGAGGGGTTTGATTCTGCCTGAGTCAGTGTCAGCGGCACCAGATGGACACCTGGCCAGGGCCCCCCGGACAGGTAACGGGAGCTGTTTCTTCAGAAAATCTGCTGTCTCTAACAACGACCCTTTGACCCTTTCTGCGTTTCTACCAAGCATCGCCCCTCATGGTCTCCCTCCCCTTGCAACAAAGGTCAAGGTGGCCGGCCACCTTTGAACTCATGTGACCTAGAGCTCCAGGGGCTCTGCATGGGTCAGCTTGTGTGCTTTATACAGACTTCATGACCCAGCATGGATGCCTGGCCTCCCACCATCATTACACTCCGCCCCCATCCATCGCTACAAATGACCCTACATCTTCTCTTCTTCATACTCACCTTTATCCAGAATTATCCTGCTCATTGTTTGGTTTTGCTGGCTGACTTCCCACCTCCCCCACCCCCACCGCCATGTAAGGCACACAAAGATGCTCATAGGAGATGCTGCCAGGGCCTCCCCTCCCCCCACTGCTGCCCCCTTGGTGCCCCCTGTTCTCATGCTTGTTCACTGGTGCTCAACTGTGAGCATCTGTGACCTCTGCGGGAGGGTGTCCTGTGGCCCAGGAGAACCCGGGCCTGCCCAGGGCAGGATGGAAGCACAGGGAGTTAACACCAGCCCCCACTCCCTGCTTGAGCCGCCCTGCACCAGGGGCTGATGGGACAGAAGTGTCCGGCTCCCTCAGCCGCAGGTGGGAAAACTTGGAAGAGTCTTCTGCACTGGCTCCCAGAATTCTCCAGCAAGCTTGGACCTCCATGATGCGTAATGGTACCCAGTCAATATGGCACTCTCTGCCTTTCCGGGCCCATTTCTCCATACTTCCACCAGTGCGTTCTGGCATCACCTCCCAGATAAACTGCTTGAACTTACATTCATGTCACAGCCTCTGGGGAACCCCACTAAGAACACCTCGGTATGTCTCACCCCCAGTGCTTAGAACACAGGCTCTGGAACACAGTAGTTGTGCAGTAGATACGTGTCGAAGGAATGACTAAGTCTCCTCCGACCTCCGCTCGCCCTTTGGGAAAGTCAGCCTAATCACCCTGTCACAGAGCTGCGGAACAGAGCAGGGATCCCGTGCATCCCTGAAGTGGGCGACGGCTAAGGCGACTGTCGTGGGATTCTTCAAACGCAATTATTTCTGTCAAGCGCTTCCTTAATCCTACCCCCCAGGCTGTCTCCCCTGGAGTGGGGAAGAGGACAGAATTCGATTCCAGGGGAAAGAAAGCTGGCGGGATGCCTGGCGGGGGCCTGTTCCACCCGGGACTTGGGGAGCCCTGGGCTCTAGGACCCCCACCCGGCCCCCAGAGTCCTGTCCTACACTCCGCCAGCCACCACGCCGCACAGATGTGTGCCAGGCTGGCCCTGGTCCTTCAGACCCACTTCCATCCAGGCCCTTGTCACAGCACCTTTTTTTTCAGTTTTATTGAGATAGGACTGTCATCCATGAAATTCAACCAGAAAGTGTAGAGTCCACTGGGTTTTAGTATAACCAGGAAGGTCAGCGACCATCACCACCGTCCATTTCAGAACATCCTCATCGCCCGCAGAAGAAACCTTGTACCCACTTTGCATGTTTGCCTCTGGGAACATGTAGGTTTGGCTCTTACATTCGTCTCCGGCCCATTTTTAATTAAATTCTGTGGATCGGTGTAAATTGGGGATCTAAACTCATTCTTTTACACGTGGATATCCAGTTGTCCCCCATTGCCTGTTGGAAAGATGATCCTCCCCCCGCCCCACTGAATGGTCTTGGCACTCGTGTTGAAAACCAATCAGCTGCAAACGAGTGCATTTCTAGACTCTCGACTCTGTTCCATTGATCTGTGTATCTATTCTTAGGCCAGACCCGAGTTGTCTGAATTACTGTAGCTTTGCAGTGAGCTTGGAAATCAGAAAGGGTGCGTCCTTCATGGTTTCCTCTTTTTCCAGGTAGTTTTGGCTATTCAGGTCCCTTAAATGTCATCGAGTGATGAAGTGTCCCTTCACCCCCTGTGTCTGAGGCTTTGCCCTGTGTCCAGGCCTCTCTCAGGGACCTGGTGGGGAGGGCTTGATTCCAAGGTAAGGGACTGGCTCACGCATCTCCTCGGCTCGTAGCATCCCAGCCTGATCTGAAGGGCAGCAGAATACGCCACCCCAAAATATGCCACTCCGGGTTATTCTGAGCTAAAGACAGTTGAGGAGAAGCAGACACAAGACAAGCTCTCCATCCTCCCCCTGTTTTTCTAAATAATGTGGCACGGGAGTCATGGAGCCTAAAGAAGTTGCACACTGAACGGACAGATGTGGGTCAGCAGCTCACCCCGCTAACGTGGCACCTGCAGGGCCACGGCTCTCCCTCAGGTGCAGCAGGCTCCTGCCGAAGCCCCTAGCAGTAGAGCAGAGCCGCCCAGGAAGAGCAGGTGGGAGCCTGGTTAGAGGTGGCATTTCTGAGCCAGGCAGGAGAGGGAGCCCCGAGTGACAGGCCCCTCGGCCTCCAAGGCCCACAGGTAGGCAGGGCCGTGTTAGGGCCTGCGTCCCAGACCAGAGTTGCATCCAGGGTTTCCTCCTGAGTCACCAAGCACCTCCCACTCCATTCCGACAGGGAGAGGGAAAAATAGCCTTAGGAGTTGCCTTAGGGGCACGGGCAGTCTTGGTGTCCCCAGGATGTCTTGTCAGAGGGCCTGGGTTCTGCTGTCAGCTTGCTCTGTGACCGAGACAGGCTCCAAACCCCAATGTCTGGCCAAAACCCGTGCAGAACCTCATTCTGACTGCGTGAGGGTGAGGTTGGTGTCCTCAGTCCCAAAGCTCAGTGTCCTCGTCTGTCAAATGGGGGTGATGGTAACCTCGGAGACTCCCTGTGGGGGTCACCTGCACAGTATTTGGCACATAATAAGCATTTACTTTAATAAATGTTGCTATCATGTATCACAGGAGAAACACTGGCCACGTCAGCTTCACGGAAGTCAGTGGAGTGAGCGCACGGTGTGAAAACATGAGAGTGAGGGCTGCCGTGGAATTTCCATCGCGGAGCCTGGCCAGCCGAATCCCGGGGACCACGTGCACGAGGTTGGTGGCAGGGCACAGCACCCTGCGTGCTAGGGGCCTTTCGGGAACAAAGAGCGGGCTTTGACCGTGAGCTGCTTAGTCCCTGCAGCATTGCAGTCTAGGCTCCTGTCTCATTCTTATTTGCCCCTTTCCTCATTCTCCTTTCCTTGATCAGTGTTGCCAGAGGCTGATCAGTTTTTCATTTAAAAACAACAACAACCTCTGTGGCTTTCTTGACCCTCCTTATTGCATTTTTCATTTCCTGTTTCCTTCATTTCCGCCCTTGTCTTTACCTCTGCCTTCCTCCCACTTGCTTTGTTCTGTGCTTTTTGCAGCTTCCAAAGTTGGCTGCTTTGCTCATTAACTTTTAACTTTTCCTCTTTTCAACTGCAAGCACTTAAGGGTGTAAATTTCTCTGGCGCAGCCCCACCGGTCTTGATAGTACTTTAGTTGGCATTCGCTGAGAAACGTTTTCTAGTTCCCATTGGATACGCCGCCGCTCTCCACCCTGTGGGGAACTCGGGGCCTGCCCACCCCGCTCTGATCCGCAGGAGTGCGCACTGCGCTCGGCATCCTTCCGACTTTGGTTCATCCTCACTGCTCGTGTCTAACTCTCCTCCAATACTGTGTTGGGAGATATCAGGGGTTCATATATTTCCTGAAAGTAGCACTTCCTTTTCACTTTCTTATTCTTTTTGTTGTTTTTCTTTGTTACAGTGTGGCAGGGATATCATTCCTCTGTCTTAGCCACAAATCCCCAGGTGTAGTTTGTTCTTTTACTAGATTGAAATATATATATTTCTCTCTATATATTTCTATATATTAGGTGCATTACCCACATATGACCAGTAGATGATGCTATTGACCCGTTTAACGCCAGCTGATAACATTTTTCTACCCTAATCTGATTCCCGTTTGCTTGCTTTGAGTTTTAGAGAAAAGACCCAAGCTCCCAGGTGATGCTGGTGACGCGGGCCTGCCCGACACACTTTGAGTAGCATGGGTGTGTGGCAATAGTATAAGGACAGGAATCTGTGAGGTCGCTTCAGAGAAGCCCCAGGGTTTGGAAACGGAAGCCCTGCCTTCAAATCCAGGCTCCACCACTTCCCAGCTGTGTGACCTGGTCCAGCCCGCTGACCCCTGAGCGGCTCGGGTTGCTCAGCAGTAACTAGGGATAGGTCACCGAGGCTCACAGTGTCTACGATCAGGGTGGAATGAAGTGATGTGCATGTGGCACTGAGCTCAATGCCTTGCGGTGGAAGGAGCTGCCGTGTCCTTCAGAAATGTGAGCCTGGAGGCGATGAGAATACCGTGAGTATACGCGCTGAGGACCTTCAGGCTGTCATGGAAGCGACCCCAGAATCATCTTCCTGCCCGATGGGGAGAATTACCTGGGACACAGGGAACGCTCACCCACCCCGGAGACGCATCGCCTCCCAGATCCCCAGCATCTCCGGAGGGGAGGGCCTCGCCTTTTTAATGTGTGCTCAGCGGGATCCTTGAGATCCGGCAAACCAGAAACACTGGCTCACAGAATATCAAACCTATGGAAGCACCGGCCTCTGCTCTGGAAACTGGGAAAATACACCCTCCCTCTGCCTGGAATGGCAGCATTTTCCTGCTAGCCTTCATAAAGATGGGGTGAAAGGAAGCCCAGAGAAACGGCCCCTGACGCTCTAGGGAAAGATGGAGGAGGAAGAAAGCAGGGGTGACCAGTCACCAGACAGCCCCACTAACCTCGAAGGGATGTGCCATGCGGGGAGGTGGGGTGCGGGGAGGGAGGGGGCAGGACTTCCTGCTCAGGGCTGCACACTGGTCCTTGCCCGGGGCTGCTGCTTCTGGGAGCACGAGGAGAGGGAGGAGAGTCATTATGCAGGATCCCCGAGATACCACGATTTTGTGCAGGGCACTTTATCCATATCACGTCAAAATGTAACATAAGAATTCCCTAGCGATTCCACTTCTGGGAATTTATGCCAAGCAGAGAACCAGCCCGTGGGGCAAAATCGAACGCACACAGATGCTTGGCGCATTATTGCTTGCTACACTGGAAAGTGTAAAGCAACCAGCAGGAAACTGCGTGGTTTGATACACTCAGACCAAGGAGGATGTAGGTAGGCCGCGAGTGGGAGGCGACAACCTTCAGAAAGAGGACACGGCGATGCTGAGAGCGTGAAGGTGAGGCGGGCACGGGGGCGGGGTCAGGAGAGGTTGGCATGAGAGACAGGCAGGTCAGACGGGGCCTCGCAGGCCACACGCGTGTTATTCTGAGGCACTGCTGGGCTCTCGGCTGCCCGAGAGAGTCATTGCACGAAGCCAATGCGGCTGCTCCTGCCTGCCCCTCCCCCTGCAGAGCATCAGGAGGCCTGGCATGTAGCCAAGCTCCCCAAGTCCAGCTTTGGGATGAAGTAGGGGACGTGTGAGAAGGAGAGACGGCCAAGTTCACCCCAAGAAGACCAGGCTCCCCTGCAGAGTTGAGAGGAGGACACAGAAAGTGGGGTCGTGCTCAAAGGCACCAACTGTTAACAGCCAGGTTTGGTACCCAGGAATGTCTCCCTGCACCCCAACCACCAAGAAGGTCCTCATTGTTAGACAGTAACAAACGGAAACAAATGCACTTTAAGCTTCAGGGCCCTCCCCTGTCCAGGCCCCCAAGCCTAGAGTTGCATTCACACATTTTAATTTTCCTTCTGTAAAGAGCGTCCATAAAATTGCATAGGCCTCAGGTCCCTGCAGGTAGGGATGTCCCTGCTCCCAGAAATCGGAGCTGGGAAATAACCGAGCAGTTAGTAGCAGGCACTGCAGGCTCTGAGGGGATGAGCGATGGGTGAGCCAGAGACTCGTCGAAGCTGGGGTTACGGGGCATCACTGGGGGTGGGGGCTAACATGAAGGCGCCATTGCCCCCCAGGGCGGCGGCCAGGAGCAAATGGGTAAATGAGACCATGTGATCAGGGTCTGAGTGTGTGCTCAGCACAGAGTCAAGGTTGCTAAACTTTGTTACTATTCTTAACATTACGATTAGCATTGTTAGTACGGTTGATGGGACGGGGAAGACCTGTGAACTCCATTCGCTGCGGTGGGTCCCACTTCAGTCACTGGAAGGCCTGGCACACTGACGGTTTCTTTTGCAAATTTCCATGAAAGTCTTTCTACATCGCTCTGTCACATCCTTGAAATAAACAAACCCCACCTTGCAGTGGGAGAGGTCTGACGGGGCAGGCATTATCTCAGCGGTGCCTCCAGGTGAGGTGGGGCAGGAGACCCAACCCCCATTCCTCAGGGGAATGAGAGGGGACTGTGGCTGGAGGGGCCCCGACCTCCCCCAAAGTTCCGGAGCTAGCTCGGGATGAGGCCGAGACCCAAACCTAGAAGGTACTTTTCTGGTCTTCCAGTGGCTTCTCTGAGTAGTCAAGTCAGCTTGGCAGTGGATGGAAAGCCGGATTATCCGTCCCAGTTAAAAGTACTGAATAGTTTTCTCTGTGTCCTAATTATTTTCCCAAGAAAGGAGGGGAGTGGAGGGAGGGGTGCATGGTCACTGACTGTGGCATCACGAGGATTTGGGAGAGGGTGTTTCCCTGAAGCAGAGGCCTTCCAGAAACCCACACTTGGAGTCTTACTGAGTGTGGGGAGGGCACAGGGCAAGAGGAGAAGGCGAGGGTACATGGGTCTTGCCAAGCCCTGCACCCACCGGCTCAGACAGTCGTCCTGGGGCATCTTCCGCCCTGGCTTCCGTGTGCTTAACCAGGCGCCTTCCTGCCTTCATTTTCTTTACCTAGTGAGTACTCCTGCCCGGGGTCCTCTTGGCAGTTCTATTGCTTACTGCAGTTCTATTCCTTATTCCTAAAGCTGGCTTTAGGCAGTTTGAGAGTGTGGGTGGCAAGGCCCAGCTTCCCCGGGCCTGGCTCTGCTCTGGGTGGAAGTCCAAAGCTGCACCACTGAGAGTGCCCCCACTTGGCCGGGGGAGGGCAGCTGTGGGAATGGGCCCCACCCACTCCACACCCACACCAGCAGCAGGGAGGTCATCGGGCAGAATGCTCCCGTACACCTGTGAGAGTTGGTCTGTCACCCAGAAGCCGCTCCCACCTGGTGCTTGAAAGACGGCTGCTGGGGTCTCCCAGGAGGGCAGCCCGGAGTCAGGGAGCCCAAGCCGACTGTGAGCCCGAGCAGCAGCTCTGCACCTGCGACCCGGCCTCCGTGTCGGCTGTCAGTCTTTTTACTGCCATGTTCCTCTACGGTTTTGTCCCACAAAACTGCCCAGGGACAGTGATCACACATGAGCCAGGAGGGAGGTCCCACATCGCCAGGGGTCCTTGAGCTGCCCCTTTGAGCCACCCCCGCCCCTGCCTACACTAACTACCCAAGAGGAAACAGGCCGCTCCATCCACATGGAGTTGCACCTTTAATTAAACTTTAATTCACTCAGGCCTTGTCCCTGTGGCCACATGCTGTTGGGACTTGGCGCCACCGTGACCTGGACTCAGGCCAGAGCCTCACAGGAGAACAGCCAGGGGCAGCACAGGGTCAGAGTAGATTTTCCAGACTGTTCCAGCCAAGGCTCCGCTGAGGGAGCCAAGGAGAGCGCTCCCCCAGGAAGCCCGGGGCGGATCGTGCACGGGCAGAGGACACGTGCTTCCAGGAAATACCTGCCCCAACACACACACACACACACACACAGAGATTTAAATAAATTGAGATTATGCAATGACCCATTTAAACTCATCTCGTTTCTAATGGAAGTCGTCAAGATGAGAAGGAGAAAAGTGAGGTGTCCAACCCCTGACATGTACCAGGAGCTAACCTGGGGCCAGGCTCTGCAGGGAACCGAGATGAGATCAGCTTTCAGAAAGCAGCCCTCAACGGTGGCCCACCCACCGCGCACCTGGGGATCACCTGCAGTTCACCACCTGCCCAGGGCTCCCTACCCGAACCCGACATCTCTCTGGCTGGGGGGATCACCTCTGGCTGTGGAAGCATGGGGCATGTGAACGGGACGTCCATGAGTTAATGCCCCAGAAGGGGAGGAAACCCAGGACCGGGGCGGGTGGGTAATAAATGCCCCAGCTCCCTCACCTCTTGTCCACCTCGTCTCTCGGAGGGTCCTTAGTGGGAAGCAACGGCGCTTGCCCACGCTGGGCCCTGCTCCTTAATCCGCCCTGTATTGGCATCCATCCTTTTCTGACTACTGCCTTCCCTTACCAGGCCTTTGTGAATCACTCTTCGAATACACTGCTTGTACCCAAATCCTTGTCCCAGCATCTGCTTTTGGAGGAACTCAAACCAAGACTCTGCTTTGCTCTTGGTCTCAGTAGTGGCCACATCTCCAGGTCAGCCTCACTGAAAGTGAGCGTCTCAATCTCAAATACCTACAGGCCCAAACCAACACGTGCAGACGCCAGGTGCGGCCCGGGGTTCCCGGAGGGCCCTGTCCTCTCTCACAGGTAGCTGCTGCCCACGGGCGACCTTTTCCAGGACGGTTGAAGTTGAGTGGCGAGACCAGAAGGCATGTTATGGAGAGGTGAGAAAAGGATTGGAGGTGGGGTAATAAACAAAGCCAGTAGAGATGGTTCTTTCCGGACCAGAAAGACAGCATAGTTCTTGAGGTCAGAGAAGTGTTTTAGGTTATCAAGTCTGAGAACACTTGTGTGCACCGAGGAAAGATCCAGCCATGAAGCAGAGGTTGAAGACGGAGGAGAAAGGTGGGGTGACTGAGACGAGGGTGAGAACCGATTTTCAGCTGAGGAAAGTCCAGCATTCTCTGAAGTGGGGGTGGGGGACTTAAGGGCGTGGGGTGCGTGACACCCTCAAGTAGGCATCCTGAAGTACCCCAAGGTGGAGAGACTCATTCCTTTGAAAGTAACAGTTATTAGGTATTTTTATTATCTAATGACAAAGTTGATAACGTGCTTACTGTAGAGATGTTGGAAATGCAGAAAAGCACAACGAAGAAAATAAACATTTCCTGCTACCCCACCACTTAGAGATAACCATGGTTTATTTTCGCATCTATACCTTCGAACTGGGGTTATGCTGTGCATGCTGTTTTGCAGTCTCATATTTTTACATCACAGCATGTCATAAACATTAAGATATGATTAGTTACAGGCACATTGCATTTTCCAGAGAGATCTGCACCAGCCCGCGTGCCCTTCCTGCAATGGGTCACTGACATGCCCCCGTCGAGAGCTGGGGTCTTTGTTTCTCCCTCTGAGCCCGGCCAGATTTTGTGTAACTGCCACGGTCGACAGAATGTGGCGTAGATCGTGGTGTGTGACCTCCACGGCTGGGTCGTCAAAGGCTCCTGCCTGGCTCTCTTTCTTTCTTTTCAACTTTGGAATCAAGCCACCGAATCCGGAGGAAGTCCCACTGCATGGAAAGACCATGTGGGAATGTTCCAGCTGATGTACCCAGCTGAATCTCTTAGCTAATCATCAGTATCTGCCAATATGGGAGGAAACAAGATTTCAGATGATTCCAGCCTTTAAACTCTCCAGCTGGGGCCCCAACTCCTGCGAAGCAGAGATAAGCCCTCTTCATTCCATCCTGTCTGAACCCCTGGCCACAGAAACCGGGAGAGGCAATTAAATGTTGGTAGGTAGCTCAAGTGGTGTTACGTTGCATAAACCCATAATACTTCTCCTTTCCTGGGATTTAAGTTGTCTCCAACTTTTTGTTATTATATACAACACTGAAATGAGCCTCCCTATAGCTGATTCTTAGCCTAATTAATTGTCTGTTTCCTAAGAATCATCTTAGAACAGTGCCACAACTAGGTCAAAGGCTACGATCACTTAAAGGGCTCTGGATGCACATCGCCAGCTCGCTTCCTGGAACGGCCGAGTCAGTTTACGTTCCCGTCGGCGGGGGACGAGAATGTGGGAATGCACCCAATGAGTTATTCTTAGTCACCATCCTCTGGCAACAGCTCTTTTCTCTTCCTCAAACTGCCAGCCCCACCTTTGTCGGCCACTTGTCGAGGTGTACGGTTCTGGGGATCGGCGACTTGGTGGTGGACGCCCTGTTTGGGAGTTGTTCGGGGCCAGGAGAGGACAGGCCTGCTTCTGGGGGCACCGTGGGGCCTGTGGCTTTGCCCAGGTCAGGGGGTCCTGGGAGGGCCACTGAGGTTGATGCCACTGCATCCAGAGATGCTTCCTGCTGCTGGTTGGAGCCTGGGACCGCAGCTCCGACCGCAGCGGTAAACCCAGGAAACACGCCTGCCCCGGGGCCTGCTTCTAAACGGGGCTGGTAATAAGGACGGGAGTATCCTGTCCTATTTTGTTGTTGTTGTTGAGATGAAATCCACATAACATAAAACCAACCATTTTAAAGTGGTAAATTCAGCGGCACTTATGCAAAATTCACAATGTTCTACAACTGCCTCCTCTGTCTAGCCCCAAACATTTTTATTTTCCAGAAAGGAGACCCCAACCCCAAGAAGCAATCCCCCCCCACTTACTTTTGCCCCCAGTGCCTGGCAACCGCCAACCTATTCTCTGCCCCATGAGTGCGTTTGTCCCAGTATTCCATAAAGGGAGTCCCGTAGTAGGTCATGGTTGTGTTCGGCTTTTTCTCACGAAACATAGTGTGTTTGAGGCTTGCCCAGGCTGTGGCAGCATGGGTCAGCACTTCATCCCTTTGTGGCTGTACGGCATTCCATTGCGTGGATACACCGCAGCCTGTTTGTGGGCGTCTGGGTGGTTTCTCAGCCTTTTCACCAAGTACGTGTATTGGAACTTGTCCCACACGTATCGTCATTCCTTGTCCCTTCTCTGACTGAATTATCACAAGTTCTTGACTCAGTTATCAAGGAATATTCATCACTCTGTAATTCACCCCTACGGACCACCTGAGTCCTTCTTAAAGCCTCCTTTAACCTGACTTGGAATTGATCTGCCCCATGTACTTTGAAAGAAAAACCAAAACCTCCCCTCAGAGTCTATCAGGCAGCTCGTTCTTGTGCGTGTGTTTGTTTTGTTTTGTTTTGTTTTGATAGAATCACTGTAAAGAAAATATTCACACGGAGCCGAGGCCAGCCACCACATCCGAGCAGGCATGTCTGACTGAGCTGGAGAAATCTGGGCCAAATGAACGGGTCCCCTGAGATCGATCCCATGTTGCCTGCTCTCCTTTTCGCTTCCACATGCTTTGGTGGGCCGAGCACTTAACTAAAAAGGGGGGGGGAAAGCCAGCTGTTTGAGTGTTAGAGCAAAGTCACCAAGGAAAAAGTCAGCGGCACTGTCTCTGCCCAGCCTGTCTTCCCCCAGAGGCCTCCACACAGGCTTTGGAAACTCGAGGAAGGAGCCGTGGCCGACGCATCGGAATTAAGGCCTTGTGGCTCATTCACTTATTCCCCCCAAGAATCTGCTCCCATGGAGGGCTAAATGTACTGTATTCTCTGGTCCATCTTACCTAGTGAGAGAACGTTTATTAACGCTTAAGAATAACAACATTTCTGTGGCCACATTTTACTGATCTTTCCTAGGTTTTGTCGTTAATGAGTAAACATCAACCATCAACGTCTCAATCTATTGAACAATTTAAAGCAAATTTATCTAAACCATATGACTCCTATTTCCTGTCCGAAGTAAACACTAGGCAAATTGTAGAAGATTCTGCGTAGTATTTTCTGGTCCCAGAGATCGAGTAGAGCGTTTTGGTCTGGCTGAGGTTTTTCAGGCGCTGATGAAAGATGTGGATAAGAAGCCTGAGGACTGATACCTCCCCTGGGTGAGCATCTCTCAATTGGCAACAAAAACCTGAAGATTTCAGAGGTAAGCTGTCTCCTCCCATCCCCTGCTGTTTGGGGTATGGGCTATCATAGGGATAGGGGTAGGTCGAAAGGGAATACATTCTGCGCTATAAATAGAAGCATATATTATTAGTCTAGAGTGTTTCGGTTATATATGCCAGAAACATATAACACATTAGCTGAAGCCTGAAAGATGATTTATTGGTTCATCAAACCAGAGCTTCGTGGCTACAGCTGTCTGCACTCACAGCTGGACCTAGGAGCTCACCCTGCATCACCCACTCTGCCTCCCTCTGTGTGGTCCTCACGGTTAGGCAGTGGCTGGGGTGGGCAGCTCCACCCGACCCAAAGCAAGGAGAGGGGCAGTTCCCCAGAACAGAAGCCAGAATCTCGGGGTAGACAAGAACACAAGACTCTCCCGCGAGAAGTCGTCCAAGTGACCTCCATGAATCTCGCCCCGAGGTGCCCCGTCGCCTGCTCTCAGGGCGCCTCCGAGCACCCGCTCCGTGCTGAGCCTGGTGCTGAGTGACGGGGATACGCCGGTGAGCACAGCACTCTCTGCCCTCCTGGAGCTGGTGTGTTAAGGTCAATACACTTCTTTATGACTCCAGCCAGACTAGCCTCTGTCATGAATCCACACAACAGCTGGTTGGGGAGTGTCATGGGCCAGATTGCCTCCAGGCAGAGCCTGAGACAAGGACTGGGTACGTATGATTTTCGGAGGAGCAGTGTCCTTAGGGGAAAGGAGGGAGAGGGAAACACTGGAGCAGGGTGAGGAGCTAAGCAGAAATGGGGTCTCGGCAGGACTCAGCTTCGGCCTGGTCCCGGAGCTCTGGCGCACGAGCTGTACCGTGGAGTCGGTCCCAGCTCCAGGCAAGAGGGCTGGCCTTTGGTGCCCCCGTGCCAGTCCCTCCCTGGCTGTGGGCCGCCCCGGGTGGGCTGCGGGTGTAACATTCCAGGCCAAGTGGCTCCTATTCTGCCAGGACAACTCTCTGAGGTGGGCAGCTGTGAGTCACGAGTGGCCTACACTCCCAGCAGCTGGGGTTGGGTCTGCTGGCCTGGCGAAGGCATCCGCGTAGGGGGTGGGCACCAACAGTGTCCATTACAAAGGGGACGCTGTTGGCTGCCTTTTCAGTGTAGTGTGTAAGGCCTGTTGACATACTGGATAGCAGCTTTCTTCAATTCTTCAATTATTCAATTAGTTAAACGATACGACCAGAGAGCGAAATAATGGAAATAATAATAAGATGAAGAAATGAATCAAAACTCCCTTTAAACCTTTCCCAAGGAACTTGGTGCTTCTCTTAGAAAAAAATAATCATAGAACGAAGGCCACTTTGTAAGCTGAGTCTTTCTCAACGACACCCAGGGTATGGAAGGAAGTTAAGGGAATGAGATTGGGTCACATAAGATGTGCTCAGTGGGTGGAGAGGGCCGTGTCTACCAGGCGCTCTCTGCCCCCTAAACACAGAAGCTCTGCCCGATAAAGTCGGGACAATTGCAGCCATTAATCGTCTGTAACTGAACGCGTGTAATGGAATAGAATGGGAGCTGAAAACTCCAAATCTGATTTGTCAGTAATGGACGAAACACTCCATCTAGAGCGCCATCCGCTGCAGGTAGACAGCAAGCAGTATCTTATGCTTTCTTCAGTTCCAAATGGCATCACTCATCAGAAACTGCGGCTTCACTGACCGCAAAGACTTTGCAGGCATTAAGGAGATGTTGAGCCACCCACGGCTCGCCTTGAGAGAGAACAGGAAGCCTCGGGAGCCCAGAGTCACGTGGCTGTCAGGGCAAGGATGGGTGGCTTGCACCCAAGGACAGGAGAAATGGCACCGCTGAGCGTTGTGTGAGGGACGAACGTGAACACACACACACCGCGCTCCCTCTTACACACGCAGCACTCCCTGCTCCTCCGTCGTATTTGTGGGTGTAACTTCACCAGGAGGGAGACTTCTGCCCGGGAAAGTAGCTTAAACGTTCATTACGTGAACTTCCTTAAAGACATGTCCGTGCCGCCCTGGGAAGTATCAGCAGAAAGCTTACTCCCTAAAATGCTTCAAGTCCAATTCTAAGCCATTGCGTTATGCTCTTGACCCAATTCTAATCAAGCATCTCCCTAAAGACTTCAAATTCTCAATAACCCCAGCTTTGCCTTTGCCTCTTGTCGGCCCAGCAGAGCTCTCTTGCCCTGGTGTGTTTCCGTGTCTCTCACTGTCAAACCAGAGCTCCCATCAAGGTCAAGGTGGCCCTCCATGACTCTCCTTTCAGGCTTCGGCCACTGCTCCCTCCCTCACCCATTCACCCATTTCTGTCTAGTAGTGAGACTGCCCCTTGCATCTCCCTCTGCCCTGACCACAGCTTTGTGCAGAGTGCTTTGTTAAACCATTCTAGAATTATGCAATTTGGAATGGACCAATTGTTTCCTGACTGTAGCAACACCCCCAAATTTTTAAAAAAAATTTAAAGTATTTTGGCAAGCCTCATCAAGAAAAAAAAGAAAATACATGCACATTAATATCAGTGAGGAGAAATGATTGCAAATATGGAAGAGTTTTTAAAGGATAAGCAAATTATATGAAACGCCATGTGAACAAATTTGGAAAACTGGAAAAAAAATGAATAATTCCCTAGGGCCAATGATAAAAATTGGTTTAAGAAAAAGAAAACAACCAGAAAAGGCAGCTAAAGATCTGCCCTACACAAGACACCGGGGGCTAAGCGATTAAATAGCACAAGAGAACTTCCACGTTACGTAAACTGCGCTACAACTGAGCTGAGATGGGCAAACCAGAAGGAGATGGGCATCTTCCCAACGCAGCCATGATCCTGGCATAAATCCTGGTAGTGAATCAGAAGAAAATGATCCATCGATTCTACTTAGGAATATGGATGAAAAACTATCCTAATAGAATACTAGCAAATTGAGCCTAGCAGTGGATTCAAAGAATAATATATTATGGGTTCATTCCCAAAATGGAAAGATGATTCAACATTATCTATTACTGTAACTCAGTGTAGCAAGGGATTAACGGGGAGAATTACTGTCTCACTAGATGCTGAAAAACCATTTGACAAAACTCAACACCTATTCCTGTATTAGTTTGTTAAAAAAAGCATCTCCTGGTAAAACAGAAATTAAAGGAAACTCCCTTGACTTGACGATGTGCAGCTTCTAGAAATTTGCAGCCAGCAAGAAGGGAGGAGGAATTAGCCATATAGCACAGAACTCAAAGAAGCAGGGCCTTTGGATTTTTCAATTGAATTTATTTATAGTAGGTAATGTTTTATGCTTTAAAATTCAAAAGACATAAAATGGTGTAGAGTGAAAACCTCTTCCCCGGGCCGTCTGCCAGCCACCCAGTTGCCCTCCCAATAAACAAAGAATATCATGGCCTTGGTTATCCTTCCAAGACCAGTCTGTGCATTTGCTAGCAAATTCTCAAGTATTTGTTTTGCAGTGGTAGTAAACACTAGTTCTTATTTTTTGTAACATATTGTTCCATACTGGTACCTGCAAAGCTTCTTTATTTTTTTTCCTGGAGAGAAAGCATCACATTAGATCAAAATTGCATACATTTACTCACCTAGCCCTCCCCTGAGAGACACTTAGGTTGTTCCAGACTTTTGCCGTGACAAACAATGCTGCCGTTACTAAGCTTTACACGTGTGTCATTTTGTGTATGTGTGTATGTATATGTAGGATTGTGTAGTAAAGAATTTGGCCTTGCCCAAAGAGACGGTCTGCCATTTGCCCTCCGCTTCTGAAAGGCACTCTGCGCTATCCTCGATAGGAGAGTCTTTGTTCGGGGCTTGGACCTGCCCTAAGGACCAACCACGTGACTTAGGATGAGGGTTTCGGGTCACACAGCATTGCTTAACCTGGGCCCTGCATTCAAATCTTAATTGCCTGTTTTTGTGGTTCAGGTTCTTAATTCATCTGAATGTGGTATGAGATGTATTTTATTTCTTTCTCTTTCAAAAAGTGTGATTCAGCTGCCTTTTACTTTGGAAAGCTGCCTGCTTGCTTTATTCCCCGAGGATCAGACGCTCTTGACAAGACAGAAGAGAGCTCCCAGGCCTCGTCTGAGTAAGTCACACTGCACACCCGTCCCAGAGGAGGAGGCTGTCCACTCTCTTAGAGACCCGTGCCTACTCCTAACGGTGCGGCAAGCCCCATGCCTCCCGCCCCTTCTCTCCGTATAATTTCCCTTCTCTTTTTTCCACTTTGACTGTGGATGTTACCAGAGACTTTTCATCTTATTTCTGGTTACTGCACTTCCTGATTTCTCCCCTACCGTATCTGTCCCTCCCTCATCCCTTGAGGCTCTTACAGCTGTGGCCCACCTCCCCCCACTGCTTATGCCCACTCCTACAGCCCACCTGGTCCACCTGGAGGGTCTAGGAGCCACCTGACCCTTGGGGACAGTTCCTCTCACCTTGTCAGAGCTACTCAGTGAGTTGTTTTGGTCCAAGAAAAGTCAAGGAGCACATTCAGTCACATTTCCAGAAACTTCCTAGGAAAAGAGTTGCAGAATGTCATTGTGGACAGCTCTTGACACCTTTAATAATTCATTGCATGGACCCAATCAGAGTGGAAACTGGACTTTATTTCAGTTCTGTAAATACCCGTGAGACCCTAGGCCAGCTGCCCAGTTTCACTGGGCCCCAGCTGGAAAGATAACTTCGAAGGGAGTTTCTGGCTCCAGAATGTATAATTCCAAGTCCTTTGGTTACTTGGGATCACAAAAAACAAAGAGCATCTCACCCACGAGCTCCTGTCGGCCTCACTCCTCCTGTCTACGGTTTCTGAACGTAGCTTGGCGCAGACACGTGACAGGCAGTCAAAAAGTTTTGGTGTTTGAGTGAATGAATAAATGAATACACAGAGGGTGTTAACAGACTCCCTACTTGGTGGTGGATGTGGCCAGTGACACGACAGTCACGGAGGTGCAAGGACTAACTTCTCTCATCTCCTCTACAATTAAGCAGGGCAGCCTTTGAGATCTTATTCCTCTTCCCCATCCCTCCCCCCGCCTCCAGCTCCTCCACCTGCTGAACCTCATCCTTGGGAATGAATCCTCAGGGCCCTGGGGACAGTGCTTCACACGCACTGGATGAAACACGCTGTGCTTAATAACCAGCGAGGCTGCCCCCGAGCTTCATCTTGTCTTTCCCAATATCTGTAATTGACTCTTAGGAAAGCCAGCAGCCAAACTTACCATTAGCTCTGGGAGACAGTTCTATTGTCCAGTGTAAGGGCAGAACCCTTGGCTTGAAGTCAGCATTCCTCTGATTCACACAGAGAGGCAGCAAATATCAGAAAATGAAATCTAAGGCTCATGACAATGACAAGGGAGAAAAAGTGGTAGTTATTGTAAATTTGTTGGCTTTTAATTTAATTACATGCTTAGGTTTTTTAAAAAAAAATATAGAATGCTTCACGAATTTGCATGTCATCCTTGTGCAGGGGCCAGGCTAATACTCTCTGTATCGTCCCAATTTTAGTGTCCATGCTGCCGAAGAGAGTACGGTCTTGTTTTGTTTTGTGTTGTTTTCAGAAAAACTGTCATTAAAGCAAAGGTGACTATTGATGATCTCAAGAAATTATGACATTGTATTAATTTTCCACAAAAGCCACTTTATTGCATTGAGTTTAAACGTGTTCTATCGGACCATGAGAGCTACATACCTCTGCAGATTTTCTTTTTGCCTTACTTCCCTTTAAACTAACATTTCTTTTAATAAAACCAATACAAGCAAATGATCTTTGGAACAATACACAAGGAAAAAAGTGCTGGTTGCCTTGGCAAAGGAGAAGTAGATGGGAAGGTGCAGAAAAGAAGGCAGACTTTTTACTGTACCATTTGAATTTTGAAACATATGAACATACTTTCTATTATAAAAATTAATAATAAGGTAACACAGGCACATAATGCAAAAATTAATAGTATTAAAAGACAGGTCTCTGCCCTCCCTCTCCCCACCCCACCCTACCCCGTCCTTCAGAAACCTCATTTTCAACCCTTTTGGCAGCTGCTTCTTCTCCGTATTCTCACATTTTTAAGTTGGATGTTCTTATCGATACTTCTAACTTTATCAGTTCTAGAGAGTGTTTGTTAATTTCTAATCATGGCGTTTGGGAATTTAGTTCTCTTATACCCCATGACCTTCTGCTTTCCTGGCTTCTTCTTCACAATATGGTTATATAATCGCTTTTTGATTTAAAAAATAGCCAACATACGTTGTGGTCACTGGTGAGCCAAGTGGTTCTATGATCTACTTCTTCCTCTTACAGCTTTCTATTTTTCCCCAGTTTTTATTTGCTCAGTTTTCTGTGATTTTTTTCAGGTAATCCAACAGATCTGTTCCATGTCTAACAGTCATTTTTCCAAACGCCCAAGCACCTTGAATTTCCCCCAGAATGTTTTTTTTTTTATTCTGCCCTCCTGAGATTATCAAGGCTGGTCATCAGCGGCAGCCTCCGAGGTGGTTCGCTCCCTTCCTAAGGGCCTTTGTTCACCCCAGCTCTCCACCGAGACTCTGTTACCAGCACAGTCCTACTTGGAAAAAGGTCAGTTAAGTCCTGTTTCCTCCGGGGAGGTGCCCGCCCCTCCAGGGGGCCGCCCCAACACTCTGCCCTTCCCTTTGAACTTCCTCTCCTGCTTCTCAAGGAAAGTGAAGCTCCAGGTATAAATATGTTTCATCCACGCGAGAACACATTTCAGCGTCACCAGCTGGCTTCAGCAGCAGACAAGTGTTCGTTTATGTGCCTAGTGCCATAGCGATGCCCAGCATCAGACACATTCCCTAAAGTCGAAGACTTTGCGGTTGGGTTTATCTACCATAGAGGTGAACAGTCACTAATAGTCAATAAGAGCTACAATACTGTTCTTTCGCTTTCCACCTCTGATGGGTATTTCTTTCATACCTTAAACGTAATAGTCTTTGCCCAGTTTTCTATTTGTTCTTTCCTTCTGTCTCTTGCCTCTGTTACCCTGTGTAAACACGAACATCTTACCGCATAATCTGACTATCTTTGTAATTTGAGGGGAAACTCATTTCTCCTCCAAAACTTTCTATCTGCATAACCTTTCACAAGTTGGTTCATCTTATTACATTTCAGTTTCTTCATTTGTAAAATGAAAATGATAGTACAAATTATCTATTAAGTTTGTTGTGAGCATTAAATGGGAAGACCCATGGGAAGAATTTAGCATATTTCCTAACATTTGGTAAGCAGTCAATAAATACTAGCTATTGCTTGTATATTGGAATTATTACTTTATTTTCCTTATCTTTGGTCTAGAAGAGAATCTCGGTGCATGATTTCACCGTCTTCTAGTATTCAGTGTTACTATGAGGAAGTCTGAAAGCAATCTGATTTCCACTCCTTTGTAAGTGAACTAGCTGTGCTCTCTCTCGCCAATCTTCTCTCCATCATCAACGTTTTGAAAATTCACAATGAAGCGCTTGTCTGCCTCTTTTCTCATCTATTGTGCTGGGCCCTCAATTTAGCACTTTCAACCCAGACCTTATTTTTCTCCAAATTGGGGAGTTTTCTTATGTTACTTCTTACTTTCTCTCCCCCCATTGCCCCGGCTCTATCCCTGAATCCTGCAACAAACACCACAGGATTGTTGAGCATTCAAACCCCCCAGTAGGTAGAGGGTCTCTGGGCACAAAATTTAATTTTAATCTTTTACCTTTTTAAAGAAGTGTATGTAAAAGATGAGTAACCCAATAGAAAAACATGAGTAAATGATACGTACTCCCAGTTCACCAAAACAAACGAGAACAGCACATGGCCAATAAAATATAAAACAATGCTAAAAATTATTGTCAGTGCTCGGATAAGGTTACATCATTCTATCTTTGTTATAAGAATAAAGGTGGAAAATTTTAAATTTCCCCAGATTTTATATTCTCACTGTTTGTTTGTTTTTTTCCTCAAGTCAACAAATGTCTCTCCCTGGGCCCATCATAATTTTTTCCAGTATCAGCAGAGCAAGGTAGGCCTACAACTTCAAAACAAAAACCAACTCAAAGACAGAAGAGCCTAAATATATTCACTTCTTTAGTCTTCCTGCCTGTCTTCTCTTCTTCCCATTACCCACAGTCTGGTGTATTTTAGTATTGGGTTCATGCTAATATCTGTGCTGTCCGTGAAATCACCGATGTCGTCTTCACTGTGGTGGCGGCAGAGCCTGACATTTCTGTATTTAGCAGCAACACAATACCTCACAAGTAAAACTAACATTTTAAAAATTGAAAGGCGAGGCCAGCAGGCCACATGTCACCTCTTCTGACTTTGCTCTGGAATCATGTTTAAATTACATTATTCAAAGGAATGCGGTTAGCTCTCTCCTCTTCTCTGCAAAGAGTGAGAGGAGACAAAGGGATGTAAAAACGGAGGACCATGAGGAGGGCCTGGAGGATGAAGTGTGGTCCATCCACCTCAGAATTTTGTCTCCCTGTCATCTTCTAGACTGTAGGGTGGGACCCCAAAGAGTCTGTCGCAGTCCTGTCTCATCAACATGTGGCGTAACCAGCATTCCTGATTGTATCTGAACCCATTTTAAGACCTTTGTATTACTTTGGAAAGTCCCACCTATAGTCTTATCAAATCCTTTGTGATACACCCATATCATAATAATTTATTGAATGTCTACATTGTCCTAGGCACTGTTCTAGGAACTTTTCATGCATTAGTGAACAAAATTAAGATCCCTACCATTCTGGAGACTTGATTCAATATCACTTATATGTGACTAAGGAAGAGTCAGGTCGAGTTGAGTATAATTGAATGGTTGGCAGGCATGTTACATTAAGCAGACACTTCTATTAGTCAGGTTAGGCTAGACTGTGCCGAGATAACAAACCATCCCTGCAATTTCAATGGCTTAACATAACACCAGGTTATTTCTGACTCACTCCCTGTCCACTGTGGGTTGGAGGTGCTGTGCTCCGTGTAGACACTTGGGAACCCAGACTTCCGAAAGCATCGCCACCTGGTAGCTGCACCAGTGAGAACATACGACTTCTTCAGTCTCCCTAACTGGGAAGGAGTAAGCTGGAGAGTCACACACTGGCTTTACAATGAAATGTCCCATACCAGGGACAGAGGCTCCTTCCATTTATACTCAACGGCCCAAACCAAGCACAAGGCCCCACTTACCTTCAAGGGAACTAGGAAACACGGGGCAGCCTGAGGCTATTCATGAGCCGTATATGTCCCTTCCACAAAACTTATTTCATATCTGTTGATTTTGTTTTGCAGTTTTCCTTTTATGTTTTTGAGCCAATAAATGTTCTTTCAGGCCATGAATATTTGCATGAAGAGCCACATGCTCTGAGCACTGTTCTGTAATTATAATAGTTTGTGTTTACTGATAGCTTGTTGTATGCCAGGCACCTTATAGGAACTTCTGTGTGTGTGTGTGTGTGTGTGTCTGTGCAGCGCATTCCCACCAGCCCTGTAACATAGGTACGGTCCCTGCCCCCCTCCTGCAGCTGAGAAAATGGAAGCACAGAGAGGGCGAGTCACCCAGCTAGTAAACGGCAGTGCCCAAATTTGTACCTCCTGGTTACAGTGCCTTTTAAGACACGAGGGATAACACAGCTGTGGGACTTTCAGTACTTATCTTGTCTGCCTGTACCAACATTTATGGTCGCAATAATGAAAGAGCAGAGAAAAGAACGGGGAAAAACAGGACTCCTCCTGCCCAATTCAAGACCAGTAGCGAGCCCTTCTTGTTTACTTTTGGGTGTGTTTCTACCCAGCACAAGACTATAAAGAGATAGGAGAAACAGGCGAGGGCCCTCACCCTTCAAAAGCTTGGCATTTCCATCCCCGCTGCAGTCTGCCTTCTGATCCAATGAGATAAAACACTCACGCAGCCAGAGCTCTCCCAGTGGGGTTCATTTGGTTTCCGAAGGCACATCTAATGTGGTTAAAGAGTGGAAGTCATTAAATAGAAAAAGCGCACCAAGGTAACGACCTTCATTATTGTGCCCAAAGCAAACACAAATGTCGTCAGTTCACTCGAGATGGTGCCTTACCCCAAACCTGGCGATTAGAGCTCTGGAGGGCATCCGTGACTCAGCACACCCTCTCACCAACCTGTGCTCGACGTCTGGGTTTCCTTTGCTGTGGCACCAAGGCGGGCAAACAAGGCTCAGTCACACGCAAGCGTGCGTTAGCTCGTGCGCACTCATTCGAGAGCAGCGCTTTCCAACCCCTTTCATCTTGTGGCACGCATAATCTCAGTACCGAAATTCTGCGGCCCACCCAAACAGCTATTTTTGGCCGATCCGACAAAAAAAAGTTGGTATAATTTTGATTCATTCACACGGGGCAGCTACTGTTGTATTGGCTGTTGTCATTGTTTTTTTTTAATTTGACAGTCTAAGGGGAAAGAGGTCAGTGCCCCTGACTAAATAGTCAGGTACTGCATATTTTAAAAATTGCTGCAGCACAGCAGTTGAAAATCGCTGACCTAGAGTAAGAAGCCCCACTCCAGAGCCCGGGCTGTGCCGCTCCATTTATATAAAGTTCAAGAACAGGCAAAACTTATTTATGGTAACAGATGTCAGAATAATGATTTATCTTTGGAAGAGGTACCAGGGAGCGTTCTGGAGTGATGGAAATGTTCTGTGTCTTGCACTAGCTGGTGTTTACAGATTAAACATTCATCAAACGAAATGCTAAGATTTGTGCATTTTACTGTGTCTACAGTAGACCTTGTAAATGTACTGTATTCACCTCTCTCACTAGAAATCACTAACCAGACAGTACGTGATTCCGCCGTACTGGGGTCAGACAAACCAGGAGTCGCCTGTACATACATCGAAATCACTTAATCTCTCTAAACCCCAACTTCTATATTCTTAAGGAAAAAAAAATGCCAGTCACTATGCCTACCTTCAGGTGTGCCTACATACACACCCCTTGGCCCTAAACGCAAAAAGCTCTATTTATGTTTATGAATCCACATGTATATCAGAAACCTTGTGGCCCATCAGTACTGGTAACAAATCAATGGCATCCAACAACTGGTCCACAGTTCCTAAAGGAAGGAAGAACTTAATTTTCAAACAGTCTCGGAGGTGAGTGGGGAGGGGCTCAAGGAGGTGCATGCCCGGAAGTGCCAGCTTGGAAGTGAATCCTGCAGAAGTTTCTGAGATAAAAAGAGCAAGCAGTGGGGAGCGAGGGGAACCCGGCCGCTCTGGAAGCCTGTGTGCTGAGCCCGGCCCAGGCCGCTGTGTTGGGGGTGGGGGTGGGGGGGCAGACTACACAGGGCAAAACTCCAAGCTGCAGTTCTCGTGAACGGCGCCCCCCGCGGCTGTGCTGGGCAGGGTCGCGGAGGGAGGCACCATCGGAAGGCTGAGGTCTCCTCGATGAAGGAACCACCTTCTTCAGAAGAAAATCTTCTCAGGCCAGAATCTCCCCTTGGCTGCTGCATCAGCCCTTCACCTGGTGAGTTCTCTAAAGGGCAAAACTTATCACCGCAGCGGGACTTGGTTCCCTCCCTATCTGAGTGTCCCGTTTCATTCACCTCTCCGGGAAACGTGCCAGGGAAACTGAAAGGCCGTGGTGGCGCCTGGACACCACAGCGGCGAAGGTGTGAATCCCTGCGACTGTACTTGGGGGGGGGCGGTCCCCTGCTCCCAGCCCTGTTAGTGACCCCGCCCCATGGTATCTGGAGTAGGTATTGAGTGAGGAACCTCTAACTGTGGCTGATTTGGAGTTTTGATACGTATAGCACAACCGTGATACAAACAAATTTTTTTTAAAAGATTTTATTTATTTACTTTTAGAGAGGGGAAGGGAGGGAGAAGGAGAGAGAGAGAAACATCAATGTGTGGTTGCATCTCATGTGGTCCCCACTGGGGACGTGGCCTGCAACCCAGGCATGTGCCCTGATTGGGAATCAAACCTGCGATGCTTTGGTTCGCAGCCCGAGCTCAATCCACTGAGCTATGCCAGCCAGGGCCGCAAACAAATTTTTAATACATTGATGAAGTCCCAACAATTTCAAATCCGATTCATAATGTGAGTCAGTGGGAACTAGTAATTACAACAGTCATTTCTAGAATAATGGTTAATATAATTGTAGAGAAGATGATTGGATTTATTAGTACGGGAAGGATATAAACCAACATTTTCGGGGTATGGGCCCGATAGCTTAATTTAGCTGACCTTACTTAGGATTTAGTGTAGTTTGGTAGCACAAAGATTTTTGAATTCTTAGGGTTAGTTCGAGTCCCATGGTCCTAGAAATAAGGGGATTTTAGCCCCTATGTTTTACTCTATCAAAGTAACTCTTTTATCAGACATATTTCTTATGTTTGGGGTAGAATGCCAGCCAGGATAATTGGTATGGTGACATCTCATATGCAGAGGGCAAGTGTTAGGGGTAGAAAGTTTTTGCATAGTAGGTGCATTAACTGATCATATCGGAAGCGAGGGTATGATGCACGGATTCATAAAAATGATATTGTAAGTAGCAGAGTTTTAATTGTGAAGTTAATAATGTATAGTTTGGGGATGGTTGGATTATTGTAAGATCCTAAAGTAAGGAAATGGTGCCATAAACAAAGAGAATTTGAGGCCAGAAGGATCAGTAAAAGCTAAAAATCACTCCAGGTCAAGAGAGTGTCAGACCCAAATGTAGACCTCAGAGGCTGGAGGCTGAAATTCCTGATGACAAGACCTGATGGCAAAGTACATCCGGGCAAATACGGACTTGACTTCCTAATAATGTACCAACACCAATGTATGAGTTGTGATAAATGTAACAAGAGAGAAAATTAGGTTTGAGGTGTACAGAAACTCTCTACGACATTCTGGCCACTTTTCTGTAAAGCTGAAACTTCTAAAGTGAGAAGTTTACTAAAAAAAAAAAATTAACTTTTGAAGAAGCAAAAAATACAAGTGTAGAACTATAAAGTCGTAGCAATACTGACTGTAGGTCTCTTAAATCAAAACCATTGCGGGTGGATATTGGGCACTGTTATTTCTTTTTAGATGAAAAGACATATTATTTTTATTTTAATATATAACATATTAGTGAATATACCTAATTGCAGGCACTGTAATTTTTTAAATTGCCCAAGAAAGAGAGAAGCAGAGACAGACAGAGGCGCAGGACAGGGAGAAGGAGGGACATTGTAGGTGTTGGGAACTACATTGTATACCGCTACCCCCGCCCCCCAAATTGAAGCTCTAACCTTCAGTGTGACTATATTTGGGAGGCAGAGCTTTTAGGAAAGCAGTTAAAATTAAACAAGGTCACAAGCTAATCATTTTGCTCATGAAGTTAGAAAAAGAACAACAAACATTTAAAAAGTGGAAAGAAGGAAATAAAAATAAGAACAGAATTAGCTGTAATTGCAAACAAAGGAACACTGTGGAGAGAGGACTGTTAATAAAAATGACAACAGAATTGTGGCTGACAGACAAGAAAACTATGAAAGGAATGCAGAATCCAATGAGGCAGAAGAAAAAGATAAGATAAATTGAAGCCAATCAAGTGGACAAGGAAATTAGGCGTTTTCCAGCTAGGGGTGCAGAATTTCATTTTCCTAAATCAGGTGATTAAAGAGTGGAAAGAAGTTACAATTAAAATTGGTGCCCCGGGAACAAGTGAGGTGCTTGTTTGCAAATCTCAGCCCCCCTGAAAGGATTCGGGTGGGCCTGCCCGTGGCTGCCGCTCCCCCCCCCCCCATGGACCTGGCTCAGTTCTAGGAAAGAGTGAGCGCGTACCTGTCTGTGACTCACATAGACATGGCCAAAACGGAAGTTCTGAGGACTCCAGACAGCTCTTATTTTCATGGGTTTTAGCTATCGATAATGAATGAATTAGAATCCATAACTGGAATTAAAAAATATTTTAGTCATTTAAAAATACTAAGAATTAATCCAATACATTGTTCTCACACACACAAAAAGCAATATGGGAATGGTCCAAATACTCACAAATACCGAAAAGCCCAAGTGCACTGTGGTTTATTTATGTAAAAGAATACAATATAGCTTATTTTTAAAAATATGTTATTTATTTATTTTTAGAGAGAAGGGGAAAGGAGGAAGAAAGAGGAGAGAAACATTGATCAGTTGCCTCTTACACGCTCCCAACAGGGGAGCTGGCCTGCAACCCAGGCTTGTGCCCTGACTGGGAATCAAACCCCGGGCCCTTTGATTCGCAAGCTAGTGTTCAAGCCACTAAGCCACAGCAGCCAGGGCCAATATAGCTTATTTTTTACTAAATCTATAGATAACAAGATGTTAACAGCACATCTCAGGGTTAAAAAAATAACCTTTTGAATGAAAAAGGCAAGTAGCAAAGAAATAGAAAATACAATACCATTTATGTAAATTAAGGCACAGAAAACTAATTGGTAAAAAATAATTGAATGCCAGGTTCAATTTGGACCTATTTCAGTAGGCAGTGAGAGCTCATTATTGAATGGATGACTCATCAAAAGATTTTGAGCAGGAAACCCGCACTTCGGCTATGAAAATCAGTCGAGCAGCTTCTTAACGTGGGATCCATGCACAGAATTCAGGGGGCTGGTGCCCTTGCATGGGGGGAAAATGCCTCTTTATTTTCAGGCAATGGAATATCTCCCTTATAAGTGGAGTCAGCAAAATTCAATGGTATTGGCCGGACCTGTGCCTGTCACCGAGTGTAATCCCAGATTATCTCCTATCACCTGCTAGTTATGGGAAATGTCTTTAAATATCTTTTACACCCATCACAGCATTACATCTGCCGCTAGATCTCATTGCTTAGTGACAATAAAGAAGCACATAGGTATAACCTCACAAATTCGATTTTTGAGACTTTTTGAAAATGCACGCACACCTAAGCGCATGCGCACACGCCCGCCCTAGCCTGGAGCCCACCTCTCTGAGCACAGAGGCTCCTAGGCCTAGCTCTCCAGGGAGGCCCTGTAGGCCCAGGACAGAGCAGGAGCCTCAGCTCCTTCTTTCAGACAGGCTAGCAGGAGCCACGAAGAGTCGTCGTCCAACAGAAGCCAGGTTAGGCCTCTTGCTGGGATTATTGCAGGGATCCCTGGGGTCACGGGGGGGGGGGGGGGGGGGGAGGTGGGCGGTGAACAGACTCCCGGGCCATTGAATCTCTGGAGCTCCCCGCCCTGCACTTTCGTCACTTGCCCTGTTTGGCCTCTTTCAGGCAATGCAGGTCCTAATTTGGGGCTTAATGCCACCTTTCTAATATCGGAAAGGGGACAGCTCTGCTCAATAGCCAGCGAGCCTGTGCCCCGGCCCAGGCAGGACAGGTCTGCTAAAATACAGAGTGGGCAGAAGTAGGTTTACAGCCGGGGGTATGCTGTAAACCCAGAGTTTATCCTTGTATTCTCATTTATTAATTATTGTATTGTTTAGTTGCATTGTTTATTCTTATCATTGTTATTACTTCGAATCCTGACTTAGGATCTGTCGTTTAGGTAATGATGGCTGGTACTTTAAGCTACTTCTGCCCACCCTGGTATGTGAGAAGGAATGTCTCTGCATTAATTTGCGCTTTTGGCCCACGTGACCCAAGGGCCAGTCTGCTCCAGGGCCTCACCCTCAACTTGACAGGTGTTGACCGGTCTGCAGTCCTCAGAAAGTTGGGACACAGGGCTCACCTGTGGGCGCCTATGGAGTGTCCTGTCTCTGTTCCGCCCTGCCCCCACGTCCCCCTCCACTTAGGCTTTGGTTGCAGGTGGAGGAAACTGGAAGAGAAATAAAAGCGCTCTGGCTTTCACAGAGAAAAGAGGGGGGCAGGCAGTGGACATCTCCCCCACTTCCCCAATATAGGCCCCAGCGGGATCAGGGCTGGGGGGCCCGAGGCCTCGCAAGCCCCACGCCTTCCTATTTCGGGCTCAGGTGGTAGTCGAGTGAACTACAAGACCGAACGTGAAGAGGTACTCAGCCTTGACCCGGCCAAGGGGGCGGTCCCGGGCGCCGCTGCCCGCTCCGCCCCGCCTCCCCGGCGCCTCCGCCGTAGCCTCCTGCACGCTGTCCGCCGGCTGCCACTGCGGCAGCTCCGGTCGCCTTCTTCGCGTCGTCCGCGCACAGGTGAGGACGGGGAATCCCACATCCGATCCGTTGAAGACGGAACGGGAAGCTTCGTGAGGTTGAGAGCTGGGAGGGAAGGAAACGGAATCAGATTCCGCAGAGGGCCGGAAGGGGAGACCGAGGGACGCGAACCCCAAATCTTTGGCGGCGAGGAGGTGGTCCCTGTGCTGCCGGGAGAGGTGGACGCGTCTTTCCCGAGCGCCCCTGCGGGTCCGGAGATGCGCTGAGCGCTTAGATGCTTGTGGCTGTGAGGGGACCGGGGCCTCCCAGATCCTGGGGCGCTGGCTCCCAGGACCCCAAATCCTCTCATAATTGTTTCCAGCCAGGAACTGAAGATACCCCTCTGGGTCTTGAAAAGGCAGCCGCAGGCTCGCGGGCCACGACCATACGCAGAAACCTTCCTTGCTTGTGTGCTTTGGAGAAATCCCTGCCTGAGCCCTGTGCGTGTTAGTAAGGGTTGGAAGATCTATTCTTCCCTGGGTGCTGCGTACAGGTGGAGAATTCTGTAGGAAAACCTAGACTGATTTGTGAATATTTATTTTTCAATTTCAAATGTCAGCAAACCCGTTTCTCTTCTTTTTCTTGCATTTGGGGAGGTGACTCTGGAATTTAAGCCCCAGATTTGGGTCTTTCTCTGAAGTTCTAGGCTCACCTCCCGCCCCCCCCCGCCCCCCAACACACACACACACACACACACACACACACACACTGCCGTGAGGTTTTGATCTGGAGGGAGTGGGTTTGTGTTTTGACAGAGTGCAAGGCTTTTGAACTTGATACATCAGGGGCCCCGGACGCATCGTCATTCCGTGTTCTCTCAACCGCAGCTGGGTGAAGAGATGTTCAGTGTCCTGACTCGCCAGCCCTGTGAGCAAGCAGGTAAGTATCTATCTCAGCAGGCAGCCAGCGCGATTTTCTCATATCACAGGAGAATCTCAGCTTCAGCTCCCGGTTTCTCGCCCCATCCCCTGCAAATGATTGTTGAACCTCTCCAGGTTGATATTCAGTTTTGCTCCCGGGCTTTCCCCACAGGCATTCCTCGTATGAAAGTAAAGGTTTTCATCAAAGCTACACCAAACAAGGACTAACATGCATGTTTCGATTAAATTGTTTTTCCGGTTTGCATAATCCATTAATTTGGCCCTTGTGGTTTCCCTTACCCAGCAGCGGGTAAGGTTGGCTTTAGAATAGTGTTGATTTTTGTGGTGAACTTTAAAGCACCTGGATCTTCCCTCTACTTCCATTCAAACGTTGTTGCTGGCACAGCGCCTGCAGCCTCTCCCGACCCCCACCCCCACCGTGGTGGGCATTGTTCCTGTGTGGCACTGGTGCAGGATTCTCACACACACACACACACACACTCACACTCACACTCACACACACTCTTCCTCTGCCTGCCACTGGAGCACTGTTTGTGGTTGCTCATGTGAAAACCCAGAAGGCTCTCCACTCTGAGGCAGGCACTTTGTAATTACAGTGTTTGTCCGCCCTAATGATATCACGCTCTGGGCCCTGTTCCCTAACTGAGTCCTGGGCTAACCCATTTTGCTTTGTGATAGACTTTTCTGCTGCAGCAAGGATTTACTTAAGTTAAACATAGTTTTTCTTTCTTTTTTTTTACCTAAAAACTGCTGAAGCTCAGAGGACTTGGGAGGCCAGCTGGTGGCTGTGGTTAGGGGCCTGCTTACATATCAACCTGCATCCCTCCTGTGGACAGATTTTTTTTTAGATTTTTATTTATTTACTTTTAGAGAGAGGGGGAGGGAAAGGGAAAGAGAGGGAGAGGAACATCAATCAGTTGCCTCTCACATGCCCACAACCTAGGCATCTACCTGCACTGGGAATCGAACTAACGACCTTCGGCTTGCAGGGCGATGTCCAATCCACTGGGCTACACCAGTCAGGGCTGGGTAGATGTTCCTTAGTTTTGCCCCTAAATTGGGCCTTTTTGTCTTCCAAAAGGATATGATTTTAGGATAGTGGGGGCAATTTATACCAATCTTTTATCTTTTTTTTTTTAAGGGACGTTGTGCCTAAGAAGTTGATTTACTTTGGTTTCCAGGTTTTCCCCAAAACGCTCTGGAACTTTAACATATATATGGTAACATCACACATGCAGACTCTTGTTACAGTCCTCCCAAAGGACAAGTTCAACCTGGCAGATTAAATCTCTGCTGTGCCTTGTTAGGAAAAAAACCCCTTCAACCGACACTGCCGTGTGGATTCTTTAACAGCTGATACCAGCGTTTGCCTCTGTGGATAAACTGGTTCTTGGTGGGTTCATGTGCTTTTCTCCCAAATCACAGAAAAGTGATCCAGGCCCCCTTCAGAGACTCTTAAGGTCAACTCCATGGTGGGTGGCCCCGCCTTCGGTTGCTACTACAAAGGAGTCGTCAACAGCGAGTCACTTTGTGTCATTTTACACAGTCGGGGCTCCTTCTGCGCAGTCAATCCCCAGAGCTGGCAGTGCCAGTCAGAAGGTGTGACCACTTGCAGTTATTGTCAGTGAGTGTTGACACATGGCCTTCCACGGGTGCCGTGTCAGTTTCCACTCCCAGCCACAAGGGAGAGGAATCAGGCTGTTAAGTGACCACCTGTGACGGCAGGAAGTGTCTGCGGCAGCATCTGCTCGGCAGGGGCATCAGATGGGGCGGAAAGAAATTTCGTTAGCCCACATGGGTTTGGAAGACCCAGGCGAATATCTGCTCATAATCATCCAGTTGAGCGATACCCGTTTACATTGAATAAGGAGACCTAGTTCATTATGGTCATGAGGTATTATTGCAAAATGTAGTATGTGCATACAGTATATATTATTATATAATACATGTAGAATTATTATCTTTATTCAGAGTCCATATATTTAAGAGTATTCATGTGCTTTCATTTATTTATTTGTTTAGCTTTTAAATGGGTGAATATAACTTACATGTTATGATTAAAATGCAAATACCAGAGTTTACACGACCCCTTTGGGATGGGACACGCGGCCTGGGGTCCAGTCAGTCTTGGTTTGTGAGGTTGTAGGTGACCTGGAGCCTTCACTGCAGCCACAGGTCACGTGCCTGAGGGCGAGTTCTTCTGGGAACCAAACACTTGAGAAATGTGGGCATGTTATCATCCGCTCTACAGGAAGTCATCATGTAGTGAGTCATGGTTTATGTCTGAGGTAGAGTATCAATTTCTTTTTACTTATCTGAGATTATTTTAAAAGGTTCTGTTCATTTTTTTTTTTTTTTTTTTTTTTAATTTTTATTTTAGTTTATTC
>CM052544.1:8411534-8480417 GCA_028533065.1 Trachops cirrhosus | reverse complement strand
GCGCAGTCTCTGGGTCCCGAGGGGCGCGCACTTCTCCTACCTGCACGGCCTGGGCCTCACGGGTCCCGGGGAGTGCCTGGGCTTTTCCGGGTTCACGGGTGCGCAGTGTCTGGGTCCCGAGGGGCGCTCACTTCCAGGTTCTGTTCATTTTTAGAGAGAAGGGAAGGGAAAGAGAAAGAGGGAGAGAACATCAATGTGCAGTTGCCTCTTGGGCGCCCCCTACTGGTGACCTGGCCCACTCATGTGCCCTGATTGGGAATCAAACTGGCCACTTTTTGGTTCACAGGCCCATGCTCAATCCACTGAGCCAGGGCCTGAGATTATTTTTAAGTGAAATAATACATTCTTTAATAGAAAACCTGTATTTTTGTAATCTCCATGGAAACCAATGTTGTAAATTTTCTCAGGGGCAACCAGTAATATGCATGACATCCTTTGAGAAACACCAGAAAACTAAACCACACATACCTGAATACAATACTGTATAAAACTAATAAATAGAAATATATTTAAAATTAATACATGTAAAATATATATAAAACTAATATAAATAAAAATAATGTGATGCTATATGAAACTACCAGAAAACTGTATAAAATAGATATAAATATATAAAACTAATATATGCTAAAAATATAAAAAGCTAAACAATGTAAAACTGATATAATACTATATAAACTAAATACCTAAAAACTGAAACCATGCAGACATGGTTTAGTCCACTCTTCGGAGGAAAGATAAGTGGGCATCAGAGCCCAGTTTCTTCTGCATCTTAGAAGCGTGGGTCTCACTAAAGCCAGAGGCGGGCACTTTGCACGTGGGTCTGCACCCGGCCCCTGGATCCTACGAAGAAGGTGCGTGCCTTGTTCCCATTTCCCCCTCATGAGTCTTCTGGGTCTCCTTCCCATTTTAGGCCTCAAGGCTCTCTCACGAACTCCAGCCATCGTCGCCTTGGTGGTCTTGCTTTTGAGCGTCGTGGTCCTGGTGACCGTCACACTCATCCAGACTCACCACAAAGAGGTCCTCCTTCCAGGACTGAAGGTCAGTGTGAAGGGACTGGTGTTGGAGGGGAGAGAAGGGCTATGGCAGCAACTATTCTAAAGCCATGAGTGAGGAGAGAAGAAGATCAGTTGCCCCACCTGCAGCTGGAGGCCCTGGCCGGTGATGGGAGGGCGTGCCCCCCTCTGCACAGGATGGAGGAGGGGGGAACGGATGCAGATGCAGGAGAGTTTGTTGAATTGGGGGAGGAAAGTACCCCACAAGTGGGGGGAAGGCTAGTACCACTTAGACCCCAGGAACTGGGGCCCCTGCCCTGAGCCCCGTATTTCTGAAGAACCAGCTCTAGCTGCACCCCAGGTTTATGTCCCTTTGTGGGACGGCAGTGCCTGGGACTCCAGAATCCAGGGTCTCTATCACTGGTGTGAGGGGAGGCAAAGGGGCAGCTGCCTACAGGGAGGGTGGACAGAGCATGGACGTGGGGGCTGAGCTGTCCCACCGCCTGCAGTCCACATACAGGTGCTTGAGGCTCTCAACCTCACGGCACTGCCGGGGTGGGAAGAGCACAGGCGGATGGAGAGGGCAGGGCAAAGCCTTCATCTATAAAGTTGTCTCTCAGGCCCTACAAGTGAGGCTGGTTAAGGCCGTTGCCAGCTGCTGCCTTGCACTCCTTCTGGGAGGTAAGAGGGAAGTCCTCTGTTCCTGCTGGAGGAACTGGAAGAGGAACCCGAGTGGAGAAATGCGGATCCTGAGGCAGGTGGAGGGCACAGGTGGAGATGCCCGCGCATGTGTGATGCTACCGTCTCAGGTGGATTCCCCTAACTAAGATGTGAGTGCAAGTAGGTCATCTGAGGATGGCCCAGGAAGCACAGGCAGGGGATAAGGAGGGGAGGCAGGAGGGAGGGCAGCTGCTAGAGGGCCTGCGACCCAGCTGGTTACCCCTGTGGGCACCTCGGTCCTGCTGGGGATGCTGGGAAGTTGTGCAGAGCTGGCTTCAGGGCTGCCCTCTGCCGAGCGGCCTAGAAACACCTGCCTCCCAGCTGTCCCGCTGGAGCGTGTGTTTACACACCAACTGCCATCAGTCATCAGGTGAGAGATGCTGCCCGGGGAACATTAACTCTAGTATTTCTGGCATATCCTGTCCTTGGGTGGGCTCAGGCCGCTAGAGAAAGCCTTCAGGCAGGTGGAAAGTGCGTGGCTGGACATTACGTGGTAAGGCCTGAGGGACGGTGGGGCCTCAGTGACTGTTCCACATAGGTACAATTATTGCCACCCCCCATTGTGCAGAGGACAGAAGGGCCAGTGGCTTCCCACGGTCACACAGGCAGAGCAGAGCGGGACTGGTACAGAAGGAAGAAAGGAGCAGAGAGCGTTGGCCTCAAGTAAGCATTTGGAAGGACAGACGACACACCCTCACGGGGTGGCACGCAGGCGAAGACGGGCTTTGGCGTCTCTGCAGGGCCGTGCTGTCAGGCCCCAGGCACGGCTGCAGGGGGCAGGCGTGGTCTAGCAGTGGATACCGGCTCACAGCGCCCTTCTGTTTCACTGGGTGGATTCCTGTGAGAGAGGACAGATGTTGCCCTGCCTGCTGTGGCTCAGGGGGTTGGGTGTCGTCCCTCCAACCGAAAGGTCACTGGTTCAATTCCCCATCAGGGCACACGCCTGGGTGGCAGGCCGGGTCCCCAGTTGGGGCACGTGTGAGAGGCAACCAATCGATGTTTCTCTCCCTCTCTTTCTCCCTCCCTCTCCTCTCGCTACAATACATAAAATTAAAAAGAAAGAAAGACAGGGCAGATGTTCCGGGCCAGCTAAACCAGGAGGAGAAGGACAGCATTGGAAGGGCAGGCTGCCCGTGCGGCTCTCCTCGGGGTGTTGAGAGACCCCTTTCCCAGTGCTGTGGCAGTCAAGGCGGCGGTGGGGTGCGTCTGAGTGGCTACGAGGGCTCTTCCCTGGTCTTGTTTGTGCCTTCATACCTCGAGCCCTGTTTTCTTTTGCGTGTGCCTGACAGTTGGTTATGAGGGGTCAGCCCCCCTCTGGGGGACCCTGGGGTGTTCCCCAAGACCCTCATGAAAGGTCATGCTATCTGGCAATTAAATCCAACCGGGGCTTGCCTACCCTTGGCTTATCTGAGTTGAAGAGCAAATTAATAAAACTTAGTTAGGGTCCACATGTCCCCTGGTCATTGTCCCTGGTCTGACCTGCTCTAGGAGCCGGAAGTGTAAATACGAGGGCATGTGTTTCCTTCTCGCCGAGGCCCCCACTTGCTTTATCATCATCAAGTCCAGTATCTTCCTCCTCCTGAGGCTTCACTGTCCCCACCTCCAGTCAACAGCTGTCCGGAGGCCCTGCAGTTTCCCCGTCCAGTAGGACCAAGACCGCACTGCCGCTGCCCACGCAGCCGCGGGGCGTGACTGTTGAAGAGGGAGGGGCCTGCGTAGTCTCGGGGCTTCCAGGGCGCAGCTTCTCTGTGGTGACCTGTGCAGGTCACATTTGTTCCCCATGTTGGGTCACTCTCCCGTGCTTGGCCATTCATTACTCTCCAGAGTGCCACCGCTGGGCCCGGCTGTGTTGAAACTGTTCCTTCTAACCCTTGTCAAGCGGGGCCATCACTGGGGTCTCTGAGGTCTGTGGCCCACCCAGCTTGCCTGCAGCCCCCACAGGTCTGCCCCGCAGAGAGTGAGAGTTGGGTAATCCATTTCTTCCTTTCCAGAAAGCCCTGGCTCCTTGCTCAGCTTGGACTGCCTTCTGCACAGACCTGCACACCACTCAACCATGAGCTTTGCTTTCGAGGGGCTTTTGTCTGCACAAAGTCAGTCTGCCAGGCCATCTCGGGCACCTTCTTTACTAGACAGTCGCCCTGTTAGACTTGATTCCCTTGGAACTCGGTGAGAGCATGAGGGTTATGAGTATCAGTTGGAGACTCTGTGAGACCCAGGTTTGACCCCAACTCCGTGACCTGGGGTGGGTACGTCTGGGTGCCTCAGTTTCCTCACCTGTCAAATGGGGACAGTGATGACAGCCGCACTGTCAATGCACTGAGACCAAAGTGTTTGTGCCATGCCTGGCACATTATAAGTACTCGATAAATATTGTATTCTAGTCTACTATTCTATTATAGTACTGGTGATGATGATGATGATAGTAATAAACAAATCTAAGAAAGCCGATCTTCTGACCTTTGCCTTTGCCAGGAGCTCATGCAGTCCTTACATTTTGGACCATGGGGTCCATAAGGAAGACTGTTCACTTTGGGTTAAGCCACTGAGTGTGTCTTCAGTTCCACACTCCAGCGCTGTTTCTTTCTGCCGCTGCATTAGACAGAGGGTTACTTGCTGTGTCTCATCCCAGCATCAGACCCAGCCCGAGTCCGACTCTCCCTCTCCCCCTTCTATTCAGTATGGAATCGTGCTCGACGCCGGGTCTTCCAGAACCACCGTCTACGTGTATCAGTGGCCAGCGGAGAAGGAGAATAATACCGGAGTGGTCAGCCAAACCTACAAATGCAGTGTGAAAGGTAAGGCCCCAAGTGGCTCTGGGAGGCCCAAAGGGACGCGAGGTAGAGTCCTGTGTCCTGTGGAGGCCTGGGGTGGTCGGTCTGGAGAAGCTGCCTGGACTGGGTGTCAGGGAAACAAGAGCTCTTATGCTAGTACTGCTACTTAGCGGTAACAGTGACCTTGGGTGAGTCACTGCCCTTCTCTGGGCCAGTTTTCTCATCAGTGAGACGGGGAGGTTTGGAGGGCATGTCAAGAACTATAAATGGTCTGAGATTTTACCCTGCCCTTCTTTCATGGATGCTGGTGGAGAGACAAGATTCCTGGATCTGAAATAAAGGAGAGCCCTGGCCGCTGTGGCTCAGTGGGTTGAGTGTCATCCCATAGACCAAAAGGTCACCTGTTTGATTCCTGGTCAGGGCACATGCCTGGGTTGCAGGCCAGGTGCCCATTTGAGGGCATGTGAGAGGCAGCCAACTGGTGTTTCTCTTGCACGTCAGTGTTTCTCTCCCTCTTTTTCTCCCTCCCTTCCCTTTTCTCTAAAAATAAATAAGTAAAGTATTAAAAAAATAAATAAAGGACAGTTTATTATTCACAGCAATAGCAGTAGCCAGAGTTTCAGCTGGTTTTCCTACACTGGATCTCCGAGGATGATAGAAGGAGGGCCAGGCAGGCCCCGCCCACAGGGTGGGTTGTGTTGCAGAGAGAAACCCGAGATTAGGGAGTCTGAAATTTTCATAAAGGACACTGAGCGCTCCCGCCTTTTGCTCTGGGGCGCAGCCTTTCTGTGTCTTCTGAGCCTGTTTGCAGTGCAAACATCCTCGGAAAAAACAGTCCAGAACAAAGTCAATCAGTGCCTGTGCCCATAAAAGAAGCAGAAACGTGAGAGACTCACCGCAAACGGTCTTCCCGCGGGTGTGGGTGGGTGGGGGAGGGGTGGGCGGAGGGAGATGGACGACCTGGCAACAAATAGGACGGCTCTGTGCCAGTACCGCTTTCCTTAGGGACCCGGAAACTGAATTTCCTATGCTTCTCACAAGCCACAGATACTCTCTACTCTTCTGTTAGTTTCTCCGCCCACCGTTTTAAAGTGTAGAAACTGTCCCAGCTCACAGGCTGTACAAATAAAGATGATGAACTTGATTCGGCCCATGACCTGCCAGGCCCAGAAGCAGAACATAGTCAACATCTTAATGACCCTCCACCTAACTCCCTGCCTCCCCGACAACACCGCCTGGACTCCTCATTAGCCGTGTCCTTGTTCTTCTTTATAGTTTTGTTCTTACGTATTTAGTTTTTCCTGGTTTTGAAAATGAAGTTGAACTGGTCGTTCTTCTGTGATTTGCTTTGTTCGCCCACACGGGGTTTTAAGATTCATCTGTGTTGATATGAGTAGCAGTAGCTCGTTCATTTTTCCCTGTTAATGGACACTTGTACTTTTCTGGTTATTAACACGGTTGAATATCTTTTTGTATATTTATGACCATTTCTGTTCTCTGTGCAATGCCTGTTCATGTCTTTTGCTCATTTTTCTACTGAGTTGCTTGACTTTTTCGTATTGATTCATTGAAATTCTTTATACATATTCTGACTATGAGTGCTTTTCTGGCATTGTTATTCTATTGTTGCTAATATCATCTCACAGACCATGGGTTGTCTTTGTAGTCTCTTCATGATGCCTTTTGATGAATAGAAGTTCTTCATTCTTATGTAGGTGCACCTAGCAACCTTCTCCTTCATGGTTTTCTGTTTTGTATATTTCATTTAAGAAATTCTTCCTGGTCCCGCGGCCATGGAGATATTCTTCTGTCAGAAATTTTATCATGTTGCCTTTAGTTACGTGGTCAAGCCCAGTCAGTGAGTGTGTGTCTGTGTGAGCCTTTCCCAAAACCAGTCACTCCAGAGCACTCTGATCCTTGAGGTGCCCTGGGTGGGTTACAGATACACTCACAGGACGGCAGGTTAGAGACTCCGCACTAGTCCTCCTACTGCTAAGTATCTCCTTCGTGTCTCAATGAGCTGCTCAAATAGTCCAGTGTCTTGGGGGTCATGGCATTGAACCAGGCGAGAGGCAGACTTGGCCTTTCCCCACAGTCTTCCTTTGAAGACCAGGGTGCAGTCTGATCGTCTGCCCTCCCGTGGGGGGCGTCCTGGCGCTCGTCGGTCCTCATGCACAGGTGTTCCAGGTTAGGGTTTCTAGAAGCGGGTGTTGAGTCAGAGTTAGGGATGCAAGGTCGTTAGTACTAGAGACCCACACCTGGAGCAGGAGCAGGTAAGGAGAAGGATCTGACCGAAGGAGATGAGGAAGTGCATGCAATGCAGGCCTGACGGAGCTTCAGCCAGTCAGAGTCACCCTTTGTTGGGTCAAACGGCCTGAAAGGGCGGGTCGCGGCGCCCTGTCACCGCCGGTCATTGGATGTCGCCGTCCTGAAAAGAGCAAGACATTAGCTCTCTGTCGCTGAGGCAAACCCTGAGGCTGCCGGCGGCTGGGACAATGCGTCTTTATTTGAAGGGTGTCTGTGTGGCACCTCTCTGGATGCGTCCCAACAAGGAACTTGGGTGTTTTCTGAGTACGGCTTGGCCACAGGTCCCAGGGAGCAGCAGCTTGCCAGAAATCCCGTGTCTGTTCTCCTGACATCTGAGCTATTCCTCAGCTCCAAGCATGAAAGAGGACACCAGGATGCTTGTTTAGAAGAGAGACCACCCATTTCAAGAAGAGAAGAGAGCATAGAATAGTGACTAAGACTTCACCTCATCCCTACTGTTTGAGCTCTGGAAAGTTATCTAACCTCTCTGGATCTTGACCCCTCCTCTATGAAAGCCACGCCTAATAACAGTAACACCTCTCCCATGGGAATGATTTGAAGGTTAAATGACGTCGTATGTAAAGCAAGTAGCAACTGCCTGGCATACAGTAAGCACTCAATAAGTGTTAGCTATTATTAGTCACGGGGCACCACACTTTAGAGCTCCTGGTGGATATTCTCGCCAGCAGGTCGCTCTGCCCTTTATGTACAAGATCGGTTTAGACCCTGGAAGGCAGTTTAGCCAAGTCAGTCCTGACGTGCCTATGACCTGCAGGGAGACACGAGATGTCCTTGGGAAGGAACACAGGCGGTCCCTCAGGGGCGGGGGCCCTCCGCCCACCCAGGATGTGACTTAGGGCAGGAGCAGGGTCACCCACGCCGCATCCACAAGTGGATCTTCACTTCTTTGATCAGAGTAGCCTCCGTGATCCATATTTACCCTGAATGACCAAAGGACCACAAACTAAAGCTTAATGACAGAGCTGAAGTTCGTTTAAGTGTCATCCCCTCAAGGACACGTTGCTTCTCCAGGGATAATTTGGGTTTCTGGTTTCTCAATTGCAAATTTCCCCAGGACTCCCCGGTCCGAGTGGGGGGTGAATGCGTGCTTGACCAGCGGTATTTCCCAAACACTCAGGCCCTCAGAAATTCATTTCTCACGGGGCTCCCTGGGGAGTCTCAGTCCTCGGTGGCTGCTCTTTTCTGGGAGTTCGCCGGGTGCTGGTCACCGTGCAGGTGTCAGGAGCTCTGGCCGCTGGTTGGAAAGCCCTTCCCCAGAGGGCACTGGCCCCTGGACACCCCCCTCTGTTTTGCAGTGTGCAGCGCTCAGGCCCGCTGCTGCCTTCTCCCATGAGGGACATCCGCGTTTCCCTTTACACCAGTGCTTAAAAATGCTTCAACTCCGCTGGAGCCTAAACGTAGCCATCTCTATTGAAACACCTTAATGAGCACCCTCAGGGAGAGCAGGACACTTCCCTATTGAAAGAACCCTTTGCTCAAGCACATTTTTTCAAAAGATTTTATTTATTTATTTTTACCATGGGGAAGGGAGGGAGAAAGGGGAGGTAAAACATCAGTGTGTGGTCGCCTCTCACACGGCCCCTACTGGGGACCTGGCCTGCAACCCAGGCATGTGCCCTGACTGGGAATCGAACTGGTGATGCTTTGGTTCACAGGCCGGTGCTCAATCCACTGAGCCACACCAGCCAGGGCTGGAATAGCAGTTTTAACTCTCTGTTCTTGGGGTTGAGAATCCCAGTATTCCATGAGCCTATGAACCCCACCTCTTTTTCACTCTAGGAGGCTTAAGGGACCTTATGCAAATAGGCCCTCTGGTGACATATTGGGATATGCCAAGTGTTGACATTCTAGCAAGGCCCCTAAGCAGTCCCTATCCAGAGGCCAGCTCTAGCAGAAGAGTTTGGTTTGCTCCAGCTTGGCCTACACAATCCCCTTACTGTAGAGTTGTATTCTGATTTGAAAATCTCAGTCTTTGATTCGATTATTCATTATAAATATTTATTGGGTGCCTGCTGTTTGCCAGTAACATTGCTTGAGACTGGGACTTCTAAAAGAAAACATACCGTCTCTGCTGTTACGGAACGTACACCCCTAATGCAGGAGAGAGATGATGAATGAACAGGTGTGCGATACGCCAGGGAGAGTTCTGTGCAGAGAAATGAAGCCAGGCAGGTGGGCAGTGAGAGTGACCAGCTATCTGAGACCTGACTGGGGAAGAACAGAGAGGTGAGGGTTAAACGGGGACACAAGGGAGACGAGAGGGTGAGCCCCGAGAAGAACGAAGAAGGAAGCACGCACTGAGCAGAAGGCAGGCCAAGCGGAAGGGCCAAGGGCGGGAGTGGCTCGGCACTTCCAGGAATAGCAGAGGGGCCCCTGTGCTGGAGCAGAAGGAGGACGAGGAAGAGAGGAGAACTGAGAGGGAAGCTGTAGCCAGGCCAGCTCGTGAAGCGCTTGAGGTGCAGTAGGGCTTTGGCTTTTACTCAGATGAATTTTCTGCGAAGTGTATGACGAAGCCATTAGGAGACTCTGATCAGGGAACTAACTCATTTTAAAGGGTCCATCTGTTGCTGGAGAACACGCAGGCAGGCTGAGTTGAGAAGCGGGGAGACCAGGGCCATTAGCACAGTGCAGGTGACAGATGGTGTTATGAGGGTCTGGCCCAGACTGGCGCATCTCAGCCTGGGGCGATTTTGCACCCCAGGGAACATTTGGTAAAGTCTGGGGCATTTCTGATGGTCCCATCTGGGGTTGGCGGTGCTGCTGGCATCCAGTAGAGGACAGAGATGCAGCTGAATGTCGCACAGTGGCCAGGACAGCTCCGAGGGGAAGACTCATCTGGCCCCCCACGTCAGCAGGGCTGAGAGGGAGAAACTCTGACCTAGAATGCTTCTGGGGGACAGGGGGAGAGGTGATCAGATTCCAGAGGCATTTTGAAAGGAGAGCTGATGAGACTTTGCGACAGATTGAACGTGAGGCATCCAGGTCAAAGGTGCCTGAGCATCAGCTCCGACCTGAGTAGCTGTGGGTGACAGTACCACTTCCTCAGAGTCGGAGCCCGGGAGTGGCGTCAGCTGGGGACACGGCAGGGAGTAAGCAATTTGGTTTTGGACACGGTAAGTTGGAGGTGCCCATAAACCATCTAAGTCAGGGCTGGCAGTTTTTTCCTGTAGAGAGCTGGGTGAGCAGCCTTGGCCCGATGGCTCAGTTGGTTGGAGCAGCATCCCATACACCAAAAGGTTGTGGGTTCGATCCCTGGTCAGGGCACATACTTAGGTTGCGGGTTTGATCCCTGTTTGGGGCACATATAGGAGGCAACTGATTGGTGTTTCTCTCTCTCTCTCTCTCCCTCCCTCTCTCTCTCTCTCTCTCTCCCTCCCTCCCTCTCTCTCTCCCTTTGTATCTCTCTACGATCAATAAACATACCCTCAGGTGAAGAGTACAAGAAGAGATCTAGGTGTTACATATTTTTTTTACCTGAAGGCCGTAGGTCTCTGGCATAACCATCTAACTTGGCTGCTTGAGCATGAAAGCAACCGTAGCCAGTTAGACAGATGAAAAATGATTTCAAGAAAGCTTTATTTCTGGACACTGTGCATGCTTAAAGGGATATACTCTAAGGACAAAAAGAACTTTTTAAAAAAATCTTAGACTGTTTTCAGTGATCCTCTGGTTGGTGGTAGCGCTGGTACTGTCGTACTCAGACTTGTGTACGGATTGTGAGATAAAGCAAATGAGCTACTCAGTTGGAACACGAGCACCCAGGATTTGTAGCATAGGAAAAGCAGATAAAGATATCAGATCAAAGAATTTAAGTAAAAACCTACAGTTTTGAATTAGAAGCCCCAGTAAGAAATGCATCTCTTCTGCTCTTGAAATAAAGATTTCCCTGGGTCTGCCCTCTCAAAAAACATATGAAGAGCACCACAGCTCCCAAATTTGGGCACTAAATACCATTACCCAATAAAAGAAGCCGGGACTCCTTGGAGAAATGGCTAAGTCCAGGTCTGGGGCAGGGAGTGTGTAAGGTCGCTGATACATCTTACTGTATCAGAAAGCCAAGATGCTCTCAGAGTTTCTGGGATCGTGTTGACAAGGTTCAGCGGCCAATTGAAGGAAGCTAATGAGAATAATAGCTGCAATTAATCAAAACACATCAACCGTATCTTTAAATGTGTGTGTTCCTAAGATAGAAAACAAACAAAACCCCTCATTGGTTCAGTTGGGAAGATATGGGAGCTGCAAGTTCTATTTTTAAGCTGGTAAATAAAGGGACAGAATCAAGCCCATCTCCTGCCTTCTCTGGACGAACTGTATGATGAGGTAACCACATGGTTAATGAGGGGGAAGTTTTTCCCTTGTTACAGCATTTCAGGTGAAAAAGTGAAGCAAGAAAGGTGGAAATGAAATATCCCCATTTATAGGCCCTCGTGGACTAAGGTCCTAAGCAGTAACCATGGGTACCTGCACCAAAAGAGAAGCAAGCAGACACTCGTGCCTCTTATTGGGAGCACACGCTGGTCCCTGTGAGTCCCTGTTTCTGAAAGAGTGAGAACCGGAATCTGGTTAAGTCTCAGCACTCAGTTACCAACTTACGGGAAAAACCAGGACCAAGTAACATGTTCAGTGAGGCTGGGGGATTCAGCCAGCAAATTCCAGGCTGTGGGGAACTCTCCAGGACAAATTAAAGTGGGAGGGAAAAAATTGAATTACAAGGAAAAAAATAGAAAGAGAGGGCAGAACCTACAGGTTAAAAGAGACTTAAGAAGTATACCAACCGATTGCAATGGATGGAATGTATTTGGACTCTAATTCAAAGAAACTAGATAGAGAGAAAGAGGTGGAAGGTGGGAAAGGGAGAGAAAAAATATGACCAAGGAGGAAACGTGAACCTCAACTAGATATTTGACTATATTGAAGGATCGTTTTTAATTCTTAAAGGTATAATCATGGGATGGTGGTCATGTGTCTTTCAAAGAATGATTGCCTTTTAGTGCCACATACCAAAATATCGGTAGAACGAAATGATGCCGTGTCTGCAGCTTGCTCTGTGAAGACAGAGCAGGCAGGGTGCCGATGAAGTGCAAGGAGCTCATTGTTGAAGCTGGGAGATGGGGGCATGGGTTCATTATGTGATGCTCCCGACTTCTAGTTATATTTGAAATTTCCAAAATGAGAACTGTTTTGCAAAAGTGCATTTATTAAGGCAGCGTGCTGTTGGAAAAAGGATAGACTGAGGCTCGCTAGAAGATGAGGCCTGGGTATTTTTTAAATAAACTCTATTGAAGTAACTCTATTGAAGTTATGGTTGATAACTCTATGTAAAAATTTCAGGTGTAAACGATATAATTCAATATCTGTGGAGGCTATTCCGTGCTTATCACCCAAAGTCTAGTTTCCTTCCATCACCATACATTTTACCCTGTTACCAATTCAAGGGCTTTTCTGAAGCAGGTTAATTTTTTGTTAAAGATTTTATTTATTTATGTTTAGAGAGAGGAAGGGAAAAGGAGAGGGAGAGAAACATCAATGTGCAGCTGCCTCTTGTACGCCCCCTGCTGGGGACCTGGCCTACAATCCAGGCCTGCGTCCTGACTGGGAATCGAACTGGTGACCCTTTCATTTGCAGGCTGGCACTCAATCCACTGGGCTACCCCAGCCATGGTGAAGCAGGCTGATTTTCTAACCTGACTTATTTTCTTTCATCTTTATCATTCCTTTCATCCATATTTTGGGAGTTGACTCATCAGTGTGACCACCTGGGACCTAACACACCCACCTGTTTTCAACGCCCCTCCTAAAACCTATTAATTTCCAAAGCCGATTGGTTTTTTATGTGAAAGTTGTACTCCTCTTGTTGGCTCCTGGGGATGCTAAGAAGTCCCGACTGCTTGCTCTTTAGGCTCTGGGATCTCCAGCTATGGGAATAACCCCCAAGATGTCCCCAAAGCCTTCGAGGACTGCATGCAAAAAGTCCAGGAGCAGATCCCAGCCCACCTGCACGGATCCACGTGTGTTTACTTGGGGGCCACGGCGGGGATGCGCTTGCTGAGGTAAGCACAGGAATGGCTCGCAGGAGCCCCTCTGACCAAAATAGCCAAGAATGTGCCGGGCCTCGCCAAGAACGCAGCTAGCTCTATTTCTGGGAACAGATCCACAAGAAAGAAGCCCATATTCTGCCATAAATGTAGGCTTTAAACGGTGGGAAACTTTTCGTCTTTATTTGCATACCCCCAAAGAAGCAGTTCTGAAATCAATTCCCTTGCCACTGTCGATGAGATCTCTGCTCATGGGGGTTTACTTCGAGTTTTTTAGAAAAGTGGAAACTGGTTTTGACACCTGGTATTTTGACATCTGTGCACAACCAGCCCCACTGAGTGCCTCCCATAGCCGTGGAGCTCGTGCCCATGCATAAAACGTCGCTGAAATCTGCCTTAAAAATCATGGAATTTCTGCACCTCGCCGCATTCAAAGCCTTTGGAGTCACTGTGAAACAGACACCTCCTTGTCAGTCAAGTTGGCCGTTCCTTCTAAATGTGCAGCCGGGACTCTTAGGCTCGTTGCATTGTTTCGGCATGCCTTCATCTTCGTTTTATTATTGTAGTGGTTTTTGACCTTGAAATAAAAGTCATTTTTTTAAAAAACCCATAGAACTTAAGTGTATCTATGGTAGAGGCTGCTCCACCCTTTAAAGATAAGGCTTTATCCTCCACAATGACACTCCCCCTGCTTCAAAGCCCCTTTTTCTGTGACCCCAGTATTGTGAGATGACAGGTGTGGGCATGAAGAAAATACAGAGGAATGGACAAACAGAGCCCCTTTAACGTGATCATCCAAAAAAAAGAAAATCATGATGCTCTCTCGGCTGGACTGGGCCTTTTGCTTGCCGTTTTCCCACCCCTGTTCTGCTGCTGTGTCCTGGCTGACCACGTGGAATGTGGAAGAAGGTCGGACTTCTCTGCTCACTCTTGGAAGCTGGTGTGCGTTTCAAAATTATTGAGTTCCCCTGAAATGGAGATGATACAGAAATTCCTTCCCTCTGCCTTTTCTTCCTCCTGGAAACAAAGAACCCAACTTTTTCTGAGCTGCTTTTTTTCTCCCAGTCCTCTGAGTGAGACATGATTGTGAGACTCTGTTATTCATAGCCCGTGACCAGCACAGTGGGATAGAAAGTCAGTGCTTGGGGAAAAAAAGTGAACGGATGTCCCATTTAAATGAGTTATTAACTCCTCCTTGTAAAGCTTTCTTTACAAGGCGATCCATTTCTTCTGAGCAACCAGCTGATATTTTAATTGCTGGAAAAGTCAAATATTTAAAAAAAAACAATTAACAAGAATCATCCCAGACGAGAACTGATAAAACTAGGAAGCCTCTGAATTATTTTCCACGCGTCGATAGTTCGCTGCCAAACTGGATTTCTGTATGTATCGTTGCTCCTTCTTCAGCCAAGGGCTAGCCATGCCCCTGGCTTTCTCAGCACACTGACGAAAGGGAAAATAACGTCCCGAGTGAGCTTTCTTCCATAGGGTAAGATGGCCGCAGATGAATGGGAGAATGTAATACCACGTTATGGGTGATGTAAGACTGCTGTGTTGCCACCACTCCATCACGATGAAGCCCTCCCGAAGAATGAAGCAGGGACAGCTGGACACTCACCCCTCATCCCTTCCCCACCTCCTCATAAGCTCCCCTTCCTTCTGGCCTGACAAGGGCTTCTTTTACGGTGTCCCCGAGAGATTGCTTATGCCACTCCTAGGACCGCCCCAGTCTCCTTTCCTCTGCTGATCTCAGAGCAGCGGGGGCTAAGCACAAGGCTCCTTTGATGAGCTGGTTGCTGGAGAGGGTGACAGGAACAGGCAGGGGAGGAGGGAACAAGAGGTGTTTTTACGGGGACCTGTTTTCCTGCTTGGCAGTCTGACAGGTGACAAGTGCACCCTGCCTTCAGGGCTGCCCTTGACGCCTCCGCTTGCTGAAGGGGCTGCCGTGTATGGCACACATCTGCAAACTGTCCCTGCCAGCCGCGGGGTGCGGAGGCTCCCGTGTTGGCCTGGGGGACACTGTTGTAAGGCTTTGTTGTCTGGGCACTCAGTCTTTTGTGTTCTGTGCCTTGCATAGGTTGCAAAACGAAACGGCAGCTAACGGAGTCCTCGCGAGCATCCGAAACTACTTCCAGTCCCAGCCCTTTGATTTTAGGGGTGCTCAAATCATTTCTGGGCAAGAGGAAGGGATATATGGATGGATTACAGCCAACTATTTAATGGGAAATTTCCTGGAGGTGTGTGAAAACAGATGCATGGTTTTTATTCTTGCTATTTGTCCCTTCCCCTGTGGGTGGCAGCTTCAGCAGAGGTGCAGCCAACAGGGACACCTGTCCGGTGCCATCCCTGCTGTGTAATGAATGCATTCGGGAAACACCTGGGAGACAGTGGCTAAGAAAAGATACAGACAGCTGGTGCAAAACCTTGGACCATAAGCAGAACCAAATGCACAGGGGAGAGGGAATATCACTTCACTAGCTGAGATACTGGGGGAGGGGGGATGAGAATCTAATGATGGGCGATGGGTAAGTCTGAAGGGCAGCTGGAGAATGACTCGTCTAAGATGTTCCAGAACCACCTGGAATTCACAGAGCCTTCAGGCAGTGTGCCTCCCCAGGTCTCTGTCCCCAGGTCTCCTTACATGGCAGTCCCCACACTCCCTTCTCCTTTGGCAGAGAGGAAAGCTGACTCCAAGGGACAATTGCCATGTTTCAGGGGGCATAAACTGAGGACACTCCCCCCATATCCAGCCCAAGATCGATTCTGTTCCTCCTCAAATATATTTTTTAAGTTTTCTTTAATTGTCAACACTTAATATTTTAGAAATTTCACAGTTCCAGCTTCTCCGGACCTCACCCCCCAAACACTAGAAGTGCTGGTCACAGGGGACTGACATTTCTGCATAATAACAACCAACTGGAACGGGACGGAGCACATGCACTCCCCAGTTTGCCACAGTCCCCGCCATTCCCTATTGTCTACACCTAACCTACTTTCGTGTATATTGCCTGCCCAGCCCCTGTAAGCATTTCAGCTCAGCGCCCCTGACACGGAGGAGAGATGTGGCCCAGAATGCTTCCCGGATGCCCTAGTCTGTAGCAGTAAGAGATGGGTCTCGAGTGGAGCACCCTGGGCGAACCGAAATGGTGTCTTTGGCTTTTCTTCTTGCTTCCTTTTCCCACTGCGCAGAAGGACCTATGGCATATGTGGGTGCATCCGAATGGAGTGGAGACCACAGGTGCCCTGGATTTAGGCGGCGCCTCCACCCAGATATCCTTCGCGGTGGGAGAGACGGTGGAGCTGAACACCAGTGACATTGTGCGGGTGTCCCTGTATGGCTACGTGTATGCACTCTACACACGCAGCTTCCAGTGCTATGGCCGCAACGAGGCTGAGAAGAGGTTTCTGGCAATGCTCCTTCAGGTACCTGAGTGGGGGGAGCAGGTGTTTCCTTGGGGGTCTCAGCTGAGGGCAGGGTGCCTTGCCTGCTGGGGTCTGTCCTTTCCAATCCGCTTAGAAAGTGGATGAAAACAACAGTGTTTTCAGATTTGCTCACACGCCCTCTCTCTGCTGTGTTCGACCACTTCCAGTGTTTTCGAGTCCGAATTCCAAAGAAATTCCAGAGCTCCAGATGTTTCGTAAACACGATTCAAGTCCCAGGATCCCTTTATGGACACAAGCTGTTTTAAGCCAGTAGCTAAATAAGCCTGAGAATCTTGAGACTACCCCGTGTTCAGACAAAATAACAACAGCGGCCACGAGAGACATGCTTGCTGTCCCCGGGCTCGGCCTCCTGGCGGATGGGCCTATATTAGGCAGGCTTGACGCCCTTTATATGGTGGGATTTCAGAGCTGCTGAATTCCATCCATCCTGTCGGACAGCAGTTCACATGGTCACTGTTCCACGGCCCAGATGGCTACTTCAGGCATCGGCTCTGAAGCCGTCGCTGCTCTAAACTAAGTGTGGTGTAGTGTGTATCAGCGAGCGCTGGCTCCTTGAATGATGCCCCAGCCCCAAACTCCAGTGCTCCGAGGACATCCACCTCACCACGGCTGAGAGGGGACATTGAAGGCTAGGGGCCTTCCGCACCCAGAGTGTCATGAGGCCAGCCAGAGGCCACAGATCCTGGCTTCTGACGGGGCCTGGGGGAGGAGGCGGGGCTGGGTCAGCCTGTGAACATGGTAGACCCAGCATCATTAGGGACACTGCCACCTCTCCGACCTCCCTTGGTAATTGAGGAGGGGAACAGCAGTCCCCCGACACGAGCCTGCAGAAACATTGGGCTGGCTCACAGAATTGGGGTCCGCAGAATCTCCAGACCCGTGTGTCATGCAGGGCAGGGTGTGAGGACTCAGCCTCCAGCTCCGGTCTACCTCCCACAGTTCTCTCCCAGCCTCACAGGAGAGGCTGAGGCCTCGGGACACCTGCACACGACAGGTATGGCTGGGGGAGGCTGAGCACTGCCCGGAGGAGGACCAAGCAGAAGACCCTGCAGGCAGCCTGCAGCTACTCCTCACGGCTCTGGAGACTCAGGGCCCACCCCAGACTCTCGCCTTCCCCAACTCCCAGCCAAACCAGCCCCAGGGGAACCCAGTCCACTCTCCCCAGCAAGGCCTCCAGCACCACCTCTCCTCTCCACTGGCTCATTAAAGCATTTCAGCCGACACCTCCTTCCAGGAGAGAAGCTCTAGGAAATCCTCTTTTCTCCACCTCCTTTTATATCTGGCAATGATTGATGCTCCAGTGCTTGGCCATGGTTGGGGGGGGGTGAGGGGGGCGGGGACAAGGAAGGAGCCACCTGGGAGCTCCAGCAGGAGAGACTGGTGAAATCTTCCTTCTCCCGGGGTGAGTGGGGGTCAGAGACTCTAACCTTTTAAATGCGGCTGGCCCGAGTGTAATACTCCACCCATCTGAGATCTCGTTTGGCTTTGAAACCACAAGTATCCAGGTGTGAGGCCAGGACTGGGAGCATAGTTGTGAGACTCCAGTCTCTCCCTCTGGACAGTCAGCTCACAGGGACGGGCCATCTCTCCCATGTGCCTGGTGACCTCTGGATGCCTGAGAGGATGGCTATGCCCTGGGCGCCTTCTGACTCAGTGAGGGAAAGGACCCAGGGGTGACGAGGGTTACCCACAAGCGCACGCCCGGGCCTGCCTGACCGACACCTCCGTGAGCCAGATCCGCGCTGGCAAGACCGACCCAGATGGTTCACACAGATGAGTTCATCGTGAACGCTGGCAGAGTCAGTGCCACCTGCCTGGGTCCCGTCTCCTCTTCTGTAACAGCAGGGCCTGCACAGTGTGGTGAGGACACCTGGATAGACACTTGGCCAATTATCATCTTATTAACAAGTCTCCAGCCTCCCCAGGGCTCTCGTCTTACTCTGGTGGCGCGGTAGACGCTAGGGACAGGCTTTCGCTTGCTTTCTTCCCTTCCTTCAGTAAGATTTTTTTCCCTTTTGTTTTTAAAGTAATATGTGTTCAGTATTTTACTTCAGTCAAGATTTTACTGTAGGGAAAACAAGATGATTTAATGGCTTTGCCATCAGAGTTCAAATCCTGGTCCTTTGAAAGAGAGTTTATAAACAGAACCACATACACTTGGGAATGTAGCACAAGATAAACGGAATGTTATTTTTTTTCACCAGTAGATAAAAGATTAGATAGTCGTTGGGGGAAAATAAAGGGAGCTCCCTACCCCGATCTGTGTACCAAATAAGTTACAAACGGATCAGAGATTTCTATGTAACGAGGATGTTTATTGCAGTGTTGTTTGTAATGGCGGAATGATTGGAAACCATGTAAGTTTCCCTTGAGAGGGTATTTCTTAAACAAATCACAGTTTATTTGCACAGTGAAGTTCTATGCAGCTACTAAAAAGAAGAGGCTGTCTACACAGACAATAAACGGAAAGATATCAGAGACGGATTTTTAAGTAGGAAAAACAAAGGCAGAACAGTGTGTAGAGTCCTACCACGAGTGGCTTTTAAAGAAGAGCTAAGAAGGGAACACACATATTTGCATATGCATACGAGCAGCACTGACAAAATCTCTGGCAGAACACACGAAACTGGCCACAGAGGCCACTTCTGGCAGTGGGGGGATCCGGTGGGTGGGAGGGGTGAGGGGGAGACAATTTTTACAATGTGTCCGTGTGTTCCCTTTGGGCTATTTTATTAGGTGGACAGATAGCACTTCATTCCAAATGGCCGATTAATCTCAGCGTACCTTGTAAAAGTGGAGTTCATAAAACCTGCTTCATGGCGCTGTCCCAGGGGCTGGGTCAGGTCATGGGAGCGAGAGCCCGGCCTGTGCCTGCTGCAGGTCACTGTCCCCCCACTGCCACTTGAGTTGTTTAGACAACTTGGGAGTCGCCTTCAAGTACCCACAGACTGAGAACAGCATTTTTTCCATTCCTCCCTTGGCATTAGAGAGTAGCAATTACGAGAATTTGAAAAAAAAAGTATTTGGTCCTTCACAAATTAGAAAGAGTGATTTTTAATAGCTTACCCTTTTTTTAAAAGAAAAATTTTATTTAGTTTTAGAGAGAAGGGAAGAGAGGGAGAGAAACATCGATCAGTTGCCTCTCCTACGTCCCTAGCCGGGAATCAAACCGGTGACCTTTGGCTTTGCAGGACGACGCCCCAGCAGCTGAGCCATGCCAGTCAGGGTTCTAACAGCTCACTGTTGTCCCTACAGAATTCTACCACCAAAACCAACGTCATCAACCCCTGCTACCCTCGGGATTATTCCACCTCCCTCTCGGGGGGCCGCATATTTGACAGCCCGTGCACAGAGGATCTGAAGCCTGGAAGTTATGACCCCGATGACATCATCGCTTTTGAAGGAACCGGGGACCCGTTGCTGTGCAGGGTGAAGGTGGCTTCCCTGTTTGCCTTCAAAGCTTGCCATGGGCGAGAAGTCGGCTGCTTCGATGGTATTTATCAGCCGGGAGTTAAAGGATCTTTCGTGGTAAGAGCAAAAACCACTGAACTACTACCTTTTCTTCCCGTTGAATGTACATTTCTCAGCTTTCTGTTTCTCTTCTGCTGACCTGTTTCCCGACGTCTGATTCGCGGCCCTGCAACCCCCATCGTGGGTCCCGCTCTGAGAGCTGATGTCCTTCCCTTCTGCCTCCTTCCAGGCCTTCGCAGGGTTCTTCTACACAGCCAGCGCTTTGAATCTCACCGGCAGCTTTTCCCTGAACACCTTCAACTCCAGCACCTGGGATTTCTGCTCGCAGAGCTGGGGTCAGGTCAGTGTTAAAGAGAAAGGGTCTGTAGCAGTACCGGACGGTAGCGCGCAGTATATTCCATTTGCGCGCATGCGCTTGTGTGTTCTGGATTTCGCCTTTCTGCTGTTCTGCTCCGAACCCCATGACGGGGGAGCATGAGGCCCCACACCCGCGTCCCGGGTGAACGTTCTGACCACAGGCACACGATAAGCACTCTGTAAACCGAGACTGTTCTTACATGACGTTGTGTAGGGATATTTTCAAAATTATGTGCTTGCATTATTTTATCGTACTTTTATTATGAGATTCTGGGTGGTGCGATTCTTTCAAATAGGGCCGTTGACCTACGGTGTTCCGAAATGTGCACTTTACAACCCGCCTTCCCCTCCCCAGCTCCCGCAGCTGCTCCCGAGGTTCGATGAAGCCTACGCCCGCTCCTACTGCTTCTCCGCCCACTATATCTACCACTTGCTCGTAAGCGGGTACAAATTCACCGAGGACACCTGGCCCCAGATACGTTTTAAAAAGGAAGTAAGTCGGAGCACAAATCTTTTCCTCCTCTTCCTCTCAAAATAGAGGTTGGCGTGGGTGCGTGTGAAAGATAAGCCTGATCGCTTGGGAGCTTCCCGAGAGAGATGGTGGGGAGTCCAGAGAAGGAGTGCACTGTGGTGCCTGCAGACCCTTCTCCACGAGGGAAGGGTTAGAAGCCAGGCCCAGGGGCTCTGAGTTCTGTGCTGGCAGGACTGGTGCCCTCATCCTCATATTCCTGAGCATTCAGCACAGGGCAAGAACCTGGCTGATGCTTAGTGAGTGTTTGTTGAGTGAATAAATTGATTAAGGATTTGAGACTTTTCATCCCCAAAAGAAGCTTTAAATAGAACAATATTAAAAGAACAAGGGAGATAGTAACTAATTGCCCTCCATTTACGCAGTGTCAGCGTAGGAGACTGGCTCTAAAGCCTGAGGGATTAAATAAGAATTTTCTCCTGGAAGGTGCCCGAGGCACTGTATTTACTGTCCAGTGTCCGGAATGGGCCACAGCCGGAATCACAGCTGTCCCCAGGTGACTGGTGACGGGCCTGGGTCCCTGCTTTCAGGCCGAGTCAGCCCTGCAGACCTGTTCATCCAGCACCATGGTCGCTGGGTCTGGGAGTTTGTCTGGTTTCGGGAAGAGCAGGTGCAAAGCCTGGAGGATATCTGGAGTCAGTCTGTTCAGTATCAACTTTGCCAGTAATTAGATTGAACCAATCAACACCCGACATTAGCCTGTGACTGTCTTTTACATAAATAAATCGAATCATCGACAAGGAAAGGAGATGTCTGGAGACATATCGGGACTGTTGGTGTGGCATGTCCTCCCCGGGCTTCACCTCGTGATCTAATCACTAGAAAAGTGCATTGTGGGAATGGAGAGAGACTTTCCATTGAATGCCAGCCTGGGCACAACAGAATTCTAGGTTTCGAGTTCCTTTCCTTTATTTATGAAGAATTTCCTCTCCAGCCAAATTAGTATGCAAATTCAAGGGCACAAAAAGACTTCAGAAGATGTGCTGCACAAAGACATAACGTCAAAATTGTTTTTGGAGGAGGTACTTCAATAAGAATAGAAATAAATCCAGAAGATGTTATAAAAACACGTGAACCAAGAATAAATAATGTGGCTTATCATGCATATTTTTTTAAAAAAGAATACTAAGAAACACCCCATCCCAAAAAGTGAGAGAAGAATCCATCCATACACCTGAATAATCCAGAATTCAGCTATAGCCCATGTCCAGTGTGATGGGGACAGGGTAGGACACAGGACAGAGGACACAGGGACATAAGAGTGGCTGAAGCTGCTCATCTTTTAAAGGGAACACACACACACACAATTTTTAAGACAAGAAAGGAAAAATAAATATAGGAAGAGAACACTAATTAAAAATTTAAAACTAAGATATTAGAAGCCCAAGTATATCGATAATCACAATAATCATAAATAGACAAAATCTACCAGTTAAGAAAAAAATAGTGTCAGACTGGTTTTAAAAAATCAAGTAATGTGGTTTATAAGAGAAACACTTCAAAGAAATACTTAGGCTTGCCACACAAGGACACAGAAAGATTGAAAGGTAAAAAAAACTTTTTAAAATGTCAGACAAACTTCACCCAAAAGAAAACTGGTGTAGCTATTTAATATCTGGGGAAAAAAATAGTCTTTAAGATAAAGAGCATCATTCAGGAGAGAGAGGATTACAACATAATGCTAAAAAGTTTGGTTCATTATTAAAATTGCAAATTTGAAATACTTATCCATCTGATAAAGCAACCTAAAAATGCGTAAACAAAAACTGATGGCGCTACCAGAAGAAATTGACAAGGCCAGTTTCTTAGAAACTGGTCCTTGGTTCAGTAAACGGGCATTGCCCTCTTCCTTCAGCCGCTGACACTTCCGTACCGCTCACAACAGAAAAGCTTTCATTGTTGCAAACAGTGCCCTCGTGAGTGCCCTCGTCATACTTGGCTGTAACGAGCTTGTGAGGATTAGTTCTGACTTTCTCTGCAGGGCTGGAGGGAGGCTCTCTCGACCCTTTTGGGCCCAGTGTCCTGGATTCTAGCCCAGTCTGCAATGTCTGAACTTGGGCAAGATGTTTGGCCTCCTTTCCTGTGGGTGTTCCATGCTGGTGACAGTGGTGGGCCCCGGTATGTATTCCCACCCTGTCCCTTGCCCGGGGAGCTGAACTCCCTCTTGTCCTTCACAGGTGGAAAACAGCAGCATAGCCTGGTCTCTGGGCTACATGCTCAGCCTGACCAACCAGATCCCAGCCGAAATGCCCCTGGTCCGCCTGCCCCTGAAGCCACCGACCTTTATGAGCACCATGGCCTTCTTCACGGGGGTGGCCTTGCTGAGCCTGACCTTCCTGGTGGTGTACCTGTATATGTCGTCCAGGAAACAGCGGCGCTCCCAGCATGTCTTGGACCACACAGTGGATTCCGAGTGAGCCTCGGGAAGCAGCTTCTGGAACCGGAGGGCCACCCAGACCCAGCCTGGGTGGCACCAGATAATGCAAGTGAAATGCCTGTCAACGGTGAACACGGCTGAAGTCAAGTACTTAGGTCGTGTGACCCCTCAGATACCGATTTATGCCAAAGCACCTCCTGGGGAGTCCCTCAACTGTTCTGTGCACCTTGCTCCTCCAGGGACGCCGCGCCCGGCTCGCTGGCCTCCTGGGAACAGAGAAGACAGGCCATCACGGTCAGGCTCTTCATTCCAGTGCCCAAGAGGGGAAGTAAGCCGAGCCTAAGACAGTTTGACGCTGAAGAGCTGACCTCAGGGCTCCCTCTGCACTCTGTCCTTCCTCGGAGGTGCCGTATTCCTCCTGGCGAGTCTGGAAGCTGCCAGACACCCACGCAGCACTGGACCCAATCCTGCATCTCCTGTTGCGGCTTTCTCCCATTTGTCCTTAACTGAGACTTTCCTGTAGCAATCCCATACACGTGGGGCTCCCTCAGATCACAGAACACAGTCTTCGGGAGAGACAGTGCCTTTACGCCAAACCATGGTGGTCACAGCCAGCGTCTGTCACGCAGGCAGAACCTGAAGGACAGACACACAGCAAGTCTCCCAGAAAAGTCCTGGCCATTTTCAAAGTGGGATGCCCACTCGGGCCTCTGGTCATTAGGTCGCAGCCGATGTGTGTAGCACTGTCTTCACCTGCCCTTCACCTTGCTCCTGTTGTCCTGCTAAACGTTTACTCCTGGCGAGGGCGTGGCACCCCTGATCACTTTGCCTTTGCCGGGCTTTTGTCTGCAACCGTCCTTCCGTTGTTAGCATGGGCGTGCATTTTGTCCACCGTTCCCACAGGTATACTTGATGCTGTCACAACACATCCTGCTCCGGGGTCTGCCTGCCAGTTACTTACCTACGTGGTAGTCCGTGCTGCGTAGTTGCCATAGTTCTTGACTTTGGGGAAAGAAAAGGAAGCTGCAGGGACATTTAACACCACAGTGAGATGAGAAAGAACTCCAGCATGTTCAATGGCTACCAAGTAAAAATCAACATGCGTTCAGATTGTTGTTTGGTAGCTTGATGTGGAATAAAGGACTCGTTTTATTTTGACTTGTGGTGTATGTGTGTGTGTTATCTTGCATATGGTACTCTTTCTCTTAAGGTCCTAAGGTGGTATTCATGGGAAGAAGCTTTACGGATGAAGACCATTTTCTTAAGAAAACTTTCCTAGTGAATTAAGAAAATGAGGCATGAATATCACCTTTATTCCAGAGAGTTCAAAGGGCTTCACTTTGATAAACCTTTGGCTCCTCAGGATAACTGGCATTGAGCATTTCTTTGCCTTATTTGGCAGCGATATTCTGTGGGGCCACAGCCTGCCATTCAGGTCTTGATCCTCCCCAGAAAGGCTGCTCCATCCCAAGGTGCACTCTTGCTCCCCTAGTTCTCCCTGCCTAGACTGTGGGTCACCCTCCCACCCATCCAAACAGTGCACATTTCTCGAGGCCCAGTTCTGACTCTACTTCCACGGAGCCTTCTCTAAACACACACACACACACACACACACACACTATAGTGTATCTCCTGGACTACCTTTTCAAAACTAATTACATTATAAATTCTTACATCATTATTTATCTTTGTGTGTACATACGGCTTGTTTCTAAAATAGACGGAAGGCTGCTTAAGAGCCAAGCCTGCCATTCATCACTTCCTCGTTCAACAGACACCTACTGTGGGTCTCACATTTTGCCCCGTGTGGTCTTGGATTTGGGTGAGGGCTGTGAGTGCATTACATACTCAACATGTTGCTTGATTGATATTGTTTCCATCAAAAATGGCGAAGGGTGGGCAGTAAATGACAGAGCTACTGGGTAAGAATAGCGTCCAGATCACCGAGAGTCGACGGGAGCAAAAGGATGTGTCTGCACGGCAGAGAGGGCCAGGGCTTCCCGAAGGCAAGTCGTAGTCAGCGTTTCTAGCCCGTTTGGGGATTTGGAGCAAGCCAATGAAGAATTCAGGGCTTTCCAATGTTTGTCAAAGGATCTTTTGGTTGTGTTGTGTTGTGTTTTTTCCCCTATCAAAGAATCTTAACAGATGGACCACCACCGAATCTTCAGGCCAAGTGATGTATCTAGGACGACCTCTGGAGGCAGACTCGAACGAAGGTGGACCCCATGCCGTTCACCCTCTGGTGCTACTCCCAGGATTAGGTTGTCACATGAGGATGTGAGGGATTCGAGGACACAAGGTGTAATTACTAATCAGTTGACCTTAAAATGGAGAGATTACTGAGGTAGGCTTAACCTCATCAGATGAGGTCTTTCAAGACAGAGAGCATGTCCTCCAGAACGGTTGGTCATATTCAAGACAAGAGAAGGACTTGACTGTTGCGAGCTTGAAGAGGGAGACAGCCAGGTGGAAATGGCCTGAGAGCATTTCCTAGGAACTAAGAGCAACCCCTGGTTGACAGCCAGCAAGAACCTGGGACCTCAGTCCTACAACTACATGAAACTGGGTTCAGCCAACAACTGGAATGAACCTGGAAGCAGACCGCCCCAGAACCTCCAGACAAGAACTCCGCCCTGTTAACACGTTGATTTCAGCCTTGTGGACCCTAAGCAGGGAACCCAGGTGAGCCCACCTGGACTCTGACTTTCAAAACTGCGAGGTAATAAATAGGATTTTTGTAGGCCACCAGGCTTGTGGCAATTTGTTATACAGCAATGGGGAATTAATACAACTACAGAGTCTCAAGCCCCAAGGCTTTAGCCAGAGCCAGTGCTTACGCATGAAATTTGTGGTGAAGGTAAAAGTGATTGGGCACCACAAATTGTGCCCATTCTTTACAATAACTGTGCAAGAAAAGCGTGGGCTCAGAGGTAAAATAACACGCCAACACCATCCAGCTAGTAAGCAGTTTCGGAGAAGGAGATTGTGAGTTGAGATTCTGACCTGCCTGAGTCTAAACCCCTTATGTTTACCCTATTTCCTTTCACAGAGAAAGGCAGTACTGTGGCAGTTAGGATTCTGGCCTTCAGATTTTCTAGTCCAACATAGTCACTTGATTTGTGACACAGAGGTGTCACATCACAGCAGTGAGGAAAAAATGGGGGACCCCTGGATTTCCATGTGGATAAAAGGAAGTTCAACCCCTCCCTCACACCATTTTCAAAAATATTTCCAGGTATGAATGATAAACCAATAAAGGTTTAGGGATAAAGTGTAGGGGAAACATTTTAAGATCTTGAGTAAGGAAAGGGTTTTGTGAACACTACACACACACAAAAGCCTTAACCATAAGAGGACACTTGATATGTTTGATTACATTAAAATTAGCTTCTGTTCATCAAAAAACACCATTAAAAGAGTGAAAGGACAAGCCACAGAGTGGAAGAAGGTATTTGCAACATAAATGACCAATAAAGGACTAGTTTTTAAATTACATGAAGAATTTCTACAAATCAGTGAGAAATAAGCAGATGGTCCAATTTTTTCTAAATGGGCAGAAGGCTTGACAAGGCACTGTACCAAAGGAGAAATGTTCAATACATATGAAAATGTGCTCAATCTTACTAAGTATGTCAGGGCAATGCATACTAAAACTGAATGAGTTAACACAATGTAAATTAGGGCAGCCACCCTGGGAAACTGTGGTACGGTCTGCAAAGTTGAAGATATGCTTCCCCAATGATCTGGAAATTCTAGTCCAAGGAATATGCCTTAGAGAATATGCGTTCTAAGGTATATACATGTGTATACACCAGGATATATGCCTGAGAATATTCTTACTGGCAACCAACATGCCAGTCCCATAAAATGAAAGAATAAACAGTGATATATCTGTAATGGAAAATACCACACAGCCTGAAAACAAAAGAACTACAAATATGTGTTCGATATGGATGAATCTTACAAACATAGGGTAATAAGTCACAAAACATATATAATATACATAAATTTATATATAAAGTATATATATACAATTCTATTTATATAAAGGTCAAAAACAGGCAAAACTAAACACAGAAGATAAACTCTGAGGAAAAGCAAGAAAATTATTACTCTTACATTTGGGGGGAAATAGAGGCTGTGTTTGGAAAGGGATAAACAGATGCCTCAGTCTGCTAGGGCCACCATAACAAAATACCAGAGACCAGATGGCTTAAACAACAGAAATCTCATCTCTCATAGTTCCGGAAGCTGGGAAGTCCAAGATCAAGGTGCCAGCCGGTTCAGTTCCCGGTGAGAGCTCTCTTTCTGGCTTGCAGACAGCTGCTTTCTCACCGAGTCCTCACACGGTCTTGCCTCTGTGCTCGAGCAGAGAGAGTGAGCTCTCTGGTGTCCCTTTTATAAGGGTACTAATCCCGTTGTGATTAGTGGGCACCACCTCATGACCCCAGGTGACCCGAATTACCTCCGAAAAGCCCCATATCCAAATGCCATCCCGTTGGGGGTTAGGACTTTTAACAAACGAATGCCAAGGGCACACAGACATTCGGTCCATAGTAACAGGGCTTCTGGGGTGAGACGGATGTTCTGGAACTAGTTAGTAGTTACAGGGGTTCTCGTTTCTCAACCATTTATGCACTTCCTGTATGTCCTATAAAACCTTTAAAAAATAAAATTAGAGAACTGGGTTAACTCAAGAATTTTCTATTTGCTGCCTCTATGATCTCATAAATCAGTCTTTCATCCTCTTTGAGCCTTTATTTCTTCATGCATGACATGGGAACAATAGCTACCTCATGGGAGAGTTGAGAAAAGAGAAATGTAGTACTTAGTGTCAGGCATGGAGTATAGCCAATGAATGCAAGTTTTAAAACACATTTATTTCATCCATTTACTTATTCATTCATTCACTCATCATACATTTGCCAAAAAAAAGTGAACTGTATACTAAGTAAGTCCTGGGCTGAGTTCAGACTGAGGTTGGAAGAGAAATGAGACAAACATCTTTCCTCTTGAAACACGTGAGACGTGAGAGCCCTCTGCTGGAGCCACGGAGAAAATCTCTCCCACATCGGGACCCCTTTTCTTTTTCTTTTCTCCCTAAGATGCTGAGAAAAAAAAATATTAGCTCAAAAATATTTTTCATATTATCAAATAATGAGTCAATTGGAAATTTGAACACTCGATGGGATCAAGGATTGCTGTTATTTTTTTTTAGGTTAGACAATGGTCTTATGAAAATTTTTTTCAAGGATCCTTACCATTTAGATAGATGCCAAACTATTTCCAGATGAAATGACATATCTGGTATAGCAGTCAGGGTTTAACCAGAGACATAGAACCAGTAGGAGATGTATGTTAAGAGACTGCTTTTGCAACTAATCCCTTATGTGAGTGTCGGGGCTGGACAGGCAAGTCTGAAATCCACAGGGAAGGCTGTCCCGAAGGGCAGGCTGGAGCCCTAGGCTTGAGCCATAGCCGCTGTCCCCAGGTGGGACTTCTTCTTTCTCGGGGAAGCCATGGTTGGCTCTGCTCTTAAGGTCTTTCAACTGATTTAGTCAGGCTCACTAAGATTACTCAGGATAATTCCCTTAAAAACAGCTGATTATGGGCTTTAATCACATCTACAAAATACCTTAACAACACCTAGATGAATGAATAACTGAATATTGTAGCCTAGTCATGTGGACATATAAAGTTGACCATCACATCTGTGAATTGATTCGAAATGGCAGGGAAAGGAGGATGTGGGTGGGACAGGACTGGCCAGTCCTCTCAGTGGTTGGACCAGCGGGCTGGGTGGGCATCCAGGAAGGGGCGTAGCCGGCCTACCCAAGCTCTGCGTGTGCTTGGTCGGGGGGGTTGGTTTCTTATATCAGTAGCTGCTAATGATTGTCTTTCTCATTGTTGGACACCCATGACCTTGTAAGGTGGTCAAGGCTTACTTAGAGAGTTACCTTGTCATTATTACAGGGCTTCGACGAAATCTGAAAACAGCCTGGGGCTGCTTGGGAAGGAGTCTCAAAATGCTTCTTCAAGGACCCGCTGTCGTTCTCCATGGACAGTGAGGAGCACGTTCTAGGAAGAGGGAGCCCAACTGCACGAGAAGCCGCGAGGCCTGCAGCCATAGCAGCACAGGGGTGAGCGTGAGCTGAAGTGGTTGAGCAGGGCCTTGACCGCCAGGCCCTTGAACGCCAGGGAGTTTGGACTTTATTCTGTAGAAGAGAGCATTAAAATGACTGCTTGGAGGACTTTATTTTTTTTATTTTAAAAACTGAAATGAATTTTAATACAGAAAATGAAGACAGCATTTTGCCAATTTATCGCTCAAAGGGATATCTCTATTTGAGGAAATCAGCACGTTACACTTTGAGAGATGAAATGTTGCAGCTTGCACACCAAAATTAAAAAATGAAATGGTTACCAAGGTAATGCAGGTCAGGGGATCAAAGGTGAAAGGTCACACATTATTAAAAAGAAATCCAAAAGTGGGGCTGCATCATGGTCTCTCATTAGTGTTCCAACGGGGCTTCTCTTTGGGTAAACTTGAACATTTTGACAGACATTCAAGCAGCTTTTTCGGTAAAAAGATTTTTACATGACTACTATTGCTGTTCCCATGGTCATCTTCTAGAAGTGGCACGGTGTTGAGAACACAGTAGGTGCAGAATACACTTTGGGAAACACTCTTCCGGCTTGTTTTCGGCAGCCATTTCTCCTTGTTTGGAGGACTTTAAATAAGGGTGACTGAATCACACGATGGACTTTAGAAAAATAATTCGGTAACTGTGGAGAATCCAAAACTATTTGCCACGTTGTATCCAGTGAGCCACTGGGGGGCTTGTGTTTAAATGCAGATTCTTGCCCCTCCTCAGACCTGCCCATCAGCTTCTCTGGCAGTAGGGCTAGGAAAGGCCACTTTTGGAATTTATTTATTTATTTACCTTTTTGAAGCTAACATATATTTTGGGGAAAAAGATGTACCAATCATAAAGGTAGCGCTTTGAACTTTCACAAGCTGAACACACTCACATAATCCACACCCGGGCAAAGCAGAACACAGGCAGTGCAGAAGTCTCCTTCACCCGCTCACTGCAACCTCCGAGGGTAAACATGTTCATTGCTTTTTTAAATTTTTATTTATTTTAATCATTAGTCAAGTACAGTTTCTATCCTTTACTCCCATTCCGGCCCACCTATGTTCATTACTTTGAAAACCCACAGATTAGTTTGCCCGTTTTGAACTTCATATAAATGAAATCACACAGTATGTACTTTGTGTCTGATTTATTTCATTGTTATCTGTGAACGTATCCATGTTCATGCAGATACCCGTTGACTCCACTGTAAAAACTTCTACAATGTACCCATTTTCTTGCTTGTGGGCAAAGCTTTGGGTTGGTTGTTCCCAGTTTGAGCCTCTTAACCACAAAGATATGAATGTTCTTATTCATGACTTTGGCTTTATAAACTATAAAGCAGGATACCACAGCCTAAAGACTAATTCGTTCACTACCCACTAATTGAGCCCCTTATAAGGTGCTGTGCTAAGAAAATGCACTCAAGGCATGGCTGAGGTGCTGCTCTCACAGAACTTACTCCAGTTGGTGCAAAACTACAACCTAAGTGGCCAGAAAAATGAGTCACACAATTGTGATAATAGCTCTGAGGAAAACAAAAAGCTGATCTACCAAAGGGAAAGGGGACTAACCTACACTTTTCACGGGGCAACCATGCAATGAGTATGAACAGAAGGAAGAGTGTTCTTGGCAGGAGAGAAAACATGCAAAAGTCATAGAACAGGAGAGAGCTCATCCTGTTCAAGACCAGCGTGGCTGAAGCACCGTGAAATGGGTACAGGAGACGACATAAGGTGTGTTTGGACACAGGGGCATATGCTGCACGGCCTTGCAGGCCAGAGGAAGCAGTTTGGATTTTATTCTAAATACTGTAGAAAGCCATTAAAATGTTTTAAACAGAGAGATGTGATTTGATTTTTTTTTTTTCAAAAAAGATCCCTCTGACTGACGAGCAGAGAGTAGATTACATGGATCAACAGAAAAAGCAGGTCACTTAGGACCCTGTTTAGAACATTCCTGGCAACAGATGCTAGCATAGAGCTTAGAGGAAAACACTGAAATAGATTTGGGAATTGTCAGTAAAATAGTCACCATCTTCAACAAGTTATGAAAGGTGACTCGGCTTTATTGGGACACGGAGATAGATATTCTGCGTGTGTCCTGAATACACCAAACGCACAGCATTTCTACCAAAAGCGCATAATCTGAATGTAATCGTGGGGAAAATGACAATAAATCCACATTTAGAGGCATTCTACAAAACAACTAGCCTGTATTTTAAAATGTCAGTATTATGAAAGACAAGGCAAAGCTTAGGAACTGTTATGGATTAAAAAAAAACAACAAAAACTGAAACAACTAAATGCAACTGGTAATCCTCCATTAGATTGCAGAGCAGGAAAAAAAAATTAATTTACTCTAAAAACTGTAAGTGGGACAATTGATAACATTTAAATAAGAATTACAAATTAAAGACTGCTAGTATTAATTTTCTGATTTTGATCATTGTACTGAATATGGAAGATAACGTCCTTGTTTTAGGAAATAACACATTTAATAGTGTATTGATAAAGAAACGTCGTGTCTGCAATTTCCTCTCAAATGGCTCAGAAAAAAATGATAGAATGATAATGCAAACATAAAATGTGACCATTTGGGGAATCTTAAAAGAAGCGTTTATGGGAATTATTTGTATTAGTTCTGCAACTTTTTTGTAAGTCTGAATCACTTTAAAATGAAACCTTAACGAAGTTACTGGGGTAACTTAGAGAAGAAAACCTAAGCCATGAATAACATTGAGACAAAAATCCAGAGAGGGGTGAGTAGTGGAAAATGGAAGAATGTTAAAAAATAAAGTCAAATGGAACGTGGACAGAGTTACACTGGAAACATAGCTACCGTGCTCTTCTTCACCCCAAAATACTAAGGTAACCTGCAACTCGAGCGCACGATCACCGAAAGCGATCGCACTGTTCGGGTTAACGAAAAAATCAACCGGGCTCAAGCCGGATCCACCATGTTTTCCCAGTGAGCATGCGCGCGAGTGCGCACGCAGCCACAATTCTAACCAATCGGTGCCCACGTCGGCATCCCGTTTGGCGCAGGGGCGGGGCGGCCTACTACACACGCGCAAGCTTGGGCAGGCCCTCTTCCTTCTCGCCGAACGCCGCCAACATGGTGAGTGTGGCAGTTGTGGGCTCTGGGTCTGGCGGCCCCTCAGCTGCACCACCGCCTGGGCGGGGGCGCGGAACGGCGCCCATCGCGCTTTACGTGCGCGTGGCGAGGGCCCCCGGTCGGGTGGAGCGCGACATTTGGGAGCTTTCTGGGCGCGCGGTCCTTGAGCGCATGGAGGGCCCGGCAGGCCTGGCGCTCCTGGGCCACGCGTGCGCGCCATCGCCGCCAAAGCCGGAGGATCGGACGGCCAGCGGCCTTGCATGGCCGGAACGCCGTTGCCAAGCTGGGCTGGGGCACGGAGGCCTCATTGGACGCCAGCGAGACCCTAGCTTTTGCCGCCGACCCCGCCTGTGCGGATTTCGTCCATCCAGGTCGACCCTTGGCTCTTGAGCATATTCCCCTCGACGTTCTTTTTCGCTGTACTGAGCCACGTTATCCGTAAACTGCAAAACCTTATAAACTGGAGAATTTCTAGTGAGTTTCAGTGTTCTCCCCTTTTCTTTCCCCTGCTCATTTTAGGTGTTCAGGCGCTTCGTGGAGGTTGGCCGGGTGGCTTACGTCTCCTTTGGGCCCCACGCCGGGAAGCTGGTCGCGATTGTAGATGTTATCGATCAGAACAGGGTAAGTGTGGGGAAATGTCACCACTTCACATGGCAGTGGGTGGTATGCGGTACAGGATGGTAATGGTCCCAGCGGCCCCTTGAGGTAGGAGCACTGCAGCTGATGGCTTTATTTTACCTTATAGAAAAACAGGCAGTGGGCACACAGTAGGGGTTTCAAGAACAGACTTGAGTTGGCCCAGTGCTCCTGGGTTTGAGTATTATCTCTGCCGCTTAAACTAGCCAGAACTTTCAATGGGTAAAATATCGATGAGGTTTAATTGAGTTCCGATATATAAAGGGAGTGTAGCACAAAGCCGGACACAAGGAAAGCCCTTGCTTGCTGTGGCCAGCCCCTTCCTTTGAGAACCACAAACTAAGGGGTTGACTGACGGCTGTGAATGAACAGTAAGTAGTGTGTTGGGAATGGAAGGATTGAAGACTTAAAATCGTCAAGTAAATTATATGCAGTTGGGTTATACACTGTACTACTAATAGTTTAAAAAGCATTTAAATAGCGATTAGATTCCAAAAGGATATGATAAACAGACTATCCATTTTGAGTGTTGCTAAGTTTTGCACTGAGATCTTTTTTTTTTTTTTTGAAATATTCTAGGCTCTGGTTGATGGACCTTGCACTCAAGTAAGGAGACAGGCTATGCCTTTCAAATGTATGCAGCTCACTGACTTCATCCTCAAGTTCCCACACAGGTAGGTATCACCAACCACGCCCTCCAGGCTTTTTTTAATTATTACTATTTTTAGAGAGAAGGGAAGGGAGGGAGAGAGACACCGATGCGGGAAGAGAGACATGGATGGGGCATTGCCCTGACTGGGAATCGAACCAGCGACGTGTTGCTCTGCAGGAGGATGCCCAACCAACTGAGCCACACTGGTCAGGGCCCAGCTTTGTTTATACTGGAAGAAGTTTTCTTAGTTTAATTCAAAAAAAGTTTTTTGTTATTTTACCGGTGTTCACTTGAGAATGTAGTAAACATCGTTGAAGTTGAGAGCAATTGAGAGGAGGAATTTACAGTGTAGTAGACAGGCATTATTTCCTTTTTAAATGTGATCTGGTAGTTCTCTGGCTTTGCCTTTATCCAGATCTCCTTCCCTCCCTCCCTCCCCCCTTCTCTCCTCCTCCCTCTCTGGTCTCTCTGTCTCTCTGTATGTTTCTTTCAGGATACATACAACAAAGACTTTCCTAAGGAGTTCTGGTTTCTTTTTCATAGTAATTCTTGTCTCTTAGTACTCTAGCTGTCTTTAGTTGAAGTTTCACATCAGTTATGAGTATTTAATGTATGTCATCTCATAACAGCCGCTGAAGTGGTTCTCTTCCCACCTACTTACAAGGACTTGAGACAGTCAGTGATTGTTTCTTGACACGGCACAGACCCTGGAAGTTGAAACACCGTCACCATGCAGTCATCTCCCCGTCGTGGCAACTGGCTGCAGTGGGACGCGTGTGTGACCATTTTACTTTTTAAGCATACTGGGTTTCAGTGCTCCAAATACCTGGGAGAAAGTTCAGAATGATTGTACTTGGATTCTATGATGTTTGGCCAAAAATCTTTAAGCATTTTGTGCAAAATAAAAACATTAAGGGTTAACTTCACTGCATTCTTTATGAAAAGAAATTGCTTTCTACACATCCACTACTCTGGAGTGATAATCTGGATATGCTAAACATGGACTGGTTTGCTGTTTTTATTGTGTTTGAGATTATAGGCATCCTGGCTTCGTGAACACGGTCTGAATAAGTAAAAGATGTGTGTTCTGGAGACAGCTAGAGCTAGAGGTGTAACAGATGAGAAGGGTACTTTGGCATCATTTTGCTTACGATTTTTTAACTCGGGGGCATGAGTTCTGCTTTTCAGAGGGCACAAAGCTGTCCTTGAGTCTGTGTGGCTTCAAAGCTGACTTCTTAATCTCTGGCCTTGGCTCTCTCCAGTGCCCGCCAGAAGTACGTCCGACAGGCCTGGCAGAAGGCGGACATCAACACGAAGTGGGCGGCCACAAGGTGGGCCAAGAAGATCGAAGCCAGAGAAAAGGTGATGGCTTGTGGTCGTTGGAATTTTGACCTCTCCATTTCTGGAGGTTTGCAAGGTGGTGTGAGAGATTTTTTTGTTTTGTTTTTAACAGAAAGCCAAGATGACAGATTTTGATCGTTACAAAGTCATGAAGGCAAAGAAAATGGTAAGTTTTAAAGTTACTACAGGATTGTTACGGTTTTAAATCTAAGCTTGTTTGTCTGGTAGTTCTGTTTGCTGAAGCTTAGTAGACCAAGGTTGAATTCATAGGGGTCTGAGAGAGAAGAGTTGTCTCTTATGCATGATATACATATATATCCATGTATATGACGATAGTTTTTGTATCATGTATAATAAATACGGACTTTGAAATTTTTCAGAGGAACCGATTAATCAAGCTTGAAGTTAGGAAGCTTCAAAGGGCCGCTCTCCTGAAAGCTTCTCCCAAAAAAGCACTCGCTGCTAAAGGTGCAGCTGCAGCAGCCGCTGCGAAGGTTCCAGCCAAAAAGGTGACCGCTGCAGGCAAGAAGGCCCCAGCCCCGAAGGCTCCCGCCCAGAAGGCCGCAGGCCAGAAGGCAGCGCCTCCAAAAGCTCAGAAGGGTCCGAAAGCTCCAGCCCAGAAAGCACCTGCTCCAAAGGCATCTGGCAAGAAAGCCTAAGAACATAAGAGGCTATTTTAAAAGTAATAAAGGTTCTTTTTGACACGCTGGCAGATTACTTCATTGTGGATTAAAGTCTGTTTGTTGGCTGGGACAGGGAGTATAAAACGGGTTGGTAGTAGGGTAGTTATGTAGTCTTAAAAAAGCAGTTCCTTCGTCTCTGCCCAGTGGCCGGTAGTGTAAAGCCATCGCACCGACTGGTGACCAGTTACACGTTCTCACGGGACGTTGTGCAAGTGAGAGCACCAGGTGATTTTTTTTCTCGTGCAAATATGTTTTCCATAAATACATAGAATTCTAGCAGGTTTTGATGCTTGAGGGTTTATATTTCTTACAAGAATATACTAGGAGTAGGTGTAAACAATACGAATTTTGGTTGTCTGTCATTTGTCACTAAAGCTGGTTTCCTGAACCTGACTGGGGTAGCAGCCAGTCACTTTCGGTTGGTGGTATTAAATGATAACAGTGTAAGAGCTCCTGTGATACAGGAGAAATGCAGGCAATTTTGGGCTGCCTGTCCGGGGGTGAGGGGTGAGGAGTTGTCTAGAGAAACTGGGATCTTAAGCCACAACCTAAAAGTGTTTGTAAGGGGAAGAGGGGTGTGACCCTCAGGAATGGTGACTGCAGAGACAACAGGGTAAGGAAGCAGAGTAGATCTGTGGGGGGCTTTAGGGAGCCATGGAACATTTTTATTTTTTAAAGATTTTATTTATTTTTAGAAGGGAAGGGAGGGAGAGAAACGTCAATGTGTGCTTGCCTCTCACATGCCCCACCATGGGGACCTGGCCCGCAACCCAGGCATGTGCCCCAACTGGGAATCGAACCAGCAACCCCATGGTTTGCAGGCCTGCTCTCAATCCACTGATTGACACCAGCCCGGGCTGCATTTTTAAATGGTCTGGTACCTCAGGTGTAGGTCATTGTGCTGGTGGCCTCCTTCTCCCGGCTCGTGACTTGTCTTTTCCTTCTCTGAACAGTAGCTTTTGAAGAGCAGATTTTAATATCAATGCGTGCCCACCACGATGGTTCCAGTTCATCAGTTTGTTCTTTTACGGATTGTGCTTTTAGTGTCATATTTAAGGAATCTTTGCCCTACCCAAGTTTATAAAGACTTTGTCCTATTTTTCTTTCCAGAAGGTTTTACAGTTTTAAGATTTACATTTAGATCATCTATTTTGAGTTAAATTTTGTACAGGGTGTGGAGAATGGACCTAAGTTATTTCTCCCCTCCCTCCTTCCCTTCCTTCTCAAATGGCTGAGCTGTGGTAGCACCATTGTCTGAAAACACGGTCCCTTCTCCCCCGAGTTGCTGTGGCATCACTGTCACAAATCGGTTGTCCACTGATTCCGTTCTGCTGCACTGATCTTTGTGTCTGTCTGGATGCCATCCACACGCTGCCTTTACCACTGTAGTTCTCAGTGTCGAAGTCATGTTGTGTCAGTCATTCTACTCTGGTTTTTTTTTTTTTGTAAGAGTTGTTTTGGCCATTCTAGGTTCTTTGCATTTCCATATGAATTTTAGAATCAATTCGTCAGTTTCTACAAAACACATCCTGGGATTTTGAGTGAAATTGTATTGAATCTATAGATCAATTTTGGAATAATAGACATTGTAACTATACAGAGTCTTTTCACTCACGAACATTGTAAATGAATTCATTTATTTAGATCTTAATTTCTTTTAGCAACGTTTTATAATTTTTACTCATTAGGTCATTTACACCTTTCCTCAGATTTGTGTCTAAATATTTCATATTTTTGATGCTATGATAAATAGTAAATTTCCAGTTTTCATTAATAGTATATAGAAATAGAATTAATTTTTATATTTTGATTTTATATCCTGCAACCTTGCACAACTCATTTATTAGTTGTAGTAACATTTGTAGGTTCCATAGGTTTTGTATTCACAAATAACATCCATTTTACTGCTTTCCAATTTTGGATGCATTTTCTTTTTCTTGACTTATTGTACTGGCTAGTGGTCAGGGACAGTGTTTTTACCTCTGTCATTGGCCAGGTGAGGGACATCCAGTTCCAGACTTTAATTTTCTGATACGTGAGGAGAATCCTTGACAGGCGCAAAGACTACCGTTTCCCATCTCTCCTGATTCCCCTTGCCTTGCAGCTGCCTCTGGGTCAGTGCTACCTATATTCTGTCCCTCTGATGAGGCTGTTCTGGGAAACAATGGGTTCCTTTGTAGCATGCTTCCAGTTTTCTTTTCTGACTGCCCAAGATTCCAGTCACCCTCCCAATTTGGGATTTTAATTTAGACCTATCAGAGCTTTCGGATTTCTCCCTGCACTGTAGTATCAAATATAGGAGTTGCCTGTCCAATTTTGTTCTCCTTCAAGTTAGTCCTAATGGTAATAACTGGCTGCAGCTCTTTAGGGTTTGTGGCATATGTGTGTGTATGGACATGTGCACCCAGATGTGTGCCCATCTCTAGACTCATGGCAGATGTTTATTTTTGATACGTTTAGAGAAAAGGCAGTTTGCAAATGCAAGTCCTTACCATGCTATTGTCTGGAAACCCAATTCTATTTAAAATGATCGTTTTGCATAAGCTTTCCAATACCCCAGGTTTTAGGAACCGGACTTTCTGTGGCGGGTCAAATCTGTGTGTTAGGCAGCCTCCACTCTGGTCCCCACTGATTCTCGTCCAACACTGAACGTGACTGGCCTTTGATGAGTGTGTATTGAGGTCATGATGGTGCACGGCTTCCAAATATAAGCGACACTGCAGCGTGCCAGGCCTCTTGGATTGCTTCCCTTGGGCGGAAGCCTATTGCCTTGTGAGCAATGTCATCACATACCCGTGTGGGAAGAGACCAAAGTCTCACCAATAACCAGTACCAAGCTGCCAGCCATGGTGACAGTGAGTTACCTTGGAGGCAGATCCTTGGGCCTCAGGCAAGCTTTCAGATGAGTGCAGTCCCAGGTGACACCTGATGGAAGTTCATGAGCGATCCCAAGCCAGTACCACCCAGCCAAGCTGCTCCTGAGTTCCTGATTCTCCAAGAAACTTGGAGAGAAAAGAAATGTGTTCTGTTTTCAGCCACAAAGTTTTGGGGTGATTTGTTATGCAGCCATAGAGACCTAATGGACTCTTCAGGATAGGAAGAGCCCATAGGTATATGGGCTCTTTATGCTGAAGTTGATCAGTGACTATGTCTAATTCCTATCAAAGGAGTAACAAACTTCTGCGATAGAACCGGACATCCGGGGTCATACTGTCTTCTAGCAGTGGGAGGCCAAGTTCCCTGTATAGCTCTGAAGTGGTTGGAGAGTAGGAGCCCTGTATCTGGAACCGTGTTCAGTGGACATTTCAGATGGTCAAAGTCTATTCACATTGGCGACCACACAGGCCAGAAGCGGTCACTGGAGTAACGCTACTGTTAACGCGGTCATTTTCAGAAGCGTGGTCACTATAGTGAGGCACTAATTAATTGGCTGTTGGCTAGTGGGTGGGGCTATCACCGATTGGCTGACTTTCAAGGGTGTTTGTCACTGATTGGCTCACACTCACAAACTTGAGGTTGCTATTGACTTGCTAACTTGCAGAAGCAGAGTAACCGGGGGCCACCTAAGCGAGGTTGTCACTTACTGGTTTTCAGAGCGTGGGTTCTGACCGGAAGTCACGTAAATTAAAGTAAGTTATTTGTTCGTGGCTTGGGACTTTGATGAAAAACAGTCTTTCCCTTTCTTGAATATAAAAAAAGTGCTTTTAATATTTTCTCTTTTTTCCCTTCTATCAGCTAAACCTCCAGGAGACACTGTAAGAGATTATCCAGATCTTTATTTGTACAAGCATGATTTTTTGTTCAGCCAGTGTTGACATTTAAGTTATTTTAGTGCCAGTGACCCCCCCCGCCGCGCCCCCCAAAAAGCTGCAAATTACAGATTTTCCCCCCGGAATTTATTGGAAAAAGCTAAACAGAGAACATTTAGGGCATCCTGCCAGAGTTAAAACCGGACTAAACCAGTTAACATAGGGCATGTCCTGTATACGCTGGCAACCTTAGTCACCATTCTTTTGGTTGTTAAATGGACCTGCCCCAAAAGGTCCCTCACACGTACAGGTCCTAAGAAGGAGGAAGCTTTATAAAGGCAGGTAGGAACCATGGTTTTCCTAAGGGCTGCCCCGCTTAGGACCCAAGCAGGATCCTTGGCTTGGGCATCTAAGAGAGGTCACAGCAGGAGCTATTCTCCCCACACCTGCACAACCCAGGTGACCCTCGGAGTAATGGCGGCCGACCGCTGATGGGGCAGTCTATTACCTGTGGACCCACCTGTGCCTAGAGGTCGAGGTCTGAGTGGAGTGAGGTTGTATCAGAGTCGTGACACTCCAGTCGCGAGCAGGTTCCAACCGTTGCAGCAGGCAGAGGGACCCGCCCCACCCCGCGACAGCTCAGGCAAGAACCCGCCCACAACCCCACCCCTTCCGCAGGGCGGGCCCCAGTCACGTGAGATCGGGCGCGGGGACCACCGAGGTGGGCGGCCTCCGAGCGGCCTAGAGGGGCGCTGGGCGCGCGCGCACTTCCGCGTCGGCTGTTAGCTACCAGCCTTTCGGGGGCCGGAGTGGATGAGCGTGGGTTCCAGGTCCGCTCGGTGCCGGCATCTTCGCCTTCCCTGGCGCGTCGTCAGCACCCCCGCCCCTGCACTCGGTCCCAGTGGTGGCTCGTCCCTCCCTGACCTGGGGCTCTGGCCTCCGGGCCTCGCGGAAGCCGCCCGCGGTGGCTGCGCGGTCTGCCAGAGCCCTGGTCCAGCCCCCTGCTCACGGAAGCGGGTCCTCTTTCCCACCGTAAAGAATTGGCGCGACAGCCTCCTGCCCTCGGTGCTGACGTTTCCGTGCTTGGGTTCCTCTGCTTCCCTGGGTGGAGATCCCGGAGGGGTCTCGGTCGGCGTCACCCACCGGAACACAATTTTACTCCTAATCCGCCGCAGCCAGCCACCCACGTCCCTCCTCTCCACAGGCATCTTTCTTGGGGGACGTTAATGTCATGGTCCCTATAAGAGCTTTTTAAGGTTTGTTTGGACCCAACACTAGGGGCAGGGATGTCTCAGTCCGCCTGGTGTGCAGATGGGGCTTGCCCTGAGGCCCGGGCGGAGCAGTGCTTGAGGAGGTTGGGGCGCTGAGCCCGCGGGAACCTGCCTCATAGTCTCCCACCAGGGCCGGCAATGAGGAGCCTGGGAAGGCCCTGGGCGACGAAATGGTGCAGGACTGAGCTCCTTGCACTCATAGCTCTTCCTCTCTTAGCTTCTAAGGCTCTTACTTTCCCAAAGGCAGAAGACAGTGCACGAAGCCAGGGGACACAGCCATGCTCCAAACAACTTGGCCTCAGGTGAGCTGAGCTTCCTCTCCGACTTTTAAAAATCACATTGGCTATCGGTTGATCGGGAAAGGACCAAGAAGGCCTAACGTGGCCAGGCTCTGGTTTTCTCTCTGAGCCCATCGCCAGAGCTATGGCTGTAAATACGTGGTGGAGGAAATAAGAGTTTCGTGTACAGAGATGCATTTGGATGTGTAGGTTTAAGTGTAAAAGGGGAACCCAAGCCAAGAAGTTCTCCCTTACCGTGGAAATCTAGATAATGTGCTACAAAGAAAAGTCACGCTGAAATCAGAGTAATTCTTCACTGGAGAGATTGTCCCACAAATTGGAGACGTGTCCCAAAGAGACTGGCACTGTTCATACAGTTTCAAAACGCTAGGTGCATGGTATTGAATAATGCAAATTCCCTTTTCTCATTAGCAAAATAGTCTGCAAACAAATAAGCAGGTTAATACCATAATTGCATGTTGCTAACCTACAGACCTCAAGAGTGTGAGCCACTGGGCAGTACCTGGGAGCTCATTAGAATTGCAAATTCTTGGGCCCCACCCTAGACTCCATCAGACTGAGAAGGAGGCTACCTGGGGTTGGGAATCTATTGTAAAAGCTCCCCAGTTGATTCTTGTAAACCTCCAATCTGAAAAACCTCAGTGAAGCCACCTCTGAAGGTAATGATCAGGGGAGGCCTCACAGAGGTGGTAACATGAAGTTGAGATCTCTCATGGAGGATGAGATAGAAAAACGGTCTTGGGAACTACTGAAGAGAGAACTTTCCAGAGAGGACAGCAGATGGAAAGCCCCTGAAGTGGGGGAGAGATCAGGGTGTTCATTAGGAACAGGGAGAGGCCAGAAAGTGGTTCAGTGTGAGGTGGGAGAAGGTCACTGTGAAGAGTTTGGTTTCTACTCTGGGTCCATTTGGAAGGCACTGGCGTATTTTAAGCAGGGGAGGTGACGTGGTTAGATTTATTATTGAAAAGGTTTTCCATCCCTTCGCGGTGAGTTGTTTGTGCAAGGGTGTTACTTAGGTGCGTATTTGCAGACCAGGTAGGGGATTAAGTGTGGTCCCTTTTTTTTTCAAAGTAGACTTCATCTTTTTAGAGAAGTTTTAGGTTCATAGCAATGTTGAGCAGAAAAAGCAGTTTCCATGCGCGTCCTGGCTCCACCCCTGCATGGTAATCACCCCCCACCAGAGTGGTACCTTGTTACGACTGAAGAACCTGCACTGGCATGTCATCGTCACCCAGAGTCCACAGCTGTACATCCTGTGGGTTTCAGACGTGTGGTGACATGTCTCCTCCATCACAGCATCGTACAGAGTAGTACTGTCGTGTCACACGGAGTATTGTCACAGCCCTGAAAGCCCCCTGGGCTGTGCCTATGCATCCCTCCCTCCCTCCCTCCCCGGCAGCCATGGGTCTTTTTCACCGTATACTGGTACATAGTTTTGCCCTTTTCTGAATGCCGTGTACTTGCAATTATATAGTGTAAGCCTTTTCAGATGGGTTTCTTTCACTTAGTCATATTCATTTAAGGTTCCTCTGTGACTTTTCATGGCTTGATAGCTTGCTTATTTATTTATTTATTATTTTTTTAATCCTCACCCAGGGATATGTTTATTAATTTGAGGGAGACACAGAGAGAGAGAGAGAGACATCCGTTGCCTCCCATAGGGGACGATGTTCCACCCCCCTAATCCACCCAGCAGGGCGATAGCTTAGTTTTTGGTTCTGAGTAATGTTCCATTGTCCGGACGGACAATGTCTGTTTATCCGTTTACCTGCTAGGGGCGTTGCGGCTGCTTCCCAGTGTGGGCCGTGATGAGTACAGCTGCTGTGAGCATCTGTGTGCAGGTTTTTGTGCGGACATAAGTTTTCAGCTCGTTTGGGAAGACCACCAAGGAGCGGGACTGCTGCATCACATGGTAAGGGCACGTTTAGTTTTGTGAGAAACCGCCAAACGGTCCTCCGAGGCGGCCGCACCGGTTTGCGTTCCCACCGGCGCCGAGCGGGAGTTCCTGTTACTCCCCGTGCTCACCAGCATCGGGTGTCCGTGTCCTGGGTCTGGCTGTTCTCACAGGTGCGTCAGTGGTATCTCATCGTTTTAATGTGCATTTCCCAGGTGACATATGATGTTAAGTCTTTCACATACCTATTTGCCATCTGTATGTCTTCTTTAGTGAGGCATCTGTTCAGGTATTTTGCCCATTTCTTAATTGGGTTGTGCACTTTCTTATTGTTGAGTTTTAAGAGTTCTTTGTACGCTTTGGACAACAGTCCTTTTTTCCCCAAATATTTTGTCTCTGTCTGTGGCTTGTCTTCTCATTTCTCAAAGTGTTGTCCTATTAAGGTATGGTTTAATCTCCCCTTGTCATTTCTTTCAAAAATTCTTTTTCTTCACGATATTCTCAGCTAGTCTCTCACACTTCCTTTTTCAGATGGCTTTTTAAAAAATCCTCATGGAAAGAAGTCGATTTGAGAGAGAGAGGAAGGGGGTGGGGAGAGAGAGAGCGAAAGAGAGAGAAACAAGGTGAGAGAGAAACATCAATTGATTGTCTCCTGTACGTGCTCCGACTGGGGATCAAACCTGTGACCTTTTGGTCTACAGGATGACGCTCCAACCAGCTGAGCCACCTGGCCAGGGTTCAGATGGCTTTAAATCAGGGGTGTCTAGCCTGTGGCCTGCGGGCCACATGTGGCTCAGGATGGCTATGAATGCAGCCCAGCACAGAATCATAGATTTATTTAAAACATTATGAGATTTTTTTTTGTGATTACCTGTAGCAGTGTATTTAATGTGTGACTCAAGACAACTCTCCTTCTTCCAGGGTGGCCCAGAGATGCCAAAAGGGTAGAACCCCTGCTTTAAATGATCCCCAACCCCTGCACGAATCTCATTGATTCTTTTGTTGGGGAAGTGAATTTTATCGAATTCGTAGGCAAAATTGGAGAGAAATTCACTTTATAAACTTGATTCTTCTCATTCAGAAACACTGTATGTCCCACTATATTTCATTCTTTTATTTATTTTAATAAACATTCAGTTTTCTTCATCCTGGTCTTAAACATTTTGTTAGGTATATTCTTAGCTATTTTTATATCAATGGCAACTTATTTTCCCCCATTTTATCTTCTGATTTATTTGTGATGGTATTTAGGAGAGCTAATGATTTTGGTTTATTTATCCCATATCTAGCTAACAACATGTTACTTTGTCAGTTTTAAATCTTTTTCACTCATCCTCTTGGCTCTGGATATGTTCAGGCAGACCCCGTCAGCTCTGTGTTAGCGGGCTTCTCATCTGCATCTTCAGTCTACCAGTGATCAGAAACGTTTGAAAGAGAAGCTACGTTGTTGCTGACGTGTGCTTTGTGTTTAGGCCTGCGCTGGCTGCACCTGTGCTGAGCGTGTGCAGCCTTTTCTTAGTGTCATTATTCCCTAACAAAACCGTAGAGCCACCATTTCCATAGCATTAGATTGTGTTGGGTGTTATAACTGGTCCGGGGAGGGTGTGGACAGGTTCCGTGCAGATACTGTGCCGCTTTACATGAGGGACTTGAGCATCCTTAGATTTTGGTGTCCGTGGGGGTCCTGGAACCAATCCCCTGCGGACGCCGAGGGGCGACGGTAATCATTTCATCTACAACGCAAAGGTGTTTGTGTTTATTCCTTTCCCATACACTGCTTTCCAGCCTTTCACGGAAAGTGGGACTCAGCTCGTGGTGAGCCCTCTGCCACCGACTGTGATGGATGTGCTCTGGCGTTTTCCTGTTGAGGTGGTGTTCGCTGTTGTTTTCTGATCTCCTTCATAAATTTACAAAGTCTCATTTGTGGTCAGGCCATTTTTGAAGTTATTTCTTTCAGCATATTTCTATTAAGCATCAAGTATCTGCCAGGCAATAGAGTGTGTGCTGGTAAACCAGTTACGAGCAAAACAGAATTCTTTTTTTTTTTTTAAAGATTTTATTTACTTATTTTTAGAGAGGGGAAGGGAGGGAGAAGGAGAGAGAGAGAGAAACATCAATGTGTGGTTGCCCCTCATGTGGTCCCCACTGGGAACCTGGCCTGCAACCCAGGCATGTGCCCTGACCGGGAATCGAACCTGTGATGCTTTGGTTCACAGCCCGCGCTCAATCCACTGAGCTACGCCAGCCAGGGCCAAAACAGAATTCTTGCCGCATAGGCTTACATTCTGGTGGAGGGAGACAGGCAATAACAAGTCCCCTTCGCTCTTGGGAAGCTGGAGATGGCCCAGGGGAAGGTGGGGGGTGGGCACGCACCTTGACAGGTGGGACGGGGCTCTGCCCAGAGACCGGCACTGCCAGCCTTGTTGGAAGTCCGGTGGTTCACTGAAGAGGCTGGAGCAGGCAGGCTTCGGGTTTTCTGGGATTAGAGATAGCTTTCTGATATAGTAAGAAGGTATAAAAAGAAATTTGCAAAATGCTGGGGGCATTTTGGAGGGGTGCTCCTCTGCCCAGAGTGGAGGGTGTGGGGAAGACTGAGGAGAGGCCAGGTGTGGGGAACAGGTAGGGCCGAGTGTGTACTTTAGGTGGGCGGGGACAGGATGAGTGGCAGCTGCCTGCCGTGGCTGGTGTATAGAGAACGAGGTGACCATATTATGGAGTGCATGAGGTAGGAGGTGCCAGAGGGACATGGGCCAATGCAGTCACCAGGCAGAGAGCCCCAGATGCCAGGCTATGGGGTGAGGATGACAGCTGGGGCCCAGAGCTGAGCAGATGGGAGAGTATAGGGCCTCCATGTTTGGAGATGGGAACACTGGCCGAGGGCAGGCCATTGGCCGGGTGCTGAGGGCCCTTCTTGGTAGAGCAGGCCTTCCCCAGGGCCCCGAGTTGGGGGCACTGCGGCGCAGGCTGCCTCCCTTTGCCCCACACTCAGAGCATGAGCAGGGACCTGTCGTTTTCAGGAGCCAGTGACCTTTGAGGACGTGGCCGTGCACTTCACGCAGCATCAGTGGGCCAGCCTGGACCCTGCGCAGAGGGCCCTGTACCGGGAGGTGATGCTGGAGACGTATGCAAATGTGGCTGCCCTGGGTAAGATGTCTCTCCGTGGCTCCTGGTAATAGTTTGACATCTCCCTCAGATGTTTTGGGGAGTTTAGTATCGCTACAGTTTGGTGACTGCAGGAGCAGTTCTGTTCACCAGCCTCTGGAGATGCTGGCTGGGCAAGTCCCTGGTGCCCTTTGGTTTTGAAACTGGACCTCCTTTCATCCCAGGGAAGAGCGAGCTTTTGGGTCGTGAGGGGAGGGGCTTCCTGGTGCCCTGGGCGCCCTTCCTTCCTCCCCGCTGCCATTGGCCTAGGGTTGTGGGCCCTGCCTCTGAGGAGGAGTCTCCCAGGGTGACAGTACAGTAGCCTCCCCAGGGGGATTTCCTTTCTCTTCTGTCAGGGCAGGGGTGAGATTTCCTTCTCCCCAACTCACCAGATACTGGGTGGGACAACTGGACCAGCTCTGGGTGTCTGCCTCAACTTGCCTGTCTTTTTTTCTCGCTGAAGTCGCATTTCCAGCCCCCAAACCTGCTCTGATCTCCCAGCTGGAGAGAGGGGAAGCCCCCTGGGGCCCTGACCCCTGGGCAGCAGAGGGTTGGAGTTGCATCTGTCCAGGTGAGTGAGAGAGCACAGCAGCTTCTGGGTCCGCCTTCCCGGTTTACTGGAGATGTCTTGTCTGCAGCAGAAAACACAGCCTCTTGCTGTCCGTGGGGCGGCACTCGGGGCAGTGTGACCTCTACCGACTTCCAGCCCCGAGCCCGGAAAGTCCAGCCCCGGGGGTGCTTGGCCTCCTGCTTTCTGCACACGTACGTGGCCGTCCTCCCACAGAAAACGGTGACCCTGGAGCTCCTAAACCACTTCATTTCTCACCAGTGGAAACATTTAATTTTATGCCAATTTTTATGGCTGAGTAGGGCTGCAGTCATATTTTAGGGAAAATTTGATTCTGTGGGTCAAACTGATTTATTTTGTGGGGTTCAGTTTAATTTCCTTTTTGTGCATTTTAAAGTTTCCTACGCCATACTCTGTAGGTTTACATTGTATTTGTCTTATATGGGGCTGCGGAGGAGGCAAGGGCTGGCCACGCCCCCCAACCCGCCCCACAGCACGGGGCACTCGCACACAGCGGACAGCCTCCCCGGGAGTGCCTGCCTGTCCCGGGAGCTGTGGGTTGCTTGCTTTTCTTTCCTGTCGAAAGGCAGTTCTGGGCTTCACTGCTCACACTTACCGTGACCTTGTAAATAGCGGTTTGTTTAGCAGCCATCCCAGACCTTGTAAATAGCGGTTTGTTTAGCAGCCATCCCACTGTGGCCTGGAGCTCTCCAGTTCAGCTTTGGTCCCAGCTGACTCTCTGCAAGCAGCTTTTATCCCAGAGTGTTGTTCCGGGGGCTTCCTAAAGGGAATCGTGAGGCCATTCGGTGGAATTTGGAATTCGGGCTGGTTTCCTGGTTTCCTGGGGGCGGGGGCACTGCTATCTGTGGTTTACCTACCTGCCTGTGTTCCCGGCCTGCCCTGCCTGCTGTTCCACTGGATCTGACTTCTGTGCCATCTCACTGGTCTTTTTCCTCTTTAAAAAAATTCTCTCTCTCTTTAAAAACTTTTCCATTTCTGCTGATCCCTCTTATCCGCCTTTTTCTTTTCTCTCTTTACCCACCTCCTGCCTTCCTCCCCTCCCATTCTTGAAGTTCTCGTTCTGCCCAATTCACCTGCCGTCGTCTTTCCCCCATCTCCCTCCCAGGAGGCCCCTCCCGCTCTGTGTCCAGTGTCATTGCTTCTCCAGTTGTATGTTACTGTTTTTCTTCTTCTCTCCTTTATGGAGCCTTATAGGCATTTCATGGATTGATTTGTTATGATTTTGAAAGTATGTTTATTAAAGCTGGGGACGGTGAAACAAGGAAGGGCTTGGGATAGAAGAAGCAACAAAGAGGGCCTTGGAGAGCCTGGGACAAGCTGCTGCTTCACACTCCTCCCCTGACTGCAAGTCTTGTGGGGTCCCTTAGCATTCAGGAGATGCGTGTCTGAGAGACGAGGAGAGGGGGAGGGGAAAGGTGTGGGCGTGCTTCCGGGATGAGGAACGTGCTCTTGGGTATATTTAAAGAAATCACGTCCTACAAAAGAGAAGTAGGACCTCTGGGTCCTGTTTCCTGTGCAGCTCAGTAACTCAGACACTTGTGGTTTCTCTGATCAGGCGGTGAGTCTCGGATCAAGGGTGATGGGCCAACGGTAAAGCAGGAAGCCTCCGGAGAGACAGAACAGCCAAGGCGACCGGGAGGCAGACCTCCTAGAGAGATTTCCGAGCCCCTCGGAAATTTTAACAGCAAGGCCCCGTGGCAGACTTTCGGTCTGAACCCGAACCTGATACTTCGAGGGGGCATGAAGTTCTACCGGTGCAGTGTGTGCGGGAAACTCTTCAGATACAACTCGAAGCTCATTCGGCACCAGATGAGTCACACGGGGGAGAAGCCCTTCAAGTGCAGGGAGTGCGGCAAAGCCTTCAAGTCCAGCTATGACTGCACTGTGCACGAGAAGAATCACGCCGGGGCGGGGCCCTACGAATGTAAGCAGTGCGGCAAAGGCCTGAGTTCCAACACGGCCTTGACTCAGCACCAGAGGATCCACACGGGGGAGAAGCCGTACGCGTGCAGGGAGTGCGGCAAGGCCTTCCGCAGGAGCGCGGCCTTCCTTCAGCACCAGCGGCTGCACACCGGGGAGAAGCTCTACAAGTGCAAGGAGTGCTGGAAAGCCTTCGGCTGCAGGTCGCTCTTCATTGTGCACCAGAGAATTCACACCGGGGAGAAGCCCTACCAGTGCAAGGAGTGTGGCAAGGCGTTCACGCAGAAGATAGCCTCCGTCCAGCATCAGAGAGTTCACACCGGAGAGAAGCCGTACGGATGCAAGGTGTGTGGGAAAGCCTTCAAGTGGTACGGCAGTTTCGTTCAGCACCAGAAATCGCACCCCGAGGAGAAAAAGCCGCTCCCCACGAGTCCCCGGTGCCCCGCTTCCGCCCCGTCGCCGGGTCCCATCCAGAGTCTCTGCCCGGCTCCGGCTGTGGCCCTGCCTGCGCTGACCTTTCCGCAGGCTGTGCTCCTTCCTACCTCCGGGCCTCTGTTCATGCTGCTGCCCATGTCCGCGATGCCTTCGCCGCCCGTGCAGATACTACGAGTCTTCCAGGGCCCGGCTCCCGTTGCCAAGCCTTTCCCGGTTACCCTCACCCCCACTCAGCCCCCGTGAGCTTCACCTTGCCGTGCCCATGGCTCTCACGCCCAGGACATCTCCAACCTAATTTGAGTTTCACTTGTAATTTTTTCCCCTTACTTTACATGTGTTTCAACTGCTTCAGCACACACTCCATTGTAATCTGTGTATATTCAAAGACCATGTTCATATGTTTTCTTCTGGAAATGGAAGTACTTGACCTTGGCATTGGCCCCTCTCAGGCTTGAACAGTAATGGCTGTGTCTGCACTTAGAAGGGATGGTAGAGAAGTTTGGGAGAGGACACACAGGCCACGAGAACAGCCCGAGAGAAAAGGAGCAGGCACTCTTGCTCCTGCGGAGTAGAGGATTAGAATACATTTGCAACAACAGATTTTAGAAATGAATGCAGGTGGTTCAGTGGCCTGAGGTGGTGTATGGATGCCATTGAAGTTCATTGCCCTCGGCTCAGGTCCCCGAGGGCCTCACACATCTGTGCAATAGCTCGTGTGAAGTAACCAGTGCGAAATAATATGTACGTGGTGATAGCAGTCACCTTATGATCGACAGTGATCATCTGGGATCGTGCAGGTTTTCTCTTTAGTCTTGCTCTTTGTGTTTGGATTTATTTTTTAACTTTAGTTTTCTACGTAAATACACACCAAGGCATTCACCTTTGTTCCGTTCATTGTGTGAGTTTTTCTCGGTGGGCATTTTCTGTTGGCAAGCACTGCTTCTGAGTTTTATTTTCTCTACGGAGCGTGAATTATAAATATGAATTAGGCAAGTTGCTGAGAAAGAGGAGCAACAGTGTGAGCCACCTTGGGGGAAATCTGAGTAAGTCTCTAAAGCTGTTTCTAGGGAATAAAGGGGGCTGTGAAATGGGTCTGTGGCTACGCTTAAGTGACATGGCAGCGAACCGGGATTTGGGGTTGCTCCTGCCTTTGACCTTGATGAGGATCTTTTACGACTATGCAAAGGACTGTGGGAAGTAATTACTGGAAAAAGAACTCAAGTTCTTTTACATTTTTAGCATTAATGTAAAGTAAATCCTTAACCCCTGATGGAAAAGACCATCTTTTGTTTTCTTTGAGGTCTTGTTGTTGTTGAAGTTTTTTTGCTATGTAAATATTTCTCCAAAGCAATTAACAGAAAAACCTTTGAATTAGAAGTTCTTCAACTTCACCCTGTGCCTGGATAACCTGGTGCGCTGCACAACCCGGCATAAGAAGAATAGTTTCCTAGCTCAGCAGTCCTGATTTTGGGTGCGGGCGGATGCTCAGACCTTCGCCGTGGAGCCTGCCCTGAGAGAGACGCTTTCCGCAGAAAGTGCTGGTGGGCTGTTTGGGGGCGTACACCCACAGAGGACTTGGACGGCCTTCTTGCCCCGGGGGTCTTCAGGAGAGAGACTTCTAAAAGTAGTTTGAGCGGTGCCATTTTAGGGGGACAGAGAAAAGCAAGTGGAACGCGGCCCGTGGGGAATAAAGGAAGTGGCCGAAGTGGCCGGCGTGGCCTGCGGAGACTTCTGAGGTCTCCGCTGCTGGGCGGGTGGGGTCGCCGTCGGCTGCCTTTGCTCTTTATTGGCCTGTTGGCTGAAGCAATGAGGAAATACTATTTTCCCATACAAAGTTCATACACTTCAAACTAGCTCTCGGGTTAAAGAGCGCAGGACGGACGTGACAAGTGACTTAGAGCAGTGACAGCGGAACGGGGCAGAGGGTGCTCGGAGCAGGGCAGCCTCGGACGTGTCCTTTAGGAAGTTGGCGTGAAGGCTTGCAATTCAGAGCCAGGTGGTGGGCAACACACACAAAAGCAAGCAAACAGACCGAAACGTTCCAAATAAACTTAGCAGAAATTAAGATACACAACAGTTCTTGATAAAGGTGGTGGTTGGACGTGTTAGCACTCACACCCTCCTGAAGCCTCACGGAAACAGGGGAGAGGTTAAAAATCGGAAGGCGTGAACTCACAAGGACAACAACCAGAAGGATGGTAACCTTCTGGAAGGTCAACAGCGGGTGAGAGAGTCGGGAGATTCTGCGGGCCTGAGGAAGGTGAATCCGGAGCGACCTTGGGGGAAGCTGAGCAGCCCTCTGATGGGGCAGAGTCCCTAAGGCTTAGGAACTGAGGATTCTGGTATCTGGAAGTCAGGGATGCTGGCAGGCTGAGAACAGGAGAACCAGCTAGAAGTCAAAGACCACTCAGCTGCCGGGGTCGCCTCCCATCCCCCTATTTCCTGGAACGGGAAAGCTGGAGTTCTGGAGATGGGGCACCATGCCGAATGTTAGGTCCTTCTCCTTCACCCTCTAGCCGTCCTGGGTAGGGGAGAGCATGATCAAGATTTCAGGGTGTGCCAACCAATGGATTTATAAACTAAATGCGGTCAAGATTCATAAGGGGTTTGTGTGTGTGTGACTTGACAAGCTGATTCTCAAATTCATGTAGAAGAGCAAAGAAGAAAGAGTGGTTATGGGAGTTCTGAAGAACGAGGTGGGAGATTTTGTGCTACCAGGTGCTAAACAGTGATCATCAAAAACAGAACGGAACAGCAAAACCAAAACGATCCAAGTCATAAAAAATATAGTTCACTATGATATGATTTTTATAAATTAAAAACTATAAATACCCTGTTGCGGAATATACATATTGTATACAAATGCAAAATTATAGAGAAATGAAGTGTGGAGAGATCAAGCTTCAGTGGCATATGCGGAGAAAATGGATTTCTGTCCTCTTACCCCTTTTATTCTCTTTCTGCTGCTTTCATTCCATCCCAAATGCCAGCGGTCCCACATACTGTCTGCCAATTGTCCAGCACCCTCTACCTTTGCCACCTATTGTCTGAAAACAAACAATAGATAGTTTGTTTCTAAACTATGCTGAATTAATGACTTAAGTATTTTACAACTGGTTTCTTAACATCCCTGTAAGTAAATCAATGCTAATATTTCATGACTGTCCAGAAAGAAATTATGTAACTTGCCTTAATCTAAAAATCATACCGGTTTAAACGCAGATGATCGACTATATTGCTTAAAGAAAACACTTTGAAAGTTGTATCACGTGAAGTCCAGTTGTCAGGCTGGCTCATATCTTTCCCATAAATGAACCAGTAATCAGAGTTGCCATTTCATTTCAGGGGATCCTCTTACTAGTTACAATGGATTTGTGGTATTATAGGAAACTTTAATTAGCGAAAAGTTTCAGCTCTCTCCACTTTGCTACCTCTACAGGAACACTTTCAATCTTAATAATGATAAGAATAGATACTTAACCTGGTACTATTTACCACTTGACATTTAAGCACAATGCATTGCAAGTTAGATTTTCTATCTCAGGTTTGTATAAAAAGAAACTCCGGAGACGGTAAACGACCTTGGTATTTTGATGCCCAGTTTTCATTGTATCGTGTAATCACTTACATGGGGCAGACATTTTTCCTTGCTGTTTTTTTGCAGGCAGTCTTAGTGTTGAGTTGTAATTTGGTCTTCAGGGACCACTAGCAAATTGCGTGATTCTGGAAGGAGTGGTGTCCATGAGACTGTAAAAGTGTAAACAGAGTCTCAAACGTGCGGGTGGGGCAGCAGGCATCGGCAGCCAGGTGGCGCCTGTTCCCTGGAAGGAGATTCTCTGCAGCCGCTGTCTGCTGGGAAAGGGCCTTTTCTGTACTTTTCAGATCTCTCATTTCCGGTCAACAAGATGCCTAATCGTTTTATAGACGATTGAGGTTTCCACATCATTCGAGTAGATTGTCTACTTTAATGTCTTGACTATAGTGGCTTTTAAATTTAAAAATTGTTTTTCTAGTTACAAAAGAAATATAGGCTTAGAGCAAAATTTTAACTAGAAGAGGCTTTAGGCCTAAATTTACCACTTTTATTTTACTTTTTTGAAAAACATTTATTTTTAGAGAGAGGGGAAAGGAGGGAGAGAGGGAGAGAAACATCGATGTAAGAGTGAAACGCTGATTGGTTGCCTGTTGTATGTAGAGCCTTGACCAGGGACCGAACCCTCAACCCAGGCATGTGCCCTGACTGGGAATCGAACCTGTGACCTTTCACTTTGCAAGATGATGCCCAACCAACTGAGCCACACCAATCAGCGCTGGGCCTGAATTTGACCACTTTTAAGACTTCGGTGTATACACCAACATGCGCATAATTATGCACACACTCGCGCACACATAATGTGCACATTCTATCATAGACTCCCTTTTCAGCCAGCAGGTTATCATGCGTATGTCCTAGACAACAAGTAATGCATAATATTTTTAGTACCTACATAGTAATTACATTGCATGAATTTGTATGTTTTTATATAACCAGTCTTTTGTTGGATATGTAGCATATTTCCATTTTGAATCTCTTAAATACTTTGATGAACATCTAGTACAGATATGATTGATATGTTATGGTTTATTATTTCGTGATTTATTCCTGTAGATACTTTGAAAGTAAAAAAAATGGCATATTTCTGATAAAATAGGGGTCTCATGTTCTTCCTCCTCGCATTTCCCTTTTCTATTACCCTTCCAGGGTTAGCCCATAAATAGTAACTGGAAACAGATAAGCTCTGTGAACTCATGAATAGTGATTCTCCGTTAGTCTCTGGGAGTTATTACTCAAATTCAGCAACTTATCTTCTTTTCTCTTAACATTGTGCTTGAGAGAGATTACTAGGGGGTATGTGGTTCAGCAAGATGAGGGAGTAAACCAAAAAAGAGAAAGATCTAGAGTTCAGGAACTGGAGGGCCCACTAATTGCAGAATAGTGAGGGGATGAGAAGACTTGTGCACACCAGTCCTAAGCAACAACCAGGAGCAGTAAGATGGAAAAGTGGGAGTTAGGCCTTCAGGGAAAACAGGACACGATATTCTAATTCCAGGCACATACTTATACGAAGCACATCAAGGATAACGAAGAGGTTCTCAGAGGTTCTGGGGGTGGTCAAGGACGGGAAGCAGGCCAAGCACTGGGGGTCCGGAGTCAGTCCGACGGCAGACTTCTTGACAGCAACATGGATGCCCTGAAATAGTGGAACAATGCCTTCAAAATTCTGCAGAAAATCACTTTAACCTAGAACTCCATTCCTAGCCAAACACCCCATCGGAAGGACACTGAGGCGAGTAGAATGCCAAATGCAAACTGGTAAGTTCATCAGGAGTGCCGGAGTTGGAAAAATCATTTACAACCATTGCATGATCGGTTCAGGGGAGAGTCATCGGTGGGTGGGTGCTCAGTTGAGGGGGGAATTTGGCGAGGACCAGAGTATTGTCCAGTCTTGAAACATCTGTCTGTGGACAGCTGATCAGTGGCCAGAGAAGACACAGTGTCCACTCACTGTTCAACAGCTCGCCTGGATGGCCAGCACCGACCACCAGTGAGGAGTGGACGAAACTGGGTCCTCCACAGTCGTGCCCCAAGAAAGGCTCGTCACTTCTGAGCCTTCCGAGTGTTCTAGCAGGAGAGCAGCATCCTGAATCTAACTGTGAGGAAGCACATGCACCAAGTGGTGTCCATTCTATTCAAAAAGGAGTTCCGCTCTTACAAAAGGGACACAGCAAGGGGCCTTTCGGCATTGTCACATCTGGGTGTGGTTTTGGAGCTCCGGCAGCCGTCGTGTGAGCCAGACAAGGTGACAGATGGCAGAGCCCTGAGAGTCCCCTAGAAGGGGAGCCCCGGTCACATCACATGTTACATTTTCTTTTTGGAATCTCGTTAAAGATAAAATCAAGACAAAATAATATATTAAAAATGATTTGCTCTTTGCCATCTCAATCCTTCAGACATTTCTGTGAACAGAATGCACATTATTTTTTTGCACATTTATGTAAGTGTATATGTGATTTTTATATGAACGTGTGTATACACACACACACAAACTTAAAAACCCCAGTAGGACAATGCTACAGACCAGTGCTTTTCAAACTTGAATGTGCTTAAGAATTATCTGGAGGGTTTTTTAAGCGCAGGCTACTAGGTGCCATCCCCAGAGACGGCCACACGACAGGCAGGGCTTACAGGGTAGTCCTGCCAACCCAGACCCTCTGGATAAGCCTGACTCAGGGGCCCATCCCCCACTTCTGTCTCCAGTCGTGGGGGAGCATCTGTCTTCATTCTCCATTCTCCTCCCCAAGCAGATCAGCACAAAGTCTGCACTGTTCTTCTCCCCCATCTAGTTGATCCTCTCGATACACTTTGACAGCAAAAGCCTGTTTTTATGGATTGTTTTCTTGGCAGTGGACTCCAATTTATTCTTTTCTCCTTTCCTCTCCTCTCCTCTCCTCTCCTCTTTTCTTCCTTCCCACTCTTTCCCTTTCTTATTAACTGCCCCCATAGGAAGATAAAAATCCGAGATATCTGGCTAATCTCCTGGGAGAGGAAAAAGGTAGTGTTCACTCCTTAATGATTAACAGCAAGAAGACCAATCACAAGCCACTTGCTTAACGCCCCATGCCCCCGCTATACCCACCACAGGCCGGGAGCCCTGGTGAGTCTTGAGATGAGCCTCTGCATGGCGTCTCCTGACTTGTCCTTGACTCATTTAACGTATTTCCCTCCTAAATCATGGCATGTGCATTCTGTTTGATTTTTTGCCTTCCCCCAAACCTGTGTCCATCATGGAGACACAGAGAAAAGGGCTGGCAGAGACCTCCAGGGAACATCAGCCGACCTGAATTGAAAATAACTGCTCTTTAGACACAAACCCATTCTAAGATCAAGTGGTGCTTCCCTAACACTAGTGAGATTCGTGGCGGTTGATGGCACGTTGGGGGGTCCATCAAACAAATCCATTCATTCATTCCCTTAAAAATATTGGGTGTCTACTATGTGCCAGGCTGTGAGAGGACCAGGGAAGTGATCTCAGCAAGTCTTCACCCTCTTGCATCTTAACAGTTATTTGTGGAAGACAGTGGGGCAGATGCTTCCCCAAATCAGGGTAGTTTTGGTAAGCACTTGAAGGACAGGTGTGGGGTGTTGTGAGAGAATCCAGGGAGGAGGAAGTGCTGGAGGGGAAGAGCAAAGGTCTTGCAAGAAGAGGGCACACGGCTCATTTCAGATGCTGCAGGAAGCCCAGCACCTCGGAGGTAATGAGGGAGGGATGGGAAAACAGTGTAACAGCATCATTTCACTGGCGCAACTCACGTGCTCATTAAATAGAGATTGTTTAAGGCCTATCCTAGAGCAAATAAATGTGGTCCTTGGAATATTTCACCCAAACACTTCATCTTGAAATTGTTAAATCTATGAAAGCATGGTACAACGAACACCTGTATACCTTCCATTGCTTCGCATTTGCATTTTCTATTTTCATGCGTCTGTCTGTCTGTGTATCTCCCTAATTCATTTGAAAGTAAGTTGCTGGCCTCAGATGCCTCACCCCTGACTTCTTCAGCTGTGTCTCCTGGGAATTTAAGGCAATTCTCCTACATAATCACAACACCATTCTTACACCCAAGACGTACCAATAATTTGGTTGTGTCATCTAACTTAGAGCCCACTAAGAAGTCTCCCCTGATTTTCCCCAAGTTTCTTTTCTAAAGCTGATTTTTTGAAAATCCAAGATGCAGTCAAGGTTTTCCATAGGTTTGGTTGTTATGTCTCTTTGAGATGAGTATCCTGATTGCAAACAGCGATACTGGCTTTTTAAAAGTTGCTTTGTATACACTGAAGTATATTTTATGTATGTATGACTCATCCATTTCAAGTATACAATTCAATACTTTTTAGTAACTCTAAACATGACCATAAATTAGTTGAACAATATTTTCATCCAATAAGGTCCCCCTTGTCCAAGCAACCACTAATCTACTTCCTGCTTCTAGAAATTTTCATTTTATGAACTGTCCCTATTTTTGGAAAAACACTTTTGTGCTTTCAAGCACAACGTGATGTCCATGCGTAGCTAGTACTTCCCAGCCTTGGACCTGGGATCAGCCATTTTCCCAAGGAGCCCTTACGTAGGACACGGCACTTAGAAACCAAGAGCTGGGACCCCGATGTCTTGAACATGCATGGCCCAGGGCTGGGGTTCAGCACATTTCACCTAGTTCAGGGCTGCGGGGCTGTTGGTGGTTCATGGGGCTTCCGACTCTAGCTTCGAGTGGGAACCCAAAGTGAACAGTCAGATCTCTGTGAGCTTGGCGCTCAAATGTGATGATCAAGAGGCATTGATTCTCAGTTCTCATTGGAACTTGTAGCCATTATGGGTTGTTGTTGTTTTTTTTTTCATTTTTGGTATAAGAACAGAGTAAAGAATCTATGATTGGCTGCCTTGTCTAACGCGTACAGCTATCTGATTTCCACATCACTAACGGAGTGCCTGACATGTTGAAGGCTTTCCATAAGTGCTTTTTGAGTAAATCAATTACCAAAGCATCTTTGTATAAATAGTTAATGCCTTCCTCATAATTCAAGCTGTACTTAATGTCACCAGAAGGCTAAGCAGGAAATATGTAGAGATTCATGAGCTATACATTGTAAAACAGGCCTCACTACAAATTAAAACACAAACATAGTATCTGCAGACTCTAGTTTGTTTATAAATTGAAGAAACTATTCCCATAATTATAGGATTACTTTAAGGACATGCAGCAAAAGTGATCTTAAAACAGTAAGTAAGTGTATGTTGTAGATAAATGTCCCTAACAAAGGGACTTGGGCAATGTGGGAGGCAGTAAGTTTAACTTGTTAGTGCAGAGAGGGCAAAATTGGGCATCGTTTTTTACTTCGTTTTACCTGTGCCTGGATTTTAAGCCAGTGCCACTTCTAAGGAAAAGTGGTGCTGTCACGTGAGAGAGCACGGGCAGCATTGGCCATGGAGACGAAAGGAAAAGACGGAGGCGACTGGAGCTACTTCAGTTCACGTAGCTGGACACAGACATACCCTCGCCCCCGCAAAGGAAGCGTTCCGTTTGCTTCTCCTGGGAGCATCTGAGAGGCCCCCCAACTTCTCTGGGACACTAGTCATCCAGGGAGGGGACCGAGCCCTGTTCCGTTCTCTGCCCTCCTCTTCGCCCCATTCGACAAAAGGGTCAAACAGAGTCACCAATTGTTGAAAGTTTCCACAGCGGGTCTCTCTCCTCCTCCTCCTTTTTCACCTGTATATCCCTAAATACTTCCATACTTACACTCAAGAACAAGAATCTTTTCTTATTCTTTTCAATGTAGTTATCAGAGTCATGAAATTTAACATTTAACATTGATCCAAACTGTTTCCTACTTTATAGTCTATATTCAAATTTTACCAACGATTCCACTAATGTTGTCTGTAGTGATCTGTATTTCTAATCCAGGATCACAGATTACATTTACTTTTATGTTTTTCTAGGGTCCTTTAACTTGCAACACTTCCTCCGTCTGCTTTGTCTTTCGTGGGTTTGACTTTGTCATTATCGAACTTGGGTTTGTCTAACGTTTCCTCATTATTAGGTTCAGATGATGCGTTTTGGCCAGAATACCCCAGAGGGGATACTGAGTCCCCCCCAGCGTGCCCTATCATGAGGCATACATCGTGGGCTGATTTTATTATTGATACTAAGACCAGTGACCGTTTGGTTAAGGTGGTGCTCATCAGATTCTCCACTGTTACATTACTGTTATTTTCCCTTCTGTGATTAATAAGCACTTTTGTGGGAGATGTTTTGGGTTTATGTGACTATCTCATTCCTTAGCAAACTTTCATCTAGTCTTGCCTGAAGCGTACCCTAATATTTAAATAGAGACGATATGTCCCTATCAGCATAATCTGTGAAGCACGAGACAGAACCCGGGTCGGGTTCCGTAATTCTATCAAATTGTCCTTGGCAGGTGAAATGGCTGTAGCGTGCCACACGCTTCAGACTACGTATTCAGTGGACCGACAGCCAAGTCCCTCAGGTGAAAGCTGCCAGGTATTTTTAAACGGAGCGATAAACAACGGCAGGGGAAGAGAGAGCACATTCAGGCTGAGATTGCAGCTTCTGTGTCTGCAGGGCACGGTCCGCCTGCTGGGGGACCCTTGACTAGCAGGACCTCTAGGTGATCTGCCATTATTCTTAGGACCGGAAGACCCTCCCTCCCTCCGCTGAGTTACTAAATATGTATATTCAGATAATTCTACTTCGTTTCCAAGCCTGAGGTTCTTTCCCAGAGAGACGCTTCACCTCATCGTGAGGAATCCTTAGTCTTGTAAGGGACATGAACTTGTCACATCCACCGGTCCTTCCAGCGCCTGGCAGTGAAGGGCAGAGGGTCCCCGGCTTCAGTGGGACAGCCGGGGTTGGCCTTCCTCTGGCTCTCTGCATTCAGTACGATTCCTCCTCTCCAGAGAGAACCTTTGTTTCATACTTGTGGGTCCTGTGCGGTACGGCTCCTTGACATGCACCGTCATGAAAAATGGTGACTCCCGAGGAAGACCCTGAACTGGGTGATTTGTCAGTGACAAAGTCCTGCTGGGTTTTTCTGAGGAGCTGCGGCTGCAGATGGAATTCTTCTCACAGCCCAATAACAGTACAGTCTGTCATTTATGCACCAGCAAGGAGACCCAAGGCCTGTGGGCTTGTGCGAAGGTTCATGTTCAAGGAGAGTCTTCATCGCGCTCGTCCTCAAGAAAACCGGGGACCAGAACAAGTGTTTCTCAGGCTAGGAAAATACTAATGTGATGGCAAGAGATCAGACCCAGTTTTTACTGAAGTAGAATTAATATACAGTGAGGCACACATATCTGCAGCATTTGATGAGTTTTGACAGTGCATATGCCTGTGAACCATCATCACCAAAACAAGATATGGAACACTTCGACCATTCTGGAAAGTTCCCTGCTGTCTCCTCCCAGTCACTCTACCTGCCACGCAGAGGCAGGGACCATTCTGATTTTCCATCACCATCTTTCCTTGCCAGGTACCCACCGTTCTAACTTGTAGCCCAAAGGGTTGGTTTTGCCTGTTTTTGATCTTCCTAGAAAGGGAATCATATAGCATGTGCTTTTGAGGGGGATCTAGTCTCTTGACTCAGTATTTTCTGTGAGATTCATTCACAGGGTTGTCCCCTTTAAAAATTGCTGTGCAACTTTCCCCATTATTATCTCCAAGCAAGTTGCCAACGTTCTATCGTTCCACCCATAAACACTCAGGAGGCGCTTCTGAAAGATAAGGAGTCTAGAAAGAACTTACATCATCACATTGAAAAGAAATCGGCGCACAGGCTCTGGCATACCCGTACTTCTGGTTCTCCGCCTGGGGTCCAGGTTGGGACAGGAGTTTGAGGGCCTGAGAACCTGACTGGGGCAGAGGGTTGTGGAGTAGGAGAAAAGCGTTTCCAACCCTTAGTCGGGTGGCGGCGGGTGGGCGGGGGAGGCCTGGTGAAGGGAGGAGCGTGAGATTAATGCCATCCTGTGGTCCAGGCTGAGCCGGGAACCCTGGGGGCTTGGGGCTTGCTACATGTACGTGGAATAAACGAGTGACAACAACAGGGACCATGGATGGCAAAACACCATTTTCTATTCTTTCTGCTTTTTATTCTTGGGTTTCCAGCCACTGAGCCATATGCCTTAAGAAGTATTTGTTCTCAGGTGTGTTTATTAGGCTTCAAGATTCAGCTCCTCTGCCTTAGGACACATGGTATCTCTCAACTCCTGATGCTTTTTCTCTTCGTTAAAATGGATCTTTATTCACATGCCCACCCCTTCTTTTAGTTGGGATTTCATTTTGACTAGAAGAGATTGGTCTTATTCCCAGGTTATTGGGAATCTGCCTGCATACTATCTTTTCTTGTTCATTAAAAAAATATCCTTGCAGTTGAAACCTTCTCCTTCAGAAATGCCTTGTGTGGGCACAATCCAGCATGCAAATCAGTAACAGCACATTTCACGTTCCTGGGGTAGTTCCCTGGATTTCTGCAGCCCCCTGCTGTTCTCTGCCTGTGTGTCCTTTCATGCTGCTGATAGCTTGCATTTTGGTCTCCCCTTCGCATCTGGCCCTTCGGGCTGGCCTGCGGTTCTGCACGGCGGTTGGGCCATTAGCGACCGGATCCTTTTCAGCCCCTGGTGCCATCTCTTTCTGTAGCGTGAAGAGGAGCTTAGGACATCTTTCTTAGGGTGCCTCGAATGACATGGTATGCTTTGGGTGCAGCAGCCCAAAGCCAACATGAACTGCTGTCTGTGTCTGGATTGAACCATAACAATAAACAACAACAACGACAAAGCAACACTTTTAGCAGAGCCCCCTCCTTTGGAAAGATATCTTTCAATAATACTCAAAAAGGTCCATAGAGATATTGCAATGTTTTTGTGAGTGTTCTGTGCTAACATTTTGTTCTTTACTACTCTATGTTGTATCATTTTCCTCTCTCAACAGAAGAGAGTATTTGAAAATTAGAATTGTTCTCGTTAATGGCCAGAGTGGGTGTTCTCCAAGAGAAAAAATGACTACTGGGATGGCCGGTGACTAACCCTCGTTTTAGTGAAATGTAATTAGCATGCGGTGGAAGGCACAGAGCCCACTCCCTGGATGGGTCTTGACGACTGTACGCATGCCTGTACCATCATCAAAACAAGACACAGAGTATTTTTATCACCCTGGAAGGTCCTTCCTGCCCCCTTCCAGCCAAAACTCACCACCCAGAGGCAGACAGTATTCTGATTTCTGTCCCCACAGATGACTTTTGCCAGTTTTTGAGCAGTGTATAAATGCATTATGAATGCTCTTGTGTCTGGCTGGCTTTGACACTTACTATCATGTCTGTGAGATCCGTCGTGTGGTGAGTCTCTCTAGGCCATTCCCTTTTCCAGCGGAGTGGTATTCTGCTGTGTCTTCACACAATTTGTCTGTCCGCTCACCTGCTGATAGGCATTTGGGTTGTTCAGAGTTTTGGACCGTTCTGAATAAAGCTGCTAAGAACACTCATGCGCGAGCCTTTGCATGCGTGTGGCAGAGGCTGCACCAGTGACCCTGCCTCCCGGTGCTCTTGCCTTTGCACAGCCTCTTCCCCTCGGGTGTGGGCAGGACCCGGGACTTGCTTCTAACCCACAGAATACGACTAAGGGGATGGGATGTCGCTCCTGTGGTTGTTACATCAGATTGTGTCTTCTCTCTTGCCGGCGGACTCTGTTCACTTTCCTGCTGGCCTGTGGACAGTCTCGGATGGCAAGGAACCAAGGGCAGCCTCTTCGGTGGCCGTCACATAACTGAGGCCGCAGATGGGAGCCCAGCCCTAGCCGACACCCGATGGCAGTCTTGGCAGAGACACTGAGGGGGAGGGCCGCGAAGCCCTGCCCGGGCTCCAGACGCACAGGAGCTGTGGGTTGGGGAATGCGCGCTGTGGAGACGTTGCCCAGCAGCGAGGAAACGACGCACGGGGCGTGTCTTCTTTCTCAGGGGTGACTCAGTGGAAGGACGAGACGTATGGTAGGTACGCATTTAACTTTCGAAGAATCCGCGAAGCAAATATCAAACCATCGCATAGTCTGACTTTCCCACGAGCGGTGCGTGAGAGAGTTCACTGGCTCCCCATCCTCGACAGCGTTCGGCATTGCCGAGCAGGCCTGCAATGATATCTCACTGTGGCTTTTAATTTGCATTGACTTGGCTAATGAATAAATCTGTCGTAACCAGTGACGCAGCCTGTGCACATTTTGTTTTCCTTTTGAGAGAAATACATCTTGTTTGTTGGCTTAATTTTTTGTTGTTGCTGTTTGAGATACACAGTTGAAAAGACAGGATTCCTGTCTGTGGGACTCAGAATAGGTGAAAGTCTCAACATATTACCGTGAAATGTGTAAGGGGAAAGAGAGGGCAGGCGATACGCGGTGCGTGGAGACGCAGCCGTAACCACGCACTCAGGCTGGGAGAGGTAACGTGCTTTCTCTGCTCTGAGGTTGGTATTTATTTGTAAGTTTCATCTACGATAAGGGCTCTGAGGCGTACAGACTGACAGGATAGCAGTCAAGATGGGCTGGGCTGTGGTGCAGTAACAAGCAGTCCCTATTTTCAGTGCCTTAAAACAATGAAGGTTGATTTTTTAAAAAAGATTTTACTTATTTTTAGAGGGAGGGGAAAGGAGGGAGAGGGAGAAAAACATCAATGTGTGGTTGCCTCTCTTGCACCCCCTACTGGGGACCTGGCCTGCAACCCAGGCATGTGCTCTGACTGGGAATCGAACCTGTGACCCCTTGGTTTGCAGGCCGGCACTCAAACCACTGAGCCACACCAGCCACAGGGACAGTGAAGGTTGATTTATTGCTCATGTACTTGTCCATGATGGCTGCTCTGGGACTCTATTCTGCATCCTTGTGTTCATCATGGAACTCTGGGTAACAATATCCACCACCTGGCATGTTGCCAGGGGTGTGTCAGAAGGAAAAGGAAGCATGGCACAGCGTGTACAAGCTCTGGAAGCTTCACCTAGGTATGACACGTTCACGTCTGCTCACTTTGATTGGCCAAAGGAAGGACCCCAGCAGGGTGGGCATGTATAATCCCAGCGCCAGAGGTTAAGTCATTTACCGGAAGGGGCGGAATCAGATCTCATGGCTCCAAACCACTGCACTTCTTCCTGCAACACAGTTGTCCCAAATGATCCTTCAGATAGTATCGCTTCATTTACTCTTTTCATAGTTTTCTTTTCTATTTCGAAGGCTGAATAGTCCCTTATTGGTGTTTCATCAGTATGGGCCCTGGTACCTCAAGTAAAAAAATCAAAATTTATTTAGTACGCCTGTTTATTTATATCCAGATGTGTATTTTCAATTCCTTTCTTTCCAGTTCATAAAGCTCTGTTGGTAATGAATTTTCATTAAAATAGTACACGATTGGAAAATGAAATAAGCGTCAACACATTTTCCAAAATCATCAACACAAACTCAATGTGAGAACCAGACAATTATTACCTTCAGAATTAGCCCCAGGTTATTAAAATGCAATTATACTTGGAAAAATATCCCAGCAGGGGGCCATGTTTATTTCTTCTCATTTTCACAGTAAATTTTCTCAGCAGATAGGGGACGCCCCCTCACACTCTCCTCCTCACATCTGAACAAAACCCAGAACTCAAGGGCAGAATCCTTCGCTTCTTTCGCTATTGATTTCAAAGACACTATTCAGATACTGCCCGGTATGGCCTGTAGGTACATATGTTTTCTGTGGCTCACCGTGTTTACAGTTTTTCCAACGCTCAGCTGCCAACACTTCACGTTCTTGCGCACAGCGTAGGATCGGCAGCTTCTCTGAAACGGGAAGGGTGTGCCGTACGCCTCGACCCAGGGATGCAAGAACAGGGGGTGTGGAGCACTTGGGTGGCTTACCCGTGTCCACCTATCTCTCTGGTGGAGGCCGTGGAACTAGAATTCAGGTCTTTGGATGCCGCTTTTTAATCCTTTCCACTGAGCCAGGCGGCTGCCAGGTCAGCCCTGGCCCTGCTGTCCGGACATTGCAGAGCCTCGTGGGCGTTGAGAAGAGGAAGGTGCTTCCAGCCGTCTTGGGCCTGGTTTACGATCAGCAGGTTAGTGCCTTCAGGCTGCCCTGCATCGTTAAAGCGAAGGGACTGGCACAGGGCAGGTTATATTGACAAAGTCTCAGAGACCCACAGGGTCACAGCTGTGCTGCGGCCTCAGGTGTCCATTTTACACTAAATGACTAGGAATGTAAGGAGGTGACTCTGGAAGAAAATGCACCCTTGGACGCTATGCCCAACACCCGCCACTAGGTGGAGCTCAGATGCAGGCATACCTGGGCATGGAGGCTTTTGCAGAAGCTGCACCTGCACGGAGGGTGGGTGAACATGCTGTTACCTCTAACAAAAACTGTGATGGAAGCAGGGAGACTTGGTCCCATTCAAGACGACAGTCTCCACTTGTGAGGCTGCCAAGATATGTCTTGGTCCAACCCCCAGACCAGGGCTAAATGCCTTGGGCTCAGGAGGTCCGGAGGCCCAGACACTAGCAGGGAAACCGAGGTAGGGAGCTGGGCTCTCAACCCTACCCTGTCTGCATTTACCCACGGGGGTCCATAAGCAGCTGAACTTGGACTCTGGAAAGATCACTTCCCCCACACGGGCAAGAACCACCCTGAACTCACAAGCCCCCAACGTGCAGGGTGCACCTCAGCAAACAGGGTCTTTCTAGATTTTCGGATGGCAAAATTCCAGTGGCCTAGCAGACACAGTCTCCTTTCCTGATATTCTGCTTTGCTGACCGTTGAGCAATCCTGTGGATGACAAGCCAGTCTCCAGGCACTTTAAAACCTCGGTGGGGATAATTACAGGTTTCATCCTAGGGTCGCTGAGCATCGCAGGAAAGAACAGAAGTACCAAGAGGGCTCTGCAAACTGTAAAATGCTCTATATGCTGATTGTCTCTCTGCCTATGGTGCCAAGGCTTACCATGCTATTCACTCCTCCTCCTCCTCCTGGAGCGCATCCGTCTGGGCCAGGCTGAGCTCTCGGTGCCCCGTCATTCGGGAACCTCCCCACCGCCCAGCAGGCAGTGCGTCCATCGCCCCACCAGGCCAGTTAGTGGCAGAGAGGAGCTGCCCACGCAGGCCTGTGGCTTCAGACCTCACCGCCACACCACTACCCCAGAGGGCCTCGCCTGATCAAAGTCGAATGGCTGGGAGGGAAAAACCAGGTGCCTTCTTCCCACCTTCTCGTTTACTTCCAGAGGAAGGCTTGAAAGTCGTTTGCCCTGCAGCTCTCCCTTCTGTTCACGCACACCTGCAGACTCACGGCCCTCCTTGGGCCCAGCTGCTCTTCACTCCTCTGGGATGGAGAGAGCAGGAGGGCTCTAGAGGGCAGAGCCGGCAAAGCGGGATGGAGATTCCCGGCTTTCTGTGTGTCCTGCTGTGGGAAGGCTCGAACAGGTAAGGGGGCCCCCCATCCCCAGGCACCTGGTAGAGAGAGTGACTCTCCCAAGGAGTATTTGTCACTGACCTGGCCAGGCCCTGTCGACTGGAGTCACACAGGACACGCAGAATTAGGAGATACAAGATATTTTTCCTTATGTCAGCAGCCTCTGCACCACCTCAGAGATGTCACCTCCCACCTTGGGCTGGTGAAGGGGCCTGAAATGGGCCCCCCTCCCTGTTCTTTCAGAGGCCCAAGGGGGTCGGAGAGCCCCCCGGAGCTTCATCTAGGAGACAAGACAGTCTGTGCTAGATGGGCCTTGGACCTGGTACCTTTTCAGGTGTTGTCATTTCACAGAGAGCTGCCTATTTTCACCAGGTTTGTGGTTAGCATTGGAATTTTAAATTCATTAAGAAGGATGAGGGGAGTGAGGAGAGGAAGGGTGGGAGGTGTGTCTTGTCAAGGTATCAAGCGATATAGAACCATCGCTGACTTGAAAGGAAGGAAGCCAGCTAGACAGATAGGGTGCTGGTGCTTAGGGCCCCTTGTGTCCCGAGATTCTGGGATTCGATGACTGAGTTGTATTCGTTTGTCTTCATTCCGATGTCAATCACTGATGCCTTAGGGACCCACCCTTAGATTTTTTTCCCCCAGGAACTGTGAACAAGGCTTCTCTCCGCCGCCTTCTCCAGGCAGCGGTTCTGGGAGCAAACAGAAGCTGCCAACGGGCTGTGGGAAATTCTTTCTGCAGCTCCCAGCCCTGTACTCGGATAACTCCAGCCAACCCTTCCAGGAGGAGCTGGCTCTAGGGGGTCACCCAGGCCAGGAGTGGACCTGGCTCAGGGACAGCTCCCTGGGCTGGTGGGCCACGCCCCCGTGGGCCAATGGGCACCTCTGGCCAACTCCCACTGAAATGACAAAGGTGGCTCCTGTGCCTGCGGCCAGCTGCCCCAGGGGGAGGGCGTGGGACCTGCAGGAAACCTCTTCTCCCAGAACGATCACCAAGGTGGTTATTTCCTCCTGTGGTCAGATCCCAAGTCCCAGTTTTCCATTCAGCAAGTGTGGTCCCTGAACCCAGGGACAGTCCTGTCCAGATGTGGAGAGATTAGGGAATCAGCCAAATATTTGCTAAGTGCTTGCCAGCTGGACTCCAGGCAGGAAGAGGGTCCAGTGGTGGAGTGACTGGGTGGTGATGCAGCCGGCAGAGAAATACGCAGCGGGGAGGGGCGCCTGGCCTGTGCGGAAAGGGGGCAGAAGTCGGAAGAGCCGCTGTACAGGAGCGATGCTTGGTGACATGCTGGAGTAGGGCCAGGGCCAGTGACGAAGGGGCAGAGGGGCTTCCTGGAGAGGAGTGGCCTGTACGGGAGCCCACAGGTGGAAGACAGCGGGGCCTGCGCAGGGCAGGTGGGCAGCTTCGCCTCCTGGAGGGAGCCCTGCGGAGGGAAGGGGTCAGAGCGGTGCACCGGCCACTTCACGAGGGCTCCGAAAAGGAGGGCACGCCCAAGGGTACACTGACTACAGGGCCTTAAGTCGACAGCAGCGGCAGAAAGCCAACTGCCCTGCGGAGTGCCCGGCCTTGTCCCCGTGGCTGCAGGGAGCAGGCAGGCCAAGCAGAAACCGTGGAGCGGGGGGGCGGGGGCTCCCGGAGCTTCGGGGGCGGGGGGCCCCGGAGCCTCGGGGGCAGAGGTCCCTTCACACCAGATTACACATGAATCGCTTGCAGCGTCCCTGCCACGCCTGGCCCCTTCTAAAGGTCACTAGTGTCCGGCACTAGGATTTGTAGCTGCCATCAGTCAAGTGGGAAGTCTCTGGCCAGGGGTCATCTCAGTGTCGTGTTTACAGAGTCAGGCTCTGTGTTAGGGGGTCACAGCCCAAGACTGCCAGGGCAGGCGGGGTGGGTGGGGACATGCTGGGCAGTCAGGAGGTCCCAGAGGCCAGAGGGTGGCCTGGGCGCTCCTTGCTCTAAAACCCTCCCTGAGCTCTGGCTGGGGTGTGGGGATCCAGGAGCCTCCCTCAGGCCTCTGTGGCAGGCCAGGCGTGACAGCCCGGAGTCTTAGGCCACTCCCAGTGCGAGGTCAGGGGTGGGGAGGCCAGGCCGGCCTCGTGGGCAGGGCAGCCTCCTCACTCGTCTGGTCCAGTTTGTGTGATGAAGCAGCTCTTTTTGTCTTCCCTGAGAAGGGCATCCTGGCTCCGCCCACAGGGTCATGGAAAGGACATTGGTGTCCAATGCCAATGGCGAACAAACCAGTTGCATCCACTGGACAAATCAGTGAACTTGGGACCGTGATTTCTTGTCTACTAAAAAGGGTCACCATCCCCTTGCAGGATTAAATATTGAGTGAGACCGTGTAACGCTGAGGCCCAGGCCTAGCTCGGTCCTTTTGGCTGTGGTCTGGCACTTTCGGGGGACCATTCGCCTGCCTCTTTGGGCCAGACGGACAGAGGCCGGGGCTCAGCCCAGGGACCCCCGCCTTGTCTGGCTTCCGGCCTCTCTGCAGCTTGAGGCCTGCAGGGGGCAGCAACGGGATACGTGGTCCTGCTGTCTGCCTTCCTTCCAGTCTGGGATAGAAAGTTCTCTGCGTCAGTGAATGCAGCTAGGGTGGATTTGTTTTTAAATGGATGATGTTTGAGATTCCTTTATGAGAGCTCTCCACATCTGGCATTCAAAGAAATCACCAGTCTAGACTCTCAGGCTGACCGCGCTCGTATGAAATTCAGGCCTGTCTCTCCCATGCCTCACTGCTCCCGCCCCTCCCCCTCCTTCTCTCCTTGTGACCTTTTATCTCAGCGGGAGCTCCGGCTAGAAAGAGAGTTCTGGAAACGTGGTGTGTTTCTCATTAAGTTTCTGCAGCATGAAAGTCACGTGACAAAGCTCTCCCCATCTTCCTTCTTTATCGTGAGTATCTGCAATAACTCCTGCCGCATAGGTTTTATTTCGGTTGAGATGATTGGAGGCTGAACTCTTGTTGATAC
>CM052544.1:8395290-8411034 GCA_028533065.1 Trachops cirrhosus | reverse complement strand
CCATCCATGCTGTTGCCAAGGGTAGGAGCTCCTTCTTTCTTTCTGTTGCATAGAATTCCATTGTGTAAATGTACCATAGCTTTTTGATCCATTCATTTACTGATGGGCACCTAGGTTGCTTCCAGCACTTGGCTATTGCAAATTGTGCTGCTATGAACATTGGGGTGCATAGGTTCTTTTGGATTGGTGTTTCAGGGTTCTTAGGATATAATCCCAGCAGTGGAATTGCCGAGTCAAAAGGCAGATCCATTTTTAGCTTTCTGAGAAAATTCTATGATGTTTTCCATAGTGGTTGTACCAGTCTGCAATCCCACCAACAGTGCACTAGGGTCCCCTTTTCTCCACAACCTCTCCGACACTTGTTGTCTGTTGCTTTGTTTATGATGGCCATTCTGATGAGTGTGAGGTGGTATCTCATTGTGGTTTTAATTTGCATCTCTCTGATAGCTAGCAATATTGAGCATCTTTTTGTGTGTCTCTGGATGCTCTGTGTGTCCTCCTTGGAGAAGTGTCTGTTCAAGTCCTTTGCCCATTTTTTAATTGGGTTGCTTGTCTTCTTAGAGTGGAGTCGTGTGAGTTTTTTATGTATTTTGGAGATTAAACCCTTGTCTCAAGTATCATTGGCAAATATGTTTTTCTATACGGTTGGTTCCCTTTTCATTTTAATACTGTTTTCTTTAGCCATGCAGAAGCTTTTTATTTTGATGAGATCCCATTTGTTTATTCTCTCCTTTATGTCCCTTGGTCTAGGGGACATGTCATCTGTATGTGTTTTTATCTAGGTACCTTGTCCTCTCTTACAGAAATAGTAAAGCATGATACACATTTTTTGGCACCTGGTTTTATTTTGATTTTTTTAAAATCACTTTAACAATGTATCTTGGAAATGTGTCCATAGTAAAAGACAGAGATATTCCTCATTCGCTATTATAGTTATATAGATCTTTATCATATGGATGTACATAATTTATTCAAGCAGTCCCAGATTGTGGCATTTTGGCTGTTTTCTGTCTTAGCTATTAATTATTTTAATTAATGCTGCAATTAGTGGCCTTGTGCATATATCTGTTTTGCAGCTTTGCCAGGATATATTTAGGACAAATGCCAAGAAGTCTGATTCTTGGATCAAAGGGTAAAGGCATGTGTAATTTTACTAAATATCTCCAAACTCTCCTCCATCGGGGTTTTACCACTGTGCCTTCTTCCTAGCAATAGATGACAGTGCTGTTTTCCCTAAGCTGCTCCAACAAAGCATATGTTGAACTTTCCGATTTTCGCTAATCTTTGGCAACAGTGAGACTCTGTATCTCGGTATAGTTGTAATTTGCATTTGTTATGAAATGACAAAATTTTCGAGGAAAATAAAATGTATCGGCATATAAAATAGTATTGGCATATAAAAACCCGGCTGTGGCATTATGGTAGAATCTTGGCCTTTCTATTCTATCCGTGAAGGTTATATCAGGGTCATTTTCCCCCATAAAATGGAGTTGTTTTGAAGGACGACGTGACCCAGTGTGAGACAGTGGCAGGGCGTGCTGGCAATGGCTTTGACCGCACTGGGCCCGAGTTTGTGTCCAGGCCCTGGAACTCCAGGGCGGTGGGACTCGGAGTGAATGACTCACCTGCTTGGAGCCTGAGTGTCCGCACGTGTGGAAGTCGTCTTGCTTTGCTCACTTTTGTCCGTGCCTCAGTTCTCTGCCACGTTAGTGTTCTGGTTGAGATGGGAATTGTGATGTGTGTTGAAGGTGAATAAAAACTGAACGTCAATTGTGAGATGTTAGGGGATTATTTGCAATCAGGCCTTCGGAATGTCTGGCCCTGTCAGGGGAAAAGGCCGATTTCCTGAGGCTTTGTACTGGGCGGGATTGAGAGGATCCCGACATTTTTGAATAAGGAAAGACAGGTGAATATCCCTCGTGGTTAATGTGCAGCGTATAGAACACGGCACAGTCATTCTTCCCAACCCTGGAAGCACCCCTCTGACCCCACCCCTGCTCTTCTGTCTTTGCTCTGCTCGGAAAGAGCAACAGCAGGCACTTCAGTCTGCGTAGGGCTCGAGGTTCATCCCACAAGGTCATTGTCCCTGCACCAGAGGCACCCTGCGGCTGTGTGGAGCCTGCTGTTTGAGACTTCCTTCCCTGGAGGTGGGCTTGCGGGGGCTGGGAGACTTGCATCGTTCCCTATCGGGCTGCATCTCCCAGTAGTCTGCTTCTGCTTTGGGAGCCTGGGCGATGGGACATTGATGAGAATGGGAGGGTGCTGTGTGCTGGCTGTGAACCTGGATGGACTTGGGTGGAATCTACAGTAAAATGGACAAATGGCCAGGACCCTGGGATCGCTGAGTTTGGTGAATACCAGTGACTGTGGAAGGGTCCCCGTCTCCCCGTATATCTCAGCATATGTGATGAAGCTACACCCAGGGGAGGGAGAAAGCAGAGGTTTTGGGATTCCAGGTGGCTTGTCAAAAGCCTTCTTCAAAAAGCCTTCATTATATGGTTGTTGGGATGGGGGCTCCTGACCCCAGAAGACCGTCCCCTAGTACTCCCGTGATATGTCCCTACCCCAGGGGTCCTTTTGAACCATCTGTCAGAAGGGGAACAAAATAAGCACAATAAAAGTTTATGCAACTTTAAGCTGTTGTAACAATTATCGTTATATTGATCTTCAATGGGGTGTTTTTATTCATCTCAAATGGAGCGCAGAGAGACCTTCCTCTGACAGCTGGATGCAAGTTCTTGTCACCGTTCCAAGAAGAGAATTCTCCCAGGAATGCACTTTATGGAATATTTTCCTGATGATGCTTTTTTCCTCTCAGTGTTCACTGGTGAAGCCCTGGGAGCAATATTATCCCCAAGACACCTTAATGTGGGTAATATCCAGCCTCTTGTTCCATTTAACAAGGCAAACAATCTTGGTAGTTGGCTGCTGCGTGCTGGATGTGACACTTTATCATTTTTCCTAAGCCCTAGGAGTTTAGAAAATGATGAAATTTCTGTTCCTGGCAAAAATGGGAGATTAGAAGGTCTAAAACCTTTCTATTAGAAATAACGAAAAATGCTAGATAAAACCTAAGAAACATAATTTTAGATGCATGGATGACCTTACAAGAAAATGAAGGGGGTCTTCAGAGACTGGGGATGGGGTGGGAGTGGGAATGCCTGCAGGTGTGAGTGGGCGCCGATGCTGCTACCTCTGGATGCACCTGCAGCCACAGAAGTGAAGGGAGACAGCGCACGGGGCCTGGGGAGCGTTGAGTGGGGCCTTCTATCCACTCCATACCCAGGATCCACTAAGGGCTATGTTCTATTTTTTTAAAATTTCTTTTTATTGTATTTTTTCCATTACCATTTATCCTCCAGGGCTACATTCTTAATAAAAATGCAAACCAGGGAAAAACTCTCCTTGCAAAGGAATAATACAAGGACATTTGTCTATCCAGTGCAGCCTTGATTGTGAGGAAAGGGGGCAAAGTATCCTCCACGAATCTGTGGGCGTGGGCTGGTGCCCGCATGCCGTTATTTGCAAGGTTTGAAGTAAATGAGCTGAGAATGTGAACTCAACAGGTGCCCAGGTTGGCCAAGGCCCCCCAACAGCTGGAAGAAGCAAATGGAGATCCTCTGTAGCCTCAACAAATTTCCCTGGAAGGAATTCCAATGATGATGGCCTTACAATAAAACAAATTATAACACAAGGAAACGAGGTACCTTGAGACAGTCCACAGAACAACTGGACAGGAAAAGCTCTTCTGTTACCTTGTATCTCAGTGCAAGACGTCTGGTCGTCAAGAGTGTGCAGTTTCTTCCCACACCTCACAATTCTCCGGCACCAGCCGGCGTCCAGCAGTTGAATTCCACCCTGACAGTGTGTACCTAGAGACAGAGTCAGGTCCCACAGGCTAAGGGGTCTGCCCGCAAGACCGCCCCACCTGAGACATTGTTTGTAATTGTGCCTTGGAATCTCTGGGTTGCGTCAAGGTGTCGGGGAACGGGCCAAAGCTTTCCTGAGGTTTTACGGTGGGCAAGAGTGAGAGGAAGCAAAGACCCACGGGACTGCCCCCGTTTCAGATGCCAGTCGCAAGTCCAGGTTGTCACCTGCACTTCTGATTCCCTCCTTGGGTTCAATAATTTGTGAGTGGCTCCCAGAACTCAAGGAAACTGTGGACTTATGAGGTCACCAGTTTCTTCTAAAAAGATACAACTGAGCAACAGCCGTGTGGACAAGACGCTTAGGGTGAAGTGTAGGGAGAGAACACGGGGCTGCCACTCTCCTAGCACCTCCAAGTATTCACCAGTCCAGAAGCTCTCCCACCCGCTCAGTGAGGGTTTTTGTGGGGGCTTCATTATGGAGGCATGATTGATTAAATCCTCAGCCACTGAGCATTCATTCAATCCCCAGTCCCCCTCTCTGCCCTGGAGGTTGGAGGTCGGAAGGAAGGAGAGGCAGAGGTCCAAAAGTTCTAACCCTCCTGTCACATGACTGATTCCATGGCAACCAGCCCCCATCCCTAGGGACTTCCTAAAAGTCATTTCATAAACTAGGGTGTGGTTGAAAGTTTATGAATAACAAAGACACTTTTGTCACTCTTACCACTTAAGAAATTCCAAAGGTTTTCAGAACTCTGTGTGAGGAAGGAATGAAGAACAAATATATATTTTTTAAAGATAAATTCTTATTTTCCAATTACTGTTGACATACAATATTATATTAGTTTCGGGAGTACAATGTGGCAATTAAACATTTATATTTTACAACTTCAGAAGTGATCGCCTCCGTAAACCTAGCACCCACCTGGCTCCATACAGAGTTATTACAATATTATTGACTGTATTCCCTGTCCTGCACTTCACATCCCCGTGACTGTTCTGTAACTACCAATGTGCACTTCTCAATCCTCTAACTCCCCTCCCATCTGGCGGCCATCAGAATGGTCTCCGTACCTGCGAGTTTGTTACTGTTTTGTCGGTCCATTTATTTTGTTTTTTAGATTTTACATAGAAGGGAGATGTTCGTTGTTTGTCTTTCTCTGTCGTATCTCACTCAGCACGACGCCCCCTAGGCCATCCACGTTGCAGATGGCAAGGTTCCCTTCTTTCCTCTGGCTGCATCCCATCCCACTGCACATGCGCACCACTTCTCCTTTTCCCTTTCATCTACTCATGGGCAGTTAGGCTGTTCCCCTATCTTGGCTATTGTAAACAATGCTGCAGTGAACATGCGGATGTGGATGTCTTTTTGAATCAGTGTTTTGGGACTCTTCGGATAAATACCCAGAAGTGGAGTTGCTGGGTCCTTCTTTCTCTCTTGTGATAGCCTTTGTTTTAAAGTCTATTTTGTCTAGAATAAATATTGCGACCCCAGCTTTTTCATTTCCATTTTTATGAGACATCTTTCCCCTCCTTTACTTTCAGTCTGTGTGTGTCTTCTGATCTGAAGTGAGTCTCTTGTAGACAGCATATGGAAGGGTTTTGTTTTCTTATCTATTCAATCAACCTTTGTCTTTTGACTGGAGCATGTAATCCATTTGCTTTTAAAGTAGTTGTTGATAGATATGTAGTTTTTGCCATTATTTATGTTTTTGATCTTTATTCCTTCTTTTTCTTAAAGTCCCTTTAATGTTTCTTATAATACTGGTTTGGTAATGATGAACTCCTTTAGCTCTTTCTTGCCTGGGAAGCCCTTTTTCTGCCCTTTGATTTTAAATGGTAACTTTGCTGGGTAGAATAATCTGGGTTGTAGGTCCTGCTTTTCATCACTTTGAATATTTCATGGCAATCCCTTCTGGCTTGCAAAGTTTCTGTTGAGACATATTTGTTTCTTATATATCACAATGTCACAACAACATACATTAGAAAGAAACTCAGTAAAGCCTCAGAGGTTAGAATGATCAGCTAGAGAACATAAAATGAACATTCCTTCTGTTTTTGAAGAAATAAAAGAGGAAATTGAAACTTTGAACAAGGAACAAGAGAGTAAAAATGACCAGAAAGAACTGAAAAAGAACCAGCTTACACTCTGGAAAGGAAAAGCATAACAATGGAAATTAATAATAAAAATTAGAAACTCAGTGGATGTGTTCAATATCAATTCAGAATAATTGAGGCAAGAATTAGTGAACTAGAAAAAAAAAATAAATCACAAAGAATTCGGTATCTAAGCAGGAGGAAAGAAAGAGTCTTCCTTGCCCAGTAATAGTAGCTCAGCCAATGGGAGACTACCCTGACTCAGCCAATAAAATGTCACTATACCCCAAACTTTTCAGTTTCCTCCCAGGGACTCTCCATTCACAACAGCCCTTCCCAAGTCCATAAGAGCGGTCTTCTCTTTTGTTTCTCTGGACTTGTACCTGGTCCGCCATTCGACCACATGCCTCAAATTGCAATTCTTTGTTGTTCTCGAATAAGCTCACTTTGCTGGAAAAATATCTGGCTGGCTGTTCAAGGTCAACAGTGTTTACAGTTATACACGGAGCCACAAGAACCCTGGATGGAGATACAGCCTTGAGAGCCCAAAGCCTCGGAAGACCTGGTGTCATTCGGAAGCTGGTGGATGGATTGCTCTGTGTGTTTCGTAAAGTCCTTGCTCCCTTTCTGGGTGCCTCAGCGCTCGCCCAGAGGGAATCATTCATCAGCCCAATTGCCTCCATTAAAGCCCTCCAATATTTCACTGGAGATTAATATCTGTTTGCAAAGAGCTGAAGTTTCAATTGTTAGATTCGACGAGCTCAAACCTGAGCTCACAGACACTCTGAATTCCATCAGCACCTTCGAGGCAGACCAGTGCGTGGGATGACTTCGGAGGTCTTACGGGGCGCTTTATGTATTCGGAATAACTATTGCTCCTCGCCACCATCCCTAAGTACCATTCTACTGCTATTACTGAATGACAACAACTACTGTTACTATGCACTAGGCACTGTGCAAAGTTCTTCCTATGCATTATCTCATCTTCATGGCCATCCTGTGAGGTCAGACTTGTTACCCCTATTTCACAGATGAAACCATTGAAATTGCAAAAGGTTCAGTAACATGCCCAGTAGCAGAGCTAGTGCATGTCAAAGCCGGGATGTGAACGCAATTTGAGTCCATGACCTTAACTACCACCCCTGCCTCCCAAGAGACCCAGGTTTCACGATGCTTCTCTCACCTTTGGGACTGGATGCCAGTCCCATAGGGTAATCAAGGGTAATCCCTTTAACTGGGAAAGAGATTGTATCTTTTGGAATATTCTCTGCAGGAAATATCTGAGTGCATGTCTCTATCTGGCTTAAACTGTCAGGAAGTATGTAACCCTACACTCCTGGACAACGGTCTAGAGGGAGGGGGGAATCATCACAGTGGCTCTAGCATTGTGTGGGCGGGACCAAGAAAGGTGTCCCCAGGACATGGCAAGTGAGCTGAGGCTGAGGGTGAATGGGAGTCACCCAGAAGGGGTTGGGGAGAGGCAGTGGGGACAGTCAGGGAGAAGGTAGTGAGTGCTGTAGGACTGGTCCATGGCCAGCCTGGCTGGAGTGTGGCCCTGGGGGCACCAGGGGGACAGGCAAAGGGGGTGGTGGCAGATCAGACAGGGCCTTGCATATCACGCTAAGGATTTGGAGTTTAGCCAGAGGGCAAGCTGTTTGCGGTGGCTTAGAAACCCACCATCACTTTGGCTACTTGGTGGAAATGGATGGGAGAGGGAAAGACTGGGGCACTGAGACCAAGCAGGAGACTGTTGTTCAGGAGGCATTGAAGATGGAGGGGGAAAGAAATGGACACCTTTGGGGATGATTTAGAGGCTCAAATCCACAGGCCATGGTGATTGATTCAACAGTGGGGTGACAGAGAGGGTTCTGAGGGTGTTACCAGGTCTCTAGTTTGAGTGAACATTTGGGACCACTCAGAGAGATGCAGGAGACAGTAGGAAGAACCAACCAAAGGATGTTCTGCCCTCAGCAAGGGTCTAGTAGCTCCACATGCCACTCAGGAAAAACTCCCAAGGACGGCTTTCATGAAAACACAGATCTGAGGCCAGAGCATCACCATGGGTCCAAATCTCTATTCTTCTCTCTGGGTCCTTGGCAAGCAGGACAAAGCACAGGCTCACCCAGGGAGCCGAGGAGACAAGCCCATGGATGCTGATCATTGGTATTCTGTCAACCAAGATCAGTAGCAAGGGAGCTTCTGTCTGTATTCTGGTGACTCAGAGCAACTTGAATATGTCTTTGCTGCTTGCAGATGTGACCGGCAGTGAATTCTTATTTCTTGCCCAGATATTGATAAAAATATTTTGCATAGAGCTGTAGGCATCTTTCTAGAAGGTCTAAGGGCTTTGAACAGGCTCTGCCTGGGAAGAATTGATCCCTGTAGGTAAAAAAGCTGTATCTCTCTGTCACACACCAAGTCCCTCAGCTGAGTACTTCAGAGATGTTGACAGTGGAGGGAGAGGACTCTCCCTGCTTTCTCAGAGGAGATAGGGTCTCCTGAGATGACTCAGCTGCTGTACCAGGACTGGGAGCCAGCACCTCTGACTTTCCCCGGTACCCAGCTGAGCCTGGAAAGCCCGAAGCTCATCTGCCTGGAGGGGAGCCGGGCTTAATCATAGGGAGTGCGGTTTTCTCACACCTTCCAGGCTGCGCACCGCTTCTGATTTGGGACAGAGAGGCCCTGGGTGGACAGGTAGAAAGAAATGAGGAGGGTACGCTACAGAGGCCAGGCTAGGTGTGCGCTTTCGCTCACCCCGGTAAAGGTCAAAACTGCTGAGAGGGAGTCATCCTTATTGCACGTATAGGTGAAGGGGCAGCTGAGTAGTCGTCCAGGACCACGCAGGGAGTCCTGGAGCTGTGATCTCACCCCAGGCCTGTTTGACTTCAAAGCCCACGCTTCTTGCTCAGTGGGACACAAAGAAGAAAGATGGCCTACGGGGAGCTGGGGTGACACTTACGGTTCCTTGTATGGAATGGCTGCAGCACCTCCAAGTTCCAGCCAATCCCCAGGAAATCAGCAAGGCTCTCCTTGAACCAATGGAAACCATGGACACTTGGAACAGAGTCAGGTCCAAAACAGCCTCAAGGGGCTGATAAAAGGCCAGTGTTATGTAATGTGTGTCATAGAAGTCAGATTCTTGAAAGTAATGTGAATTAGACCCACCCATGCATTGTATAGGTGCTTTGCATGTGTATTGTCTGATGAGCGCAGCGAGCCTATGAAGCGGGCACTGTTACCCCATTTCACAGCCAAGGAAACCGGGCGCAGGGAAATGAAGGAATCGGTCAGGCCATGCTGCTGAGTCAGTGGTGGGCCCAGATCTGACTCAGGTTCCGGCAGCAGCTGGGCCACAGCCGGCCGGTGTGTGGGACACTGAATGACGGGCTCCCGTTAACATCAGGGAGGAAGTCAGGACGCTTACCGTTGCTGTAGTTATGTAACCACTGAACAAGTAGATTAAATGGAGCAAAGAGAGAAGCAGAATTGAGTCCAGGTGAATCATTACTCACAGATATTATTATTAAATTATAAAAAATAAAAACGCAAGCGATTCCACTGGAAACTATTTACAATAATATAAGATTATAACATGAGGGTCATACTTAAAAATAGCAAAATCAATGATTTTTCTATGTGAGCAACAATCACTTGTAAATCTTGCTTTAAAAGCCCATTTAAAACAGGAATGCACATGTAAAGGTCTCAGGGATAAACCCAACAGAAATACAGAGAAACGGTACAGGGTGGGGCAAAAGTAGGTTTACAGTTGTTCCTACGGAAAATAATACAATAATTAATAAGTAATAATGCGAACATAAACTCTGTGCTTCATGTACTCACAACTGTAAACTTACTTTGGTCCCACCTTTTATATAAACAGACGACAAAAATTTTACTGAGACAGAAAAGAAAACAAATAAGAGACATACCTCTCCAAAGAATGGGGACATCCACCAGGTGTCAATAATTCCCACTGCTGAGCTGCAATTGTGTTAACTCTATGTCAATGTGTTTTTTTAAATCAAGATAATATATATCCATGGAATGACAACAATCCCCAAATTAATGGTTTGGTGCATTTTTAAACAACATTTTTAATAAAGGTCTTTTAATTGAGGTACTACATGTTCTTAATTAAAAAGTCAAATTGTAAAAAAAATGTTTATAGAGAGAAACAACTGTTTCTTGCCTCATCCTTCCCACCCTGAGCCCCACTCCTCCGAGGCCTTATTAACACAGAATGTAGCTGTTTCTTCAGGCTGTTACCCACCTCCACATCTTTCAGTGTATTTGCTGCAGTTTATAGCCTGATCAATTTGGGGCATTAGGTATTGACCTCCAGCTATGATGGACGAAGACTCAGTTTTTTTTTTGTCACCTCACCATCTCTTCCCAGCGCCCCAATATGACAGTATCACTCTTTATTTTTTCTATGGGTTACGTTTGTTACTTTTGAGGATTTGCTTGCCCTGTATTTCTTGTTAGGTAAATAATAGCGTCTCCTGCTTCCTTGTGTTGTAAGGTGAAGCTCTTCACATCCCTACAGATCACTTACACCTTTCCACTCTATTGTCTGTACTTAAATCTCTGCATAGTCACGGTGGAGGATATTTATATCGTGGTTTTTTTTATCCTAAGTCTTGTTGTTCGACTCCAGCTACATTTTAAAAGCGGAAAATCATGAGACAGCGATTGCCTTGTCGGGACTACGCAAACGTCATTCACCGCGGAGCCAGCTGGTGTGCTACGATTAAGGCGCCCTCCTTGAATAGGATTGTTTTTTTATTTTTCCTGGAGCTAAAAAATATTTTCCTTATTGAATTAATTTTATCGTTGGCTTTCCTGGTCTCCGCAGTCCAAATTCTCAGGAAAGGTCTAAGACCTCAGATCCCACCCTCAATCCCCAGCCTACCCTCAATCCCCAGCCTACCATGCTCTGTCCCTGCCTGGGCTGATCGCCTCGCTCCCCAAGACCTCCCCCTGCGGCCCCCCGCCGCCCACTCTTTGGTTTCTGGATGGCCATGTCTACTCCTGTGGCGGGTGATTTCTAAGGAGGGACCAATGGGCAGCAATTTTTCTCACTTCCACGTTACTAAAAATGACGTGATTCCCCTCTAATGGCTTTGACTCTCATTGATCATCCTTGTCTGAGCCCTTTATTTCATTCAGGGCTGCAGGCTGGCAGATTTTCTGGTTTCTTCATTCCTTCCACATTGACTAGCCGGAATTCTTCTGTAAATGGTTTTTTAAAAACCATCAACTGGGTGTAAACTGTTACCCTTAAAACGCACAGGATTGCTGAGTTCGTCTCGTGTTAATTTTCAGGGTAAGGAGTTGGTGAAAGTGTCACAGGTCAGGATTGTTGTTTTTTTTCATTGTCAGTTGACCATATTTTTGAAATACAAAGGAAAAGTCGGGCTGCCCCTCTATGGGGTTGGTACACGAGCAATACACCCTGGTTTCTAGATTCCTTCCTGTTTGGGAATCAGGACGGGGGGAGTCCTGCCCCAAATGGATTGGAATCCCAAGCCTTTCCTTCAAGACAGGTGGGAAGGAGGATAGATCTTACCCCCTAGGAGTGCTCTCCTGGGGCATCGCACGGAGAATATCCTGGTCACCAACCTGACCCACTGCCCTTCTTGGTGTTTTAAGATTTTATGCTGTTTTTGTAGAGGAATTGATGTGCCCAGCAAAGCTGTGTCTGCTCTAGCACAGGTGGCCTCTTCCCGTGCTCCCCAAGCCCGGTCCTCGCCCGGGGGCTCTCCTCAAGGAACAGGATCCCAAATGCCTCTCCAGTTCCATTTGGTCAGTTTGGTCAGTGTTACAGTGAATACCCCTCGGCTGGGAATTCAAGGAGCTTTGCTGAGAACGTTTAAAACGTGCGTGTGTGCGTGTGTTTGTAATCCTCTCCTCTCCTGGAGCAAAGAGGAATGCAAGCATAAACACACTGCCTTGCTTGTCCGGGGAAAAGCTACAACCAGCACCCCCTCCCCCCCAAAGTGGCTTCCTTCCTTGTCCTGGGGCCCGTATCTACACACCCTACTGCTCCTCCAGGACTGTGGGTCTCATTCCTTTCTCTCACACAGGTGGGCCCTCTGCTGCTGTTCTAGACCCTGTGCAGGGCCCAGGAGCTTGGGGCTGGAACGGAGAGGGTGTGGCCACATGAGGCTGGGGTGGGGAGAGTCATTTCCACACACCCCCAGCAGAGCCTCCATAGGCAAGACACAGCTGCTCAGTTTCCTCATCGGGAAAGTGAAGAAGGGGACCGGGCAGAAGTCCTGTTCACAGAGCATCTGGCGTTGTGCGGCACAGCCGAGGTTGCTGACTGATAGCACCTCCCCCACTGACCCCGTGCCCACGGAGGTGACCTCTCGGATCTCTAGACCCGCAGTCCTGTGTAAGAGTGCGGACCAGGTGGACTGCGTCGTGGGGAAGCAGACAGGAAAGCCCAGCGCTCACAGCAGGGACGTTTTCACCAGTGGGAAGACCCTGGAGACGGCTTCCCCCCCTGAATCCTGGCCTGGGGAAGGAGGCCACCAGAAAGGCGGGGCTCGCGGCTCCCCTGACGCCCGTGTACTGTGCCGTGTTTTCCCTCTCAAAAGGAAACTGTTTATTCATTTTCCTAATGTGTCAATATTGTAAACAAATTCAAGTGCAAGAGAGAAAGTTCAAACACTCTCACCCCATGGAGGGAACCACCGTTCATAGCTGGATATGGAGTCGTTCAGACTTTAGGAGCGAATAGATAGATAAGTGAATGACTTAAATTTTATTACATACATAGAAGCTCTTTGATTTCGTTCTCTCTCGCTGCGTACATATTTATGTTTTCCCCTGTGTCCCTGTAACCGTGTGTCACCAGCATCTTCCCAGGTCTGCCCATCTTCACTCAGGGTACTATCCTCTGGAATTTCAGTTCCTCCTTGTACCCTCCACCCCCCACCTCCCCGCGCTGTTCTAAGCACCTGACATCACGCACCGCGGTGGCGCCCCCTGGTGGAGTTCTTGCTGATTTCTCACCCCAGCATGCTTCGCCAGGAGGGACGGCTGGGGGCAGGCGTTTCTGTGTGTAGCGAGTGCACTCCTTTTCATGAGGACACACCACGTTCTAAGCGGAAGAGCATGCCCTAAAGCAGGGAAGCCCTGGGAGGGCCAAGACCCTGAAGAGGGTTTGGGGATCTCCACCCCAATACTTGCCCCATTGTTCTCTGCCAGAGAAGATCAGTCTGCAAGGCTTTCACCTAGCCTCTACTTCGCTGCTCTGGCCTCCTTTCTTTCTTCCTCATTTCGTTTTTGACTGGAGTATAACAGATACAGGAGGTGCACTCATCTGATATTTACAATAGCGCATAAATAAGATTGTAACCATCTGTCTATTCACCTTCTGGGTCGAAGTGCTGGACATCCCAGCACCCCGCTGCTCTCTCCTCCTGGCTTCCTCTTCCACTGGCCCACGTTGCAGAAGGCCTGGCTGCCTGTCAGACCACCGGTCCTAGGGAGGGTATAGCTGGGCCACTGCATCCCTTACCCCAAATGTCACTTCCTCAACCCTCCCCCGGGACCTTCTCTAAAGCAGTCACGGCCCTGGAGGAAAGGAGGCTCTTTCAGCTTCTTGGTTCTTCCCAACTCCGATTTCCTGCATCCCCACTTCAGCATGGACCGGGATCCAGACCGAGCTCCCAGCAGCCCGCCCCCTGCAGCCCGGCCACAGTCCAGAAAGGGTTAAATTCAGGAGAGCACCAGCTCCGCACAGTTAGCAGTTAATCCGGGATTCTCAGCACTGATCTCTGAGCCTGTCATTTGCATTTCTCTCCTTTGTGCCGGCTTTTCTTCCTCCCTTTCCGCTGGCCCAGGCGCCCACATTAGCATACCACGCCAGGCACACCCGCTGCAGGGGGCCCCCCTGCTGTGTGCCAGCCTGCACAATCTGCAGGCGCCATCAATTTTTCAGCACTTTTCTCATTTTTCATTACAGTCAGGCCCAAGCAGCTCCCCACTCAACACCCTCCCCAGCCATCCTGTCGGCAAGCTGGCGAGCCAGGGCGATCACGTCCCTCCTGGCCCTCCCGGCCCTCCCTAGCATGCACTTGCTTGTTGAGGCTCCCACGATAATTAATCATAGTACAGTATTAATCCTGGCCAAGCCTGTGTGCCTGAATAATTATGTCAACACGCTTGGGTGCCTGGGCCCGATAGAAATGTTACCAACCTTGAGCACTGGACAGTATCTCCGCGCCTGGGACTGCCGTGGGGCCTGGGCTCCTGCCTGTGCCTGCAGCGCACCCACACGTGCACACACACACGTGTGCATACACACTCGAGGGCCTGCTTGCACACACGGAGAGGCACACACTCTGCACAAAGCCAGGAGGAGCAGAATGGTGGAACTCACAGTAAACAGCATTTCTTTAGGAGCCGGGAATCATGGCCGCACAATAGAGTTCTCTTTAGGTACCAGAGTGGGTGGTTGTCATAGCGATGTGTGCGTTATTAGGAGAGTGTTGTTCATCCCAGCAGCTAATCTTATAATGAGCCTGGCTCATTATCAGGGTGAGGAGAAGCTGGCTTTTGCTCTCCTTTCTGCTGTGGGCCTGGGATCCAGTGGGAGCCCCAGCTCCGGCACTAACCTGGACCACTGATTCCCAGCATGCATCTTTTATTTGGTTACCCCATCCTCCTTCCCTGCTCCTTTAGGGGGACGGATGCAGGAGGACGGGGCTGGGCAGGGCTCCCGTGGCCTTGGCCCACTCTATGTCCCACAGCTGGTGTCTGCTACAGTTTGTGCATCACTTAGCACCTGAGAACTCTGTTGGTCCAGGCGACTGGGGCCTGTGTGAATTAATATACCAGATGGACCGGAAAACCATCACTTCCTCTGCTTTCCTTGCACACCTGTTTCTCTTGCCCAGTCTGTCCAGGGAAACCAACCAAAAGGACCAAATAGTAGCTTTGCATCACGACCACCATTTAATGGGGACTTTTTTTTCCCAGGGGTCATTCCAATTTTGTGAGTCCCTGAGATGCGTTGAAAGTCCATCCTCGCCTCAGGTGTGGGCACCCAACGACTCACTTTAGGACCGGGTGTCTGGTGAAGTGTAGATCAGCGTGGAGGTTGTCTGCTGTCCCTTTGGTTGTCTGTCTCTGCTCGGGGCTTTTACAGATTGCTGTGAAGGTCTGTGGGGCTCCAGCTGAGATTTCCTACAGCCTGGGATTTTCATCCTCCCCTCTCTTCTTAAATTAAGGCGTTTCTAATTTTGCTCACCATTCGTGTCAGGGGAGCATCCTCTACATGGGGAAAAGAGAAAGCAAATGAGGTAACCCGCTGCCTGAGTATGCCGTCCAGTGGGGTGGTGGCTGGGGACCTGAGCCCTGGTCAGGGGAGGAGGTGGCGTGAAGCTTTATTACTCAGCACCGTGTCATGGCGAGCAGAGGTGTTGCCCAGTTAGGGGCGGCCCCCATGGCACACAAAGGGCCCAGGGCTGCCCACCCCCCATCCAGATCCTCCAGAGCCTTGGACAGCCTGCACTGCACCCCAGCGATGAGCTAGCCTTTTGTGGTAGGTTTCCTCAGAGCCCAGTCCACCGACATGAGGCTCACCTGGAGAGGGATTAGAAATACAGGTTGGCGAGCTGTCATTTTCAACAAGTTCCTTGGGTAACTAGAATGTGCGTAGATTTTTCGGTAAGCCTCTGTTTAATTTAATAGTGTGTTTCCTTCTTCTCCCCCCTGTTCCCCCACCCCCTACCCTGCTCCTAACAGTAACACAGGGATATGGTGA
>CM052544.1:8337286-8394790 GCA_028533065.1 Trachops cirrhosus | reverse complement strand
GAATTCCTGGCTCCCGGTGCAGAGCCTGTATTCACTGGAAGAATGAAAAATGAGCTGATACAGGAGACTTTTCAACAGAGAGCAAATGCACAAAGACGCTGAGGTCCAGCGTCAGTCTCTGGTGCTCATGGGGGAACACAGGGTGATGTCCTTAGCCTGGTCTTCAGCAGCCAGTCCCCATAAGCCAGGGGCTTCCCTTTCCTGGGTATCAGACAGCTGCCATGCCACCTGCCCCTTTTCTGTAAAATGTGGCCGGACCCAAGGCCATTACTGTGCACCCTCCCTTCCGGAGGCTGCCCAGGCTCCCTCCCCTTCCATCCCTTTCTTTTTTGTTCCACTGATACATTTCTGTTTCTACTACAAAGGTCAGAAAAACCAATCAGTGAAGAGAAGGACCCAATAATCCTGAGCCCTGATTCCAGGATGGGAGGTGGGGAGGGAAGTGGCTCAATAAAATGAAAGAGAATTTAAAAATTCCCCGAACAAGGCACAGCATGGGGTCCCGATCAAAAGGCCAGGCGGCTTCATCTTCTTGTGCAGGCGCTGGAGGCTCTGAGGGTGGGGAGCGAAGATGAAGATGGCCTCGGGCCTCTGCCCCCATCCGCACCTGCTTGCCAATGCATGCACGCACACTCGCACACCATGCATAAACGCACAGGCGAGCGTATGAACGCACCTGCACGGACACACACAGGTGCACGCACACTCCTTGGACCACCACCTGACTGTGTAGGAAAGACCTGATGATGGATTTCCAGAGCCAGGAAGGCAGAAGGGAGAAAACTTTGGCAGGCCACGTACATCCCTGTAGTGGTCCCATTTTCTAAGGCTTTCTCAGGATCCCACCCACAGGAGAGAGCTCAAGTGCCCTCTGAGGACCTCAGACAAGCTCATGGACAGTGACTGAGGAATGGGCTTTTAAACCGACCTTGGGAAAAGGGGGGAAAACCCATTAGCGTGCAGAGAGCTGAGCCCACTCTTCAAAGTCTCTTCCTTGTGGATGGTAGCTCTTCCATGAAGTCCTTCCTGACACCTACCACCCCACCCCCACCTCCACCCAGGGCCTGAAGGAGCATGCTCCCCTTGAAGCACCCACTGTGCCCCAGCACTCTTCCACCAGAGAGAGCCCCAGGGGTGCACTGTCATTTCTCATCCTCAGTCTGTTCCGTTTCATTCTCAGGGAGCCGACAGTAAAGGAGATCAGGGACAGATGGCCTGACTTCAAATCCCGCCATCAGCCCTTATTGATGTGTGACCTTGGACAAGTCACTTACCCTCAGCATCCTCATGTATAAAGTGTATAATAAATGTATTCCCTTTTTTGCACAGCGGCTCTTCAAATATCTGAGGGCAAGTTTTTCTCCTCCAAGTTCAAAGGGCTCTGTCATTTTCACAATTCTTTATATAACATAATGCCTCCACATCCAGACTTGTTTGAAGGCAGAACAGCATGGTCAGAGTGAGGATGGAAGTTCTACACTTTGGAGACAGCTCCACCAGGTAGTGTTTCCTTGACTTCGCACCCTCAGCTCCTCTGTCCGTAGGTAAGGAGACTTGCCTGCTTGGACTCATTTGTGTGGCTGCCCGGTCTGGTCTTTGACATCAGAGGACTACTGGAGGGTCTGGTGTAAAATGTAGCCTCTCTTTACTTCACCTGCCAGCTGCATGAACCAGAGTGACATCAAAGACCATGGTAATAGAGACACAAGGTGGACTCAGAGGGCTTGAAAGAGAGTACCTCACCTGTACCCATCTCCGATGTGAGTTTTTCATGTTATTTTAAGCTCCTGAGATTTGGAGTTGCTTGTTACAGCAGCTAGCATTCATCACCCTGACTAGCACGTATTACCCTAACACCTAGTTAGGGACAAGGCACAGCCAATGTCCTGGAGCTATAAGGGAGTTTATTTTCAAGAGAGCCAACTTATTTATTTTAAATCCACTTAAAAATTAGATAATACATCTACATGTTTCAAAATTAAAAATATACAGTAGGATTTGTAACAAAAAGAATTTCCTCACACCTGGATCTATTTTTCAAGGTAATGTTAGATATTTCCTGTGTATCTTTCAGAAATATTTTGTGCATATGCAAGTAAAAAAATATATATAATATAGATTGTATATTCCAAACGTATAACACATACATATGTATTGTGCAAATGGTAGCACATTTTACATATTGTTGTACACCTTACTCAAAAAAGTTTACACTAAGTTTTAGTGAACTTTTCTTACAGAACATAAATATTTTTCTTTTCCTTCTCAGCTTCATACTAGTACATTGATGGACATAGTATAATTAATATAATTACCTCCAGGTTGATTAGCACTGAGCTGGTTTCCAATCTGTCGTTAACATAAGCGATGCTGCAACACCCCCTTCCGTATGCATATGTCACCATTCACAGAACTAGGAGTTTGCCCTAAAGAAAAATGGCCGGAGTCGCGATGGCAGCATGCGTGGTATTGTTGAAGGAGGTTTCCAGATTTCCCTCACAGCAATTTTACAATTTATGCTTCCATCAGTAATACATGGATGTGCCTGTTTTTCTACACCCCCCGACAGATCAATATTTTGATCTTTGATAAGCTGATACCTTCTCTATTATGAGTACATTGTGAATGTTTATATATGTTTAAGAACGGTTGGTTTTCTTTTGGTAAACTGTCACTTGCCCATTTTCTATTGGATCCCGGGTGGTTTTCCATGACTTGGAGTCAGAGGGAGAGATGAAGTCCATGCTGAGAAGGGGAGAGGTCTGCCTTCCCGGCTTCCAACTGAGTGTATCGCTCAGAGAACTTAGACACGACAGTAACCAATGCCGATCCTTGTGGACATGTGGGAAGCAGAGGAAACTCTAGCGTTGTTCAAGGTCATAGACATAGGGCCTACCAGGAGGTCGGCCGCATGAGAAGCACTTCATAAATATTTAATGAATTTCCAATGAACAAATGAGCGAATCCCAAACGATGGAGATTGGGAGGCTTCCCCCCTCCCCCCAGCACTGAATTCGTTCTACAACTTGGTTCCTTCCCTGACAAATGGTTCCACGGCAGGGCCCTGGGTGTGGGTACCAGAGGCACTAAGTATTCTTCTGCTACATTAGGTGGAGGAGAGTGCCAGAGACATTTAAGGCAGGGCTCTGGGGTCCAAAGATCCTCCCCACAATCACAAACCCTGGGGGGTGGGGGTGAGGGCAGTGGGCAGGGAGATTCCACGTAGACCTAAAGGGTAACACGAATTCTGCTTGAGAGGGAATCTCTCAGTTCTCTCTTGGTCCTTCGTGGTCCTACAGCAGAATGGAGCGGAACAGGGTCACAACAAACTTTATCCCCCAAGCCTGTTTTCCTATGAACGCCAGTGCCTTTCTGCTCCTCCCCAACATCAAAACCACTTCTCGGAAAGGCTCTACTCTCGGTAGCCTTGGTTTGGGTTCCTCCGCAGCTGACACCGAGACAAGGATGTATGTACAGTTTATTTGGGAAGTGAAGGGAACTCTGTGGGGTCAAAGCAGCGGGAGAAGCCAATGGACAGAGTAGGGCACTCCTGCTACCGCTGTGGGCAACTGGCTCATAATCCCCCCGGTGAGGCTCTGGAAGCAGTGTGGACGCATGTCTCAGAGCTGCCCTATCCAATGGGTGAGGAAGCCAGGTGTGTATACGCTAAATCCAGTCCACCATTGCCTCTGGCCTGCGGTGGGGGTTGTGAGGTAGGGGAAAAGGGGAGCAAGAGAAGGCCCTCAGGCCAAGGGGTTCCACGGGAGATGGGCCAGTGGGCACTCGAAGTGGTCTGGGTGAGGGGAAGTGGACAGGGCACGGACGTCTTCTGCTGCGGCCATTTCCCAGCAGTCAGAGCGGCCTTGCTAAAAAAGAAATAAATTCTGATCTGCTCACTTTTATGCACTTGAAATAAAACACAACCTCCTTAGCAAGGCCCACAGGCTCTGGATGAGCCAGATCTGCAGCCTCATGGCTCACGACTGCTCCCTGGCCCTGCAGGTCTCCTGTGGCTCCATTCACGCAGTGCCCAGCCCCCAGTGCTCCCTGCTGCTGTGGCCCGGCTGGCTGGCGCTCACCTTACCAATACGACGGTGCATCCACCGTGTTGGGTCTCCCGGGGTGCTCCTGCTGCCGTGGGACCTCTGTCATGAGGAAGGCCCCCCGTGGCTTCTGTATCCATTGCCCCAGGCCCCTGGCAAAACGCATGCCCTCACGTGCTCCCGTAGAATGGATATGCGACTTTAAATAATGAAATGAAAGGCATCAGGAGCAGGTTAGGGAAGGTTTGGAGGGACCAGGAGCAAGGTGGCATTTGCCAAGCGCCTACGAGGAATAAGAAGCTTTATTGTCATTACCTCGTTTAATCCTCGTGACAGTCCTGTTACCATTCCCATGCAAACACAAGAAAGCAGGCCAAGAGAGGTTAAACAACACGCCCACAGTCACCTGTAGCCGGGCAGCGAATGTCGGTGTCAGCGATGGGAAAACCTGGGCCCTTTTTTAGAGGCCAGCTGGCTCGTGCTTGCCCACTTTCTTTGTGCTCTGGACAGGTCAGCCCTGTAGCAGAGTCCTCACTCCTCTCGGTCCGAGTCCCTGCCCCCTCTCTCTTGGGGTGTTGGTGCCACTTGGGCTGGGGCAGTGGGGGCACCAGGAAACCTTGCCGCCCAGCCTCTCCTCCTCCCCCGCCTTCTCCCTTGGAGTTGCCAGCACTGCCGGAGCCTCCTTAGCTCTGACTGTCAGCGTTTCTGTTATCACACGTTATCAGCACCAGGTTCCCCTGGGACCGAGAGCTTATTGGAATCCTCCAGAAGCCCACTTATCAAGCGTCCCACACCAGAGAGGCCCCAGCTCTCCGGAAACAAGCCCCTTTCCATCAGCCTCAGATAGAATTAACCTCCCAAAGGACCCTGTGCAGCCTTTGGGAACCAATCACAATTGGTTCCACACTGAGTTTCCATGGGCTTTATTTTATTTTTTCTTCCAAATCTAGTGGCTGCTGCATTAGGCACCAGCCCCACAAGTTGCTTAGAAACTGCTTTGCGTCAGCGGGCTCATCCAGGTCCCCATGTGCAGGCGGAGTGATAAGCACCACTATTTATTTTTTAAAATGCAGACATATAATTAAGGAAAATGTTCTGATGTCTGCGAAGTCCAGCTGGCAAGGAACAGCCGGGGAGACAGGCCTCCAGGTGGAACAGCGCTGGGGATTTCAATGAGAAAATGAATACGTGAGACCCTCATTCATGCCCCTCTCTGTATAATTAGGGTTGGTGCCAATTTTAGGTGACTCACATTTTTTCCCCCCTCAAGCCTGTACCTCTCTGGCCCTGCCCAATCCTTCAGAGCTAAAGGTGTTTCTTAAAGGGGACACACTTCCAACTCCATGTCTAACTATTCTGAATGAGAAACCGGAACAGAAAGGATTCAAATGGCCCTGGACGTCTGCTGTGCTTGTCAGCCCAGCCTCTGTGTCCCCTTCTTCTGCTCACAGTACTTTGATTTTGCCTTGGGATATTGCCTCTGCCCCAGTCAAGGTCACAGGGTTTGTTGGTGGAGGGGGTGCAGATACATCACTCAGACCTGGTCGGGGGCAATGTTTCAGCACTGGACACATGGCCCAGGAGAGTCAGTCCTGGGAAAGGTGGAATATTTGTTTTCTTCTGCTGGGGTTGCAAGTCTGGAAGGGTAGACACCTGGTTCTGCTGCTGGTCAGCTTTGTTGCCACGTGGGGAAGACCTACCCGTTGAGAATGAAGCTAAAGGAGAGAGAGTAAAGTTGAGAGATGGAGATCACATGGTTGGAGCACTGGGTCCAGCCTTTTCAGTTAAATGAGTCCATACGTTTCTTCTCTCCTCCTTTGTTTTGCTGAAGCCAGTTCCACTTGGTCTTTTGCCGTTTGTAGTCAAAATAGTCCCGCTGAGCAATCGTGTCAATCCTGCACTCCTTCCACCAAAGATCTGTTTCTCGCCTTCTGGATAGAACCAGGACAGAAGGACGTGGCTTTGTGGTGGTCCATGAAGGTCTTAATACCCACTGATACCAAGTATTTCTTCTCCCTAGGCAGAGTGGGTAATGGGGAAGTGGGTACACGCTCAACAACTTGGAGACAGGGAGAGAAGTCTCGGAACGCTCCTTGAAGTCAGCAGAAATGTGTCTTGCAGTGCACCGATGTGGTGGCTGGAGAGCGGCATCGCACACGGGCTCTGGGCTCCACGGACTCCGGCACTGAGAAAGGGTGCCAAGATGCACGTGTACATAAAGCTAAAGACAAGCCGAGGGGCAAGCCCTGCGGAGAGACCAGACGGTCGGTCAGGGTTACAGGAGTTCAGGGAGGGCTCGGAGGTAGGCTTCCTAAAGCTGCTGGGTCAGTGGGGGTCAGAGTGGTCAGTGGAGGGGAAGGCAGAAAGATGGGGGTCTCCAAACTGAGACGGTTGGAACCAGAATACAATTCGCAAGACTAGAAACTGCCCGGGGCTTTAAAGCGCTGCATCCGTCTCTGAGTGACAAGGTTCTCTTACGTCTATCCTCCGTTTCCCACTCCTTTCTCTTCTCTTCTCCTTCCCCTTTTCTGTTCCCCTAAACTCTCCAGGAGCAAGGGCTAGGTGGGAGGGCGTGGCCCTGGGAGTCGTTTCTGTCTGCTCCTCCACTCCTGGGAGTCCCGCGCCGCAGGATGAATGAGCTTTGAATTACATCGGGGCGGAAGTAGGTTAGACTGAAGGAAGAACCAAGCAGGACTCCTAAAAGGGCCCACATTGGTTGCCAAGGCAACATACCGACTCTTTCCCTGGAGGAATTTTAAAATAGGTCACACATTCCTTTTTAAGGAAGGTCGGGAGTCTTGCCAGGAATGATGAGGGGACCTGCAAAGGATTCAGCATGAGAGGTCAAATTCTGTCAAATCACAGATTTTTATTCTGTACAAGAGGACAATGCTCTGTCATTGGCTGGGCTACTGTCCTGGGCGACCTGTCTGCACAGCCTGGGAAGCAGATGTGGTGGTCCAAGGGCTAGAGTGGCCCGTGTGGTTATAGTTTCTTGATGTGCCCCTACAGGGGGTATAAGCATGGGAGAGTCACCTGGGCGCATCCATTCTTCCATCATGGCTGGCATGGGTGACTCTTTATGGCTCTCCTTCCAGTGCTAAAGTGGGGTCCTCACAAGCAACCCTGTCTTCTGTTACTCGCTCCGTAGGGCTTGGGACCCAGGTTTGGCTCTCTGGCTAACCTTGTACTAACCAAGAGATGCAGCCGGGCCATGCAAGCTTTGGGAGCCTTGGTTCTTAACGTGCAAGCACTGGCAAGCACGTCACCCACTTGGAAGTGCCGGACGGAGGAAGAGATGGAACACTGCTGAGAGATGGCCCAGCCCGGTATGTGGTGCAGAGCAGACACTCTCAGCTTCCTTTCTGAGTTTGATGTTTTCATCTCCTTCAGTGGGAATTTCTGAATTTAGGGCGGTCACCCCTCTCGAGAATCTGGTCCTGGCTCAGCTGTCCCTGAGGCAGCGCCTCCTTCCCGTTCACGCAAATCTCACCTCAAGCTCTTTCCTGTGTTCTCCTTTCTAAGGGGCGTTTACGATTGTTTGATGAACATCTGCATTCGTGGTAGGAACAGGAGGGCAGGGACCTTGTCTGTGTTCCCCACGGCACCCCCAGTGCCTGCACACAGTAAAGGTTCAGTGGGTGTTTGTTGAATGAACAAATGAATGATCAGAAACCCTGCATGGCAATTGCATATGTCTTTGCTTAATAAGACACAGGGGAAATGAAAATAGCACCGTCTAATAAATGTGATTTCTCTGGGAGGAAAAATCTTTGCAAACACGAGCCCATGTGATGTATATAAATAATTAAACGAGCTCTTGGTGGTGAAACAATGAGTAGGTCCTGGAGTCACATGGTCCGTTGGATTTTGCTTTCGTTTGCTCTAGTTTCATGCAGGCCTGCACCTGCCGCTGCCACCTGCTAACTTGCACGGACTAGATCGCATCTGTGTTGCTTTAGGTTCTTGGCAGAGGTGTGTCAGCTCCAAACCTGGCCCTGATTGTCGTCCCCCAGATACCTGTCCATGTGTTTCTCTCTTCCTTCTCACAGGGCCGTGGACAGGTCTGTCCCTCGCATTTTCCTCCTGGTGCTTCCCTGGGGCTGGGCACAGTAGTAGCTGCATCACAGCCTCAGGGCACACACCTGTGGCACACAGACATGCATGCATGTGCACATGGCACACAGACATGCATGCATGTGCATGCAGGTGCACATGTGTGTAAGCACATGGGAAGGTCCTGGGCAGACAGGGCTACTCCTGTGGAGCAGAGGGCTGGAATTGGAGTCAGGTGGGCCAAGAAAGGACACATAATTAGTCATGGAAGCCTCCCTTGTGCCATTAGACAGAAGGCACGCTCAGAGAAAATCTCAGGGAGCAAGGGAACATTGATGAGAGAATTACGAGAAGGGTGACGGGGAACGGTGGCGATTCTGTTTTCTATGCTGGGCCACGGGGAGACTCAGGGGAAGTGAGGTCTCCCACTGGCTCCTGCGACTCTCTCTTCATCATTGCAACTGGAGAGAAGCTGCTTCATCTCCACACTCCACAGACCAAATCAGTGTCTTCTTTATGCCAGCAGGGATTCACACAGCGGTTCCCTGAAGGTTTGCTGGGGAAATGATGCTTGGTAACCCCCCAGAATTCCTTCAGTCATGGAGAAAGAGATGGTGTCAGATATGGGTAACTGTCCACTTTCCCTTCCCTTGTAAGTGCTCAGATGGAAAGAGTTTGCCCAGCTAAGGACTACAATTCCCAGCCTGCCTTGTACTTGTTGGGGTCATATGACTTGTTCTCACCAATTGAGTATGACAGGAAGTGATGTGTGTTGCTTCTGGATCAAGGCTTTTAATAACCATGTGAACATGTGTGGCCTCTCCACACTTGAGCCCCTTCTGCTAGTTGGATATGTAGGTCTTAGAGAATGCGGGGCAGTGGGTGACACTGATGGAAGAATCCTGGGGTCTGAATGACCATATGGAGGGGAGCCACTTGCAGACTGGGCCTCCACTGCAGGTATGCGAGCAAGAAATAACACGTTGGGGCCTATTTGTCACAGCAGCTTGGTCTGCACTGGATAATACAGAGAGAAGCCTCCAAGGCTGAGCCAATGGAGTGGCAGGGCAGAGATGTTTCCCCAAATCTGTGCACACATATTCTTTCACACACTTGTTCATGACCAGACCGGCAGCTGACTCTCTAGGGAGGTTCAAATAATCTTTAGTTGGGCTCGAGATGGACATCCTTTTTGAACAGGTAATTCACTCACATGGTATGAAGAGGAACAAGTTAGGAAAAGATACATAGCACTCACTCTCATCCCTACCCCGTCCACCCTCTTTACTGTGCCTTCCCTAATGCACAGAGTGGTTGCCATTTTTATTAGCTTCTCATGCATTCTTCTAGAGTTTATGCAAATGTAATAATATATTTGCATGTGCTTATTGTATTATACACTTATATGTAATGTTATATATGCTTATATGTATATAAGCATACATTTGATGTTTATTTATATAAATATAAGCATGCATTTGCATATACATACCATGTATGTATATATATATATGCCTTTCTTACACAAAAGATAGCATACTGAGATGCTCTCCTGCATTTTTCATTCTTTAACACTAAATCTTAGACACTTTTCCACACCAGTGCATAGAGAACCTCTTCTTTCTTTTTCACAGGTAGTATTCCATTAAATAGCTTTACCACAATTAATTTAATTGGTCCCTCTTAATGGATGCTTGAGTTGTTTTCACTCTTTTGCTGTTACAGACAGGGCAGGAAAGAATAATCTTTTCACAAGTGCAGGAATAGCAGTGGGCCATATTTCTAGAAGTACATTTATTTGGTCAACGGGTAAATGCATTCAGAATGTTCACGAATATTTGCTCCCCCCATTGGAATCTGGTTTCTGGGAGGGTCCAAGGCGAGTACTTGGCATTTCACTACTGCCACCTGTCAGAGCGTTCAGGCGAGCTGAGAGAACGGGGCCGGAGCTGAGTCTTGGTGCAGCATCTTAGAACACTCTGGGGTGGAAGCCGGGGTTCTTCCAGCTTCCCTGAGGCTCCAGCAGCCAGAGGCGGTGCATCTGTGCTCTGTTCTCTTGGACTCGGTGCCCAGTAGAGCTGCCGGGTCTGAGCTGCAGTTCTCATCTGTCCATGGGGAATAGAAGCTCTCTAGCTGCCACAGGTTGGGGGTGACACTCAGGTGAAGGTGATTGACGTGTATGACAGAGCTGCAGAAACTGGGGGTCAGATGGCCTGGATTCAGACCATCTGGGTTTGATTCCTGCTCCACCTTTTTTAACCTTGTGACCGCGGGCAGGTGTTTGACTCTTTGAGAAGACTTTAGTTCATTTAGCAATAAAATGGGGAAGATGGTAACAGAGTTGTGAGGATTATAGATAATGTAGGTAAAACATTTAGTACAGTGAGTGGCACAAAGTACTCAAAATAAATAGGATGTTAAACGCTCTAGAATGATGAGTCGGTAAACATGCTGTATTTTCTAATCTGCATTCTTCCTGGCCTTACAACTCTCTTCATGCACACTGTGGTCAAATGATGTTTGTAGGTCACCGAACGTTCCTAGTTTTTTCACGTTCACTCCTTTGATCAACCCTTCTTGATAAAAGACTGATTGAGGACAGCACTTGTATGTTTTGAGTGAAGGCTTTTGGTTTGAAAGTCGTCAGCTCAAACATGAGTCAAAATCATAACCCAAAAGAATGATAGATTTATAAACAAATGCTCCCTCCCTCTTTTGAACTGCTTTTTAATTTGGCCAAACCAAGTGACATTTATGCAGCGCAGAGGACAATTGAGAACCACAGTTTCTGGCACATCTGCCGGTTTGGGCAGATGGACCTTGCAGATTGCTGTCCACAGTGGATGACCTTGCTGTTGTTATAGATCTGGGGCCCATGTGGTTTTCAGAGGAGATATACCCTTAGGTTCTAATTGAAGATCTTTTTATCCTCAGAATTTAGTGGTATGCTTGAAACTTAGTAGGTACTCAATAAACACTTGTTGAGTGGATGAATGAATGAACCAATGAAGAAAGACCATTAGTGAGTAAGACATGGGATTCAGGCATAAATTCATGCTTTGGGGGAGTATCAGCTTTCATTGTCCTGTTGGCTTTATTTGTGGGTCATTATTTCCTCTGGCCAAGAGTTGGTTTTATTTAATAACCAGTATGTATTGAGTGCTTACTGAGTGAGGGCCCAGTGCTCAGGCTGGTGAGCAGGTAGGGGTCTCCAGTTCTCCATGTCCATTATTTAATTTTCAATTAGAGAGTGTTTTCACCTGGCAGGGATTGAACTGTCCCGAGTGGTTCGACTCTGTAATAACTCTGCTCCAGAGTCCTTGCCGGCTTTGAAAAATGCAGCTTTGACTATTTTCTGCCTGTCGTGATTCAGGTATGAAATCAGCACCGAAGGGGCATGAGAATGAAACCCAGGGAACTTGACCAAACCCAGGCATGAGTCTGAGCTCAAATGTCCCACTGCTGTCGGACATCTCCCATCACCGGTGAGCAAGGGGACGGGAGGGGAGTCAGGGAACAAGCCTGATGTCCCCGGTTCCAGTGGCCTCTGCCCTTACCCTGCGCCCTGGCCCTGCTTCCTGCTATTCAATCGTTGACAGTTACATGCAGCCCCGCTCAGTCCTTTTGAAGGCAGTGACCCACCCTCCTTGTGAGAGAGGACTCGAGGGTGTGCTCAACCGCCAACTGACTTACGCCTTTGGCCCCCCAGCAGGACATGGAAGCTGGGTCCGAGCACGCGTGTTGTATGTAGCATGGCCTTGTGCTTTCGAGGCCTGAAGTGAGCACCCTGCCTTCATAGTTGTAGCAATTATGCTCTCCATTTATTTTATTATTATTTTTTAATCCTCACCCAAAGATATGTTTATTGATTTGAGAGAGAGAAAAACATCAATGTGAGAGAGAAACATTGGTCAGTCGCCTCCCGTATGCACCCCGACTGGAGATTGAAGCCCCAGCTTTTTGGTGTATGGGACAAGACTCCAACCAACTGAGCCACCAGCCAGGGCTGTGCTTTCTGTTTAAATGCTACTTGTAAGGATACATTCTCTTTTATTTTAATTATCTATTTATGTATTTCTATATGTATGTATGTATGTATTTGTTTATTCTTACTGTCCTTAGTCCAGAAAGCATGATTTACAAAAGGCCTGATTTAGAGTAAGCAGGATTGATATTAAAGACCACCCCACCACACCCCACCCTGAAGCAATGAGCATCTCTTCCTCATAGTGGGAAAGAAACAGAGGGAGGGCTGTGGAGAAGTCTACCAGCACCCACGTGCCAGCTGCCCGGCTGCAAAGGGAAGTGAGCAGCCGTCTCGTGGTGGGCACTGACCGTGCCAACCACTGTGCTGTGTGCTTGATCTCTATAAACTTAGTTCTTGCACATCCTTCAAATAAAGGGCCATTTTCTCATTTGATAGGTGATGAAACCAAGATCAGAGACACTGACTCATAACAGGTGGCCCAGCTGTGAGCCATGAGGGAGGAAGGTCCATTTCTTCATGGGGGTCTATCATCGTGGTGGACGTTGCAGACTGTGGTGTACAGTGTTTAAAAATAACCCAAGTTAATTTGTTATATTGAAGAGCTAGGAAATTTCACACAAGAATCTAGGCTCTGGGCTTTCCTAGAACATCCAGAGCACCTGCACGGTATCATCAACTGAGTGGGGGCTGTTCACTCAGCGGGGGGCCCCTCCCTAGGCCACCGTGGTCCCCCTGTATTCATTGATATCCTCTGCCTGGCCCCTGAGCCGTTTGCGTTTGGTAGCCTTGCTCTAGATTTCTCTCTGCGTGATGGTGAGGTACACGGTGTGGGATGGGGGTGTGGGGGGTCTGGATCCGGCTTCACAACCCTAAGCTGTGTTACCCATTTTGAGTTTGGATGGCTTGGGGTTGAGTGGCGGGGCCACACCAGTTCATCTTTGAATTTCTACATACATCTGAGCTTCTCTTTAGGTTTTCCGTTTTCTGCATAACTGTCTAGTTGATTTTTCCCCCCAGTCTGAGTGCAGGTCTTTACCTCACCTGTATTGACCTTTTTTGTGTTAGATTTACCGTAGTACCAGTTATTGGGGTTCTTTGGGTACCGATTCTTTCACCTTACTGTTGCTACTCCACCCAGCTTCACATCCCCCCACCCCGCCAGTTTTCTTCAGGACAGCATCTCTGTCTTCATCTGAGGTCCTGGCCCCGCTCTTCACCGGCAGTGAGGTCAAGGACCCGGGCAGGAATTGTGGGACCCGCGGCACGGCTCCCCTCAACCTCAGGAGGCCTTGGATAACAAGGAACTGACAACCGCTCAAACTAGCTTGAGAAAAGGATTCACGTGGAGCGCTCTGGGAGATGTCAGGCACTCTGCTTTCTCTCTGCTGTTTGGGTCCTCATCGTTTTCTATTTCTGCTGCATTTGCCAGGCTGTGCAGACTCGCATTTCTGCTCATTCACTGGGGCTCATCTGAGCTGTCCTGGCCTCCCCAAAGAGGTTCCCGTGGACTCCAAGGCCCCTGGCCTTCCAGCTGAGCTCCCTGTGTTCACAGACCCTTTGGACTGACCCAGTTTGGCACGAGTATCCACATCTGTTTCAACTGTCTGTGGCCAAAGGCACATCATGTTGTATAGTGAGCTTCCTCTTCAAGACTGAGAGTGGGACAGTGTCTCCACACTGGGGTCAAACAGAGAGGAAAATGATTGCATGTATCCAGAATTCCTCCAGAGGCCAAAATGCCACCCTAGTGCAGAGGGTGTTTGTTCATGGGGCAGAACTGGGGAACATTAGCATTCCAAGGCCTCACAGCTTTCTAGGTAGTTCTGCCACATGGTTCCTGCAGAAGACAGAGCCTCATCCATCCAAATGTCTTTTGGAAGCCTGGTTTTATTGGGAAGGCATTTATTTATTCATTACTGGGGAAAACCGACAATTTCCTATTGTCCCATTCTGATTTTAATTAGAATATTAATCAGCTATTCTCTGCACAACTTTGGCTAAAATTCCACAAGGAACAGAGCCAATTTCATTTGTATTAAATATTTTACCCCAGGTTAGCATTATGGACTTATTATTGCATGTCTTGTGCAGCTATTATTATTATAAATGTGCACATTGTGCAAATTAAAATCATATTTCATTCAGGATAAAACCTCTCTGTCAGCTTGAGTCCTAGGGACTGTGTCTCTATTCTTGAGGAAACTCAGTTCTTGTGACACCTCTCATGCTAGACCCAGCAGGGAACTGTCTCTGGGACACTTGGCCACTTACCACTTCTGGAACGGCATCGTTTACCTACTGCTTCAATGGCTGCAGTAAGTACATAGAGGCCAGGTGGTGGCTGCTGCTATGTCTTTGTTCAAGGAGCTTTCAGCACCCATGATAATTTATAATAAATATTATGATGGGGAAGTGCAGGATGCTATGATATATTTGGTGGGATCCCTAGGTGGTGCCTTGTCTAGGCCAGAAAAGGTCTCCTGGAGGATAGGGTATATGAGCGAAGACTTGACAGTTGAGTAGGAGTTAAACAAGGGAAGAGAGGGTAGGATATGGGAAGAATGAACTGAAGTTCAGTGTGCCTGCATCATAGAGGGTGGGGTGAGGATTGACAAGACCAGAACTGGAGAGCTAGGGTGGGGTCCGGTAATGGAGAGTTTTGAAGCCCCGGCATGTAATTTATCACAAGGAGCAATGAAAAGCCAGTGAGACTTTTAGTAGAGGAGTGATATGATAAGACTTGCATATTGGTAGGATCCCTTTGGCTAAGAGGAGGAGGATGGGTTGGAAGGAAACCATAACAGGAGCAGAGACGTTAGTTAGGATATCATTTCCCTGATGCAGGCAAGGGAAGATGATGGCTTAGACTATGGGAGTGGCTGTGGAAGTGGATGAGAGAAGTGGATGGACAGAAGGATTATTTGGGAGATGGAATTGCTAGGTGGTGATGATTGATTGATTAGATGTTGGGGGTGAGGAGGCATCAAAGGAGAATTTCAGGTCTGCTTGAAGCATGTTGGTGGGTGATGATGCCACTGACTGAGATGAGAAATCCAGAGGAGACAGATTTTGGGGGGCAGGAGAGGAGAGGTGATGAGTTTAAATGTGAACACGTTAGCTCTGAATGACTGGGAGACACACAGATGATGCTGTCTTGGAAAGGGTTGGTGATATGGCTCTGTTCTCCAGGAAAAGAGACCTAGGTGGGGGGTAAAGACTCAGCAGTCTCAACACTGGGCAGGTCTTTGAAGCCATGGATTTCTGTTGCAGTCCTGGACTCCTAGAAGGAGGGCCTGTCACCTAAAAAAAGAAGGAGGTGAAAGATAGGGTCCTGGACAACAATCTGAGGGTGGAGGAAAAGGTTCAAGCAAAGGAGATTGAGAAGGAGCATGCAGAGCAGCCGGAGGGACACCAGGAAGCACTGGCTGGTGCCACCTATGCCCAGGGAACGGTGTAATGGAGCTGAGAGGGAATAGGCGACAGTTTCAAGTGCTGCTGAGGGCTCAAATAAGGTGGTTTCCCAGGGAAACGAAACTCAACCCCCTATGCCTATGACCTCAGAGTTTAGTAGTCACAGGTTTTAGCCCCTACTCACCACTAAATATTTACAGTCAAATTCCATTTATCCTTATCTTTTTCTGAGTTTAAATATGTCTTCATAATTAAAAGAATTATTTCCAGTATCAATAAATATTCTGTGTAGTCCATGGCTTTCCACCTGAACTCTCTCTGCCATTTTGTGTAGAAACCTTGATCCAGAAATGTATAATCATGGTTTTTTTGGTACTCACTGTTTCCACCATCACATAAATGTTTATTTAGTAGCTTCGGAAAAGTAGAGGTTGTCGAATGCGGTCCTTGGAACAGAACCAATAGCCCCCAGATTCCCTGGTGCACACGTCCTGTTTAATTCCCTCTATCTGAGTGCGAGTGGGACTTGTGAGTAAGATGAGGGGTCACTTTCATGATTATAAGAGGAAGAGTTTTCCAGGTGTAATTAAGATCCCTAATCAGCTGAGTTTGAGGTGATCCAAAGGGAGATTATCTAATCAACTGAATTATATAGTGAATTAAATCCTTAAAAGTGGCTGAGACAGAAAGAACAAATTCAGGGAACAAATTCAAAGCATGAAGGAACTATCTCCTGTTGGCCTTGAAATAAAGAAAATTGCTGTATTGTGGGAGGGCCTATGGAGAGACTACATGGCAAGGACCCCAAGGTGACTTCTAGTCCCTGGCTAATGGTCAACAAGAAAATGGGGCACTCAACGCTATATCCACAAGGAGCTAAATTCTGCCACCACTACCACATGAGCTTGCAAGATGGTAGTCCAACTAACACCCTGATGTCTGTGTGCCATCTGCCAAGGCTGTTGTGGGCTGTCCTTGAAAGTCACAGGCCCATCGGTCATCCCCTACTGGGCCCCAAAAAGAGAGGCCCCCTCTGCCCTACTCACTTCGTGCTGCACACAGCTCCCTATTGTCACCTCTTCCTCCTACGTCACCTGTCTGGGTCCCTGGGTCCCTGGTGACCACCCATCACTGGCACTTGTATAGCTGAGGTCCTGGCACTTGAGGTCCCAGGCTCCACCAAGAAGTCTGAAAAGTCAAGTGGCCTCTGATCACTCAGTTCAGACACAAGTGCTGACTGAGGACAAATTAACCCTAACCATGAGCAATGCCCACTGGAAGAAGGGGCATTGTGACCCATTTTATCTCTCCTCATCTCAGTTTCCCCCAAATAAAGTAAGAGGGCAAAGATGGTCCTTGATTTTGTCTGGGTTCTAATGGGAGAGTCACATTCCAGCTGTGGCTCTCAGGCCAGCCCCTGCTCTGAGCCTCACGCCCCTCATTGGGTTCTGAACAGCAAGAGAAGATGTAAATCAAAGGGCCCATGGAAGCTACTGGCACAGAGCTTTGTGGAGGTGAGTGGTTATTCTTCCAGAATCTAGTTTTACTTGATTCACATTCTTTCTTCAGCTACTATGGCATTTTGGGCAGCACAGCTAAGTGTGGCTCAGGAGTGTGACTCTGGAGCCAGGCACTGTGTTGAATCCCATCTCTGCTAATTGCCATTAGTGGGATTTCAGCAAGCAGCTCATCCTGTATGTTCTTGTGTCCTCACCTGTAAAATGGGTCAGTAACAGCACCATCTCAAGGTCATGGGGAGGATCCAAAGAGTTAATGCACATAAAGACTTCAAATTGTTCCTGGTGAGAAACCCTACCTTCAGAAGATGCCACAGTGTGACTCAGGGTGGGCATGAGGAGGAGGTGGGAACAGTGACCAAGGAAGTGTCCAGGGTGCCGGAAATAAGCTGTTTTGTGCTCTGAGTGATAGTTTCACAGGTGTATGCAGAGTGTGAGAACTCACACCACGCTGTGTGTGGGTGACGTGCACTTTACCTGCATCACCTCTGGGAAGGTGCCTTCTTTTTTAGCAATGTCTGGGAATTAGCTAATTTCTGGGAACATCCAGACTTTCAAAGGCTGTGGAATTGGTGGGGTCCAAGCTAGATGTTCAAGGGGTAAAGTGCTTGCTGGGTTATAGGATCCCAGCTTGTCTGAAGTATAGGTGGACTAAATACAAAACCACACTTGAGGTATAGATGTGATATGATGGCCAATATGAAGGCCCCACGAAGTAGGGAGGAATCTAGAAGCTCAGAAGGGTGGTGGCACCCGTAAGCCGGGGTGGTAGGGTTAGGATCCCCTCCCCCACCCTCAAGAACCCTTTGTGACTATTTCATCACTCTGTGATGCAGGCCTGGAACACTCTAGAACAGTGCCCACCACCTGAGGCAGCAGTGCACTTCCTAGGGTGGACAACCAGCTCCTTTCTCTGAGGAAACTTGAGATGTGGCGCAGTGATTTTATTTTTTGTTTCCATTGTGTGGTTGGGCTCTGCCTGCTGGCATCCTTCTTCCTATAGGGGAGCCAGCTGTTGCCAGGCTTCAGGATAAAGGAGACATCGGCCAGCTGAAGGACACAAGGCTCAGCCCCACAGAGACTGACCTTGATTTTCTTGTTTCTCTCTTTCCTTTGCAAATCAGTTTTGTGATTTACCTTTGTAAGTCAGTTTTGTTGGCCCCAAGAGGCATCTGAGGTGGGAAAACTTAAGGAGAATGAAGCTATCTGAAGGGAAGAGTTTGTAATAGGGACTAAAGTTTCCACTGGAAGCTCACAGACCATCTTTCTGGGTTTGATCGAAGGCTCCTGGGTAAAATCCCCAAAACGGTGATCAAGTGGCTGTGAATTGGGTTAAGGGAGTTCAGAAGATCTGAAAGAGAATAGTGTGCCCAACACTTGTTCATCGGCTGCCTTTCTGTCTCATGTGGCTCTGGTATAAGTGTTTCTTTGTGTTAGGGGCAGTCTGAGAGTGGTGTTGAACCCTGAAAGCCTCTGAAGAGATACCAGACCCCTCTCCCTGTCAGGGAACAGAATCCTATCTAATGCAGCATCAAGCAATTGTAAGTCTTCAGCTGAGGACTACCAACTGAAATACCAATTGAGGATCATGTTCAGAAAAACCTTTGAGTTTTTCAAAGAAAAAATAGAGAATATTTGTATCTATTTTAAACGTGAATCTCTTGTACATCCAATTCTAGACAAGATGGAGTAAATGCATTTCTCCCTTCTCTAGAGACCTCAGGAATGGAGGAAGAACACAGCTGTGAGTTTCCTGGGTTTTCTTTTTTACTTTTTATATTCCAGATTGGCATCAACCCAGTTCATCCAAAGGCTGGTAACCCAGAAAGGTCTATGGGAACAGAAAAACTAGGCCTAAGAAAAACCTTCTTTCTGTAACCAAAGGACCATAAAAGGTACAATCTGGAAGGATAGAAAACTGATAATAATTGCTCTCATTGAGATAAATAGAACAGGCCTCTTCTCACCCCTGGCAAAGGCTGAGTAGGGAGTCTAGACTTGAACCCTCACCTGGTGCTCTCATCAGTATTATTCAACATAGTACTCAAGTTCCTAGCCCATGCAATAAGATAAGAAAATAAATGTCATACAGATTGGAAAAGAGTAAAACTCTCTTTTTGCCAAGGACGTGATGGCCTATTTAGAAAATCCCTATAAATCTACAATAAAAAATTCATGAGCTGAGTAAGCTCACAGGAGAGAAGATAAACATGCAAAGGTGAATTGTATTTCTTTTTTGAAAAAGATTTTATTTATTTATTTTTAGAGAGAGGGGAAGGGAAGGAGAAAGAGAGGGAGAGAAACATCAATGTGTAGTTGCCTTTTGCATTCCCCCTACTAGGGAACAGGCCTGTAACCCAGGCATGTGCCCTGACTAGGAATCAAACTAGCGACCCTTTAGTTTGCAGGCCAGTGCTCAATCCACTGAGCCATCCCAGCCAGGGCGAATTGTATTTCTATACACTAGCAATGAATAACTGGTACAAGAGTTATGTGCTGAAAACTTTACAATGCTAATGAAATTGAAAATCTAAATAAATGGTGAGACAAAACATGTGCATAGATTGAAAGACTCAACATAGAAAAGATGCCATGTCTCCTCAAATTGATCTATAGCTCAATTAAAATTCCAGCAAATTTTTTTGTAAAAATAGTCTAAAATATATATGGAAAGTTGAAGAAACAAGAATCGCTAAAATAATTTTTAAAAAGAAGTGAGAAGGATCAGTCCTCCCACTTTAAAGTGTACTATATGGCTACATTAATAAGGCAAGTGTCATTGGCAGAGGTATATAGGCACACAGATCAATAGAACCAAGTAGAAAACACAGAAATTAACCTTATTGATTTTTGACAAAGATGCAAAAGTAGCTTAATGGAGAAATGATCATCTTTTTAACAAATGGTGCTGGAGCAATTAGATATCCATAGGCACAAAACCCCCCAAAGCCCAATCTTAACCTAAACTTCACACCTTATATAAAAATAAACTTAAAATGAGCTATGGGTTTCAACATAATACATAAAACTATAAAATTTTTGTAAGAAAACACATAAGAGAGAGGATTTGGGACCTATAGCTTGGTAAAGAGTTCTTAGACATAATACCTAAAGTATGATCCATAAAAAAAGAAAAAAATAAATTAGTTGAATTTCATCAAAATTTAAACTTTTGCTCTGTGAAAAGCTGTGTTAAGAGGATGAAAAAACGAGCTACATACTTGGGGGAAATAGATGCAAACAGCACACATAACAAGGGACATGTGTCTGGGATAAAGAACTCTCAAGACTCGACAGTGAAATCACACAATTCGATTAAGAAATGGGCAGAAGGCATGAAGAGATATTTCACTGAAAAACTTATACAGATGGCAAATAAGCACATGAAACGATGTTCAACACCACTACCCATTAGGGAAATGCAAATTAAGACAGCGATGAGATATCACTATACAGCTATTTGAACAACCAACATTTTTTTTAAGTGACTATATCAAACACTGGCAAGGATGCAGAGAAACTGGTCTCATAAACTGCTGGTGGGTATGTAAAATAGTACAACCATACTGGAAAGCAGTTTGGCTGTTTCTTAAAAATGAAACATACACTCATAGAATGACCCAGCAATCATATTCCTGGTCGTTTACCCCCGAGAAATGAAGCCTCTGTCTATAGAGAAACCAGAACATGAATGTTCACAGCAGCTTTATTTGTGTAGCCCTAAACAGGGAACAACCAAAATATTTTTCGATGGATGAACAGCTAACCAAACTAGGGTACATCCATACCATGGAATACTCCCCATCACTAAAAAGGAAAAAATTATTGACACACACAACTTAGCTTGATCTCGAGGGCATTATGCTGAATGCAAAAAGCCAATTGTATATTGTATGATTCTATTTATATAACATTCTCAAAATGACAAAATTATAGATATGGAAAGCAGATTACTGGTTGTCAGGGAGATGATGAGTGGGAAGAGGTGGGTATGATTATGAAGGGCTAGCATGAAGGAGATCTTTATGGTGTTAGAATAATTCTGTACCTCGATTGTAGTGGTGGCTACAAAAATTCATACATGTGATAAAAATGACATAGAACTATGAGTATATATACACATTGTACCAATGCCAGCTCCCTGGTTTTGATACTGTACTGTAGTTATGTAGCAAGTAACCATTAGAGGAAACTGGGTGAAGGGTCCACAGGACCTCTCTATTTCTGCAACTTCCTGTGAATCTATCTGTGATTCTGTGATTCTATTACCCCAGCCCCCACTGGTTTTTGCAGCCACAAGTTGTGAGGACTTATGTTCCTGGCACTGGAACCCTGGGCTGGGTGGTCTCGTGTGGGGCTGAGATCCCTTGCTCCGGAGATATCCCTCCTGATTTTTATCTGTCACACATGGGTGTGGGACTGGCCCATTCTGCACCTCTGCATCTCTGCCCCTCCTACCCATCTGAATGAATGTGAGTTCTTTAATTCCTTGGTTGTGGGAGTTCCCTACAGCTCCATTTTCTGATGGTTCCGGGTAACAGTTGTTTCGTAGTTTACTTGTAATTTTTGCTGTGGTCGTACATGTTTACCTATGCCTCCATCTTGACTGGAAGTCTCCAGATAGCTTTTGAGTTGTTAATAAAGCACAATGAAACATTAAAGTGGAATACGAAATTTTAATTCTGTGAGGGTAACCAGAAATTCCAACAGCTTGCTTCTTCCTTAGGGTAGTGGAATGTTCCATCACAGGGGTGCTCACTGTGGAAATTTGGAAGAGAGCTTATGCCCGGCCCACCAGTTGCTGTATGGTTTTGGGCAATGAGCTGAACTGGCAATGCAGGAAAATGCCTGTGCTTTCCCCAAGCAGTGTGCCAGGGTATCCCCGGGACCTGCTCTGCTCCGGCCTCCTGGGGAAGTCATAGCACTACCTCATGTGCTGACCGCTGCCCATCTCCTGATGCAGTAGGACTCCTCTCTGTCCCAGGCTTTGTGCTCATTCAATCCATCCATCCCAGGAAGAGAAGATAATTAGGAAACTTGAGAAAACAGATTCAGAAAAGATAGGTCTCTCTCAAAATGCCATAGCTAACAACTAATGGAGCCATTTTCAAATCCTACTCAGTAGAACATTCTGGAAGATGATGAAGTTATTTCTCTGATCTTTATCTACTCTGAAAATTATTCACAATCAACAGAACAAGAAATAGGAAATCATGAAACACTTGGAACCCTGAACTACAAAGCACCAAGTCTGAGAGAGGAGGGAAGAAAGTTCATTTTTTAACTGAGAGAATGAAGCTTAAAACCGAGTAGTTTCCAGGCATTTGTGAGTGTGTCTGCTTTCTGTCATGAGGAACACAGGAAAGGCTCAAATTTGGGGACGGGGCAGAGTAGCCAGGAGCCTTAAAATGCTGGGTGAGACTGGGCGCTGGGGAGAGTAGTTATTTGAAAGTCTATGTAAGAAGCAGTTAGATATCAGATTTTCATCCCATCTCTGCAGGCGACCTAGAATTTATTCTTTGGAGAAAGTCACCCAGATACAGCGTAAGATGCTGGGCTGGGGAAGAGAGCTCTGTCTTGATTTGCCTTAACAGGAAGTCAATAAGGGATATCTAAAAACTGACAAATGTGGAAATAACAGCAAATGCATCTCATTTGGAGACATAGCGGTAAAGCCTGGAGAAAAATAACCTGAAGTATGAGGAATGACTGCTTAAATAAAAATAAATTAGTGGTGAAATGGGGGGACAGATGAATCAAGAGAGCTAAACGTTGACAATCATCGAAACTGGATGACAGATACATGGAGATTCACCGCACATTCTCTCTGCTTTCGGGTATGTTAGAAATTTTCTATAATTAAAAATTATGCAATCAAGGGCTGTTGTTTTTATTATTAGTAGTAAAGCACCATTGACTTTTGAAGCTGTTTACCAGGAATACCTGGACAGTAAAATAATAAACCTAATTTGTTCATGCCCAAGTCTATGGTCTCAAGCAATGAAACAAAGCAGGCAGCTGTGGTCGCAGAGGGAGGAAGCCCTGCTGTCTGGGTGGAACCTGGGGGCTCTGTCCAGTCTCCCTGAGCTTCGGATTCCTCACCTGTGAAGTGAGGAGTTGGGGCCAACTCCAAACTCTGTAATATGAGGGGTTAGCCGGGTTGGAATGGACATGGGAATGGAATGGAACAAGGTGGGTGGGAGGAGAGCGTATTAAAATTTCTGTGAGAAACAGGGTTAAAAAAAGGCGAAGATTTGCTGCTGTCAGAAAATCTGAAATAGGGATTAAGCAAAGAAAAAAAAAAAGAAGGGCTTACAGACACAGACAACAGTATGGTGATTGCCAAAGGGAAGGGAGTGTGGGGGGAGGTAGAAGAGAGTACAGAGGGGATAAATGGTGATGGAGGAAGACTCAGGGTGGTGAACATACAATACCACATACAGATGATGTATTGTAGACGTGTGCCCCTGAAACCTGTATAATATTATTAACCCACGTCATACCAATCAATTCAAGAAATAAATATATTTAAAAAAAAAAGAAAATCAGAAATTCAGGATTAATTCTACCTTCACTTATTTTCTCCTCCAGTGCTTCGTAACACTCTTCAGCCAATTTAGAAAATGCCCCTGTCTGCTCTGGGAGGATTACATTTCTCTGGGAGCCACGTTTGATTATGTGGAGGAGCTTAGCTGGACCGGTGAGCACCGACCGCGGTGACAGTGACTAATGAAAGAGCAGGGCCAACGGCGTGTGAACGGGGACCGGTGCAGCGTGGCTGCGCCTCCGCCCTCGGTTAAATCGAAGGCTCCCATTTGGTCTGCTGAACAAACATATTTAAGGAGGTCTCTTGAACACAAAATTAATTTAGGAGACATTAATCTGAAGGGAACTCGACTGACAGCAGCAGTGAAGGTGTTTAATGGAAGACAGAACAAAAAAAAAAAAGAAAAGAAAACATGAGCCAGGCCTGCCACAGCCCGTCCTTTTGTTGAGAAAATATGAGTATCCCCGGGGCTTTAATAGACTCGAATCCCTTCTTGGGTGAGTACAGCCTCCAAAGAGACCAAGTGGGCAAAACAGAATCCCGCAGAGTGAGCCATCTCCGGGAGAAGTCACGTTGGCTTCCGGGTGAGAGGCCACGTGCCGCTGGCACACTTTCTCTGCCCGCTTTTGCTTCCTTGGAGTGTTCGGGCTGAGATTTTAACATTAGACCGTAATCTGGCTTTTCACAGTGTGGTCCCCAGGCCAACAATATCGGCATCCACTGGGAGTTCGTTAGAAATGCAGACTCCCAGGCGCTACCCCAGACCTGCTGACTTTGAACCTGCATTTTAACCAGACCCCCAGGCTATCTGTCAGTGAATTCGAATTTAAGGAGCTCTGGTTTGTAAAGCTCCCTTTACAAAGGGAAAAACGAGAACAATCTAACTGTGGATGGCACAGAAAACCAAGAATGGTCCAAACTCTCTCCCTCCAAATTATAAAACTAAAGACTGGTGCAGAGGATTTGAAAACACATAGAATATTAGCAGAGGATAAAACAGTCATCTGTAATCTGGTGAACCCATTAAACTGCAATGAACATGTTAGAGTGTGTTCCTCTTGCATTTATTCTATGCATATTATGTGTATGTATAGACGACAAAAGGTAATACCTTTAAATACAAAAGGTAATCCCTCATTCAACAAGAACTTATTGAGTGCCTAGTAGGCACTGGGTGCTGAGGATACAATGATGCATGAGACTCATAAGGTTTGTGGGGAAACCAATGTATAACCACATGAGGCTTGGCCTGTACCACACCATGGATGGAGCCAGACCCTCCTGTCTCCCCTTTTCATCCCCTAGGTCTTTGTGCCTGACCCTCAGCTCCAGAGGGAATTCATTCTTCCAAGAGAATGAGTCACTAATTGCAACATCTTAGGAAGAGAGGAAGATCAAGTGGGGTGGAGAGACGTTTAGAAGAGGGTCTTCCATGTATACTCTATTTCATATCATTTAATTTTTTTGAGTGATCTTGTTGCTTTGTGCTAGACAGGGAAAGAAACACCCAAAAGCAGTTCCAGTTTCCAATTTTTAAAGCCCTTTTAGAAATTCAACCTCCTGCAATATCATCTATTTTATTGACTCAGAAGCCTCTTACTTACTCTTCAAGGCTTGACTTAGATTTCCTGCTCCTTGAAGTCTTTCCTGACTTACCTGGTCTGAGCTGCCTCTTCCTTCCCTGTTGTAACACGCTCCTCCCATTACATAGTTCTAGGACTCTGAGTGTGTCCCTTTGTCTCGCCAAGCCTCAGTCCCTCACCTGGAAGGTGAGAATAACTGCCATCTCCATCACAGGACTGTGGCAAAGGCTGCAGGAGGCACCTGCGATGTCATGGCTAGCATGTGGTAAATACCCAGCGAGGCTACGGATTGTTCTTTTCGTAGTGCAACTCTTTATCTTTTTATCTGCATGTCTATCTGCCCTTTGTGACTATCTTTTTGGAGATCAAAGACTGTGTCCTACTCCTTTTTATATCTCAAGGAGCAAGGAGAGACCCAGAATTGGTATTTGGTGAATAGACATATTGTACTGGGATGGCCAAAAAGCCCATTTGGTTCTTTCTGTAAAATGAAAGACACAATTTTCATTTTTTCCAATAACTTTATTGATTTGGATAGTTTGAGTATGTCGCCTGTCTCCTGGGTGGTAGAACAGTGATTGGTCTCAATGTGTTGATTTGATCGCTGTCAACTTCAGCTGGTCTGCCCGACCATGGAGCATCGTCCAGTGAGAAATCTCCAGCACAAGACCTCGCAAACCACTTTTGACACATTCAATCAGTCACAGCACCTTCTCCATACACTGCACAAATCTTATTCTTTTTTGTATTTTAATTACATTTTTACCTCTCTGGATATAATAAATCATAATATTCCAAAAATGTTGTGTCTTTTTTCCATCTTCAATATTAAAATAGTTACACAAAAATCCACCAATTTTGATAAGTTTTTTTAAAAATGCATGCTGATATTATAACAGGGTGCAGCTGATTTGGGGGGAGGGAGCAAAAAGGGATTTGTAATGGAGTCCAGAGCTCAGTGTCCAGGAAATATTAGAAAAAAAAATTTATAGGATGTCCTCACCCCCACAAGTCTGGGCTGGGGGATGGGACACATGGAGCAGGGCCATCGAGAGTTGTTTTGCATAGCAACAGTTTTGCACATAACCTCTAGAACGGTCATTTAACATATCTATAACCTTTAACTGGATTTATAGATATGTTAAACAGCTGTGGCCATGCTTTGAGTCAGGGTGATGGGAGTGACTTCAATCCATGATGTAACTGGGAGGCAACTCCCCCTGGTTACAGAGCCTACCTACGTAAGAGCTTGGAGATTATTGGCTTCACATGACAGGGCTACACCTGCCCGGACTTACTACTCACTGCTGGCAGCTGTGGCCAATTGTGGGAGGAGTCGGAAATGGTGTAGCAGAGGAAGATTGGCGCTGGGATTTAAACCCAGGCTCGGCCATCGCGTGTCCTTTTGGGACCATGCGGCTTGGGCAGAGAAGAACCACGGACTTCTATTTCTTTTTCTGAGATACGGTACTCTGGACTGAGCAGAGGGGGAGGGAAGGACTGTGCGTTTGTGGGTATTCTAAAGGACTTGGGATCTCAATGAAGACATTAAGTCATTACTCTTAAATTTGTATAACTCTTTAAATAAATAATCCCTTTCCTTTTCACCAATCTCTGGCATTGAGAGACGTTTTTCCCTGGCGGTAGACAAGGTGAACCTAGTACCAGGTAGGGGACCCCAGAGCAGAAGGGTGGGTCCATTCGGTAAAAGTATATAATTCACCCCACCCTGTCTGTTCTGTAACAGTATGACAGCTGTCACAATACAATGTAACAAAATTGTTTCAAATGAAGTTACAGACAACTAAGCCCTACTAGAGTCATTTTACAAAAAAAAAACAAAAACAAAACAAGTGAACTTTTTTGGCAAACCCAGTACTAGTAGAGAAAAGATCAGTACTTATATTAGGCAAGCAACTAATGCAAAGATGTCACTTATGGTGACAGCTCTTGCTCTGGAGCATAGATGTAGATGAGGCTGTTTGCTGTTTATGGATGGTGAGAGTAAATATTTTGCATGTTTCCAAACCATTGATTAAAAATCCCGATTGAGTAAATGTCTGGTGATTTTTGCCTCTCCCTTTGTATTTGTGGCTCTGGTGAAGGTTTGGTTGATTCTTCAGTGTCAGGTTTTGTAGTTACAGGTTTGAGAAGGACTTGCCATTGTTTTAGGAGAGATTTAAGATGATCAGTAAATTGGAAAATACCTATCAAAGAAGGTTAAAGTACTTGCTGGTATTAGAAGAAAAAACTTTTAGAGCAAATTGATGTTGCTAAAACAATATGAAAAGTGTGTATGTGTGTGTGTTTTTGTACACACAAAGAATAGTTTTGTAGATCCGAAGTTACGTTTGCCTTGGTTTGGGGATGGACTTCTCTCAGTCCCTACCACAGACACAGTGGGAGAACTCAGGTAGTTTGTGGCTTTAGGTCAGCTCTAAGGGATGTAATATAAAAAATAGTTATAAACAAGGATCTTTTGAGACTATCTCAAGCTGTTAACCTGCTTCTGACTTTAGGGCTTGGTCATTTTCTCCCCAGGACAAGACTTCACTGAGAAGAGAGAGCAGAGCAGGGAGGAGAGCTGGGCGTTTCAATCCTTCCCTACCTCATCCTCCCCGGCCCTTCCCTGGCACCCTTGTCCCTGGGGTATATAAAATCGGTATTAGCCCAAATGTTTTCAAATGCCTCCTTCACATCTAATCAACATCTCACAGGCCCAAGCCTCACCTGGCTCCTTGCCCTCCACACATCCTTTCCTTCTAGATTCTTCCTTCTATGGACGGCATCTCCAGCCACTCAGTCTCCCAAATCACGGACGTGAGCTCTGTCCTCAATGGTGCCTTCTCCCTTACCTGTCCCATTTGGTTGTCTGACAAGCTTTTCAAACTCGTCCCTTCCTCTGTCCGCCCATCCCTGCTGCCTGACAGTACATCCTCGGGTCCGGTCACTTCATCACTGCGTCCGCCTCTCTCCTGTCTCTCTCTCCAGTCTGTCCCCTGGCGTGCTCCCTCTTCAAACCCCCATTACTTCCGCTCCTACTGGAGAGAGCTTTTAAAAAAATGATTTTGGTTTCTATCAAAGTACTATACATAGTTTTAAAAATCAAATACAAGTCTACAATGACCTGTCTGCATTGTTTTTTTAAACCTAAAAGCTTTGAAAACTTTTAGTACCTTTAGTACCAAAGCTCATTCTGGTGGCAAAGCCTGCCCTATGCTTAGTCTCATGGTGACAAAACTGTGTAAATTATCACTGCCCTGGGCCCTAATGGGAGGATGCATGATACAGTCTGAGCGTGGCATTTTCTTTCGAAAATCAGAAAATAATCTGAATTCTGAAATACATCTGGCTTTAGGGACTCAAGAGGGGGGAGTATGGGCCAGCAATAATGCTTCATATTTTTGAATGACATGCTTAGTTTGATCTTTCTTGATGTATCAATTTTGAATTATTTTGCATATTGACTTCCTATAATAATTGATGAAGATTTGACTTCTATCTTTCCCTGCTGTATTTGTCTGCTGGGGCGGCCATAATGACGTACCACAGACTGGGTGGTTGAAACACCGGAAACTTATTTCCTCACTCTCCAGGAGGCTGGAAGTCCACAATCCGGGTGTTGGCAGGGTGGCTTTCTTCCGAGGCCTCCCTCCTTGCCTTGCTGATGGCACTCTTCTTCTGGTGTCTTTACATGGTCCTCCTGCCCCGTGCATGACCGTATCTTATTTTCTTATAAGGACAACAGTTGTATTGCATTAGGGCCCACTCCAAAGACTTCATTTAACTTTAATTATTTCTGTAAAATTTCTATCCCCAAGTACAATGCCATTCTGAGGTACTGGGGATTAGGACTTCAACACATGAATTATGGACACATTTCAGCGTATAACACCAACTACACCTCTCCCTGTTACTGAGCAAAAAGTAAGAAGGACTCATGGACATGGACAATAGTGTGGTGATTGCTAAGGGAAGGGTGGTAAAAAGTGACTAAGTGGTGATGGAAAAATAATAAAGATTATAGATTTAATTTTTTTGTTTTTTAATAGTCAAAGTTTACATTGTTAGTTTTGTGCAAATACTGTTTATGGCAGAGTACAGGAGGGTACTATAATTATATTTTCTTTCTTGTTTTTCCCCAGAGTTCATCACTGTCCCCCTTTGCATTTGATAACTTGTATACCTTCTCTTACATTTTTCTCAAATGCTTCATCAGATCTATCAGTGTAATAACATGATTTTCTGGATCCTTGAAAGTCTGTTTAAAAATTCTGTAATGATCCCTCTTTAAACCTGCTGAATAGTTGTCATTCCTCTTTTGGCTTCTATCTTCCTTGGGTTCCAAGGTTTCTTTTTTCTTCACGTTCTTTCTCATTTTTCTGAAACATCTCTGCCACAGCTTTCTAAGAAAAGGCAGGGGATATGAGTTCTTAGGCTTTGCTGGGTAGAGTACTCTTGGTTGTAGGTCCTTGCTTTTTACCATTTTGAATAGTCTCACCCATACCTTCTGCCCTGCAAAGTTTCTGTTTAGAAATCAGCTGACATTCTTATGGGAGCTCTGTTGTAGGTAACTTTTTTTTCTTGCTGCTTTTAAGATTCTCTCTTTGTCTTTAACCTTTGGAACTTTAATTATGTCGTGTCTTGGTGTGGGTTCATCTTGTTTCGGACTCTCTGCATTTCTTGGACTTGTATGTCTATCCCTTCACCAAGTTAGGGAAGTTTTCTATCATTATTTTTTCAAATAGGTTTCCAATTTCTCCCAGAATTTGTGAAACCCTTATCTTAGATGGCAAGAGGGACTTAACAGATATAATTAAATTAAGGATCTTGAGATGAAGAGATTATCCTGGTTTATCCAGGTGGGCCCAATGTAATCATAAAGGTCCTTGTAAGTGAAAGAGGGAGGCAGGTGAGTCAGGGGTATGATGACAGAAGCAGAACTCGGAATGGTGTGGCTTCTCACTCTGCAGATGGAGGAAGCCAGCAGCCCAGGAATGCCGGCAGCCTCTAGAAACTGGAAAAAGCAAGAGATGGATTTTCCCCCAGAGTCCCCTGAAGGCAGATAGTTCTCTGACACCTTGATTTGAGCCCCCGTGAGGCCTTCTGTACTTCTGACTTCCAGAACGGTAAAGTAAAAGTGGTCTGTTGTTTTACGACTAAGTTTGTGGCCATCTGTTACAGAAGCAATAGGAAACCAATACAAAGGTAAAGGTTCGATGAAGCTGGGGGAGGGGAACACAGAAACAGTAAAAGGGGTCTGATGGTGCCCCAACAATATCTGCTAACCCTAAACCAACACTCAACAACTCGGTTGACTACCAAACGAGAGAAGTATGGCATGGTGACTAAGCCCTGGGATCTGCCGTTTGCTGCCCATTGGTTAAATCTCGGCTTTTGCCATTTGTAGCTCTATGACCTTGGCAAGTTCCATTAACCTTTCTGAACCTCAGTGCTTCATCTGTAAAATGGGGACAGTGACAAAACCCAAGACATAGTCTAAAGATTAAATGAGTATGTATGCGCCGACACAGAGTAAAACCCCAACTAAGATAATACTGGTAGCACAGTAGGATTCTATTGCTACTCAGCTGTGTTACATTCTAAAGACGGCACAGGTGAAAATCCAGCTTGGTGAATATTAGGGATGAAAATTATTTAACTTGCCCAGAGGGTATAGGACACAGGGTTTTGCATTCATAATCTTGTAAATAATATGTACATATGAGAGTTTACTTTTCACAATGGGGACGATATAGTGCTGAAGCCAAGTGTGAAACATATGGTACGATATTCTACATTACTCAGCAGAGGGAGTCAATGAAAATTGTGTAACAGGCTCTTTCGTCTGTCTAGCAAAGGATGGCTTTCACCTTCATTTGAACTTGCTGCTGTCCTGAGAGCTTTGTTAAGTCAAGCAAATTTCAACCATGATATTTGTGCTTGTCTCCTCTTCCCAAGGTTATCTGGGGTGTATTTTCCCAGCCTTTTGATATGCTAAGCAGTCATAATTGGAGACAGTTCAATAAACAACCATTAAGTTGCTGTTGGAAGTGTCAGAACTGGTGTAACTAGTAATTTTATAATAGTCAATGAAGTTCAGCAGTAACTCCAAGTCACTTAGGATCTCAGCTCAGCTTCAGCCCGATCCAGAAATGGACCCTGCAGACCCTCTCTGTTATGACGATGCCTGCTATCTGGGTGGGCAATAACCTGGGGTCTCTTACTCACCTGTGTCGGAGAATAGCACCTAAAACTCAAATCAGCTAGTGCGAAGACTAGTTTGAAACAGCTCTTCAAGGAGGCTGGAGCCGTGGATGATCCTGGGGGGCAGGAGCCATCTCGAGGTGCTGTATCTGCTCCGTCCCCCCTCTCCCAGCTCACAGACTCAGGGGACTGTTGGACAGCCCAGCAGGCCTTTCTTCTACATTTTAGGAATGTTGCTGCTTTGGGCTGAATATCTTAAATGTGCTGATGCTCCTGACTGGGTGAAATGGTGGTCAAGAGGGGGTGGAAGCCAGACGGTCTGGGAGGACTTGGCGGAGCTGTGGCCCAGGGGCCGGCCTGGTGCTCGGCGAGGAAGCGAGTGGGTGTGGGAGAGCTCGCTTCTTTCTGAGGCCCAGCCAGCTCCTGGAAACGCTGAAAGCCCTCTCTGAGGAGGACCAGTTAAAACAACAACAAAAGACATCCATCAAACCTTATGGGGTGATTTTAAGGCGAAATGGAAAGTATTTTCCACTTTCTAGCTGGAAAAAGGAGGGGGGCTGCAGTGGAAACTTGACCCACTGCCTCCTCTCACAGAGCCTCAGTGTGCAGCCCCTCAGGCCCTCCAACCGCCCTCTCCCTACCTCCATCCGGCCACCCTGGGGCCTCGTCCCCCCTCGCCCTGTTCGCCAGATGAACTGCCCTGTCTGCTTTGCCTTAGGCGGGGCCTCTTGGGGATAGAGTTGTGTTTGTCTCCGCTGTGTGTTGAACTTGGCAGGTGCAGACGCATCTCATTCCAAGTCAAACTACCACCTTTCAGAAGAGAAGGCTGGGCCTGGAATCCACAGTTTGGGCTGGGCCCTGTGTGCAACCGCCAATGGCTGGGAGCGTCCTGCTCCGTCACCTCGCCACTGGTAATGGCTGGGAAGGGGACAATTGGGCATTGGGGGCTGGAGGGAACAGCAGGAGGCTGGAAGGCTTCGGGCAGTAGGAATAAAGGGTGGCTCCACAGCCAGAGAGTCTGCTGTTGCTTCCGACAAACAAGCAGTTACTGGCCACATGGATGCCACCTGCGTGTTCACCTGAGTGTGCAGAGCCAGCTCGAGGATGAGGTCTTATTTCTCAAGAGCCAGCCCTCCCGCCGGAGAGCTCCGCAAAGACAATGAGTACACTAAGGGAGTGTTCCTCTCTTTCCCCACTGCTCCCCCCAGCCAGTGTGGTATCTGTCACTCCTGCAGAGACCGGCTGCTGAGGACCAGAAGGGCAGCCCTCAGACAGATGACCGGGGCAGAGAGACCTGCAGCCTCCGTTTCTCATTTGAACATTATTGCCAGAGAGTGAGGTCCCTTGTCCACTTCCCCAGGGTTAATGACTTTCTGGTCGTTCAGAGTAGACGTCTAGACGCCAGCTCCACCACACACGGGCTACGTGCCTTGGGCAAGTAACTTAGCCCCTTGGTACCAGTTTTCTCGTCTGTGTGTGGGATATCGGCTGTCCTGTAGCGTTCTGAAGATCCGAGGAGAGAACATGTGGGGAAGTGCTTACTGGGCTGTTAGTCTAATCAGCCCTGGGCAGACGTCACTGCGTTTTCACATACAGCTTCATAACGGCTCCACGAGGTGGGGAGGGGAGGGGAGGGGAGGGGAGGGGAGGGGAGGGGTGGGAGTCATGCCATTTTATTTTAAAGTTGAAAGAGCTTTGCCAGTGGAAGGGACGGTATTGGCGGCCCCACCTCTGGCACAGGCAAAGTGACCCCAGCGGTGGTTGCGCCCCTGTTGTATATGTTTTCTCTTTGTCTGGTGAACTTGTTATGAAACAAAGAACTTCCAGGGAGGTAGACGGCAGGAGATATTTCCCACGATCCTCTAGGGCCACCAAAGATGGGTAATTGGGTGTAAGAAAACCACGTGTCCCCACCAGCACTGCCTGGTAGAAATTTCATGTGACTCACTCATGGAATTTTCAGTGTGTGGGGAGCCACACTGAAAAAGTTTTTAAAAGGTGAAATTAATTTTAGTAATATATATTTTAACTGCCATATATTAAAAATATTGCCATTTCAACACATAATCTAAAATTATTCATGAGATATTTTATATCCTTTTTTTCATACCAAGTCTTTGAAGTCCAGTGTGTATTTTGCATTTACAGCGTACTTGAGTCCATTGCTAAAAATTATTGGAAATTCTTGATCTGTATTTGGATTTCATAAACTTTATAGTTGCCAGAATAGATTCGCAGACTCAAGTTCTTCCAAATATACTTAGAAGAAGGTTTCCAGGAATGGAAATGAGTATCAGCTTTAAATACAAATCTAAATCAAATCAAATCAACTTTGAATTTCGGTCCCTGAGTCACACTAAAAACCATTTCACGTGCTCACTGGCCAATACACTAGCTTGTGGCTGCCAAATCCGACAGCGCAGGACAAGGTATGCCCGCTCCAGGGTGTGCAAGCCGTGGCCTGCGGGCCATGTGTTTTAATTTCCTTAAAATATTACTTAGTTTTATTAGTAACTTTTATACTAAGTTTTATTCCTTAGATATGTGCATTTTCTATATCAGTGATCACAAACTTGGGACCTGCTTGATGATTTTAAGAGATTATCAAAAGGACGGTTGAATAATTAAGGTTATTATGTGAGGACTTTTTTATACATGAACCTTTTTTTTTTGCTCATCAGTTTTCATTAGTGGTTGTGTATTTAATGTGTGGCCCAAGACAGCTCTTCTTCCAGTGTGGTCCAGAGACGCCGAAAGGTCGGACACCCCTGCATTAGGCCATTTCCTTATCCCCTCGTATTTCCGTAGTTAGAATTACCTTTAGTAACTTTCTTTGCAGGAATGGTTTTAAATCACTGGCCAAGTATACAAGTATTTAGAATGAAACAGTACCTTCTCTCTGTCCACTTCCTTGGCCCCACGGTAGGACAGTGGGGGGTCCACTGGCAGCCATTTCTGTACAGTGATCAAGTCCAAGGCCAAGCAGCATGAAGCTCTGTCATGGTGAGTGAGGGAGAGCCCCCATGTCGGGCTCTGTTAAATAATTTAAATCTTAACTTATGTCTTTTTTTTTGAGGGGGATCAAAATGAACACAAATGGCCCTGGCTGGTGTAGCTTAGTGGATTAAGCGCGGGCCTGTGAACCAAGAGATCACGGTTCGATTCCCAGTCAGGGCACATCCCTGGGTTGCAGGCCAGTTCCCAGCAGGGAATGCACAGGAAGCAACCATACATTGATATTTCTCTCCCTCTCTCCTTCCCTTTCCCTCTAAAAGATAAATAAATAAAATCTAAAAAAAAAATGAACACAAATGAAAGATCAAACATTGTCCCCCTACACCCCCACGGACCGCCTCCGCACACCACGCTGGGAAGACCAGGCGTGGACACCGTGCTGGGGTCTCAGCCTTTCCCTGAGCTCAGGCCAGTTCTGGTCCTTGGCTTCCAGGGAATGGAGGCTGACTATTCTAGGCCCTTTCCCTTCTGAACTCCGCTCCTCCTCCCAGCGTTCCTGGGTCTTTTGTTAACAAAAGCATTCCATAACACATTTATCTTAGGACTTTCATTAAATGTTAAATACTTTGTCAGCCAAAACAAAAACAAAATGTTTCCAACAGAAGTCACGAAGAGATGGCCAAGGCTTCACTTTAGCATCTGACCTAATTTTGCTCTTTTGGGGTAAATGATATAGTAGCTTCCCCTCACTCAAATGTGTCTGAATTTCTCGGCGCATTATAATGAGGCAACATCATGGGAAACGTGTACTTATATTGCCAGGATTTGCAGTGTTTTGGTTTTTCTCCAACCTCACATTTTCTCACGATCTCTGTTTTCAGAGATAGAATGTCCTTCCCATGTACATGTGCGTTCTATTGTTTTCTTTGTTGGAGATTCCGGGGTTTTGGCTGTGTCTTTGCTTCGAAGCTTCTTCCTGGCTGGGTGCTGGGTGGTCCATTTCTTCTCCGATTTCTCCAAGTACCCTCCTCCCTCCACCCATCTTTATTTTTCTTTCTTCAGCTATTTTGCTACTTAAATCATCTGAGGTGGAACTTTTGGAGTCCTTGGCTTTCTGTGGACATGAGTTTGACTCTTCCGCCCCACGCCCCACGCAGGAAGAGTTGCATATTTGGTGCTCCCCTCTCCCCTTTCCTCTCGAGGAGGATCCAGATAAAAATCCTCTAGGGAGTGAGAGGATTCTTGGCAGATTGTAGGGACTTTCTTCCTCCCTTTTGTCTCAAATTATATAAACAATATCGCAGAGACCTGAAATATGGTTTTACACCAATGCCTCGTGAAGAATACATTTTACCAGGGGACATCTAGAATGTTCCTGTCCAAGTTCTCCCGGGCTTCCGGCATTCAGGGCATTTGGGCCTGGCTGCCCTGGGCTCTGCTCAGGGGTCAAGGTCCCTCTCGCTAGTTATCATGGCCTAGGTCACGTTTCCAGTTTCCTTGACCAGTTTTTTTCTGAGAAACTCTAACATCGTTGTGTAAATCACGAGGTAACTTGTTATGGCTCCTGCTTCTTTTCTCATGTTAGTCTCGCATGGCCCATTTTAGTCCCTCCATTTCAGATGTAGTTATTTTCTCAGCCTTGGCTCCAGCTTTGTCTTCTCAGGGAAGAAGTCTCTGCTGTGAGTGGTTGGGCCCCACTTGGCTTGTTCGGAAAGCGGCTCCCACAAACACGGGCCCAGGGCCAAGATTTGCACACAGCACTGTGCCGAAAGACCCCTCTGGCTTGGCAGGCCACGACCTTCACCGGCACACTTCAACCCCCCCAGGAGTCCTGTTGTGGAGGGACAGGAGGGGGCAGGGCAGGAGGGGGGCAGCGAGGCCGGGACAGGGACTGGAGCACCTGTATTTGCACCAGCCATGCGTCACCTTCCCCGTCTGCTTTGTCAATGGTTTTGATTTACTGTATTAGCATATTAAAAATAGCCACCTGTTAATTTATAAATCAAAGCCACAACTGCTGTTTGTTGTTTTTAGTGCACTAATTGCTGCATCAATATTAATTTATTGCACATGGGCTAGCTTTATTTTGTTCTTTTCCTAGCTTGAGAATGCTTAGTTCACTTATTTTATTTTTTACTCTCACGTGTATCCAATTTAAGAAATTTTTTTGCTTACCCAAGGTCATAAATGTCGTATCAAAAAGATAAACTGTCATTTTTCCTCTAGAATCTTCATAGTTTTGGCTTTTTTATGTTTAGGTCTATAAACCATCTCAAAACACTTTTCAGCATAATGTGGGTTCTACCTCTGGTCACTGAGCCCAAGCCCCAGTGGGCCATCCCCTGAGGTTCTTCCAAGCCACTTCCACTGCCCTTATTGCTGGGCACCAGGCCTTCCCGGCCACCATCAGCTCATCTGAAAGCAATTCCCACCGGGTCTGTGGACATAGTCCCTCTTCTAGATGAGGGTCCTCAAGAGGGAGTTGGAGTTGTTGATCCTACTATTTGAGGGTAATTTGAGGTCCTACTGTCCCCCTGCAGAGTTCTCTGTGGACAGCTGAGCCCACGTAGCAACTGCACGGGGGGCTCCTGGTACGGTGTGCAACTCTCCCCTGGTATAAAGCACTTTCCTTGTTTGCGTCACTCTTCTGGGAGACTCTAGTAGGTGAGTATCGATATGTCTCTATGTAATATCTGAGATCTGGGACTTGGGTCAAGTTACTTGCCAAGGCCAGGCCTCAGTGGTGTATCCTCAATAACTAGAAGTCAACACTATTATTACCTTCCATAGCATTTCTACAGAGAAAGTCCCATCCTGCTTCTGTGACACTGGACGCTCTGGCTCTTGCAGGCCCATAGACCACGCCACCTTCCCCTACAGCTGTCCAAGGCGAGCCTAGTGAGGGACCGAGGGAAATGACTACCTCAGCCAGGTCCTGGGCTCAAGTGATGACTGGATTTTCTAATCTTGACAGAACCTTGAACTACATTACAGTGTGTTTTGTATTTTGCATTTTATTTTCAAGTGAGTTTGATGAAAAATACAGATTTTAAAGTAGAATACCTTTTCAGGTAAAAATGAAGAAACCTGCAATCAGGTGCTTATACAATGCATCAGGCGTGGAACTGTGGGACTTTTAGACGCCAAGCTGGGGCAAAGGACCTGTCAAAGGAATGACTGAGAGGCTGGCCTTAATACAGTAGCAAAAGTGGCAGCTAATTTCTAAGACTTGTAAGGAGGTAATGTTTTTAGACACAGTCAGGGTCAAGTTGACCCTAAGGTGGAGGAGGGGAGGTTAATAGGATGGAGAATGAGCACAGCAGTGAGTCGTGCCAGCCACACGGCTCAGTGAGGGTCTAGAGGGGGGTCAATGAGGAGGCTGCCCCCATTGTGAATGTGTTCACCCTGACGTACGTACCTACTAATGTATATATGTGATAGCTATCAGCGTATACTAATAGAGGCAGAGACAGAGAGAGAAGCGGGGGAGAGGGAGAGGTTAATTTTATTTTTTGAAAAACATCAATAATGAGGGATTGATACTTTGTGCAACGAACCTGCTGGTTCCTGGTTTCCGGTCTGCAGGACCGGAACAGGGCGACTTGGCTGAGGCCGCTTCTCTGGAGCGATGCAGGAAGCTGCGCACACCAGGCCAGCTTGGCTGGGCTGCACTGGCTAACTCATCACTCACTCATAAAGGGGCTGGTCGCACAGAACATAGACAAACTTAAAAATGCATCATATCACCTTGGACAACTGGGCTCGTCCTGAATTCGGACTCAGTGCGCCTGCCCTTTGTTAGTGCTTTGAGGACAGTCTCTTTGCTCTACCTATGGTCACCCGACGCGGTAACAGAGAAATGCAAAGTTAGGCCCCAAAGAACCTGCTCTTCAAAGTCTCTTCTGTTGTGTCAGCTGTTCACAGAAGCTTGGGGAGCTTGACGCTTAGCCCCAGCGTCTTCCTGCGGCCTTGAATGCCTCATCTCTAAGGGTTGGTAGCCAGCTCCTCGTTAATCTCTGCAAGGGGCAGGGAGCTCACTCCTGCAAAACCAGCTCCTTCCTCCTCATCCTTCTCCCACCCTCCTCCTTTGTCTTTTAAATATGTGAGCCTTTCTCAAGGAAACTTTGTTTATTTTATCATTTAAAACACCTGTCAACTTTATAATTGAAAAATGACACTTGCCTTTGTTTTATTTTCTATCTCATTGCTCTGAGGACTTGAGTATCTTTCTTATATGCTTACAATGGTCACTGATATTCACTCTTTTGTGATCTAATTCTACAGTTCCTTTGCTTATTTTTTTTTCCTATGGCATGATAATGTTTTTTTCTTTTTTTTTTAAAGATTTTATTTATTTATCTTCAGAGGGGAAGGGAAGGAGAGAGGAAGAGAAATATCAATGTATGGTTGCTTCCTGTGCATTCCCTGCTGGGAACTGGCCTGCAACCCAGGCATGTGCCCTGACTGGGAATCGAACCGTAAACTCTTGGTTCACAGGCCCGCGCTTAATCCACTAAGCTACACCAGCCAGGGCGCATGATAATGTTTTAAAAGTAAACTTGTAAGAGTTTTTTTGTCTTAGAATGATAACCTTTTAATCTTTTATATTTCTTTCCTAATTCATTTTTTCAATTTTAGTTTTAAAATTCATTTCTCAATTATAGTTGGCATGGAATGTATTTTAGTTGCAGGTATACAACATAGTGATTAGACACCGCGCTAGCGTGTTACATGACAGAAACAATTGTTCACAGTTCTGAGACCCACCTCTTGCCTCCCAGTGGAGGGGGCGGAGCCACGCGCGCGCGCACGCGCGCACGCGCACTGCTGTCTCAGGAAGGTGCCTGACTGGGTATCCACACAACCATCCGTGAATAGCTCTGCAACGGACCTCCTTCTGTGCGCAGGTCCCACCTGGGAACTAAAGGCTGGACAAAGTGGGGCTGGGACTTTGAAAAACCAGGGCTGGTGGAGTGGAGTTACAGGAATTAAGAGTGGAGCAGCTGTGGTTCGTTCCCATCCCTCTGGACTGGGGCCTGTGCCCGGGCAGCAGGATCCCAGAGAGGAGCTGGGTGCCAGGAATCCTGTTTATCTGTTTGTTTATTTTTCCAGACTTATGACTGGATGACTTTGTTAGATGAGCAAACTCTAACGGCCGAGCCTGCGTGAATATGGTCAATGCGATGATGCAAATAAATGACTACCAGGTTGCTCAGCACAGCCCTGCCTGCGGGGCAGGGCCAGAACTGAATCAAGCGAGTGTGTTGACCTCTTAGGACATCCTGTTCAATGGAAACATATAGGAGCCTGTTACGTAATTTTGAGTTTTCTAGTAGCCAGGTTAAAAATAACCAGGTGAAGAAATTTTTTTTTGCAATTTTCATGATACAGAATACGTGATAATATCAAATGCAGTCGTGTTCAGTGGAAAATATTTTTATCTTCAGATTTTCCATTTCTACTTTAATTAAAATTAAAAGTATTAAAAGTAGAGTTTTTCTGTGGTACCAACCAGATCTCAAGTGCTCACTGGCCATGAGGGGCTTATAGCTATGATCCTGTGTAATGCAGGCTACGGCTGTGCTTGGCACCCAGGGCCCTCCCCCAAACTGCACCAGAGGTGACCTGGGTCTGCTGTGTTCTCATCGCCCTCAGGAACCTCTCAACGGCTCCTTCCTTCTCCCTTTGACCCTTCCAGCTCCTCTGTGCTGCCATCCTGGTTAGAGCCCCCACTCCACCCAGCCTTCCTTGCCCCATGCTTGCCTTGAGGTCCTGCACACAGCTCTATTAGAAGGTTGGAGGTGGATTCGAGGCATTAGCAGGGAGGCGTGGATGAGGCTTGGGACACAAATCTCCCATTCCAAATGACTCTCTAATGGCTGGAAGAAGGTGGGGGCCACTCATAGTGAATTCCGATGCAGAGCTTTTACTTAATCCAGGAGCACAATGTTCAAGGACTTGGCCTGGTGAGCACAGAACTCCCCTGCCTTCCCCTCCTCACCTTCAGTCCGTGCAGCTCCTGTTAACAAATCATAAAGCAGCTTTCATGCATACAGAATGGACGATGCCTGACCTCCTATCCTGACATCCGGAATTACCAAAATGACCCTGCAAGGCAGCTCTTATCATGCCCTTCACACGGGCTGTGAGGGCTGGCCAGGGTGGGGATGCCTGTCTGTCTGACCCAGAGCCACGGGCTCCCGGGGCACCAGCCCCGCCTGCAGGGACAATATCTGAGCAGCAAAGTCGGGTGAGAGAGGCTGCTTCTGAGGGATGTTCTCGGGGAGCTGCGGGACCACAGCCAAGTGCACACCCCTGAGAATGAAGACCTCGCCTCTCACCCCCAGGGGCTGCCACCCCAGTCAGGACCGATTTGGGGTTACCTCTGCCTGGAGGAAATGATCCCCCAAACTTTCTGCTTCTGTCCCCTACGGTGGGTTATTTTGTTGTTAATGATGTTCTTTGACTGTTTTTTTTTTTAGGTATAATTAAAAAATGGAAACCTTGATGCATTTGGACAGTTGTAAACACCCGAGGTGACTTCCACACCGATCAAGCAGGGGAATATTTCATTACCCCAGAAAGCTGCCTTCCTGCGTCCTCCCACGACATGCCCCCTGTGGGGGCAGCCAGTTCTCACCTCATCTCTACAGGTTAGCTTTGCCTGTTTCCGAGCTTCATAAAAATGGAGACATACGAAATATACTCGTTTACATCTGGCTTCGGCTCCACATTGTGCCCGCGAGATTCTTCCGTGACCTCACGTGGATTGGTAGTTTATTCATTTTTATTGCCGTGTGGTCTTTCAGTTTTTTTCCTTCTCTCTTTTCATTTTCTTGTTAATGGGCATCTGGGTAGTTTCCAGGGTTGGCTTACTGTGAGCAGAGCAGCTCCGTCCTTTGGGGGACATACGCAGTCATTTCCCCAGGGCGCATACCTAGGGGTGGCATCGCGGGTTCCTACGGTTGGTGTAGGTTCACAGTATTAGAAACCATCAACCAGTTTCCGGGGGGGCTGTGCTGTCCCTGCAGCATCTTCTCACAAGTGCGCTGGTTAGGAGCCAGGCAGCTGGCCGGTGCACCTGGCAACCAGATCACAGTAGCCTGCAGGGGCTGTTTGAGCCCCCTCGGCCTGGACGTGGGTCACCAGAACCCCAGCTTGAACTAGCTCAGCTCCGAAGAGGGCGCGCACTGGCTCTGGAGTCCCGTGCCGGCGGGGGCAGGGGTCTGGAGCCAGGGACTCTCCCTTTCCTGTCTCTCACGTCTGCTTCTCTGCCTGCGGTTGACCATCTCCCAGACTGGCCTTCTCCACTGGGCTGACGTACGGCTGGCAGCCGGGGCCCCTTCCTTACAGCTGTGCAAGCATTTGGTACCTTCCAATGCGAAGATAAAAAGTGCTGAAAATGAAAGCCCCCCTCCCAAGATGCCGGTTTTAAAGTTTTCAGGTTGGTGACTGTGTGAAAGTTTGACGGCACCCTCCGTTGGTGGGGCCATGGGTGAAGAGACAGTTGCATACACCGCAAGTGAGAGTCAAAACGTGGTGTTTTATGTTTGTCCCTCTTTGTTTTTATGCTGGAATGTAGTCCTACCAGGAATTATGTCATTACTTGTTCTCTTTCTGTTCCTCTCTGTCGATCCATCTACCTACGTATTCATCAGTCAATGATATAGGTATCCTTCTTTATGAATAGCTCGTCAATATTATTTCAACTTTGGAGCCTCACGGGTGCAGGTACTCCAGGGCCACACCCCGCAGGCTGGACCAGGGGTGGCGACAGAGGACACTCAGTCAGCACATTGGAGCATCCAGGACAGGTCCTAATCCAACTAAGGGCTGAGAGGTCTGAGCCCTGGATTTGGGGCTCTGGTGCTGTCCCTGCCTGCTTGCATGGCTCTGGGACAGTCACCTAATGTTCCCTAGCTTCTGTCTCCAGCTGCGTAACATGGATGTGGGAGCCCCTTCCCTTCAACCCGGTGTGGCAGGATCTGGTGAGAGAGCGGACTCGAGGGCCTTTGTACAGATAGGAAAGCACCCAGTGAGCAAAGCGGGTAGCCCCTAGGGGCCTGTGAGAAGGTCACAAGGGGCACTGAGCATGCGTTGTTGTAAGGGAATCACCTGCTAGCTCGTTAATCTCCCTACACACGTTTTCTGGTTTGATTTGCCTGAGACTGCACCTGAATTTACAAAATTGGTTCTCCTACTTTATTATTTAAAAAAAACACAACATACCCCTCACTCACCACCCCCTCCTCTGACTGTGAAAACCTCAGGGAGAACAGAGACAAATAAGGGGAAAAGTCCGTTGCTGCTTAGTCCGGATTCCATTACCCCGTGGACTCTCATATTTCCCCATCTTATGCACGTTAAGGGAAAGACAGTCTAAGAAACAGCATTTTGATGCGTTAGATGTTCTGAATATGGACATACAGTTGCCTGAGTGGTAGGAGCCAGGACGATTTTCCTTCGTGAAGGAGAGTCCAGTGACAACAAGGTGAAAAGAACGTTAGTCAGAAGCGTCGAGTGCCAAAGAGAAAAGAACTCAGCCTTAAAGAATGCACTTAATTAAATGGAAGCGATACTTTCCAGCCGTACTCAGGACTAATCCCAGGTCGAGTCTTCAGCTGAAGGGGAGAACAGCACGGCCCAGGCTGACGGTGCGGTTGGTGACACTGGTTCACTTCAATACAGCTGAAGGGCCGGCCAACACACACACAGCTCTCAGGACACCTCCAGCAAGACCCACAGATGAAACTGTTAGGTGACTTGTTTAGGATGCTATTCGGTAAGATAATTTAAAGTCGTCTTTTGTGAAATCGTATCACAAAATAATCCAGTGAGAGCTAATGCTCATTTTATTTTCCCACATAAGATATTTCATCTTTTCTGCCTCCTATTAAGAAGGATAATATTATTATAGCTTCTAGACTGATTAGTTTCCAGCAGAATATACCTTTCTATTTCATTAAATGCATATGAAAAGTTAGACCATATTTCATCTCATTAGGAGATGCATTTCCAATTATATTTAACTTTTTATGTTTAAAAAGTCATCAAAATTGGTAAATTTTTTTGCAGTTTTGCTCGATGGTGTGATAATTTAATTCAGAAGCAGTTTTTTTAAAACACAGAGAGCCTTAAGGTCACAAGAATAAAATACATTTTTTAATGAACTAAAATATATATTTAATGTTTCTTTAATGTATAATGGGTGACTATACATTAATAAAAGGCTTTCAAATTTTAAATGTTAAATTATGTTAAAGGTTTGTGAAGGAAGTAGAAAAGAAATATAAATTCAAGGAGGAAAACGAAAGCGGTAAAATGTCTCCACAGTGAGGAGAGCTTGTTCACATATTTTAAATTGGGTGGCGAGTGTGAGATTATTAGGAATTCCAGATTCCCTTTAGTGTTTTAAAAGACTGATAGTTTCATGTTTAAATGCCAACATTTGCAGAAAATTATATCCCCTGCGATCACTAAACTTATGAAAAACTTTTACACGTGACCTTAAAAATAGGCGATGGGATGTTTTGATCCTCAGAATTCTTTTGGTGACGTGCATGCGAGGAAAGAGTGGAAGGCCGTTGAATTATGCGAGGCCACGGTTGCAAAGCCAGGCGGTGCTATCATCCTCTCTCTGGTCCATGACCAACCTGACCAGGGGGTTCTGTCTGCCCGAGCATCCTGCCCCATAGAATTGCTCTTTCCTCTGCAGCCAACTGCCTGATAAAAGAATAATAATAGTTAAAAAAAACAACATCAGTTTGTTATTGCCACGAGTATATTGCATCAAAAAACAAACCAGGACAATGTCTGTTGCTGCATTCAGTGGCATACAGCAATAAACATTTATGCCAGGTCATGAGTGTGTGGATGGGCTGGCAGTTCTGCTTATCTTGCCCATGTTCTGTTGATATTAGCTGGGCTCACTCGTGCTTTTATAGTCCCTGGGTGGGCTTGTCTTTCCTCCGCGTGACTGCCCATCCTCTAGCAGGTTGGCTTGGGCTTATTTTCGTTGTAGCTAGGCAGGGTGCTAGGACGGAGAAAAGGCGCGCAGGCCATCTGAAGGTCTCACTCAACTCTGGAACTCTGCCCCTTTCTCCCCATCTTATTGGCCAAAGCAAATCACAAGCTGGCACAGACTCAAGGGGAGGGGAAGTAGTTTCCACCTCTTGATGGCAGGAGCAGCAAAGTCACATTGCAAAGAAACACAGATATGAGCAGAGGCAGAGAATTGGGCCATGTGTGCAAGGAATATATAACAAATAGTTATGACTTGTAATGAGCCAGATGCTTTGATTAGATGCTTCAAATGGGTGAATGCATTTGTTTCTCAAAAAGGTGGGGAATCTATCTTTATGTGTCCTATTATTTTTTCCTGCCCCTCCTTTTCTCTCACAGGTACCCTGAAAGCTACTCTTTTTCTCCTAATGAGGCAGAGCCAAAGACTTAAGGAAGCTGCAGGCCACACCTACCAACAGGATGTGTGCTGAGGAGTGAGGCTTCCTGCTGCCCCACACAGGGCACATACGACTGGGGCTTGGTGTACTGGGGAAGAAAGGCCGAATGGGGAGGAAGGCGCAGAGGGGCCGTGAGTGCTCAGAGCACAGGGCAGAGGAAGGTCCTTCTGTCCTTAGGTTGAGGAACAGAGTGGAATTGGAAGGGAGCTGTACCCTCTTCTAAGTGTAGACGCCCACTCATCTGAGGCTGGAAAATAATCTACTAGGAGCCCCTGGCACCTCTCTGGATAGAGGGCGGGAATTTGAACTGTTTGCAAGGGATGGGCAGTAAAGGTACCCTTACACCTTGACTAGGAGGAACAGAATGAAATCACGTGGTGATTTCCTTATGAGTCAGGATAGCTGTGGACGCACTGTCACTGTGTGACTGGCTGTTGTTATCTGAGCACTTTTCATGGGCCAGGCACTGTGCTAAGTGCTGATGTTGCCTCATTTAAGCTCACAACCCAGGACAAGAATAATTTGGATTGTAGGATGGTTACTGATCTCAATCAGCTCTCCAGGAGAACTCCTTTTTGTTTGGAGAGAGGAAGCAGGAAGGGAGAGAGGTAGGAGGAGGAGGAGAGGGAAGAGGGCGAGAGGGCACAAGGGAACCTCTTTCTTTCCAAAAAGCAAATATCTTTCCTTAATTCTGATTGGTTCAGCCTAGGTCATGTGCCCATGCCTTATCCAATAACTGTGTACCAAGAGAATGCCAAGTGCTGCTTAGCTGAGGCCTGGGCTGCCCGATGAATCACTCGCAGGGAAAATGAAGTTACTAAAACTGTCTGAGACTAATTAGGGTCTACCTCTGGAGTAAGGGTCGATTTTCCAAACTACATTTTCAGTACTCAGTGGGGGAGGGGTGGAATGGAATTGGTGGGGGCGAACATTCACCCTGTCCACTACCTATGTTAGACTCGTATTAGCCTCTCACTGCAGAAGAAAGAGCTGACACTTAGGGAAGAGAAAGAGAGAGAGCTGTGGGGTGGTGTCAAGGACTTTCCATAGCCAGCTGATGACTGGGTTCAAGATCCAGCCCTTTCAATGGCTCATGGGGAGCCTGGCAAGCTCACTTCACAGTTCTGGTCTATGGTCCATACCTCGCCTCTGGGTGGCTTATCTCCATGGTTCTCTCTGGGGTTGATGTTCTGTGACTGAGCCCCTAGGACCTGTTCAAGCTCACAAGGCCGGTAAGTGGAAGTGCTCTGAACCAGAATTTGGTCAAATGGTCACAGCTAGCTCTAGGAAGGCAGGAAATGTAGTTTCTAGTTGTGAAGCTAAAACTTGGGGTGATTTTGTGAAGAATGGATGTTGAGAGAGAGCACTCTGACAGAGGGCTGATCCATCGGCTTTACTTTGCATAACATATGCTGCTGTGGCAGACCTGAACAGTTAAAATATTAACAAATTTTATTTACTTATTCATGTATTTCCCACAAATTCAATTAACAATTTTTTTATTCCCAGGTACAACATGTAGAGGGATAATATTCTGAAATTTTAATTGAAGTACCTTCATTCTTACTAATTCATTTTAATCTACGGTCCTTCCTCTGCTAAAATTAACCCACGAGGTAGAGGCTGATCTCCTCGGGAGCAGACGGAGACGTGGAGATAGAAATGAGCTGATGCTCAGCTTTGGGTTTAGAAACAGACTTTTGAAGCTCATGGCAGAGGCCATAACTTTGAGAGATAAGACTTTCAAAATTCTAGACCGCTCGAACACTGGCAGCCCAAAGTTTATACCCTAAACAATAGTTTCTGAAGGAGTGTAGGATGTTGGAAGAATTTGTTTTCCTACCCCAAAGGAAGTAAGACCTACAAGAGGGTTGAGGAGGGGAGAGTCAGAGAGCTGGGGAGGGAGCAACAGAGAAAAGTGCTCTAGGGTGGGCTCTGAGCAGGGATCTCCACCCCCTGCCCCACCCCAGGGCAGACCCAGTCTGGGGAGGACCCCAGGGAGGGTTATGGGACAGGGCGGTGGAGCCAGAGCACCCAGCGTGCATCCCGATGTCTCCATTACTGCCGGGGGCTTCTCTCTGTGTCTGCATTTCCTTCTCCGTAAGATAGAGATAATAATAGTAATGTCTACTTTGTCTTGTTATTGTTAGGATTCAGTGACTAAGAGCACACATAACACTTAGAACAGAGCTAAGTACATAATTGGCACCCAGTACATCTCTTGGTGTTACTATCTGAGAGGATAGGGATCTGTGTAGTTTCATTTTGCCTCTAAAAAAATCTAATATTAACACTTTTACATTTTTTCAGTTATATGGGATACAGACATTTTGTACCCGAGAGTTTAAAATAGTTTATTCAGTAAATACTACTCAAAGTATACAGAGCTCTTGAATTATGTAAATAGGTGCTGAGGATACAGAGCTTCTTACAAACTCCGAGTACACTACATGAGATTCAAAAACTGTAATTCATGTCTGATGATACACCTTGTAGAAATTCTGGACTTAATTTCAAAAAGATGAAGTAAATTGACATTCAAAGGTACACCCGATTCCCATAAGCAGTCACAGCACACCTGTCACCTGCCATTAACATTTCCGAGTTGACAGTCACGGTGTCCGATCCATCTGTGGATACCTGCAGGTCCCGCTGGCTTGAGAGATTAGGAAGAAACTGTGCTCCCGTGAAGTTTGGGGGAGACACACTTTGAGGGGGAGAGTTCCACAGCGTGGATCTTGTCTGGACCATTTGAAAAGGACTAGCTCCACGCTGTCTTGACGTTGCCGTGGTGTCCAGGGTCCACTCACCTGGGAACAAGGGACATGGCTTATGGGGTAGTCCCGGGGTCATAGGTGGAGCAGCTAGACCTCTCTTAGTACTAATGCCATTCTTTGCCTCTGTGCTGTGCACCCATGTGCACACACAGACACTCCCCCACACACACACTTCAGCAGGAAATGCAGCTTTCTCCTGGAGCACCTGCTCAGGTTGCCATAGCAACCCTTGTAGCCAAGTTCCTGGCTGAACGAGTTTTACAAGACAGCAGACTCTTTTCCTGCACTGCTCTCCCTGGAAGAGCAGAGCCTGAACTGGGCTAAGATGGCTCAAAGAGTGGCCTGCAGTGGCAGGCGGTGAGAAAAGACTCCGAGAAGGCACCAGGCCAACTCCAGGCATAGCTGCGGTGGAGGGAGACTGCCCACGTACTTGGAGTGGTTTATCAAGGGAGGGTCAGATTGCGTGCCGAGCCTCTCTCTGGGCACTCTGCAGGACGCAGGGTTCCAGGAGGCCGGGCCGGCTCTGTGCAGACCCTCAGCTGCTGGGACCCATGTGCCCGCCTGCACACACGTGCTCTCGTTCTACTTTGTGGCCGGCAGGGCTTGCGCGGGCAGGAATTTTCCATCTTCTCCTTTTCGAAAGATCAAAACAAAAACTATGACGGAATTCATGGCAAAAACTAGACTAATGTTTCTTATTGTCATTTCTTCTCAAGGCCTGTTTGCTGCCGGTTGCCTGCTGCTGATTTAAATCAACAGTCAGCCCCTTGGTTCCCACCACGCTCATTCTGTGAACAGGACGCCTGAGTATGGAGACTGGGCTTGGGGTCTCGAACAAGGTCAAGGTAAAGGAGTTCACCTGGGGAGGTGTGCCTGTGACAGCCTCCTGCTGCCAGACCAAGGGCCAGAAATCTATTGAAGGCCTGTGTAGTGACAGGTAGTCAGTATCATCTAAGAAGCCACTAGGTCACATGGAAAGGAATGCTCTGCAGGCTTAATGAAGTTCTTTCCTTCAACAGCCCATCGAGGGAACAAGTTTGCAAATGCAAGGAAGATGTTCTTGTGTCTGTCTGATGGGGAACCTACACACACTTTGGGATGTAGCCTAAGTGATATCTGAGGAAAATTTATAGCTTCTATTAGAAAACTAAAAAAGAAAATAAATGAACTAAGCTTTGTACTCAAGAGGCTAGGAAAAAATAGCAAGGTAAACCCAATGAAGAAATGGATTCAAATCTTGGCTCAAAGTCCTAAGAGATTTTGAGTCAAGCTTCTGCACCTTTCTAAACCTCAGTCTCTTCAACTGAAACATGGGCGTAAATCACATCAGATACCATGTGTAAAATGCTTTGTTAATGGTATACAATGTTATTGTGAATAACAATACCATGTTATTATTCAATAACGTGAATGATAATGACAGGGAAATGTACAACATGCACACACAATGCCATTTTTTTTTGTAAAAGAAAGCAGAACCTGCTGGGAAAATTTGTGCAGATAGCTACTGATGTGTTAAAATTGGTATCCATGGCAGTATTTTTTAACTTTAAAAAAATTATTATCCCTCTATCCCTGGAGCCCTTTTTAACTGTTTTTTCCCAATTTTGTTTCCTAGTAAAATTTTAATACTACAGATATACTGTGTATTTATCTGCTCATGTACTGTATGGACAAACAGTTGTGCTTTATATACATGCCGAGTAAGTTTTTCTCCTAATAAGGACCAATTTTTGTGCCCTTGGGGCTATATTGTCCCTGTTGAATATTGACAAAAGAATGTCCAAACCTGTAGAAAGCTTTATAAGAATTTATCTGAGCCAAGATTTGAGGACCTGCCCGGAGAATAGCTGTTTTGTAGCTTATTTTATACATGTAGAATTGAAGGAGAAAAATGTAAGGAAAGTTATGTGAAATCTATTAGTGGTAAGACTGAGGTGGTGGCAGAAAGTAAAGTGGAGAAATCTCTAGGATCGGATGAAAAGCAAAATGGAGAGACACGTGCTCTCTTTACGCTGGTGGGTGGCGGTGGGTGGCGGTGGGTGCAGGGGAGTCACGACACAGCACGTAAGGCTGGTGGGCAGGCCACAGGCTGATCAGGAGGAGTTTCAAGGTCTTGCGCCTGTTGCCAGCAGTTGTGACTTCCAGGGGCCTGGGAAAGAAAATGACTCTGACATTTCAAAAGCATGTTATTCTAGACACATTAGAACAATGGACAGGGCTCATTGAAGGTCAAGATTGACCTTTGCTGAGGAAGTGATAGGCCTGAGACGTGACTACTCGCCACGGCCTGTCCAGTTAGGAATTTATGATCAGATTATCCTGCGTGGTTACTTTCGGTCACTGAGTTTGGAAGGACGGCCACTGGGCCTGCCTGAGCCTGTCAGGTTTGGTACGTAGCCTCTTCTGCGTTCACACGAGACTGGATGGCCCACGGATGGTGGAAACACAGCAGGTTCTCCTTGATGCTCCTTCTTGTTTTCCTTTACTTCTCTCCTGTATTTCTTATCTTCTTCCTCCTCCTGCTTCCTTTTCTTCTTCCAATTAACATGAATGCCTTGTGTAATTGCAGGTATGATAGTGATTAAAAAAAAAAGATGAGTGATAAATGGACTGGACACACCCAGACCCCTTTTTATGAGTTAAAAGTGAATCCGGGCTCAAGGGTCGGAGCAGCCGGAATCCAGCGGCCCCACATGTGTGGGACTCGAGGCACGCTGCGTCCCCTCTCCACGCTGCAGCTCGAGCATTTTCAGAACAGGGACACCCAGCCTGTCCCTCCCTCCAAGTGGCCGATGTCAAATCTCCTTCAGGCCAAGGCAGGAAGTGCGTGGAGCTGGGCCTCCCAGGTAAAACGCCTTCACCTGCAGACTCTGCTCTCATGCAGAGGATCTCAGCACAGCAGACAAGGAGACTTGCCCCTTCTGCATCCAACCGTGCGGGCCTTTGTTTGCCGGCTGCTCTCCCACCCTCCCTCCGCCTTAATTAAGAACCCACTAGTTTTTCTGTTACTGTGACAATGTGTGAAGCAACAACTGATTTGTTTCCCCAAGTTAATTATTCTTTTGGGAAGCTGAGAGAACATTTTTTATCAGAGCAGCAGAGTATTAAAAATGGAAACATCTTTCCGAGACATATTCCTGATTCAGAAAATGATGGGCCCAGTATTTCAGCATTTGAAGGCCTCTTGGAGGTCTCTTCACCGCGGTGTTCACAGCACTCAGGACAACGCTGGCTCACAGGGGACCCTCTGTCCATTACTGAATGGGTGAGTGGAGTTGGTATCACCAAGATCTCACTCTTGACAGGCTTTAGCTGTTGCTTACCCATAGTAACGAGCAAGAGCAAGAACTTAATTGGTTTTGACATCCCATTCGATCCTGAACACGTTTTCTGCTGTTGGCAATTCAGAAAGAACAGGTTCCCTTTTTATGCACAGTCAGAACGAACACGCTTCTCTAATATTGTTCTGATTGCCGGTGATAAAACGCATCTCGAGACTGAAAAATGGGTATTTCCAATGTTGGCTCCAAAATCTTCCTTTTTTTGTCTTTAAAGGAAATATGACCATGTCCTGGAATATGACAGTACCTTAGGGATAAATATGTGTGAAATGATAAACTCACAAAATTTTTTACATTTTAAGATAAATATTTTGATTGTTTAGAGGACTCCCCCATACATTCTTTTTCTAGTTTATCTTTTTAAGAATCAAGAAAATTTACCCAACTTCAAAGTGGTACCCAGACGGGAGAGGATTAGATGTATCTTTTTCAAGATACGTTTAGCATCTTTCACTTACATCTTTATTTCTCATTTTGCATATTTTGAGGTTTATTCTGAAGAATTATTGAATGGAAATGAAATGCAATTACATACCATCGACAAAGAATATTTTGCAACATGGGAGTCAGCACCTTCTCAATTCCTATTCTCCACCGAAACCTCCAGAGAAGGCAAGAGGGAGGGGAGTGAGGAGAGGGGAAGTTGCAATGCCTTCTTCCCTGTGTCATCTCCGATGGGCGAGACTCAGTCATTCTTCTCTTTTTGCGACTAGGTTATTCTGACCTGAAAATTGCTGCCCCCAGCTGTGTTTGGGCCTTTGCTCCAGGCACTCTTAGGGTGTGACTTTGGAACTATTTCCAACCCTAATGGGATAATTTAGGACCCTTGTCCCCAACGTGGGTCTGCCACGCTGTGCGGAAGAACTACAAACTTCCAGAACTGGGAGGGAAGCAAAAAAACCAACAATAAACTCTCAAGGGCTCCTCTAGTCCTGTGGAGTCAAGCCATTTTTGAGCATCAGAACTTGTTCCAATGAAATTTTCTCTGGAGGCTGTGGCAGATAACATCGGTGCCCTGTGCACACCCCCTCAAGCCCCTTCCCACGCTCAGGGGCACTTTCGTTCCCAATGGTGGGCACTGCTTCTGGGCTAGTGGAGCCCGCTTTGCCCGTGCTGGTGGCAAACCCAGAAGGTCTGGGAAACTGTATCCTTCCAGAGTGGCCCTTCCCAGTAATTTGTCAGCTCGGGAAGCTGAGAGCCCAGGTCAGCTCTGAGGCGGAAGGCACAGCATAGCTTCCTGTGGGATCAGGCCGGGCCACCCCCACTGATCAGATTTTCCTTGGCTTTCTCTCCTGCTGCTTCAGCTGCTGAGTCTCCCTTGGGGGCATGTTCTTCATAAATCACGAGCACACACAACTGTTCATCTTGGGGTGTCTTCTGGGGAACCCAGCCCTTGCAGAAACCTGGCCTATTACAGCAGAGGGGCTCTGAGTGAAGCGTGGGAGCGAGTTTTCAGACCACCACTGTGTCTGATGTTCACACTTGCTCCTTTGTCAGTCTCTCACTTCCTCAGAGAGAAATTCAAGGCCAGGGTGGTGGACGGGTGGGGGAGGAGGAAACTGGGGACCCTAACGGCTCCAGGTGGAAAGTGCCTTTAAACATCTGGAGAAAAACTGTCAGTTCAGAAAGTCTGTTCACGGCAGCAGATGCTGCTGGCTCTGAAGCCGGGTCATGTGTACCCCCCAGAGGTCATCTGTCGCTTCAGTTGACAGTTTCTGAATACCCTAATGCCTTCTTCCCTTGCGTCCCTGTACCTCTGGGCTGCAGGACTTCCCAGGCTGCAAAAGTCACGGCCAGGACACAGCCCGGTGGACGTGGTGGAGAGTTAACTCCCAAGATCAGCCCTCAGCCCAGGTCTTTAGCCCTCGGTCGGTGAGTTTTAAGGTTTGTGTCCTCTGCCGTCTCTCAGAGGGTTCTTGCCCACAGTCGTAACCTGCTCATTAGCCTCCCCATTCTAGGCTCTTCTTTCCCTCTTGCCTCCTTTCCTTCCTTTCTCACCGTTTCCTCGGATAACCTCCCAAATGGCTTACCTCACTCAGGTCTTTGTCTCAGAGTCAGCTTTTGGTGGATGTTGAAGCAAGACATCCAGCTGGGAGGAGACCCAGGCGGAGTCTGAACTCGAGGTGGAGCGTGGAGGAAAGGATGTTGCCAAGAGCCGGGGCTGTGTATGTGCCAGGGAGCGGGGTGGGGTGGCGGTGGTGGTGGGGGGGAGAAGGAGCTAGGGGCACAGGGTCTTCACAACCGAGCCCAACGCTGGCCTGGTAGCCGGAGGTCCTCAGGAAGCAAAGGCAGACCCCTGGCAGGGATGGGCGGCCCAGGGTTCGGTCAGGGGAACGCTGCCGTCTGAGCAGCACGACGAAGCCCTGATGCCTCCAGCTGGTGGTCCAGAGGGTCTCACATTCCCCTGTGTCGACCCCGGCTCACGGTGGAGCTGACGCTGAGACCTGCTGGCCCTGTGCTGAGCAGACCTGGAAGTGGGGAGCACCTGAGCACCCCTGGGTGTTAACTTTTCAAAGGGCTGTCAGCTGGGTAGATGGTTTCCCCGGGATGGGAAGTGGCAGGAGCAGTGGAGTCCGGCTGTGGCTTTGAGAGTCAAGAACAGAAGCTCTGAGGAGTTGTGAAGGGGCTGAGGCACTTTCACCTGTTGAATTTGGCTTTGTGACCTTGTTGAGGGTAAGTCATCACTCTGTGGCCTCTGGAAACTTCTTTTTACACAGGTTGGTATTAAAGTAACCACCAGTGAGACATGAACACCGACCCATCAGAATGGCCCCGTGTAAGCGACCAGCGGGCCCTCCCACTGCGTCCCCTGGAACGCTGGTCCTGCTCAAGGTAAAGTGGGGTCAGCCTCCAAAGCAAGGTCGGCAGTGTTCATGGACAGTGGGAGAATCTGGGTGGGATGAAAGCTTCCTGGGTGCACAGGAAGTGGCCACCTCTCCCCTCTGCGAGTTACAGGCACGACTGCAGGCATGTGGCCAGACTACCCGGAGTTGTTGCCCTGTCTGAATCCCTTCACTAGACCCTGGAGGGCAGAGTGGGGAGGAGGGAGGGTCTGGCTGGACTCTTCAATGTGGCCATGCACCAGCTGTAACGTCCAGGTTCCTTGCATTTCCTTAGGCCTCAGTCTTCTCATTTGATGTGCATGTGTGTGAATGAGTGTGGTGTGTGTGGGTGTGTGTGTGAAGACAAGAGTAAGGCGGGCGGGGTGCTAGGTTGCAGAATTTAAGGCACTCACTCTCCAATTTGTACACAGCTGTGGGTGTGTGCCTCCTTACATTTTGCATCCTAGACTCCTAGCTTGCCTCTCTGTAGTTCTGGCCCTGGTGTGTTTGTGTGTGTGTGAGTGACAGTGTGTACTTATGGGTGTTCGAGAGAGAGAGAGAGAGAGAGAGAGAGAGTGGGGGGTGGGGGCCCTACGCTCTAACAATAACACTGTCGTCATTCGGGGAGCACTTACTATGGGCTGAACGCTGCCTGAAGTGCTTTTCTTGCATTATTGTCTCAAACCTCATATCAACCATCTGTGGGGGATATTCTCCCCCCTTTACAGACATGGAAGCTGAGGCTCAGCTAGAAGGAGACAGAACCAGGGTGTGAGCCAGGATCATTTGATGTCGGATTCTGAGCACGACCTCCGAGGCACACTGGCCCTCTGCACGACATGTTTCTGCGGTAACTGTGGACCCACGTCCTCAGACGGGGTACCACTGACTGCCTGTCTTCCAGGAGAAGCAGAGTGCCAAATTATAAACCAACAGAACAGAGCAACAAGGAGTGAATGATTGTGTTTCTAAAGGATCCTCCAGTTTATGAAGTAATTCCCCCAGCAGGGAGCTCTCCCTGGGCACTGCGTTAGTTCAGAATTTGATGTGCAGTTGCTTCATGGGATTTGATTCATAACCTCCCCTATCACTCAGTTAAAGCAACGAGGAGGATTTATATGTATGGATAGCTTTCGAGAAGCCTAGAATCCTTCACCATCTCTCCCCATGTCCTCAAGCCTTCCGTGCGGGGGTTCAGTTCCTATTTCACAGATGGGAGAAGAGAGGCACAGAGGGATGAAAGGATCAGACCACTGGCCTTGAATGAGGGCGAAGCTGGGCCTGGAACACACAGACCCTGCACTTGTGGCCTCTCCGCGGTGCCTTCCCTCACCTGAGCCCGAAGGAGGAAGACTCCTCATTTGAAGAAGTCCCTGGCAAGTCCCCACAGCCAGTGAAGGGCAGCTGCCTGGTCCTATTCAGCTCCCCTGACGGTGATTTCTGTAGCGGCCCCAGGGCATTTGTTTCTTACCCATTTTCGCACAGCCCTTCGCCTACTTGCCTTTCCCCAGAGCCCTGATAGGAGGCGTGGAGGTGGAGGAAGCACAGTGTCTTCCACGAGGACCTGCGGGAGAAAGTGAGCCTTTAGGGGCGAGCTGTGAGCCAGCGAGGAACCGCAACCTGTCCGCACACACCTGGGAAAATCACAGGGCGCCAGCGGGTGTGGGAATTCTCATCAGACTGAGAGCCTCTCCCCATCAATGCTTGTGTGGTCAGGGACCCCCTCCAGGGGCCGGTTTACACCCTAGCCGGCACCCCACCTTCTGGGCAGCCATTGCTGTGGATGGATTAAAACAGCCTGAGATACTCTGCACATTCATCTCCTAACAAGCACGCACCTTGCTCAAGAAGGCTTGGCCGCATCCTTGTTGAACAAGGAAGTAGACTGGAGTAGGGGCAGACGTGTGAGCAGGGGCATCTTCCCTTCTGTTGATGAGTCTGCTCAAGCCCCAGCCCAGGCCGTGGTGGGTGTCGTCATTATTCTTACATAAGCTTCGTGACCAGGTGCAAACCAGGGGCTCCTCTCACTGCTGGGCCCTGACTTTTTTTAAGGCTGAGTGTAATCGATGGCCACCTGCAGCGTGTCCTGTGTTACAGGATTCTTCACAAAGTCACGCCCTACAGGCTTTATGTATTTGGCATGTTTCTACACACTCAGCTTCATTCCACATGGAACTGAGTTGACATGAAACGGGAACACATACAATAAGATGGTAAAATATAGCTTAGAACAAAAATGCAGGTGCCAGGAAGTACAGACAATCACTTTCTTTGCTTCTCCTCCTTCTTTTCTATTTTGTGGATCTCTAAAAGCGGGCTGACTTGACTTTATTTTACAATCAGGGTATAAATGAAAGAGACAAACAAAAAGGTCAACATTTACAATAGCTAAGTGCTGGAAGCAACCTAGGTGCCCATCAGTAAATGAATGGATCAAAAAACTATGGTACATTTACACAATGGAATACTACGCAGCCAAAAGAAAGAAGGAGCTCCTACCCTTTGTGATAGCATGGATGGAGCTGGAAAGCATTATGCTAAGCAAAATAAGCCAGGCATTGAAAGACAAATACCATATGATCTTGCCTTTAACAGGAACCCAAATAACAAAACAAAGAAACAAGTAAAATATAACAAAAGACACTGAAATAGAGGATAGGTTGTCAGTGACCAGAGGGGACAGGGGAGGGAATTTCAGGGGAGAAGGGAAGGGTTTACAGGAACAAATATAGAGGACGCATGGACAAAACTAGGGGGTTGGAAATGGGAGGAATGGGTGGGTGGGCTGGAATGGGAATAAAGGATAGAAACTGTACTGAATAATCTAAAATAAAATAATTTAAAACAAAAAAAGGTCAACAGGCCCTACGGATAAGACAGAAACCGGAGGGAAAGACTGTGCCATGCAGGCCGAGTCTGTCCGTGTAGGTGCCGAAAACCCACCTCAGCCCTTTCTCAGCATGTTGTAACAGCCAGGGCAGCAAGGGGAAGGGGACAGTTATCTATACTTCATTCTTATCACCAGAGAGAACACGATTTATCTGTTTCTCAGGGGAAGGAAGGTTTTAGTACTTGACTAAGGAGTTTCTCCAGTACCAGATTCCAGAGAAGCTGTGCCCTCCTTGGGTGGACAATAGCTTCGTAGCAATTCTTTGGAGGCCAATGGGCAGTGGGAGGGCGGGGGCCAGATCAGCCTCCTGGTGGCCTGGCTTCACTCGAAGATATTGGAAGCCTGAGGAAACTCTGGCTTACTTCCGTGAGCATCTCGTGCTGAAGGGCCCTGGGCTAGAAGCCATGTTCCCTGAGAAGGGCCTGGCAGGCAGGGAGCGGAGACTCAGAAATGGAAGGAGGGATCTGAACAAATCTCATGTGCTACTTCTCCATTTCCAAACCTAGAAATGCCATAAGTGCAAAAGCAAGGTTGCTGGATCTCAGGGGTCCACATAGAAACTGGGAGAAAACCTTGGGACAGTGAAGGGGAGGGTACGGTCCCCGTGTGAGGTAACGGTGGCAGGGCTGGGGCCTTCGGTGGCTTTCCAGCTGCCTTTTCTCTCTCTCATTGCCTTGGGTGGATGATTGCCCATTGGGTCGGTCTTCCGCAGGGCAGGAATTGGGGGGAAGTCCCAGAGAGCCATCAGGACAGTGAATGTCACCGTGTGCGGTTGGGTCCCCCAACCCAACCCTGAGGGGCAAGCTTACCTGGGGGGTGAGTCCAGAGAGCTACGTAGGGGCTCTGCCCTGAGAGGTGCCCCTGGAGGAGCACAGTGGGGGTCTCCGCCCCCATCCAGGTGGAC
>CM052544.1:8263690-8336786 GCA_028533065.1 Trachops cirrhosus | reverse complement strand
GGAAGCGACTGGTGTGCTGAGAGGCGGCAGTGGCTCCCAAGGACAATCTCATTTCATCTTTCATTTGCATACGGTGAAGATTGATTTTCTACGGCTAATCCAAATTTATGACACATCAGGTGATATTTAAAGGACTCAATGGAGCATTTAATAGCCAAACATTTTTTCTGATTAGTACCCACTTGACCTGGTGACCCAGAGATGAATGCTGATCACCCTGCCCCCGCCCCCGGCGTGGCTGTAAGGGAACCACCGCCAAGCAGCAGCATAAACAGGGCCAGACTGTAGTCCGCGTATCCAGCCATTTAGAAGCCTGACGTTCCAGAAGGGTGGGCATGGGTGGGAGAGGGGGAGTGGAGAACTGTTGGTTTTATTTGTCTCTTTTTCAAAATGACACTTGTCAGGAATTCTGTGGCTTTCACACCCTAGCCCTGTTTATGCAGGGTCCATTATAGGCCGTTGTCTTTCTTATACTGAATACTAATAACCTTGATGGACAGGGATTCTTCATCTCAAATGACAGAGGAGAAAACAGAGTCTCAGGGAGGTGCCGTGACTCACTCAGCCAGCAAGTAAGTCGGGGGGCGGGGACTGAGACTCAGTTCCGGTGACCTCAAAACTTAAACTCTTTCCAGTCCAGCTCTGCTGGCCGGGCCTACGGATCAGCCGTGGCTCAGGAGTCCGGCCCCGTGGATGTGGTCACTGGTGGCAATCTCAGAGAGGCGTTTCGCTTTTCCGTAGGGTTTGGAATAGACTTTGAGCCCATCTCTGGGCAGAATGACTCCAGTTGGCATTTTTAAAGAGTTGAACGTCTATTATCTCAGTTGTTGGCAAAGTCTGTAGAGTATTAAATATAAATCACTCTCATTGCTTAACCTAAAATTGGAAATGTGTGTGCCATGGGACAAAAAAAATCCTTTGGTAAGATATATTTTGAGGACACAGAGGTTCAGGTGGAGGCCAGCCTTGAGGAGGGTCATTTTGCAATAACTGTGCACAGTGCCACGCCCGACCAGGGGTTTGCCGCCTCTCCCACGGAGCTCCCGCCTCTGCTGAACTACTCGTGTTTTTAGCTCCTCTTCCCACCTGTGTGTGCAGCCCCAGCCTGCCTCACGGAACCGTCTTCACCCTCAGCCACTTTTACACACTCACACGGGCCTTGCCGAGAATTGGGAGAGACGGAAGGACTTGACAGGGTGTCGACACCAGCAACCTAAACGTGAAGACTGTATCACGACGGTTCCCAAACTCTACTCCAGGACACCCTGGGGTGCCGCCTCGAATCGCAGTGGTGCCGTCGGGCGTCTCAAACGCTCAGGGGAAATGAAGCCATAGTGTCTGCTGGGCTCTACAGAAGTTACCAGCTCAGAGTAGTTCACTGTTTCAACAGCAGATTGCGCTGCATTCCTTTCAATGCTGGATTATCTTCATGACTCTCGGATGCTCAGAGTTGCTGAGATAAAAGCAAGTACCCAGTGAACTTGAACGTGGACAGGACATGAGGGTAGCAGTGTCTCATCGGACTCCAAGGTTTGAGAAGCGCACACACCAAGGCGCACTCATCTGATTGGTTATTTAACAATAAAATAATTTGTATCATTATTTCGAACTGCTAGGAAGTTGTTAGAACATATTAGGCTGTTTGGGCTGGCTACTTAGTAACAGAATGCTTAGGTATTTCTTTTGGACTAGGGGACGCCATGAAAAAAACAAAACAAAACAACCAGAGACCAAGAAAGTCCGGGGCTGCTGCTGTCGCTCACACTGCTGATCCAGTGGCCGGGCCATTTCTGCTACCTGAGGTGCCAGCTGCTGGCTGAGGGGCACAGCAGTTTATTCTCTTGTGGATGCTGTGTCTTATTTCTCAGCTGCTGATTGTTTTCCAGGCAGAAGACCCAGTTACCTCTTTTGTTTCCTCGTCTCCTCCCAGCCACGCCCTCAGGAGTGTCCCTCCCCTCCCCTCCCATCCTCCAGCCACATATCAGGTGTTTTCTATACAAAGATAATGTCCTCCGTAAAAAGACTTCAGCTCACTAAAATATATATATATATTTTTACTCTTCTACTGTAAGTTGTTGAGAGATGGGGGGATGGACCTTGCGTCACCAGAGCGCTGGGCACTGAGGAACAGGCAGGCAGAACGGCCAACTGAGAAGCGGAATTGGTGACTCAAAGCAGAGAGAGGGGCTGGGGAGAGCTTGACTGCTTCTCAACTTCACCCTGGCCTCAGACCCCCCTGGGCAGGGTCCAAACACAGTGAGCGGGGAACAGGCCACCTCTTCCCTGCTCTACAAACCTTAAAGGCTGCCTAACCTGGAAAGGCAGGGTTTTAGATCATCTTGATGCTTTATTTCCTTCTGCAGTTAAATATACTTGTATAAGCTGTGGGAGCAAACCCCACTAGTTTCATCCAGCAGATATCTATGTTTTCTTAAACAATTTCTCCAAAATTAATGACATTTTTCCTTTTTAATTTATTCATTGATTTTTGCAAGAGATCACTCTGTTGTTTCATTTATTTATGCATTCATTGGTTGATTCTTGTATGTGCCCTGACTGGGGATCGAACCCACAACTTTGGCACATCATAATGACACTCTAACCAACTGAGTACCTGGCCAGGACCAATGACATTTTTCTTTGTCCTCATTTTTGGACTCTATGCATACACACCAAACACGCCTTTTCTTGCTTTATCCTTCATTCCATTCTTATTCAAGAAGAATATTATACAGCTTTGCTGAACTTGGGAGGAGGAGGGGAGAAAACCCTACTTTCTTACAAGAACGGACCTGACCCGGCATTTCTAAAGGCCCTGCCTGCACTGTTTGCTCTGAAATCCGATTAATGGAAACATCTGTGCTCTCCCCAGCTCTGGCTTGCTGCAGCAACATCCTCTTCCATATCCATCACTGCCTGGTGGCTGCCAGAATGATAGACACACAAAATCACTCCGTACTGTGGTAGAAATCTCTCATCCAGACGGGTTTTTCTATAGTTACTCTGACACACCTCCAGCCATAAGTCTCCTTTCAGATGGGTTCCACGTTCCGCTCTGCCTGGCAAGAACCCCCTGTGCCCACATTCCTGGGCAGTAATTCGCATTCATCCCCATGGCAAACAGGACCTCTGAACCCCTGACAATGCTCTGAGAGGGCTGTTTACTCAGGCACCAGGCATCGAGGTGATGGGTGAGGAGGAACACGAATTCTTGGGGTTTCATTTGGGGCCTGCTTGGAATTATTTCTTGGTCCTCCGTCTGCAGGATCCAAGATCACCTGAAATTTCTGCTCCGCTATATGTGGACGTCTCAATGGGATCTCCACCGAGTACGGTGAAAATCGACTCCTGCTGTCTCAGGCACTGGACTCAGGGCTCGGGGTAGCTGGTCTCCAGATAGGGCACCGTGAGTTCCTTCCCAGCCTAGAGGCACACGTTGTTCTGTACTTGAAGAGATGGGGCTTATTTCCCCTTCCTTTGAATCTGGCAGCCCTTTGGGTTGCTTTGACCAAAACGATGTGATGGAAAGGATACTGTGCCTGTTCTAGGTTTTAGCTCTAGCAGGTGTGGCAGCGTCTGCTTCTTCTTGCTCTTGTGAGCCAGACGCCAAACGAGAAGTTCAAGTACACAGAGACAACCATGCTGTAAAAGCAAAAACAACAACAACAACAAAAACCCAAGTTACCAAATGGAAAGGTCACGGGGGTGAGAGGAGAGGCTTGGACGGCCCCCAGCTGTCCCAGCCACCCCAAGTGAGGAGTGAGACATTAGGGAAGAAGCCATCTTCTCCTTTCAGCCCAGCAGACAGCACATGGAGCAGAAGAACCACCAGCTGAGCCCAGTTGAGGTCACAGAACTGAGAGAAATAATAAACTGTCGTTTTAAGTCACTAATTTTTGGGAGGGTGTGTTGTGTGGCAGCAGATAACTAGAACAGAGCTTAATGAGTGTAATGTCGTCTAACACCGACACCAGCCAACCCTGCATGGGGCGAGCTACTCCCCCATTTCACAGTGAGGAGGAGATTGAGGTTTGAGAATCACAGGATCTGCCCCGTGTCACCCCATTAGTAAATAAACGGCTGAGCTAGCACGCGATCCCAGTCCAGTCTGCTCCCAAAGTCTCGTCACTGAGCCTAAACACGTTCCTGCTTCTCCGCAGAGAATGGGAACTCCCAGGCCTGTGGTACATGATAGGGCTGTCCTCTGTTCAAAGGAAACCTGTTAAAATGCTTGGATTAACAGATGCTCATAGCTCCCGACGCCCCCTTGCCTTCATGTTTCCCCAAAAGAAACCCCCGTGGCAGGCTTTTTTATGAAGATGGATAGTGGCCATGTGAACCATGTCTGGGAATGACAGCTGCTGACAGGGACACCGAGGACAAGAGGACAGCTGGGGAAGGAAGTGGTAGCATTTGTTGAATAACTACCATGTGCTGTTTGCTGTACATGACCGACTGATCTAATCCTCGGGAAACCTAATAAGGCTGGCATAATTATCTCCGCTTTGCAGATGAGAAAGCTGAGATGCAGAGAGGTTAAGGAACTTGCCCAGAGTAACGTGGAAGTAAATATCAAACAAGGATCTGACTGCAAGTCTGTCCAGCTCCAACGTCTGCAGTCTTTCTGGTCTAATGAAAACCAAAGACCCGGGCTTGTCTCATATGTACGACACTGAGGTTTTTAACGCAGGACGTAAGAGAGTTTCCAGATTGTACAGTTTATTTTTCAATGTCCTTGTTTTGCCGAAGCCAAAGCCAACTGGGGGTAAAAACTGCAAAGAAGCAACAACATGTTTCAAACAAAGACAAATGAGAACTCGCTGAAATATAAACCTGCCATGGAAAGCAAAACAGAAGAAGCTCCTGGCGCAGCCTCCTGCGACAACCAGGTGTTGGAAGGGTCACTACAGAAGGGCTGACGTCAGACAGACAGCAGGACTCGGTGCTCACATGCCGGCCATTGCTTCGTGTGAAACGCCTTCAGCAGAGACTGCTAGCTGCTGGAGTTAGTGGTTTCTAAGGACCTTGACAATGTTTTGAAAACTCAAAGTCAAAGCCGCCTCTATGAGTTGGTCTGCAGACATTGTGGCCCCACCAAGGTGCAGCAGTAAAGATGGCAGAGTCCCCAGAGCACCCACAGGGCACCCACGGCTGTGCGGTGTCCTGCAGTTTCTCTCCACTTAGAGGAAGGTCAGCCCTGCATACTGGAGCTTAGTCTGTTTGCCTTTGCGAAGGTGCACACACACGTACACACACACGTGTGTATATGCATGCACATGTGCACACACGGACACGTGCACGTGCGCAAACACATGTGCATGCACACAGAGAGACACACGTATTCACACGCAGAGAGACGCATGCATGCATGCACACACACCTGACTGACCTCACAGCATGCTGCCTCTCTCAGCAAGCCTTGCACTGTCTTAGTTTCCTTTGAGTTTCCTAGTCACTTAGGAGCCAGGCTGGATCGTGTGCACTGTGCTCTCTGCCTCTGTCTCTGTCTCTCTCTTTCTCAGAACAGAGGCTCTGGGGGCCAGCTGAGTGCTGTCTGTGTTCTGTGCAGTCTGCCCTGTTTGTTCCTGCATTCCATTTCCTCCTGCCTGTGTCCCCAGCACACAAGGGACCCAGGCATCTTTGGAATGCTCCCCCTGACTCAGACTCACAGCAGGTGCCAAGGCTCTGCACTGCCTTGGTGGGTTTGCCCTGGGAGGGGAAACATGACCAACCACCCGCAGGCTGTGTCTGTCCCGCTCTCTGGTCTCTGGTTTCCTCCTGCTACACCCAGGAGGCTGCAGCAAAGTTCTCCCCTCCTCTGATATGCTAAGATGAGAGAGTCTTATCCCATTGCCACGTTGGGGAGGACCATCCTTTCCCTCCGATCTAATTAAAGGCTCAGCCCTACCATGCTCATGGGGGGAGCCCTCCTTCAGGTCCTCCTGGGAGAAGCAATGCATGGATGTCTCTAAGAGCTTATCTGGACTTTGCTCCCATACACAGGACTCTCTGGCTACTTACACATTAGGAGGTAAGCAGGCATGCATGTGGAGCTGGCTTAGTCATTAGATACCTGCTGGTCTCCTCTTTTTGGCCAAATACTTGCAGCATCTGGTTTACTTGAAGGATGACTCTCCTACGGAAAGGTAAAGGAGAGGAAAAGAAGATCTTATTAACCTACCGGACATGCTGCAAGAGAAGCGGACAAACAGTCTTACTGGGTACTTTTATTTAAAGCAAAGCAGCAATAAGCAGTGGTTGGCACCCTTATTCTCACCTCATAACTGCTTCTGGAAGCTTCGGACAACTGGTGCTTATGAGATGCTGACTGGAAATATTTTTGGAGCTATGAAGTCATCTGTCATACCAGCAGGAGGACTGAATCTAGGGCTCCCGGCTCCATGGCCATACACAATGCTATCTCTTGCCTGCTCCTCTGCACACTGAGCTTTAAGGTTGTGCTTGTTATCCTCTCCACACCTGCATGAAAATGATCTGTGAAACCGACTGAACGGGTCCTTTGGTCATCTCTCTAAAGCAAGGCCCAGCCTATGTCTTAGCTGGCAGGCATGTGTTCTCATAAAAGAGATAATGTATGGAAGAGGAAGGACATGGGATCTGGGATTTGGGGAGTGACTTGGTCAAGTCATGCGATCCTCCTGAGCTATAGTTTTCTCATCTGAAAAATGGCAATAGGAAGATATACATGTGCCTTGGTAGTCTCACAGAGTTATTACAGGGCTCAAATAAGGTAGATTGAAAACTTGTGGGATCCGAATCATTACAGAGACAGGAGATGCTGTTACGTGGCCCTGTCCTATGACAAGGAGAAGTCCCAGGATAAACATGGAGGCGAGCCCAGCTTGACTGGGTCAGCTGACCATTGCTCTTTTGGGTCTTTATGATCTCTCTCCACCCTGGCTGTGTTTGTTTTCTTCTCTGCAAAGAGCAATCAGAGAATTCCCAGCCTGGGTGTGGGTGGAGCAGGGACATGGGTACCTGGGAGCTCTGGCTGCTCTGGGGTTTCATCTCCATGAAGAAGAAGATACTCGTATGCCTGCTTCTCATCTCATTCTCAAAGTCACTCTTCCTCAAAGCCAATACACAGGGTCTGGCACAAATACGCCCCCTTTTTATTACAAAATCTTTCATTACAGAATCATAAGCATGGAATTCTATAACATAACAATATCACACTCAAGCACACCATATGATATTTTACACAAAATGTTCAAATTAAAACTATAAATTATTGCACCTATATTATTACCCTACCAACCACACTCAGGCAGGCATTACTTCTGCTGGACCCTGTATAATAGATATTTGTTGAATTGATGTGATGGGACTCTAAACAAAGCAACACAAAATAAAATGCCATTGGGAAAAGATGATGGTTAAACAATCAAGATTTAGACAAAGGCCAAGTATTGGACATCAGCTCTGTCTACCCAAACTGATGAGTTTCACAAGGAACTCATGCAATCTTAAAAGCAGAACTGTCTCAGGCAAAAAGCATACAAGATTCAAGGCATTTCTGAGTTGGAACGATCTTTAGGGGTTTCCTTCTTCAACTCTCATTCACAGATAAGAAAATTTTCAAAAAGGGACTTGGCTAGAAGATAAAAGGTAAAGACTCAAAGTCAGGTCCTCCATAACCATTATATTTCCACTAAACCCAGGACTTTAACTTCACCAAAAAGTGGCCAATGTCTCAATCCCATAATTGCAGTTCTTGATCCAGAACATCAAGCTATGGCTGTTTGGTTGAGGCTTAGTCACAGCCTCTTTTATAACCAGATTCCAGGGAAAACTGTTGAGACATCTTAGGCACTGGAAATATATCTTGGAAGTGACCCCAAAAGGCCTGAAAAGATGCAACATGTAGCCGGGACAGGAGGTAGAAAGAGTATCCAGGTAGAGGGAAAATGAGGAGCAAGCAGTCTTGGCAGGAGGATGAGTGGGAGAAACCTGGGAAGACAAGGGGTGTCAGAAAGGTGGCACCAGGATAGGTCAGTTCCTGTATGGACTAAGGCAGGTGTGGAAAAAAGGTGAAAGCTAAACTGCTGGAAGTAGAGTGTAAAACATCAATCTGGTTCCACCCTCCACCTCACCCCCAACCCCCCTGCAGAACAAAGTGCTCTCCCCCATATAAGAAATACAGTACAAGATCAGCGTAAGTCTTATGTGGGTAGAACAGACACTTGGCCTAGAACCCCGTTATCTTAGGATCCATAAAGATTGGTCTCAGCGTGTGGAGGTGGTAGTAGGTAGCTCTAATCATGGAGACTAGAAGACTGCAGGACGTGAGAAGGCAGATGAGTCCCATTTATCTATGAATTATACCCAGAATCTCTTTCATCCAGAGGGAAAGGAAAAGAGACAAAAGGCAGATGAGTTGATGCCTAAAAGTCTCCAAAACATTTGTTTCCAAAACACATTCTTTTTTTCTAAAAATTGGGAAACAGTGGCAAAAAGATCTAAGGGCTGGGGCCGGTTTTTATTGTAGTGGCATTGCTGTCAGCCCTGCCCCGGACAGTGTGGAAGGGAAGGCAGCGTTTTCTAGGCAGAGCCCCGGATGGCATCGGGAGGAAAACCAAAGCCACAGGGTCTCCTCCCACTTCCTGATTTCAGCATACTCTTGGCAATGCATGGTGTAGTTAAATGTCTCATTCTCATAAATATTCGAGCCTTGAAATCTTTGACTTTATTATTCGCGGCTGGACTTGGACCTAGGATGACCATCACTTAAGTGATTCCATGCGTTGGGGAGCCTCCATTGGGCCTTTCATGTTCAAAGGACGGGGCCCATTGAAGACTTGGAATGTGGGTTTGCCTCTGATCTTCACAGTCTTCAGTTCTCACAGCCAAAGCGAGGCTGATTTTGAAAAGGTGACTGTGTTATCTTTCTCTCTTCCCCGTCCAATATCGTCCACTGTTCAAAGGCAGAGGAAGATAATGCAATATAGGAGTGGAGGAGCGGTGGCTGCATTGGTGGACTTGAATTCTTGAGCTTTCTGAGCTTTTCTTGCCAATAGGCAAACACCTCCCAAGACATCCTTTCGTCATGAAAGGCAAACCATGTCCACTGAACTTTTCAACTGCACTTTGAGCGTTGGCCTTGAGATTAAAGAAAAAAGATTTTGAAATCTGTATCCACACAGCCTAGTCTGAAATTCCAAATCTGCACAAGTTCAGAGGAGGGTGTAAATTATTTCCTTTCATTGTGAGAACAACGCGGGTGTTATTAACCATTGTCCCCGCTCAAGACATCAAGATGGGCTGGTCTAGTTCAGCCCAAGAATAGGTTCTAGCCTTTGGAAGAGTCAAATTGGGCAGGGGGTGTACTGCACCATTGATGAATGGCAGGGTAGGGAGAAGGCTCACCCAAAAGTGATGGTTAAGTGATCAGTTCAATTGGTGCTTCTTGTTAGTTTGTGATAACACTATGCATGCTGTTGATTGCTTAGGGGCAGCCCAGGACATCCTGGGGAGGCATAACTAATACAGACTCTTGAGGTTCACTCCCATTGCATCATAGGAAAAATGTGACAGATAGAAGACTAACACTGAGCACCCACTGTGTGCTAGATACTGTACGAGGCATGTAGCATATACAGTTTTTTCACTTAGACATCCCAGCTATAAACAAAGTCATCTTGTCCCCTAGTTTTCAGAAGTGGAAACTAGTAGCTCAGACAGTTAAAAGTCCTGTTAGAGCTGTGTGTCCTCCTAGCCCCAAAGGCCTGGAGCTCTGGGCTGGAGTTGCTAACCAGAAGTGTTTACAGGGCCCTGCCTTGCTCCTGCAAACAGCACACACCTGCCAGGCTTTATCTACCCAGACAGAGAAGGCAGCTTTAACTTGGACAGAGGACGTACAGCTTCCTGTCAGCACTAAGCACTGTCTCCTGTGGGAATAGCAGGTGCAACAGGCCCCACAGGGCAGGACTGTATGATGCCTGCTTCTAGGCTCTGGAGGTGAACTCACCTGCTACTTCTCTCTCCGTGGCTGGCTTGGCTCTGCAAAGGGGAAACACTTGGGACTCAGCTGTGTTCTGCCTCCAGTCTAGCAGGAACCTGTGCTCACACCCTAAAGTCTACACTTTTCCATGACCTCAACCGTAGCCTAGGATATTTGCCTAAAGGGCTGCATCTTCCCTCTTTCTATATTGTCTTGTATTTCAGTGCAACCCCTCCATCCCCTCTCAACAAATGGAAACTCTCACCTGTGGGCAGCAATATGTGCGAGGCCTTCTTAACCTGGCTCCTGCTCACAGTATGCCCTGGTTTGCTGCTGGGTGCCAGCTTGGCTGATGGCACAAAGACACCGATGAGCATGATCAGGAACCACTGAAGCTGAGGAGAGGAGGGGGTTGAAAAGTGGTGGAAACAGTGGTGAGGGCAGGCTGGGTTGTGCCACAGTGTGAATGGCCAGATGGGGGGTTTAGATATTCGGCTGGAGGATTTTTTTTAGCAAAGATGTAATGGTATCAGTGTCTCCTAATCAGGCTGGAAGCTACGCCGAGGCCAGATGGCAGGGGGAGAGATCGGAGGTGTGAGAATCATGGAGAAACTGGCATGGCAATGCAAGAATGAGACCATGAAGAGCTAAGGTTTTTCTACAAGGAACGGGAGGAATAAATGCAAGCAAAAAATCTCAGGAGTAACTCTTAGTGCTTGGCTTTTGACTGTGTAATAAGTAACACACATCTTACTGAAACCTTTCAAATCTTCAAAGAGGGGCCACGCAGTGGAAAGCCACCTCCACCTTCAGGCGAGTCGTCCCAGACAGAACGTTTTATTCTGAACCGTTCTCCCAACGCCCTGGAGAGAGTTCCAGGGCCTCACAGCCATGGACAGTGGATGTTCTTCTCCCTGAACAATGAAAACATCTTCGCTTCCTCTTGGCCACAGTGCGGCTACACAGGGGCTGCACATCTCTTTGACAGGATTCTTCAGGTCCCGATGGCTCCCTACCAGCACCACCCCTGGGCAGTTTGTAGCCATTGGCTGAGTGACACAGTGGCAAAATCCCAGCCCCCTTGCCTACAGGCGGGACCGATTCTGTGGTTCAGTTCATGCTTCAGATCAGGAATCAGGGGATCCAGCTAAAGTGGACTCCAGTGGAGACCATATTTTGACTAGTTTGCCCCCATCCCATCTTGCTCCCTTCATCCCTCTTTTCCTGGGAGCTTTCCCCCAATGAGTCACTGGCACAAGAACCCCCAATTCTAGGGACCCGAGTTAAGACACTTGGGGTGCAGAAAGGGTTAATTTATAAGAATGGAATCCACAGGACAGGTTGAATGAAGCATGTACGGTTTACTGAACAGAAAACACAACCATGACCACAGAAGTGCCGAAAGCAGCACCCATGCCAAGCAGTTCAACCACGGGCATGTTAAAAGGGGACCTCATTACAGGGGCTTCAGAAGAGCTGAAAATGGGGCAGAGATGCAAATGAAAGATCAGAGATCCATAATCCCTTTAGGGCTAGATGGAAAAAGAGCAGAGATGGAGTCTTCAGATTTAGAGGCCAGGTCAGTCCCAGGGGAACTGAGCCTGCCCAGTGGAAGCTGGAGCCACGAGGAGAGGCAGGCAGCCACTCTTGCCTGCAGCTTCCCGTCGGTTGTTCCCGTTGCCTGAACCTAACAGGAAGCCAGTGGACAAGGGAGCCTGGGGAATGTGATTTTCAGGGGGCGCATGCCACACAGAGCAGAGCAGGAGAAGGGCAGAGACTAGACCTAAGTGCAATCACCAGCACCACCAATAAATGGCCAGCACCACGTAGGAGAAAGACTACAGGAAACACACACACGATGCCATGGTGAGTTGCGTGTTGGTCATTAATCCTCCTTCAAAAGCCATCAGGGAAGCCATCACCAGTGAGAGCCTGGGAAAATCTCTGGGTGATTCCTCTTCTTCTTCCTTCTTACACCTGTATCAGCTTTGGGTTTGGGCTCCTTTTCAGATGGCCTGTGCTGGTTGTTCTGGGGCTGGTTACTTCCTGTAGCCTGACTGGTGATATACCACCTGCAGAGAATGCTATAGTCGCCACGGCAACACAAACCTAGCAAGTAAGGCAACATCTCTAAGCTTTGGTTGGTTTCCATCTGTAAAATGGCAACAACAGCACCTCCTTCTTGCAGGCCTTGGTTTCTTAAAGTCTCTGGGTTTCAAAGGAAATAACATATATAATAACATAGTAAGCATAGTGCCTAGAATATATAGTGAGTGCTTCATAAATGGTGGCTCTATCATCATCATCAGTATTACTACAACCACAGGATTTATCCATTGGATCCTTTTTGATGACTAGAACACACTCTGCAGTGGGTTCTAGATTCATCCATGGCCATGGTTTTATGAAGCCAGAGCTCGCACGATGCCTAAATCAGCTGGGCTGAGATCAAAATTGCTCTCTGAGATAACAACATTTTCATTTGAATTTCCTTTAATATATCAAGTGGAGACTGTGAATTGCAGGTGCTGAAATCCATTACCAAGTCACTCGATCTGAGACCTGTGGGCCAAAGGAGTCTACCACAGTCTCTGCATGTCATTAAAGAGCTGGTGTTCTCAAGAACGTCAGGTGCGAAGAGTAATTTAATGAGGGCCATGATCGGCTTCCAGATGAAAATCCAAGGTTTGAGAATTAGGTCATCCTAAATGGAACGCAGAAACCTGGGTCTAAAAATTGACTGATTCCATGTGGGGTTGGAAATGAAGTGTTTGGGCCCCTGTGAGGCAGAAAGTTAAAACTGAGACCCTTGCATAAAGCCAGAATCCTCAAACGTTCCACATTCACTGAAATGATGTGATGGTTAATTTTATGTCAACTTGGCTGGGCCACGGTAACCAGATACAGGGTCACATATTATTCTGGGTGTTCCTGTGAAGGGGTTTTCTTGGATGAGATTAACACTTAAATCAGCAGATACTGAGTAAAGCAGATTTTCCTTCATAACATAGGTGGACCTCATCCAATCAGTCGAAGGCCTTAACTTTAGAATGCAGGTTGACCTCCCCAAACAAGAAGGGGTTCTTCCAGCAGACCACCTTTGGACTACAACTGCACCTCTCCCCTGAGTCTCCAGTCCTTTGGCCTACTCTGTAGATTTTAGACTTGCCAAGCCTCCTTAAAAATCTATCTATCTATCTATCTATCTATCTATCTATCTATCTATCATCTGTCTATCTATGCTGTTGGTTTCTGTTCCTCTGGAGAACTCTAATACAAACACAGAACTAGAGAAAGTCTATTCACCATCAAAGGAAAATGACCAACAAGCTCAAGTCTCTCTTGTATGGAAAAGATTCTCTTTGGGGAATTTGTATTGTGGGGAGGCCTCATATGGGTTCCAGGTCCAAAGGTTTCCCAGGAGGCTCCACACCTAGAAATTAGTAAAAAGTGATCTTTGGTAGGCAACAACTCTGGGGCATCCGGAAAGAAGCAAAACCAAAACCTTTGGGAGAGACTCCTCCCACCCCAACCTGTTCCACACAGGACACCCACAGGTAAAACCCAGCCAATGTACGCTCATAACTTCACATTATAGAACACATACTGAAGCAAAACTCCATGAGCCAGAGTCGGGAGAATCAACCACCCGAAGATTTAGATTCCTACGAACTTTAGATAATAAAAGTACCAAATCCAGAATCTAAATGTTTAAAAGGATTAATAGAGATAATATAATACAGAGATTAACTCACGATAAAATTTTGGGCAAGTTACTTAACATACCTCAGTTTTCTTATCTGTTAACGGATCCCTGAAATCTGCATTTGCACTAGATCCCTGAGGGTTCTTCTGATGGCTACTCTGCCTTGAGATCCACTGCCCTGGTCTTGCTGGATCAGGAGCATCATAGGACCTCAGACACCCTCCTGCCTTCAGGAGGGAGCGTCAGCCTTTCCATCGCCTGCCCCACCCTCCTCTCACCCTCTGCACAGGTAGGAAGACTTTCCCTGAGCAGAAGAAGCAATAGGGACTCTGTGTGGTGCTTTCACTACATGCTTAACGCCACCAGCAAAGATGCCAATAGGTTTTATGGGGAACCTTGGTTACCGACCATCTCTGCAGGAGGTAAGCACAGGAGGTGGATGTGCTGGGTCAAGGACACGAGTGGCCTGAGAGCCAAGTTACAGGAAGAGTACCCACTAGCCACCACTGCTGCTCAGCTCAGCAGGGACCTGACGACATTGTGTTGCCACAATAAGGGGCCAGGAGCTCCAAGAAGAGGACCAATTGTGTCCAAAGCTGAGGACAGCATGGCAGGAACAAAATGGTCCATACTGAGAGCCTGGCCCTTCAGCAAAATGTGAGGAAGAAGTGGAGGAGAGAATACCAAAGTGGTTCAGATTAGAAACAGTCTGGTTACTTCTCCTAAGAAAGATGATGGGAAAACTGTTCCCCATGTGCAAAGTTTGAGGGTAGGTGGGCTCATCTGGTGGGGGAGGGTATAGGGAGCATCTTCTTAGAATGTGGGTCTGATGATGGGGCCCCCCAGGGATTCAAGCAGGAAAGTGGAGTATGAGTTGGAGGAAGATTGAGACAGCCACCAGAGAGGGGTGGGTTGGGCAGCCAGGGAGCCAGACACTTTCCCACAGCCTCGGTTAACACTTGTGTGATGATGTGTAAGCCTAACAGCACACACAGGGACAGCCCAGAGGTGAACAGGAGACAGAACAATGAGGAAATCAGGCCCTGGGAGACAAAGCACAAAGGAGGTGAGCAATGCACCTGGGGGCGGGGCGAACGCCCACACCCAAGGAAGGCGGAGAGCACCTCCCACGGTGGTGGGCGGTGCGTCTACCTAAAGAAAGGAAGTCTGTCCTGGAGACACTGGGATACACAGATTGCTGGCAGAAGACAGTGTCACAGGAGCTGATCGCTCAGCCTGGTTTTACATGTTGACAACTGTTTCTCTTTCTCTGTCCCGTTCCTGAGACACAAGCCGTTCTGGGAGTGGAGGGCACTCCCCACCCACCGGATGGAATGTGCATGTTTGGTCACCACCGGCTGGCAGAGTCTGAGGAGCAGGTTCTCCCTGTCCGTAGGGCTCGGGGGCCCGCTTTTTGGTTGCTAAATGTTTGAGCTCTGGGCTCCAATAAGCCAAAGCTAACTGTGAAAGGAGATAAGGCTTTTCTACGGAAAAATCAAGAGTGGAGGTCAGAACCCAAAGGAAGACTGCGGGAATTGGAGCAAGCAAGGGGTCCTTGGTGGGGCCTGGATGCTGAGCACATGCCCTCTGGACACCTAGAAGGGAGGTGGGAGGGGGCTCAAGACTCCCAGTTTGTGATAGTGGTTAGTGATGCTCTCTTTACTTGGCGATATGACAGAATTAGTCCCCCACCCCGGAAAAAGGCACCTTATTAGTCGTTTCTGGAATGGGAGTGGGTGGCCAGGGCACCAGGGGAGACAATCTGTCCTTTCATCACAGGTTGCTGACGGCACCTGCTCCACCCCTAGGCTTGTCTGGAGGAGCACATCCAGGCAAACAACAGGCTTTAAACCCACGTGTGGCTTTACCTCCTTAAAGGAACCAGTGCAGTGAAGTAACACCCAACCCCGTGAAGCAATAGCAACCCAAGAAGAGCCCTGAATACACAAACCACCCCAGGCCTTTTGCACTTGCTCTTCCCTCTGTGTAGGCCAGGTGGCTCCCTCTGTCATTTCATCCCACTGACTGCGGAAACCGCACCCCCTCCTCGAGGCCCTGCAGGGCTGCCCCATCTGACAGAGCACCACCGCCCTCAAGTCTCCCTAACTCCGCTTGAGCTTTCATCAGAGCATACATCATTTCTGGCATCATTCTGTATATTTATTTACTTTCTGCTTCTCCTCCTGGGATGCTAGCTTCATGAGGGCATTTGTCTACTTTGTCCACTGCTTTATTCCCATTATCTAGACCAATACCTGGCACGTGGTTGCTACAGCCAGTATTAGGTGAATGAATGGACCATCAAGACAGAAAATGTAGCTCCTCCATAACTACTTCAGTTGAAACATAGCTATATTTCAAAGGGGTTTTATCTCAAGCCAGGGAGGTATCGTCCAGCCTCATATGACCCTCTGCAAGCTAGAGAAAACCAGATTTGCCTACTAAGCCAGTCTTCTACTGGAAAAGCGCACGTGGTCTGGGAACCCGAATGACCTGCGGGACCCTCCCCATTGCTGGCTGATGCCCGCTGCTGTTCCGCAGCAAGGAGGTAGGGCCTGTCTCGTCCCTTCTGCCCTCTGCTTGGTTGTTTTCTTTCTCTAACTCAAATGTAATCTTATTCCCTGCTTTAACTGAAAGAAATACAAGGATAACACAAAACAACTCTACACAAAAGGGTATATAATAAGAAGTAAATTTCCTCTCACCACCAGAGACCTAGGTCTCCCTCAGCAGAGACAGCTGCTGACATCTCATCGAGCTGCAGCTCACCTCGCCTTCATTCCAGTGACGGTCACCAGTTTTCACACACTTCTGACCATTTGGACATCCCCTTCTCTCAACGTTCAGGTCCCTTTCCTATTTTTTCACTGGGTTGTATGCCTCTTTCTTGTTGATTTAACAGTGCTTGGTGTTCCAGAAACAAGTCCGCTATCAGTTATATGTGTTCCAAATACAGAGTGAGGCGAAGTAGGGTTATGGTTGTGAGTATGCGAAACACAGCGCTTATCCTCGTGTTATTATTATTTATTAACTATTGCATTATCTTCCATACGAACAACTGTAAACCTGCTTTTGCCCCATCCTGTACTATCTTCCATTCATTGGCTGGTATTTTCAAGCTCTTAAATATAATTGTGTGCTCTTAAAGGTAATGTTTATGAACAGAAGTTCTTAATTTGGAGTTCAGTTTAGTAATCTTTTCTTTTATGGTCAGTGTTTTTTAATGTGTGTTTTTTTTTAACGCCTTGTTTAACCCAAGAAATGTGCAGGGTTCACAAGAGAAGGGCGGCTCTGGGCTCCAGGGAAGCAGGGGCTTTCCCACACACGGCTTTGAGTTTGAAAACCTCAGTTCGAAGACAAATATACACGCATACAATGGTCACTACAAACGATGCCATCAACTTCATCATCACCTCTAAAGGCTTCCTCCTCCTTTTGGGGGGTGTGTGATAGGAACATTTAACATACGTAAGCGGAACGGTAGATCAAATTTCTATTTCATTAATTACTATGTGTTTCCTCGATTATTTCTTTCCTCCAAGATAATAATGAAGATATTTTTTCTATATGATCTTCTAAAAATTTCTTGTTATGCCTTTCCAATGTAGGTTTAAGTCCACCTGGAACTGAGTTTTGTGTAGCGTGTGAAGTACAGATCCTGTTAAATTTCTCATGCGCATATCTCATTGTGCTCCCACCATTTCTGAAAGTCCTTTTTCTAAGTCTCTGCAGTGACACCTCTGTCATTAGTCAAGTATCTACACACACACAGGTTTGTCCTTGGCTCTCTATTCTGTATTATTGGTATGTCTGTCTAGATTTTTACCTCGGTTATCTGTACCTTAGTAATTAGAGCTTTATGATAATTCTCATCACTTAGGAGAAAAAATCATTCTGCTATATATTTCTTCTTCAAGAGTATCTTGGTTTTTTTTGCTATTTGCACTTCCATAGAAATTCTAGAAAACACTAATTTTATAAAAAAACCTATTCATATATTTTTTGGATATCAATTCAACAAGAAGTGACAGCTTTTATGGCATCGAGTCTTCTAATCTGTGGACATGGTATGTCTCTCCTGTGCAAATGTGTATATATATGCAAATATGTAGAAATATGCCTCTCATACACATTATGAATGTACCCTATACATTGCAAAATGAAGGAAGAGCTCAAGAACCAGGTTTCAAAGAGGACAGGGTTAGGGCATTTCAAGTGGTCTGGGAACAGGAAGTAGTGTAGTTTTTACATGGTAGTTTTACAGTGTGGTTTTTACATTGTTCTGTTTAGAAGCCAAATTCCAAGGAGCAAGCTTCTGATTTACGTTGAGTGCCCACCTCTGAGCCAGGAGCAGGTAGTGCCGACCGGCTCGTTGAAAGCAGATTCACAGGCTTTTATGAGATTTGGGAATGGATTCCTGGTGGACAAAAATAACAGATGTCTACTACAGACACAGAAAGAAACACAACAGGGGACACGCAGGAGCGTGAAAGTGGAAGAGAAAGAGAAGAGGAAAGCAGCGAAACAGGAGGGGTGGGGTGGTTTGGACAGGGTGAGTCACCCGCAACGGGAGACCGAGCCGGCCCTCAGGGCAAATGACGCCGCCCCTCCTCTGCCCGGATGCAGTCTGACTCTCCTGGGTCTTCATGGGCCCCTCCTCCACTAAAAATACTAAAAATTATGTTTTATTCCTTGCTGATATAAAGACAAGTATAATCCAGGCTGGATTTATTATTATATATTTATTTTTATTATAGTCATTCTTTCTTCCGAGTTTAAAAAAATTAAAAGATTGTCGTGGGAACCCAGAAGTATCGTGAGTCCCAGAGACTGAGCCCAGTGGACTGGTCAGCCTGCCTCTGCCCTTGTCTCCTCTCCTCCCTCACCATCCTCCCCGAGACTTGACCTGCATTAGCATTTATCATTTCCAGGCACGCTGGCCCATCTTCCCACTGGTAGCACCTGCTGCATTTCGCCTGAGGGCTCTCTTGCTGCCCGAGTCAGCTCCCTGCAGGAGGGACGTTGGAATTGCTGGGGATTTGACATCCTTACCCAGCAGCTTTTAACCAAAAAAACAATGGGAGTTGGTCTGTAAATACCCTAGTTCCTCACCCCTCAGGTGGAAAACTCAGAGGCACGCGTTCTTCAATGGCTCCCAAGCAGGATTCGCCTCCAGTCTCCCAAAGCGGTAACTTGTCTGATAGTGGACTTTGGATTGGTTAGTTTCCCTTCCTTATTTTGGTTCTCCACACACTCCTACGAGTGTTTCTCCGAATCCCCTCCCACATAAACCCTTTACACTCAAGGGCTGCTGGGAGAACCCAAGCTGACACACTGATCTTCAGGCTACCTGGCACAAAGGGGGACAAAGCTCTCTGACATGCCAGCCCTGCAGCCACGTGGACAGAGACAGGGGCTTCACTCTGCAGAGAGGGGAAGAACAGAGGCCCACCAATTACTCTCTTACAGAGGTGCTACCTGGCTGCGGGGATGGGGCGGGGCGGGGCGGGGCGGGTAGTCTGGAATATTTTCTTGGCTGACGATAGTGAAAATATTATTCCGGGGTTTTTCTGGTCATGAGACTTTCTTAACCTAAGCCTTTTCTCTTACTTCAATTTCATAGGAAATCTTCAGCCTTGGCCAAAGAATAAATGGACTGTTTAATTTAATCAAAGCCTGGTGAAATCTTTCTTCCTGGTGTTTTGGCTGGCTGAGTCACTTAGCTTATTCAAACCAACAGCAGCAGGGCAAAAGCACTTTGACAGTATAAAGGGTTATGGAAAGACTAATTCACATTAATCATCTGGGTTGTGTTTTCATGTGCTTTAATGTGGTGGATTTGGCCAGGGGGCAGTAGACCTCGTGACTGCCCCTCGGAATTGAATTTTAAAAGAATATATATTTTTGGAAAAATCACTTTCCTGTAACACACCCATAGTTCTTTAAAAGATGCTGTAGCTTGCAAAACTTCAAGCGAAGAGTCATTATTTACACTATGAGCCAAGGCAGAGTGCTTGGGAAATTCTGGAGAATTAAAGGAATCACACACGTTTTTATGGCATATCCATTTGTGGAGCTTTGGAACAAATGTAGCTTATTCTTTCTTTAAAATAGTTTCACCCACATTGATACATCTGCAATTTTCCTTTCCAGTGACCCCAAAAGGTCAGATCCCACAGAGCATAATGGATTAACAGCATGAACTTCAAACCCAGAAAGATGTGGGTTTGAATCCTAGGTCTACCACTTACATATGACGTTGGACTAGTTACTTTAACCCGTTTATACCCTGATTTCCTGATTTGTAGAAGGGGGATAATTACACTCACCCCATAAACCTATGAGCTTATTGTTAGGATAAAAAAATAATGTATGAGAAGTGCTTAGCATGTGCTACATGCGTTGTGTACTAAGTGTTATTATCCTTCCTTTCTTGTTCTCAGCCAGTGTCTCCTTAGCTCGAGTTCCTCTGCCCTTCGGATAGCTTCCCTGGATCGTTCACGAGGTCTTCAGAAAGCACAGCGCTGCTTCTGCTCAAGGCTGGGGCGGTCCTCTCTGCAGACAGTCATCGGATATAAGCTCTGAAGGTGCGAGACACGGCCCCCACACACCTTCTCCCAGAAGCCCATGCTCCATCGCCTTGCCCACGCTATGGGACTGCCCATGCTGGACACTCTTCAGGGCTGCATGACAAGGATGGGACTTGGCCAGGTCAGGAAAGGCCACTGAAAAGATGATCACTGGTCACCTACATGGGAGGTGTAGGTGACCAGTGATTGGAGGGGTTGCCTCAACCTTCTCACCTTTGGGAAGGCAGGTAATTAGGTGAGAGAATAAGCAGAAGCCTAAAGAACTAAGAAGCAGGGAAAGAAAACTTCAGCTGGAGAAGGGAGGGTACGATTGACCCCAAGACACCCAAAGCCAGATGCCCAGAGCATATAAGGTGAAGGTAAGTGTAGACCATGTTCAGGGTTGTCCAGACAAAGTCTAGCAGTAGAACGACCATTACAGGTGACTGTGAACTTCAGCATTCTAATTGGTCAACCCAGATAACCCAAGAACTAAAAGTAACAGCCACAGAAAGAGTAACGCATTCCATCGGTCCTTTGTGTTACAGCTTGCTGAGTATTTCCATACCCACTACCTCCACACCTGGTGTAGCGCTAACCGAATGCTGCTCTGTGTCACGGTCACCAACACCCGTGGCTGTTTCCTGGGCAGAGACATCAAGGCTGGACAGGCAGTCCAGAGTGAGAAGATCTGGGGTGGGAGTGGGTGGTCTCCACCCTGGCCATCCTATTTCTGAGCTGAGTACCAAGGGCAAGTCACAAAGCCAATGAATCTCAATAGATGACCCCATAAACGAGGACGTAATAAAGTTTACCACAGGGCTATTGGGAGAACCAAATGAGACAGCTTAGGTGAGGTGTTTCATAAACTTTACAGGGCTGTGTGAACAATACGTGATTCAATTTATGGTGCTAACCCAGGGCCTTGCACCTGTGACAAGGTATTAATATCGAGGTTTCCGCAGAGACAGTACTATGAAATTCCCTCGTGTAAAAATCACAAAGTATGGAGAACTGTCTTCATGACTCTAGAGTCCTCTCTCTTCCACCACTACTGTATTTTGTATATGAAATATCCAAAAATGGGAGAAAGGAGAGGGAGAATTTTGAAGGTGAGTGTGCGTGCAGAGGTACACACATGCATGTATTTATTTTGGGAGGAAGCTGTTACCGTGACATGAGACTTCCCACTCCGTCCAGGGGGACACGGTGGGGAGGGCTACTTTGCCTCAGACTTAGCAAGGGGGGTTCTACGGGATCACTGGGAATGCCGTGACGTGTGTGGCCTGTGTTTGAAAGTGCAGAAGGAAAGCTCAGGGTCTTATTGCACAGCCCAGAGAGACCAAGGGGCCCATGGCTGCAAGGCGGAGGGCACGGAGCGGGGTGGAAGCATGCTCTGCAAAGAGGAACGGCGGGGGGCTTGCTTGGCCTCATCCCGACAGAGGCCCCAGGAGCTGAGGGCGAATGCTGGACCCCTAGGGGCTGTGCGAAGAGACTCCGGTGACTCCCGGAACAGGAAGACATCTGTCCGGAGACGGGGAACTCCCAGGGCGGGGCTGTCAGGAAACCTCCAAGGAGCCACAAGAGCTCCCTGAGAAAAAGGCTGAGCCCCAAACACCTGCCAGAGTGAGAGGACCCATCCGATTCTGCTCACGGTGAAGCAGGACTTCTCCTGCCCCCTGGTCCTCGGTCTTCCTCTGTGGACCACCCTGGGGCTCGGCAATCCTCCAACACCCTGGCCTCTGTACCGTCTGGTGGCTCTGTGTGCCGGTTCACCCTCCCCAGAGACACGGCCTGACTGCAGAGAGCTGCCCCGAGCCGATGGGATTCACCAGCAACCTGGGACGAGAGGTCTCCCAGGCGAATTTCACCTTTTCTTCTGCTCGTGGCAGGCAATCCCAAACAACTCTTGGTGTGTGACCCCAAAGAGAACTAACTACATAATCTGTAGGCCCAGGGCAAGTTGAAAAGGCAGGGGCCCTTGTTTAAAAGGTATTAAGAAAGTCGGGACAGCAACGGTAGAGCATTAAACCAAGCCTGAGGTCCTAAGTGGGAGCCCTGTGTCACCACACAGGCCGCACACACGGGAAGCTGGCTCCGACCCCAGATGACCATCAGCAAGCGCTAAGGGGAGATTCTGGCACCTGGCTGTCTTTCAGGGAGGGCTTTCTTAGGCTGCATCTTTCCTAGTGATTTGAACAAGCATCAGCCAGCTGTTCTCCTTTATCTCCTCTAGGGGGAAACTAAGGCAAGGAGAGAGTGGTAGCTGAAGGAGAGCCCATTGACACAGAAAGGCCTCCGCCCAGCAATGTGGCCATGGGTCTCAGTGTGTAAGAGCCCTGGATGGCTGGAACGGGCACACCTGAGCAGGTGGGTCCCAAGACTTAAAACGCTCAGCATAGGAGAAAGTTCCACTTTGGTCCTCTAGCCTAAGCCCCATGCACAGCCATCATGCTATCAGGTGCTTTACCGCTGATCACAAAAGGGGTGCTTTCTCTTCCCTTCAGCTGCTAGTCCTCTGAGCACAGCAAACACTGGCCAGGACCCTGAGGAGAGAGGCAGGGAGCTGAAGGGTTCCCAAAACCTAGCCCCCGCCCCCTGCTCCCCACTGCCTGTGTGACAGACAGAGGTGTGTTGGTGTGTTACAGAGACAAGTCAAGTGACTTAAAGCCTCAGCCGAGAGGTGCCAGTGATGGATGTCAGCTCCCATACCCCCGCTGAAACCCTCCCCCAGGCTATGAATGGCATTTGGATTAAAATCTGAACTCCGCACCCAATCTGCAAACCTCGCCTCATCTGGTTCTGGTGCTCCCCATTTCCTGTATCACTGCGGTTCCATAAGCAGGTGAATCTCGAGGCTGCCTTGGGGTCTCTGCATGGGCTCCTCCTTACGTCCGTATTGACTTCCTCCCCGATCACTCCCCTAGAGAAGCCAGTGTTGACCACTCTGTCCAAGGAGGTCTGCACCCCTCACCTAACCCATTTCTTTCCTTCATTTGCTCTCCATGTGTTGCCTTCTTCTTCTCTCCAACACCTCCCTAAAATGCAAGCTCCGTGAAAAAAAAAAACAGATCTTGACTAACTTACTCATGGCTGCAACTCCGGTGACTATGTGGGGGAAAGTCAGTTATTTGAGATTGAAGGAGGAAGAATCATTCATTATGCTTGGTAGAAGTTGAGTTTGATGTTCCAGTGAAATATGTGGATGGCAGTGCCCAGGAGACAGCTGGAGATGCCTGGCGAGACCCAGGGGAGAGTCGGAGCCTGGGATATATATTTCGGAGTCCTTCCCACAGAGCTAATAGCTCAAACCTTGGGTGTGGATGAGAAGACAGCTACGAGCAGAGCCTTAGGCAACACCTACATTGGGGAGATTTGTTTCATGGCTGCCTCGAATGTTTCTCCACCTCCATGAGGCACGCCTCTCTCAAAAGTAAAGTTGCAGTTTAAGAATTCCTTCCCTCTTCCCCCAAGTTTATAATCTCTGCCCTGTTGCCAACGCAGAAGAGTAACCACAGCCCTTCTGGAAGCAGCCCTCTCCCGCCTTGGCAGCTGTCGGAAGGCTCTCTGGCCAGGCCTGCCTCTTGGTGCTCTGCATATGGGCGCCCAATTACCGTCAATGGGAGGCCCTTCTGCGGGGTGAGGGCAGAATACACAACGGAGAGCGGTTCACCAGATAGGAGCCGGGATCAAAGAGGAACCCAGAGTTTGTGAAGTCCTTTCATCCTCCCTGATGAAAGGTGATACATGAAGGCAAAATTATCATGATTATTTCATTGGGTTCCAGTCGGAGACGGGCTACTCCCCAGGATGGACAATAGCTAACAGCCTGTGCGGATGTGTCTGTAATATATACACACAGGCTCTACGCAACCCAGTACGTGCGTGTGTTCATCAGTGCTGTGGCCCAAGCACTCTTTACAGTCAAGGAAGCCCTAAAAAGGCTCATGGACTTGAACTCCCTCCCCCGCCCCTGGCCCGTCCTATAGATGCAGACATGCCATGAAATATGCATAGTTTGTAAATGTGTATCGGGAAAGCAGTGCAAGTAGTGGGTAAAGGGAACAGTAAGGACATTTGGATTTGTCAGCGTCTCTCCAGAGAAAGCCCTGGGGATACACCATTCTTAGAATAAAGCTTTCATTTCACAGCGCATCAGTGGGAAAATTAACAAGCTCCCTTGGTCCCGTTCCATAATTCATTCCCTTTGTTTTAGATATTGAGCTGAGCCAGTGACTTAAAATCATGTGAAATAGCTTTTAAATACAAAGCTGGGCCTGGCAGTTTAGCCTTGCCAGTGACAGAAGACCAGCTTGTCCCATCATTAGGGAGATGGACATCATGTCACTTTGTCATTCAAATTCCTTTTCAATTTCACTCCATGTCCTTCCCTGGCGCGGGCTGTGGCGCTGCAGAGGATGTGGTTTCTGGGATGAACGTTTTCCTGCTGTCCCAGGGTGAGTACGGTGACTGGATGTCGAGGTCCTTAGCTTGGAGGGAGGCGAGGACACCGTGTGTGTGTCGGGGGTGGGGGAGAGCTTCCTCAGGCACTGTGTTTACCTGACCTCGAATGCAGGTTTTTCTTCCTCAGGGAGAAGCTAACTAACTGCTGTTTCCAGCAGCTCTGCACGCCTGTGGAAAGTGGAAGGCCACAGGAAGGTGACAGCTGGGACAGGCCTTCACCCGCAGGTCTCCAGGGTGGGTCACTCACCGGGCTGACATTCAGCTGATGCTTGCTTGGGCTGGGGCTATGCACTAATTCAGGCACTGACACCCCGGGGACAGCAGCTGAGGGAAAGTGAGCTGGGGAGCAGACGTGGGAAGCCTGGAAATGACTCCCCTCAATCATGGTTGATTTGTTTTGTGACATCACACCCCCAAGGCATGGGATGCTGAGGTGTCAAGGGGGCAGGCTGGGTACCTTTTAACTTGGGCCTCGGTGACAACAGTGCCCTACAGAGTCAGCCTGGCAGCTTCCTCATCACAGGGCTTTGTCCGGCTGGGTCTGGAGAGCCACTGGCCTCGACTGCATTTTCCCTGCTTACTTTTTGTTCCAGCAGAAAGGGAGGGCTTTGTCCCTGCAGCCGTGCAGAAGAAACACCGCACAAGGGCCGTCCCTCTGGAAAGGGACCGACCACGTACTTGAAGGGAAGGGTCATCCCTTGAAGGGAGAATGTTTAAGTGGGTCAGATGCCAGACTCAACAGCTTCCCCTTGATCCTTTAATCTTACGTCTCAAGTTCAAGGCCCAACCCGGTTACCTGGGCCAGCACCACCACAGTACTGGTGGTGGGGCTTCTCTTTCGGAAGGTTCAGTAATCGCAGGCTGCACCATTCCACACTCAGGCAGAGAGTCTGAACATAATTGTGAGTGTGCGCTATTGTTTTAAGATCAACCAAGGTCATGCCAGGGACATTCTGCCCTCTGGGGAGAGCTCCACAGTGACCAGGCCAGGGCAAAGCCCCCTGAATGCCAAGAACCCTCAAGAAGACTCACCTCTGAATGAGTCGGAGGGAGCAGGGACAAAAGACACGACAGGCCTTGGACTTAGAAATGTGGGAGTAAGTTTCCCCTCCATTTCCAGCAACTGCTACACACACACAGTCCCTTCCAAAAATTGCCATCCCTTCCAAAAATTGCTAGTGGCCTCAAAGCAGAGACAGCTGCCTCCCTGGCCCCTCATTCATCACCTGCTTGCTGGCCTAGGAGTGATAAGACAAATCCAGATCAAATTACCTGGCAGCTGGGAGAGCAGTGAGATAAGGAAAGGCAAACACCATAGAAGTTCAGTACAGCAGTAAAGATCAAATTGTGTATTAAATTTTCCAGGAACTAAAACCTTGCTCGCTCTGCCAACCTGGGGGAAGGCACCTCAAATCGATCTGCAGAAAACAGGGTTCCTTGGACAAAGCCAATGTCTTCGGAATTAGGGAAACACGGAGAGACCAGTCCGTTCTCATGAGGCCAGATGACAGAAAAACAAGGAGGGCAGAGATGGACGTTACAGGGGAGCTGAGGAGCTTTGCACAACAGGAAGCACAAGGGCTGAGCGAGAGACTTGCCTTTGTGGCACATTTGGGTTTTTGTGTAATGCTGGGGCCTCTTCAAGCTGAGATCTCTCTGCCTTAAAGATTTTTTAAATTCCTATCACCATAGTCTTCACAATGCATTCCATCTGAGGGCTTACTCTCTTGACTAGGTCATTTCACTGAGCTAAATGTCAAGTCTGGGCTACAGAATCCCGCAGAGGTATTGCTAAACCTTAGCTTTTTTTTCCCCCACTTGAAAGTATTAGTTTTGTTTGGGATGTAGCATTCAGATATTGAGCTCTCAAAATATCAGTGACCTAAGGAAATGTTGGGGGTGAGGGAACTGTTCAATATTGTTATTTGTGGTAGTGATTACACAAGTCTTTGTAAGTGTTAAAACTACATAGCAGAAAAGGTATATTTTACTCTATGGAAATTTTAAAAATATAAAGGAAAACATTGTTGGTGATTCTCCAATATAAATATCAAACCAGATTTCTAATCACATGAGCTCTGTTCCTTCACCCAAGAAGGAAGAAGGAGGAGGAGCAGAAGAAGATTCTAGGTGTGGCAGAGGGATCCCATCAGGGGCCCCCATTCCTTGCCCCTTCTGGAAGCCATTCACTTTGCCATGACCTCTAATGACCTCTCATTCCCTCTGCATCCAGCAATGTGACTTGCTTTATCCAGTGGGACGTTTGTAGATAGGACAAAAGCAGATGCTTGAAAGAGTACTTACAGGTTTCCACCTGCATTTTGGCTCTTGCCTTCTGTGGCCGCCACAATGACATCTCAGTCTAGCCTGCTGGAGGATGCTGTGTCAACACAGGAACAGAGTGGGCTCATCGGAGTCACCCCAGCCGAGACGGGCCAAGAGCAGACAACTACTAGATATGTGAGTGAGTTCTGAGACCAGAACTGCTTAGCCCATTCAGCCTAAATTGCGAGTACACAGATCCATGAACTAAATAGGACAGACACTTCCTAATCTAGGGTAGACACTTGCTATCCTAGATTTCAAAGGGGGATGTTATGCAGCATCATTGCAACCACAAAAAACATACAAAAGATAAGCAATTGTGAGCCACAGGAAAAAGATAGATGAGTCAGGAAAGAGTTAACTTGGGGAGGTGGGAAATGATGGGAGTTGGGCACGTTTTCTTGACGTGAGCTTTTCTCCTTTATTTTTTTAAAGGGAGGCCAGCTGAATAATGCCATGCAAGAAGGTGGAAGCGGGATTGGTGTGGAACCGTCCAGGGATATATCACACTATGATCAGTTTGTGGCTTTCCCTAATAATGAGGGTCTCTGCATGCGTTTGGATTTGAACCCATGAATTCAAACATGTACAGCCTCAGTTGAGTGTAATAAAATAATCGTTCTAAAAGCAGAACAGTGGCATTGTAGGTCTTCTATGAAAACACGTGATTAAACATATGTACACGCACGTACAGAGTCAGACAGCCCGCAGAGGTATATGTGCCTTGGCATAGTTACTGTATAATGCTGCCATTGTTCTAGCTGGGGCAGGTGTGGCCAGGTGGCAGACCAAGATCTTACCACATAGGACACTTTGTTCTGGCCAAGACTAGGCCAGATCAGACATTCAGGTGGTGACCTCTTGGCAATAAGCTCCATCTGCTACCCAGGACAGAAGAAACCAGCAGGCTAAAGGGGCTTGGCAGCCTGGTTTTGGTTTGGAGTGGTGTTGCCTTAGAAGGAGAGCAGGAAGGGAGGCCCTACTCTAGGCCACAGGACGGAGCAAGAGTCATCAGGATGGGAAGGGGCTTAGAAACAGGAGGCACTTGCATCCAAGGGGTGCGTCCAAATTGGAGCAGGCCCATCAACGGCTGGGAGTATTATGTCCCAATAAAATGGATATTTTGGAAAAGCAGGGCAGCATGTCAGGGACACCCAGGATGGGAAGGTAGGGGTTCGTGAGGCCTGAGTATTGGTTGGGGTAGGGTGGGAGCCACATCTTGCCCACAGTGTAGGGACAGATGGGTGAGGAGCTAGAGCAACATCCTGGATCACGCTGGAGCGGATGTCAGGGGAAAGCCTGACATACGGCAGATCCGTATGATACAGTGGGCACAGGGGGTTACAGGAAAAGGAGAGGCTTCCAGGCCCCAGTAAGGATGAGAATTAGGACAGCAGGCGTGCCCAGGGGGAAAGCAGTTCAGATACACGTAGGGGCTGGGCACCCAGGCCTGAGTCAGCTCCATGGGCTCCCGAAGGAACCTATAAAAGTGGAGAACGTTCAGCTGAAGGCCCTGGAGTCACATCCAGCCCATCACCAAATCCTGTCAGTTTAACTCCCACAATGCCTCTGAGATCCGGGCCTCTCAGCATCCTTCCCACTGTCATCTCTGGTCTTGACTTCTGCGGTAGTTCTTCCGCATCTTCCTGCCCAACTGCCAGGGTGAGCTTTTTAAGAGGTAGCTTGGATTGCATCATTCTCCCTGTTCAAAGCCTTCCAAGTCCTTCTGGATGTTTTATGAACATTGTCAAACTACCATGACCTACCTCACCCCTTTCTTGCCATTCTCTCCACCCACACCTCAACCCACTCCAGTCATGATGGGGACCTTGCTGTGGTTCTGTGATGCCTCCAGCTCCTCCTGACTCAGTACCCCTCGTAGACTTGTCCCTCGTCCTGCACGCTCTCTCCCCTCCGCATGAGGCCACTCCTGCTCTTCATTTAGGGCTCAGCTTTAATGCCACTTCTCCAGGGAGGCCTTCCTGGATTACCTAGTCCGAAGGAAGTCTCCCCACTCTCCCTTTCTCATAGCATTCTATCCTTTGTCTTCAAAACCACAATCATATTGACAATAATTCGTACTTATTTTTGTTCGTTCGCCTCCTGACTGTCTGAAATCCCCACCTGACTGTGAGGTCTTTGCGGACAGGGACAAATTCCATCTACCCCATGCCTAGCATGGCATAAGGCATAGAGGATCGTTTTATAAGTATTTATTGAATAAATGAAGGTGGTTTGGAAACAAGGCAGAAGATAATCAAGACAGACTTTGGTTAGGGGAATAACCTGCGGGGTCCCCTCGGGCACCCTGGATGCAGGGCATGCGCCAATGGGTGAATCCCTGAATTCCAGCTGCTGTCTTTATCTGGCTCAGAGAGGAGCTGGGTGGACTGCAGAAGAGGAGAGTGCACTCCTGAAAAGCCACAAAGGGCTGAAAATGTTAGTCTTTCAGTGCTCGTTTGCAAAGCATTACCGGAGACCCTCTCGTGCATGGCTCTGAGGGAATGTGGTGGCTCTCTCCCTTCCTCTAACCCAGCGATTTTCAGCCTTTCTCATGTCCTGGCACACATCAACTAACTACTAAAATTCTGCGGCACACCAAAAAATATATTGACAAACAATAGATAATATTTTGATTCATTCACACCAGGTGGCTATTGTGTTGGCTGTTGTCACTTTTTTATTTGACAATCTAAGGCAAAAGAGGTCAGCGCCCCTGACTAAATAGCCAGGTGTTGCATGTTTTGAAAATTCTTGCGGCGCACCAGCGTGCCAGGGCACACCTGTTGAAAATCGCTGCTCTAACCCGACTGTCTGTCCCAGCATCTTACCATCTGCACGCTAGGCAGCTGATGACTGATAAAGGGAACCTTCCAGCAGCTGCCCAGAATATCTGTTGTCGGGGTCTTTCTTGTCTATTTCCATTCCAGCTTCCAAGCTCCTAGTCCTTGTCTCCAGCTACCATTTCGGCCTCTGTTTTCGCCCCTGGCACTTGTGTCCTTACTAAGAAACTTCACCTTGAAACTCGGTCACTCCCTGAGGTCATCTTTGGCCTGGTCTCCAAAGTGGAACTGGCTGAGCTGCCTACACGGCACACCGGGGCTCCGAAGGTCTGTGCCACACTCTGGCCAGTACGGATGACTTCCAGTCCTGCTCCTGCCGGACCGTCGGTTCCGAAGGCTCTGTCCTACCCGAGCATCACTCGCCCTTTGTCCCTTTCCTACCTCCCCTCCATTTTAAAAAATAAAAGTGAAAATCAATGAAAAAATCTTAAGCTTCCTAGTATATAGTTGTTTATTCTTTTCTTTTATCTAGATGTAGGAGCAACTTAGAAGCCTGGATCTTCCTCCTTCATGGACCTAAAGGCTTGGCTCTCAAATACTCTTCAAGTCAGGTTTGCAAGAACTGGGTGACAACAAGACAGTGGGTGTGACCTGGACTTAATGAACTGAAATGATTAAGCATCAAGCACTGGCAAAGCCACATTTTGTGGTCAGAGAAACATGGTTAGAGCCAGAGGAGCATTTGATTGTGGGAGACCTAAAGTGACCACAGAGGAAAATGCCCTAAGTCATCAGAATCCTTTCGGCAACCAGCAGCCTGGATGACATGCTTTGTCCTGCCCGTCACAAGCGAGGCCTGACCCTCTCACGGTGCCCTGCCTCTGCAGAGTTGAACACAAGCCCTTTGTGGAAGGCCTTCCAAACCATGCAAAAAAGCAATATCATGGAGCCCTTACACTTCAGGAGACGTGAGCTCCTCCTGAATCTTCAACATTTCACAAATCTATGCAATCACACTTAGGTACCAAAATAACAGAGTAGCAGAAATAGCATTGCTGAATTCTAACCAAGACAGAAAGTCTCCATACTTTAAATACTGGACATTGGACAACTTCTAAATTTAGCACCTCAGCTCAGACACTAGAAGATGGTCAATCCAGTGTGGGTACGGTGAGAACCAATGGGGAGGGAGGCCCTTCAGGGCTATTGAAGGAAGTGACATGTATGTAGAACCCACCCCGAATGTGAGGAGTTTTCAGAGCAGACACCTGTCCTTCAGGTCCTTCCTCAAAGAGATGCAGCCATTCCCTAGGAAGCAGGGATGGGGAATAGCTACTAGACCTCCGGGGAGTTAAACCCTCCTGTACGGGGGTGGGCAAAAGCACATTTGCAGTTGTGAATACACAACAGAGTTTACCCTTGTATTATTATTTATTAATTGTTGCATTATTTATTTGCACTCCAACTGTAAACCTACTTTTGCCCATCCCCGTAGTTTGTAATTTGCCTACATGTTTTTTATGCATTTTAATTAGGGCACAATTGTGAGTTTAACCTGTGCGTTATAACTATAACTTTCTAGAAATAAGGCGATAGTGATTCCCGATTAATGGTTCCAACTGTGGCAAGTTCAGGCAAGTGAGTGGGGCCGTCCAAGGAGGTACTTTGGAAGGGGACAGTACCTTATACCATTCTTCTTCTTTTTTAAAAATTCTGTCCCTTTTCTTTTTTTAAACCTATTTTTCAATTATAGTTCCTATTCAATATTACTCTGTATTAGTCTCAGATGTACAGTGGAGTGGTAAGAAAATCATATACTTTACAGAGTGGTCCCCCTCCGCTGCTTCGAGCGCCCTCCTGGCCCCATACCTAGTATCACGTGACTGACTATACTCCCCATGCTGTAATCTACACACCTGTGGCTGTTCTGGGACTTCCAACGTGTCCTGCTTCATCGCTCACCTTTTTCACCCAGCCCCCAAGCCCCTCCCCTCCGACAGCTGTGAGTCTGTTCTCTGCTTATACCATCTCACGGAACAGCCTTCTAGACTGCTTCTGGGTAGGGTTGACAGCTCAGAATACTGAATATCACAAGTGGGATTAGTTCACTGAGAATGCTACCCCCATGTTCCAGGGAATTTGACCTTCTATCACGAAGGGTGCTAAGATCAGGGCCCCGTGGCAGGGTAAGGATGGTCCGAGTGCCAAGCACTGGGCGAAGGGCAAGGTCTCTAGAGGCCGCTGCACATTCCATGGGGCCGAGTCAGAGCCCTTTCTTGGGGAGGGGTCTCCTGAGCCATGGCCTTGGCTGGGACTTGGGTGCCTCACCCCCCATTCAGCTTGTGCCTTCCCTCCCCGACCAAGTCTTAGTCACCAGGCATCTAGAAAAGCTCCCTCCTTGTTTTATCTGGCAGAACCTTGGGACAACAGTTGGACGGGGTTCAACTGGCCAGGAAACCAAAGCCCACAGAAAAATGCCTCACGACTCCTGCCAACCCCCTGCTCCCTGCCAGTCCCAGTGCTGGACACACCGCCTTGCCAGCGTTTGGATTGGGGAGGGGAAGGACATTCCGTGTGTGGAAGCCACACAATGGAACTTATGTCCTTTTCGGGGTCTGCACCAGCCAGGGCAACTGCTGCTGCCATTACGCGGCTCATGAAAGGGTTTTCACCTCCTGGGCTGGAAGGGAGTTGGTCTGTCTGCAACAAAGGCGTCTGCCTCTGTGGCTTTCTGAAAAAGAATGTGTGTGCTTGTCAAAACAGAACTTTCCTGCGTACTTGGACGCGTAGGCCCGCCTGCCTGCCAGAAAGGAGCAGGGCTCAGCCTGGCTGGAAGGGAGAAAAATTCCACCGAGCAGGCCCGTTAGCCACTGTGCAGGACGGCCCTCCTCTCTCCCAGAGGCGTTTGCTCGCCATCGCAAGGCCGGCCTCCCTAGCAATTCCCTACCGAAGCAGTTTGACTCAGTCTGCAAGATGGGGAGCTGGCGAAGCCATTAGTGATGAGTGTTTTCTGATCACAGAAAAGTAAATAAAGCTTTCCCCTGTGGTGGACTGGAGCCCTAAGGTTCAGGGAATTGTGAGTAATGTGTTGGTAAACACTCTCATTCTGGTCTTCCAATGATTTTTTTTCCCCTTCGAGGTATACTGCTGCTATTCCTGGGATAGTGGAAACACTGAGGCACACGGACAGCTGGGCCAGGGACCGGGGGGAGGGCCCTGGAAGCCTGCTTAGGGTTCATCAGCTGATCGTGACAATGTGACCCTCCTCCAGAAGCTTCCTCTAGATGCAGCCTCCCAGGACGGCTGCAGGAGCATGACCAACCAAAGCCAAGGTTGGGTCCACGTCGGGTAGGAGAGCACAGTAAACAGCACCAGTTCCATCTGCAAAGATGCTCTGACTCGGTATGATGGACCAGTGTTCCCTTCTGTGCCTAACAGCCCCATTCCCTGGGGGCCCAGACTCCCAAGAAAATCTTCATAAAACTCAAAATGCACCCAGAAGAGGGATGTGTCTTCTCTGTGAATGGATCACGTCTCCACAAGACAGGTCTGCACAACAGACTGTGAAGCTACCTGTGGACTCCGAGACCCTGATTGTGAGAATTGCACCCATGTGATGTGAGTGTTTGGGTTAGCTTTGCGCAACAAATGAAAATGAGCTCCCTGGTCCCTGGGCAGGAAGAAAGAAGGCAAGCAGAACCTGGGCCGGTCTCGCAGTTGCATTGTCCTGTGCAGCCACAGAAGAGTGCATGCGTTGAGATACCATGGTCCTCAGGTAGCTGTCTGAATTTCTGGAGACTCAGTAAAAGTCTTGGCAGGATGGAGGACATTTTTGGACCTAGTTTCCAAAACTATAGGTCTGAGTTCCAGGACAATGATTAAGTATTCTTGGAGCTAGGAATTATTGTTCCTCCATTTATGCAAACTTGTTTAGATGTAGCAGGAATTTTTATTAACTAATTCACGCAGACTTACAAATTGCTTATTGGTATAGATAACTGACATCTGTGAGCGCGGTTGGTTTGTTTATGAGAACATGCCCGACTCTCTGGATCTCAGAAGAGGGGTGTGTAATACGAACCCCTGGTTTAATGCCAGGCACTTCCTTCCAGGAAGAACTTCGTGATGCATGAGAGGTTCAAAATCAACAGTTGGGTATAATGATCAGTATGGACAATAAATGAAACTTCAGGATGAAGTTTTACTCCTATGTTACACCTGCAGATTTCAAGAGCGTTCAGCTGCTGGGAGTATTCAGTGGTTCATGATGGTTCTGGGCTAGAACCTAAAGTCAGTGGTAAAAGCCTACAAGTGGGGCCAGACTGTGATTCAAGACAAGCATTCTAAGCCTAAGGAAAACAAGGGCGTGCATTTAATAGGACGCGAGCTAAGAAGTTGCTCTGGGCATCATGGGTCTGCTCATACGACACAATTGCAAGCACACGGCATCACTCTCTAAGAAAGAGAGAGTGAATTGCCAGAAAGAATTAAACGTGGACTTAATGAAGCATCTGTGTATAACTACCAGTGTACAGGAAATTCAGGAGATAGAGGGGCTTGCTAAACAACATTACGAGGAAGAAAGAAGCCAAATCCACAAAGTGGGACATTCTATGGGACAAACTGATTCCTTCAATTTAGAAATGACATTGAAAACACAGGCGAGGAGAAATATTATGGATTAAAAAGTACTTGAGATGAGTTTTTAAAACATAATGTATGGACCTAGTTTGGATAGTGATTTTATCAAACCAACGATAAATATAATCTTTTAGATAAGCTCGGAAATTTAAACAAAGACAGATTATTAGGTAATCTTGATGATACTATATCACAGGCATGTTGGACACAGAAGTCCTGCTCTGCATGTATGTGTGTGTATGTGTACATATACATGTCAACACATATATGACGTAGCTGAGATTTACTTCTCAATACCTTAGCAAATAACTAGATACAGATAAAATAAGATTATTAAAATAGTAATAACTGCCGATACTTGGGTAGTGCATACAGGAGATGTCAGGATACTGTTCGACTTTTGCATACATCGACAATTTCCAGGATATGTTTCCACGAACAGGAATAAAGGGCTGTGAGAGTTGCAGCTTTCCAGCAAATGAAACTCGGAAGCCTGCTGCTGCCTTATGTTGTGATGGTGATGAATGGGGTTGGTGTTCAAAGCATCAGAGTGAACACCAACACAGAGGCAGATGGGGGCTTCTGGCTTGTGTGACAGCTGGGCAAGCCTGTACTGAAGGTGGCCCCCAGGCTGACCATTGCTAAAGACTAGAATCATAAAGACTGCTAGCTCCAGTCACCCTCCCATCTCACTTCTCATCCTCCTTTCCATTCCTCCTCAAGCATATATTGAACATCCAACACAATATTCCCTGGGAAGATGGAAGGAATGAGGCATATGCCCTCTTCTCGAGGGGTCTACATACTAACAGAGAGAATGGCACAGTTAGTCAGCAATACAGCCCCTTAAGCATCCTTGACCACTTGATCCATTGATCTTCCAGGTATATCAGTAAATCATGGTGGCCACATGGGGATTTGAGGATGGAAGGGTCAGAAATCTGAGGGTCTGCAGACTTTGGCCATAGACAGAGGCTTGGGAGATCTAGTCATGCTGCCCCTGAGGGTGGTCTTCAGATCCTCAAACCAGGATCAGAGCAACCAGACCAGGGTCCCTGATCCGTGCTGCCGAGGTTTCTGGCTTCGGCAGCTGGCCCACGCATAGGTGTGCATAATCTACAGTTCCTTGGCAGGAGGTACTTTCTTGCTGGACTTCAGTCTCTGGCTCTGGGACCGTGTAATTTGGAACAACCTCCAGGAGGCGTATGGCACAGGCATGCTGGCAGCTGCCATTCCTGGTGACATTGGTCCGCATGCCTGGTTGGTGAGTGCATTTCAAATGTATTCTCATGGTCTCCTGAGAATAAGCATTTCAAACCTCTGCACTGCATATCCCCCGTTCCCTTCCCGCCTTCTTTCATGACATGGACACAGACGCAGGCAATCTCTGTCCTCCACGGTGTTGCTCTTCCAAGAACTTGCGATCACTTGCAGCCCGCCCCTCCTCCACAGATGTTTTATTTGAAGAGCCCCAAACGGTGGTTGGGACTAACTGCAAAGGACATTCCAATGAGAACAAGTCTACGGTGAAAGAAGAGCCACGGTTGGAGAATGTCTTGTTCAGGAACAATCTTGTTTCTCAAAAGGATGCACAGTGCCTCTTAACGGCTTACCAAACAGCTCCAAATGCAGGTCTCACCTGTCAAACTGGTGGCTTTTAAACTGGCCCCCCAGGCATCCCAGGTCTCTGCTTGAGGGGTCAACATGGGCCATGGAAGAGGGATAGGTGGTAAAAAGACATCTGAGCTTACAGCGTCCTTAGCCCACCGTCACCTGAAAGAACTGCCCTTTCTGCGGCTATGCCTAAGGCTCAAAACAAAATTCCCTTGTCTAAGAACACAAAATTAAATACCAACTGCTTTCATAAAGAAATGTTTTTTATTCATTGTTGATTTACCTATGGCTTTTGCCACAGGGTGTGGAAAATGATTCCCTGCGACGTCTCAACATGCCCTCTGCATTTTTGTCACTCTTTTTGTTTCATTAGCTAGCCTTTCCTTCACAGCTGGCATGAAGACAAACCAGCCCGGTCCTGTGCGACTTTACACAAATTTGCAAAACAGGGGGTTCAATTTTCTATAGTCAGTCTTTTTCCAAAGTGGAAGCCCAATGTCACCAATCGGCCAGCATTCTTTTTGGCATGCTCTCGTGGCTCAGCGTGCCAGCCCGGATGCATTAGCAACGTTAAGGAACCACCTGTATACAGCAGGGGCGGTGGGGAAAATAGTCTCTCATTGATCATGAAAGCTGACCCATTTTCTGTGGGAAAACTAGGTTGATAAATCCAGGTAGCCTCGGGCATGCCCCTCCTCACCCCTCCTACTCCAATCCATCTCACTGCAAAAGGCCAACCAGCACTGGAGAGTGACAGCAAAAGGGGCCACCCCATCGATCAGGGCGGAAATCCCAGGGCGGCCGTGAGAGCTAATCACTGACTTCATGTCGCCATTTCCAATAAAAGTGATGGGCAAGTTACCACCTCGTAACCACAAAGTACCTGCATGTTTCAGAGCAGATAAACTGTGGGGGCCTCTAGCTGTTCCGGACCTGAGAGGAATGCATTCGGCAGAGGAGAGGACACAAGCTGGAGGGCAGAGAATGCTATTCCGACAACTGCTCCCAGCAGCGAATCAGACAACCGTATGCTCAGGCCAACAGTTGGGGGTGGGGCATTCTGTTTTGTGCCAACAAATGATCATGGAGCGCACACTCCATCAACGTGCCTTCTGTCCCAATCACTTTGCTGAATGTGCACCGCTTCCCCCTGCCACCCCCACCACCCTCCTTAACTGTGAAGCCACAGCTCACCAATCAGGTTCGGCTTAAATATCACTCCGGGAAGCTCTCTCTGCTTTTCAGACCAGGGTGCATACCTCTTATCTATGTTCCCATAACATCTGACATTTCCTCTTATCATGAATCTCATCATGATAACTGCCAATGATCCATTTACTTCCTCCTTATAAGCTCCTCGAAGGTAAGGACTGCGGTTTGCTTGCTAGGGCATCCCACTGCCTGGCACAGTGTCTGAGACAAAGGGAGCTGTTCAAGGTTGGGAAGCTAGTGATGGGCAGTACTGGGATGCAAGTCCAAGGCAATGGCAAACCCTATCTAGAATAGAATCTGTCTCTAATTATCAAACAAAAGTATTTCTCTAGATCAGGGCTTCCCAAACACTAACGTGCATGCTCATTACCAGAGCACCTTGTTAAAAGGGGAATATTGATCCAGCAGGTGTAGGTTGGGGGCCATGGTCTAACAGGCTCCCAGGTGATGATGCTTCTGCAGCTGGTCCACAGGTTTCACGTAAGAGCAAGACTCTAGCTGACATAAAAACAAAATACTTTTAGAGCCTCTGTCAGAGAAAAGTGGGTCTCCCTCACCCGGTGCGAGCTCAGATCCCAAGCAACATGTGAGAGGGTCTGAGACGGGCTCTCTCTGCCCTCTGCCCCCTTCTCTCTCCAGCCTCAGAGCACCTGCTCCCCAACAACCAATGAGGAATGAAGGCGATGATTCTTTGCTCTGCAGTTATACACTTCAGCTCACACCGCAGCCCTTGACTGCATTTCTTATTCTGGGAAAGATTCTAATTTGACAGTGGAGGATGAGATAAACCCTGAGTTCTCAAATTGTATTTCCTGGATCTGTCTAAACAAATTCTCTTAACACCTGCTGAGGAAATGATTCTGCTCTTTCCCTGGTAACCTGGGTAGAACTGATGTCATCCAACGCCCAGAGATCAGGCAGGGTCACTCCCTTCTGTTTCTTTCATGTGCCTCATTCATAGGCTAAGTCCACGCTTTAGAGATGTTTCCTCTACAAGAAATTAAAGGGGTACCTCCATGCTGCTTTCCACAGGGGCCACACCAGCCTGCATTCCCAACCACAGTGCAAAAGGGTTCCCTTTTCTCCACACCCTTGCCAGCACTTGCTCTTTATTGATTTATTGATGATACCCATTTGGAGACAGGTGTGGAATGATATCTCATTGTGCTTTTAATTTGCATTTCTCTGATGATTAGTGATGCTGAGCATCTTTTCATATGTCTGTTGGCAAAAGAAAGAAAGAAAGAAAGGAAGGAAGGAAGGAAGGAAGGAAGGAAGGAAGGAAGGAAGGAAGGAAGAAAGAAAGAAAGAAAGAAAGAAAGAAAGAAAGAAAGAAAGAAAGAAAGAAAGAAAGAAAGAAATTCAAGAGACAGTGCCTATGAGTCAACTGAACCAGGGACAGCCATTCCACAGGTGAGGAAAGGGGTGGTTACGAGGGCTGCGCTACATTGAGTGATAAAGACACTGGCTGCTGATCACTTCTAGTACTGAGCACACAGAGCTTCCTATGGATTATAGAATTAAGCATCAACCCTTCTCTCCAACTTTGCAGCCATTCTGCTCTACCATGCCCACTCAATTTTCTTACAATGGCTCTAATTTATTTATCTATATCTTACCAATGTACAAAAAGGAGTATTGATGAGCTGAAAGTTAAAAGAAAACCAAGCACATATAGATATGATGATATGACAAGAGCCACCAAGAAGTCATTAAAACAAGAGGAAATAAACAAAAGCTAAGTCTGGAGGACCTTAGGGAACTTTAACCCCCAAATATATCAGCTTCTTTCTACTCCGAAGTTGTCTAGGAAAATCTAAACAATAGTCTTGCAAACCAGCAGTCTTGCAAAAATCTAAATTTATATCAATGCTCACAAGGGAGACAGGGAGAAATGCAAAGCTGGATTAATTTCAGCCCTCTGCTCCACCAGGAAAGCGGTCCACGGGTGCTGCCCTGATGAGGGCAGAGTCAACGGCACTGTGTTTGTTTGCCACATGTACGTGCTTTCCTTCCCAATTAAATTACACATTTCTGCACAAGGGTATTTTTCCCTCTTCTGAATGCGAATTCCTTATTTAAACTTCAAATATTACCACTCTTCTACATCACTTCATACTCTGATCAGAATGATCTTCACTGAGCCCATGTATAGATTATTTGCAAAACACATCCACGATTATTCCCCTCTTTGTACGCATGCCATGCTGCACTGTAACTTTGCCGCCCCTCCAATCAAGAGGTGTCATTGCTCCGTTACTCCCCTGCTCCTATCATCAGAACTGGCCACATGACTTTCCTGGACTGATAAAATGTAGCAGAAGTAATGCAGGGGAGTTTCAAGCCTAGGCATCAAGAGACCTGGCATGCTTCCGCTCATCTCTGGAGAACCCGGCTTTGGCCGTGTGACCGAGCCCAGGCTAGCCTGCTGGAGGAAGAGAGATGACACGGTGCGGAGCCAGCCCGGTTCTCCCAGCAGGGGCCCCAGACATATGAGGGAACACGGCCAAGAGGAGCAGTCAGCTCCAGCCAACCCCCCAGCTGGCCAGTTGTGTGATCGGTTGCATGAGATCAGCTGAATTCGGCCAAGGTAGGAAGAAATGCTCAGTTGATGTTTGCAAATGTTTTGATATAATTTCAGTGTTTATATTTACTAATTGATGCTCACATAAATAAAATGAAGTAGAACTATGCCATTCCCAAGAGAATTTCTCCATTGGTGAGATTAAATCGTAAGTGTCAACTTGAGGACCTTCATAAATGCATGGCCGGGGCCAGATGGCTCACCTCCCCACGTCCTCACCCTGTCCACGATAGGCCCTGTGCCTAGTACAGAGCTGAGCACACAGTAGGCCTTCACTGTAGACAGGATGAAGCCATATGTATGGCTTCCCATGTCTTACAGAAAACTGAAATCGATCATTAATGATCCTCCTGACCAAGATCAACTCTAAACAAGGCTACTTCTTCCCAGACAAATAAGGACAGGAAAACTTCCATTTTTCTGGCTCTCTAAGCTAGAAGTTCTCAACCCTTAGGGACAAAGAGTCTTGGGTAATGGCAGCTCACTAAGAACAGAGCAGGGCTTTTTCTCCAATAATAGGTGGGGTGTGTAGCAGAATAAGAGTCTGGGTGTGTGTGTGCATCTTGAAAAAGCCCCCACAAGTAACTCTGATCTACCCCCCTCCACCTGCATGGAGAATCCCCAGGCCTATTTCAAGCCCTCCTCAGTCCACAAGCTTCTAGTCCTTTGCTGTAGAATATGGCCTCTCAGCACAGATGGCTATTTAAACTTGAATCAATTTAAATAAAAAATTCAGTTCCTCGGTAACACAGTCCAAGGGCTCAGCAGCGACTTGTGAGCAGCACAGAGAACGTTTTCATGGCGGGACTCGTGCTATTAAACGATGTCGTGGGGTCCGTCCGTGAACTCCTCCTCTTAGGTTCCTGCGGCCTCCCTAGCCCACGTTCAATCATCGTGCTTTAATCCTCGGTTAATCTACTATCTTCCCCTTTTCACTCCATTTACCTTTTCCACGGCTTGCCCCTGTGCACCTTCCCTCTTTTAGTTCACACAAGCCTTCCTGAGCACCTTCCCCTGAGGCCTTGGATACGATGGGCTCCAGTATTTTTCACTCTCTAGGAGCACAGTGAAATCCTGCATTAACATTTAAATGAAGGTCCTACTTCAACCAGACAGAGGTATGCCTAGAAATAAATCCCTATATTTCAGGCCGGGGAGTTATCTTCTTTCTCGTACTATCACCTGTCTGGACTCCGTGGGGAAAATATCACAAGCCCGCTGTTCCCTGTGCCTTCGGGAACAGAGCACCGATTTGCTTCCTGGGGAGGATCCCAGGTTGCAAGCCCTTGCTGAGGGCTGGCTTCCTTTCCTTCCTTGTCTGTGCTGTATCTAAAATAACCAACAGCACCTTAAAGCTGAGCAGTCATTCTTGCTGCTGTAATTGGACACTGAGCAGAAAACTCCGATCGCGAACTGTAATGGAAGGTGTGTTTGCTAAAGGCAGCCTATCTTTCTGTCATTCCGGAATCCGCTCTTGCCAGGGCTTTCCACACCGAAGAGGGGTCATCGTGACTGCCTCCTGCCTTGGAGGGACCTACTTCCTCCCTAAGCGAGCCCCACAAATCTACCCATTGGGACGGTGGATCCGTTCATCTCGGAAAACTGGCAAAAGACTTGAACGTCCTTAGGAATGAGAAGAATAAATAAGAGGACCTGTGCTTATGTTGGGCAGCGCTGGAAGCGGAGGGGTTTTCATGCAAGTGGTCTGCATGGTAGGTGACCCCAGGAAGGGCATCTGTTCTCCGACTCCCAGCTGTCGTTCGTTGGTGGATGTCCCTGGGGACATCGAGTACCTACACTTCCGGCCTCTCCCAGGAGCCAGTCAAGCACAATCCTGTGGGCAGAGAAAGTCCTCCAAGAGTTGTGAGTGCCGCCGACACGTGTAAGAATGGTAACACCAAGGGTCTGTGGGCGGGACACCGGCAGCTCTGCCACCGCCCTCTTCTTACCAGACCAGAATTCTGTCTATTTCCTTGAGAAAGCAGGAGGTTTGTTTTTGTATCACTTGGATCACTTCAAAAATCATCCTCCATCATGATGCCTGGCGAGAACCATCTTATGTCATCCCTTCCCCTGGAGTACTGAAGCCAGCCGTGACTCGGAATCGTTATGATGGGGACAGTGGGCATTTGCTGTCACGGCCGGTTTTCTTCCTGCCATTCTGCGTTACTCTGATGGACGGGTCTGTGGATCACAGATACTTGCGTGTGTTCTGGCTGCACAGAAGGACACGTGGTCCAGGCCAGGCCTATCGCAGCCCTCACACAGTGACTAAATGCACAGGGGGCGGCCCTGCGCCTCATGCAGGGCCCACCAGAATCCTCTCCCGGGACCTCAGGTGGCTGCTGGAAGAGTGGGGTTCTCCAGAATCATATAAGCCCAGAGTCATCAAGAGCCACCTTCTCAGTGACAGGAAGGGAGCGTCTGCAAAATGAAGCCATCCTGAGGAAGGTGGGACAAAGGTTGCGGGTAGACAGAGACTGAGACCTTGTGAGCACAGGCAAACGCCTGGATTTAGCTTTGCCTGAAGTCAGCCCACTCCTGACTTTCAAAGCACACAAGCCAGCAAATGCCCCTCCCCGCTAACATCAATTTGAGATGAGCCCCTGTCACCTAAGGGAAGGGGTCCTGTCTAAACAAGAGGTTTGCGAATGTCAGGCTCTGTGCGGTTTTGAGGGCTGACTCTTTATTCGTCAGAATGTGCAGACAGAAGAACAGCCACCGCCTTCAGTGCTGGGTGCCAGTGCCACCTGGGGGCACTCGGCCTCTGGTCTGAGGACCGTGGGGGAAGGTGACTTTGCCTGAGATTTGTTTTCATGTGATGAGCACCGACCTGGGTGAAGGATCGGCTTTCCTCCTGGCACTGGCTCTTCCGAAGATCCGAGGGAATTTTCGTTCTGCTCTTTTCTCTCTCGTGGCCCAATTTCTTCACGTCTTCTATGTCCCCACTGCAGCTGTTTGTGGCCCCCACTGAAAATCGGTTTGTTTCCTTTAGAACGAGAAGAACAGCTGCAGGTGCGTTTGCGCCCTCCAATTTCAGATGGCGCCCACTCACTGGGCTCCTCTCGGTTTTTCTGCCTCGGGGCTTCCTCCAGAGCTACCAGCGCTTGGTCTGCACACACACAGCCCAGAGGGTTGGGTGTTGACCTCCCCAGGAGGGCAATTGGTATAGAAAGGTATAGAATTGGTATTCTCAGCCTCTTGTTAGTTCGGGGGGCAAGTTTAAGGTGCCCACCATGCAGTTCCTGGAGACAGACGGCGATCCACGTGCCCGCGGCCATCGCCAGGTTTCATTTGCTTCATTTGCTTCATCTTCCATCGGCTTTCCTTTCCCTCGTCTGTCTTCCCACTTCCTCACTTCTACTTCCTGGAGTCGTCACCTTTCAAAACACTGCTAGCACCTGAGCCTTCGATTCAGGCTCTGTTTTGGGGAGAGCCCCAACCTAGAGAGAAATAAATTTAATATTAATTAATTAATTAAATAAATTGACGACTTGTTTTTTTTTTCCTTGCCCCATTTTAGGAATGCTAAATAAAACAGAACAGCATGAGGTAAGAAACCTCAATGCAGATCCCACAGGTTTGGCTGCGAGAACGGCACTGCGGGGGTCCGAGGGGGTCCAGCAGAGAGGGGTGTGGAGAGACTCTGGAACGAGGCCCCATAAGTGCAGGGCCAGTTGGATGCACCGCTGCGCGCTGGCTGCACAATGAAGTAAACACCGCCGAGGGGCGGCTTGCAGACACGTTCATGGATCCACACCTCGCTGTCCTACTAAAGAGGATTCCATTCAAATCCATGGAAAATGAACAAATACAAAACTTGAAAGAAGATAAATTAGCTGATGAATGCCACATCTATTTGGCACACACGTGCCAAATAGGCCGTAGCATTCTCCCTCCCTTTTCTGTGAAGACAATGTCTACCACATTTGTTCTAACAGTGTCATATACCTCCTGCTGGGACTCTCCTGCTGAGCTATTCCCCTGGGCCCCAGGCAGGGTGGGGACAGGAGCCTGGCAGCCCGGGAGTGTGCCTCCCTGCTCGGAGACCACCCCAAGCCCCTCTCCCTGGTTCAGCCTTCAAGCCCCAGAGAGTTTGGTCAACACCGAGAGACCTAACCAGCCCAGAACAGAACAGGACAGCACGTGGTGCCAGCAGGAGCAGGGTCTGAGCGGGACCACACCCAGAGCTCTGCAGGACCCACAGCCAGGGCGACTTTTCCCATGAAGAGAACACAAATGTAAACTGGTCCATGGGGTTGGGCTCCACATCAGGGGTCCAGGAAGAGCCGTGGTCCTCCTGCAAGGGGTCCTATGGGGCAAGAAGGGAAGCCCTGGCCAGTGGAAATATGGACCCTGTCCCTGCCGCTGTGTCTTCAACTGTCACAGCAGGGGTCTGCACCCGGTCACCCAGGTCCCCACCCACAGGGGACCCTCCAGGCTCTGACATGTGGGTTTAACCAAATGCAGGGACCCTGAAGGGTTAGGCCTCTTTCCCTCTCGCCCTAGCAGGTCCCACAGCTGCACACCACCCCCATGTTGCAGGAAGGAGGAGCGGGGGACCCCAGGGCCCATTTGGAAGGGTCCCGCTGCTGGCTCCTGCTGGCTCCTGCTGGCGAGTGTCCTCCTGGATTCCCCTGGGGACTCTCTGACTCAGCAAGCTCCCAGGAAAGCCTGGTCTCCGAGAAAAGCGAGGAATGTAAAAATAGAGCCAAGAGGCTGTGCGCTGCAGTGATTACAGAGGAGTTGTTGCAATTCATCAAAAACCCAGGCTTCTAATGCCTCCCAGCGAGGCTCCGGCTAGTGTGGGATGAAGATAGACACGGACTTTGTTCTCACCTGTGCTGGAGCCCAGCAGGTGTCCCAGGAGAGGCGCTCAAACGGACTCCCAGCCTCCTGAGTCACAGCCATCTACCTGGCTGAGATGGCAACACACCCCAAGCCAAGGTGCAGGGCCAAGGGGGGGATCTCAACTCCAGGAGGGTCGAGGGGTGGCAGACTCAAGGACTGGAGAAGCCCATTTGCTTCCAACAGAAACAGTTGCCGGACCTTGTTAACCTGAAGCAGCGTGAAGGCAGGGCAAGGTAACAAGGAGGCTGTTTGGGGGGTGGGTGTGCCTGGTTCTGGGTGACAAGAGCTTAGGCTGGGTGGTCCCCTCTGGGAGGAAGATACACAGTGCTCTTGGTTCACCTGCAAAAGGAGAGGGAGGTGTTGAAATCCCAGGCTGGTCATGCTCTGTGACCTGGGGAAACCTGGTCGCTGTTTCTGGGCAGCTGAGATTTCTCACCTCTTGGCATAGCTCAGCGAATGTTCTTGAAGAAAAGGGAATAGCAAGGAGCCACACGACTGCCAGCATCCAAAGGCTCAGGGGAGGTGGCAGGGAGGCATGGTGACGCCTGTCACACACACATACACTCTTCCACCCTGCAGAAGCTCCCTGGCCAGCAGAGGTCAACCCTGACCACACAGCTCAGAGAGGGAGGAAGGAGCCTGGGGAGGTGGAACGGGGCCACAGGGAGGCTGCGCAGCCCAGCACTGATAAGGGAGCGAAGTCCCCTCCCTGTCCCAGCAAACACTTGGCATCACTGCTTGTGGGCACTGGGTCAGCTCCCTCCGGGGAGAGCCAAGAATGGAATTGGAGGAGGAAACATCCTGCCCAGGAAAGACTGGCCCGTTCTCTTTCCCTCTGGGGGCAGCCAAGCTTTGTGCTTAAGACCTTGGGTGCTGGGGTCAGGCTGGAGCAGGTTCAAGTTCAGGTTCTGGGAGACCTTATTCCACCTCTTTGACCCTTGTTGTGGTTTGTAAAATAGGGAGATCAAAGGTAACAGCCTCGGAGGGTTAAGGGCAGTGATGCAGGCATCCTGTTGGTCACAGTCTGGCAAATAGTAACTGCTCGACAAATGCGGGTTTTTGTAATCGCTGACCTCAGAGGCAGTGGCGCCCAGCACAGGAAAAAGGCTCCATCAGTGAATCCAGGATGCCTCCGGGGCGGGGTGAGGGGTGGGCAAAAGTGCTGGCCTCCGGGGGCTGGCATCTTATGGCCTGGCTAAGGGGAAGGGCTAGGAGCTTGTACAAGAAAATGTTCCAGCTCTGCCTCCTCCAGCCACATTGACCAACCACACTGGCTCAACTGGATGGCCCTGTGGGACTGGGGAGGGTCTCAGGATGCAGACAGGAGGGGAAGGAGAGGGATTCTAAATCCTTCAAGGGCCCTTCTGGAGGAAGCACAAAACGGTGACAACATCTAGGCTCCAGAGTCTGGGCTTGAATTTTAGCTCTGTGATTTCTGCTTTGTGTGACCTTGAGAAATGGAGGCAATTGCTCCTGACTTTGGAATTACTGTGAGGATTAAATGAGATCCTGAGGAATGTTTAATAAATTTTGGTTTTCTTTGTTTGAAGGGTAGATAGCTCTATGAAATCATTGTCCAGTCTTTTATCAAATTGACTTTCACGTCTGTACAGAATCAATCACCAGGCTTGTAAAGCAAAGATCTTCTATGTGGAACCTTGCTCCGCCCAAACTCTCTCTCAATCTCTCTCTCTCTTTCCCCAATCCCTCTGTGTGTGTGTGTGTGTGTGTGTGTGTGTGTGTGTGTGTGTGTGTCTCTCTCTCTCTCTCACACACACACACACTTTTGTAAATGGAAATTTACTTCCATAACCAAACCCACTCCAGCAGGAGTGAAGGTTTCAGTGTCTGAGATGAGAACTTTGGATCCAACCTGTGTCCCCACCTTGCCCCTTCCTCCTGCCTAGTCCCAAGCTCTCTAATTGCATCCGGAGGCTTTCTGCCCAGCACTCGGAGTCCAAAAGCGTGAGTCACTCTCCAGGAGGCCGCTGCTCTGCAGAACTCCTGTGTGCCGTCCCAGCCAGGTCCCCGTGGAAAACGTTGAGACCTGCTGCCAGAGAGGCAGGTCACGCCTTCTGGAGGGGAAGATGGGTTGCACACCCCGGGGATTTGTTATTGGAACTTCTTGGTTTACAGCTCATATGCGAGACACAAAAATTCATGTCTAATTCCTATTTCGGGGAATAACCAGCCACAGTCACTCAAACCAATGCCAGACAGCCCTTCCTGGCTTAGCCCACTCACATCTATCCATCACTCAGTCAACAAACACTCGGAGAGCAGCTGCTGTTGCCAGGCACCAGGCCAACGAGCCCTGCCAGATCTGTCCCATCTCCTGTCCGTCCCACGGCTACTGCCCAAGCCCAGAACGTCACCATCTCTATTGATCCATGACAACAGCCTCCTAGCAGATGAAGCCACTCTCCCCCGGGGAACAGTCGATCAGGCCCTGCCTGATCTCAGAGTGCCTGATGCTTCTGCCTCATCAGCAGGGCCTCCGTTCATGTTCACGGGGTTCCTTATTTTCTCTTCCTGGAATACCCACCCATCTGGCCTCCAGACCCTTCTCACACCTGCCTGGGAACTAGGATTTCCCGAAAGGTTTACCTCCAAACTCACCTCGTTTGGTAACCTCCCCGATAACCTGGACGGGATGAGTCATAGCTTCCTCTGGACCGGTGGACCTCCATCACATGATAGTGTAAACAGATCCTGTGCACTGTGTCCTTCCCACGTGACGCTGAGCAACTCGGGGCCAGAAACTCTCCCTTAGTCTTCTTTGTGGACGCAGTCCCCGGCACGGAGGAAGGCCTTTGCTATAGGCCAAGTGTGAGTATGTCCCTTCCAAAACTCATCGGTTGATTCCTAATCCCCAGTGTGATGGTATTAGAAGGTGATGAGGTCATGAGATGACCTAAGCCTCTCATGAATGGCATTTGTGTCCTTACAAAGGAGATCCCTTGTCCCTTCTGCCATGTGAGGACACGGTGAACACACAGCCATCTATGAACCAGGAAGTGGGCCCCTCACCAGACACAGAATCTGCTGGTGCTTTGATCTTGGACTTCCAGCCTCTAAACTGTGAGAAAGTAAATTCTGCCATTTATGAGCCTCTCAGTCCATGATAATGTGTTATAGTAGCCCAAATGGACTATGACATGCTCAATTAAGTTTTGTGGAATACACTAGTTAGTGACTTAGGGGCCTAAAACAAGAGCCACCGGTTATGATCTCTTGCTGTTCCTGTGGACCAGGGATCGGGCAGTGCGTTAGCTGAGTGGCTCTGACTTGGGGTCTCTTGAGAAGTTGTAGTCAAGACATCAGCCATGACTGCAGTCACCGGAAGGCTTGACGGGGGCTGGAGGATCCAGCCCTTTCTAAGGCGATTCATTCACCTGGCTGCCTTCGGGCACTGGCCGTGGGTGGGAGGTCTTAGTCCATCTCCATGGAATAGGGTGGCCAGAAAATACGAGATGCTGTCAGCTCCAGTAAGCCTGAGCTTGCCCAGAACTGTCCTCTGTAGCTGTGACTGAACAGGTGGGCAGGCAGATGTGACATGGGCCACTAGAAGCGTCTGGTGTAGTTTCCATCACCCACCTTTTCTGTTCAGAGGCAAAGGTTCTTATTCCTGTCACTTACATGAGACCACTTAGCCACTCATCACTGGGTACCAAGGGAAGAACCAGGCCCTTCCCCCCACCCCCTCCCCATCCTTCACACTTGCTTCCTTTTCTAAGAGAAATAAGTGTGTAGGGGATGACCTTTCTCTACCATGAGGTCTAGACACTGGTTAAAAAAGGTTTTTGTTTTTGCATGAGGTTCTTCTCAGGAAGGGCACCTGATGAATAAGGAAGCCAAAGGAGTATTCCCACACACTCCAGGGAATGAGATGCAAATTTACTTGCGCTGGGGTGTCCCAGCTGGAAGCTGGGGTCCCCCTTGCTCTTTGAGGTACCAGGGCAATGGCTTTGGAATGCCTTCCCAGCTTCTTCTGGTCAGTTTCAAGGCCAAAGGAAGTCGAAAACCCTCTCCCAGACTTCTGCCAATTCTTGGGCATTTCTATTCTCCCGGATTCGTTGCCTCAGAGGTTCCAGCTTAGTTGAATGTTTTATAACACATCAAATCCAATGAGAAACTCAAGCTCGTGGTTCATCCCAACAATAAACAATTGTTCACATCCGGTATATGTGCATTTGGTGGATTTCTCTAAAGATTAAGGGAAGGCAGATCCTAAGACAGGGATCTCACCCTACTTCACATGGAATTCAAACCCCTCACCACTTCCTTACCCCCGCCCCCCCACATCTTTTATCACTGAGAAGAACTTCAAAAATGCCCTGGGAACTCAAAAACCTTCTCCTTCTGTTACAAATTCTTCACTCAAAGCTTTCCCATCAAACACTAAGAACTTCCAGGGGCTTTTAAAATTTTACGCTGTGTCCTTGTAGAGGTTTTTGTTTTGTTTTAAGACAAAGACAGTCCCTACTTAGGATTAAGTTTGGTGCCATCTACTAAGATAATCTCGCCCCATCCATTTCTTCACTGACATTCAGGTGATGTGTCGTCCCCCAGATCCTGAGCCAGCTACTAAGGTAACACCACCCTCTCCACCTTGTTACTGGTTGATTTACCAGCAGTCCCTCCAAACACACCCTCTGCCTGCGCACTGGAGGCCGTCAGCACAACTCCCATTTTGGGTGTGACCCAGAGGACGTGGCTATAGCCCGAGCACAATCAGTGGAAACCATTAATTAATTACGAGAATTTACAGGAAGGAATCTGAGGTAGCTCACGGAATCCTAGAAACGGGAAGCCCCAGGCCCAGGAAGCCCGAGCTCAGAGGTGCGTGGAGCCCACGGCAGCCTAGGTCTGGAGTCTCAGAACTGTTTCTGCAGGTGTCTACCATTGATGTGAATCCGCTCGAAAGACTGCCAATCCATATTTGTGTATGTTCTAAATTTCCAGGCCAGAGACTCTGATTGGTTCAGCTTGGGAAAGGCCTCTGTCTGCCTGTGGAACCTATGAGTGATAGTTAAAGGCAGAGGAGCGGGGAGGCACGTGGTAGACCCCTGGCCCATTTCCACAGGTGGGGTCCAGGCAGGTGACTGAGGGAGTGGGCAGGGTTAGTGAAGGAGGAACCACCCCTGAGAAGGTTGCTGCTGCCATTTATCCCTAGTCCCTTTTACACTCCTTTTGGGTGGGCCCTCAGCTCTGATAGCGCCACCTTGAGGAGCACTTGATGTTGATGGCATTGATTTTTAAAGAATAGCAAAGCTGTGGGCTCTAGGGAAATTCTAAGCTTTCAGACTTTGAGGCTTGAGAAACCTATTTTGATTTTCTCCCCACTGCCAGGAGGGCCACGGTACAGATTTTGGGGGTGGAGTTCATGGCACTTGTCTTCTTTATCCCCCCTGTATTGTGTGGCCCGTTCATAGCCCTTCTAGAAAATTCCCTCCCCAACTTCTCACACATGACTTTCCACCTGTCACCTTTCTGATTTTCCCTGATCCCTCTTCCTCCTCCAACCACCTGATGCAGGCGGTCACCCCACTTGTAGTCTCCACTGTCTCTTCTTTTCTCAGGCTAGAAACACATTTTATGAAAATCTAGAAATTAATACCAGAGTTAGCTTAAACTCTGTAGACACTTAAAGTGTCTAGTTCTAAAATATTTCCAAACTGAAACTAGATGTCTATTTCTTCAGTATTTTGCATTGCTATGGATTCTTTTTAAATGTTATATCGGATTGTATGGTTAAATTTAGTTGTTTAAATGAGAAAAATTTTGTTTTTAGTGTAGGAGAGGGGATTGGGTGGCCAAAGAATGGAAAAACATGCAGGTTCTCCATGAATCAAACCAATGATTCTAGCTTTAGTCATTCAGACTTTGGGACTGTGACTCCTGCTATTGCTGGCTGAACGTTATGGTGTGTGAATAATAATTACTGGTGGCATTTACCAATTACTTTCTATGGGATAGGCATCCTGTCGAGCCCTTTGCATAGTGTATTAGATTCCTTGGGCTGCCATAGCAGATTACCACCAAGTGGGTGGTTTGAAAAAGCAGTATTCTATCCTCTCACAGTGCTGGAGGTCAGAGTTCAAAATCAAGTTGTGGGCGGGGCCCTGCTCCTTGCAGAGACTCTAGGGGAGGATCCTTTCTTGACTCTTCCAGCTCCTGGCATTTCTGTTTGTGACAGCGCAACTCCCGTCTCTGCTTCTGCCTCCACATGGTCTTCTCTCTGTCTCCCTAAGTCTTCCCCTCATCTTATAGCAGTCATTGGATTTGGAGTCCACCTTCATGCAGTACAATCTCATCTTGGTTGTTAACTAATTGCATCTTCAGAGACCCTATTTCTTTTTTTTTTAAGATTTTATTTATTTATTTTTAGAGAGGGGAAGGGAGGGAGAAGGAGAGAGAGAGAAACAATGTGTGGTTGCCTCTCATGTGGTCCCCACTGGGGACCTGGCCTGCAACCCAGGCATGTGCCCTGACTGGGAATCGAACCTGCAATGCTTTGGTTTGCAGCCCGAGCTCAATCCACTGAGCTATGCCAGCCAGGGCCAGAGACCCTATTTCTAAATAAGGTCACATGCTGAGGTTCTAAGTCGACACGAATTGGGGGGAAACTGTTTTCAACACACTACATGTAGGGATTATTACATATTGTTATTTACATTTTATCATTCAAAAAACAGGTCCGGGGAGTAGGGGGTGGGGGAGAGGCAACTTGCCCTATCACCCAACTGCTGACTGGCAAGGCTGCACTGTGGACTCAGCCCAGTCTGATATCCACGCTAGTTCTACTATGCCATGCTGCTTCTAGAAACCCAATCTGCAAAGTCTATCCAAGAAAGCAATGGCGTCAAGGAGCATCCACCCATGGACCCCAGACCATACCACTGGAAGCCCAAGGTCAGAGTGGGGCTGTGAGAGTTGATTTTTGTTTCAGGTACGGTGTGGAGTCCAGGAGGATGATGAGTTCATCACTGTCTTGTGAATTGAAGCGTTCATGTCATGTACCGCAATTCCGTCCAATCAGGATGCAACTATCCAACCATCACATGAGGGTGGGAACCTCAGGGACTGCTCTCCTCTGGGCTCCCAGTTCTAACTGGCCAGGTGGTCACTTTGCTGGGGCTAGCGCTGGTCAATGCTTTCATGGCTGGCATTTTTTCAAGTGTGAACAGCACACTTGTAGAGTTACAGGAAAGTGTCCTTGCCCATGTGTGTTAATATTTGCTGGAGTGTGGGCAGGGTAGTGCAAAGAATGTGCTTACCATGGACTTTTCACCCCCAAGTTAATAATTAACTTTGACTTCTTGTTTGACTAAGTTGCTTGTTAGCTTTGGTCAGAAAGAAAAGTTCTGAAACACAGAATGGAGTGGTCTTAACATTTGCCTTTCTTCACCTTCACTGGGTACATTTTACTTCCGTTAAATTAGGCCAGGATAGCTTTTCAAAAATATAATATACTGCTACTGCACTTACCACACAAATCTCAGAACAGATATTAAGTGTTCAAAATAGAAGAATTTTCTTTGTATGCTTGATGTGTTTTTAAAGGTTAGAGATATCTATTGCAGCCAGGTAGAAAATCATCCTTTGCAGGAAGCTCTGTTAAGGTCGAAGGCAGCACTCGGTAGTGGGAACACTGCAAACTTTGGGGCCACACAGACCTGGGTTCAAATTCAAGTTCTACAACCCACTAGCCACGTGACCTTGGGGCAAGTCACAGAACTTCTGAATCTCAGTCTCCTCCCTGAGTGCACCTTGAAATAATCACTTTGGAAAATCATTATGACGTTTTCAAGGAGCTCATGTAAAAATCTGGCTCATAGTAGAAGCTCAAGGACTGTTACTCACCTCTTCTCTCCCTTAGTTGGTTGTTCTGTAGAGTCAAGATCTGCCATTTTGAAAATGTGGTTAGGACTTTACAATTAAATTTTCTTTCCACCCAAGTCTACTAGTGACGTGGAAAAGGCTGATCTAGTATTTGTTTCATTGATTAGGCTATTCTGGAGGAAGCCCAAACAGCACAGCACCCCATTCAGGAGAAGCGTCTAGGTCTAAATCTATAAATTTAACCCATGTCCGCCTCACGGATGGAGTTTACCGACTGTGCCCCTGGAACGAAAGGAGCACCGGGGAACTGGCAGAGGCGCCCTTGAGAAATCACTGTTGAAACCAGAGGGAGTGTTGCTGCGGTGGTAACAAGCGAGCGCAGCCTGCTCTGGTGTCCAGTCCAGATTAGTGTGGCAGAGAGTCAGAACTGTCTGCTGTTCAGCGCTGTGTGGCACATTTCCTGTTGGCCTTGCACAGAATGACAGATGTCCGTGGTTGGGCACAGGACCCGGTCTGCCAGGGGAGCTTGTTTAGAAGGGATTCGACTATGGAAGGAAAGCTGTCGTGGGGGTGAGGAGTCGGTGAGGATCGCTGTGCACAGAATCCCAGACGCTGACAGTCCGGGCAAGGGAAGGAACCAGATCGCCTTGGCGAGCCTTCCCAGTTCCAGCAGCAAACACATAACAAGCCTTAGCTGGCTCCTCTCAGGGCCCCAGGCTGGAGGAATGCGGAGAAACGAGGAAGAGCTCCTGCCTTCGAGGTCCCCACTTAGTGTGGAGACGGCCTGGGAGCCCTTGGAAGCAACAGGGCAGTGCAGAGGCCTCTCCGTGCGTGGAAGGCGTGCGGAGTTAAGAGCAGGGCCTCTGGGGCCCAACAGCCTGGATTCAGATCCTGCCAGGACCACGGCCTCGTGATGTGACCTTGAGCAAGTTTTCTGAGCTCACTGAGCACCAGAGGCCACCTCTACCGAAACAGGGATGGTAATAGAGCTGAACTCTCGGGGACTATTTTTAAAGTGCTTGGCACATCGTAGGCTCTTTGCTATGAAGTTGAATGTAACCCTCAGGGAACCTATTTTCATTCTGGGCTGAGACAGATCCCACCTTTTCCAACCTGAAAATCAAGGCACTGAATATGTAAGTGGAGCTTTCCTGACGCATCAGCAGGTATCAGCAGTCTTACGGAAGGTGGACCCATGCATGCATGCTTGCATTTCACAGATCACCTTTCTCAGGGAGACTCCAACTGTCTGATATTAGCACAGTGTCTGTCTTTGCCACTGCTTCTTTCTAGCAAGGCCCAAGAGGTCCTCTCTGTCTTGTGGAGAGCTTGAAGCATCCCCAGGTCTTCAGCAGACCTCCTTATGTATGGGTAAGAACAGTGTAAGAGAGCAGTGGGTGTGAGGAATCTTGGGAACAAAGAGGAAAGACTTAGTGTTACAGAGAGAGCCAGGTGGGCAGAACCACGTGCTCTCCCAGCCTAGCTCCTGGGGCTCCCAGGTAAGGCAGCTTTCTCTTCCCAATGGTCCCCTGCTCCCATTATATCCATGCTGGACCCCACACCAGCGTGGAGCATGCCCTAAACACATATATGTGTGTGCACATAGACACACATATACTCCTGGGCACACCCCCACACACATGTGTACACTCACACACGCTTGTGCACACACCAGGCTTACTTTCCTAAGCTCTCCTGGCTCTGAGAAAATGACATTGTTTCTAACTGGATCTAAACAGGCTCCCTAATAATACCACCACTCAGGCCACGAGCTCTGTGAACCAGGCTGTGTCTCCCACACACCCCTGGTGTGTTGCCTGCCCACCTTCTGACCTTGTCAGTGTGTCCTCGTTTCCAGCCCAACACCCTCCTCCCTCATTGGAGACAGGGAGGAGGGCCTCAGGCTCCCCAGGACACAGCCTGTCGTCACCCTCTGGCTCCAAGCTAGGAACCCCGCCCTCCAGTCAGTTCAGCCACTGGGACCTCGCCCAGTGTGGACGACCAGGCAGCCCTGTGCACCTGCCCAGGTGAACAGGTGTCACCCACACCCTCCTTGTGCAGCTGCAGCTTCTCCTTCATCCCCGTGTTCGACCATGGTCCTCTGCCCTCATTTACAAACAGCACTTCCTCCACTCCAGGGGCGCGTCCTGCGGTGTGCGGTGACAGACACATGGGGCTGGAAGCAAGCAACTGCTCTGGCTGTGATACCGTAAGCATCCAGGCCTCGATTTCTCCCTCCCACGTTTCGAGCATCCCAGAAAGCTGTACATTTCTAAGGAAAACAATCCTTTCTTGCCCTTTCTACTGCTAGACCTACTTTCTCTCCTCCCTTGCCCCTCCACATCAGAAACAATATTTTCATTAATGATCCGTTCCCCTGGCTGCTGATTCCGTTGTGGTAGATTGATTAACCAATCAAATTGGGGGAGTATAAAGACTGTGAGTTCCTCAAGAGCAGGGCTGAATGCCAACCCCCCAGTCCCTAGCTCAGTACCTGAATGAATGAATGAATGAATGAACTAGTGAATGAATGGCATGGTGGGCTTGCTAATCAGCATGGAAAGTAGGCACCATGCTAACCAGACCAATGACTCCATCCGGTAATGTGACTGCAGGATCCCCAAAGATTAGCTCCACAGCAGAGTAACAGAAACAAGACAGGGTGTGCCACAGAGGTGGCCCTGCCTCGGCACTGCTCACCCTCACCACCCCCGACCCCAGAGGGGACTCTCCCCCGAGTTCACCACCATGGCGCCCAGATGCTGCAGTCGGAACAGGAGGGTAATAATCAACATCTCACTCTCTCTCACCGTCCATTGCTGAGTCCTGGTGACTCCCCACACCAAACTTCTCTCTCTTGACTGCTACCAGTGCTTTTACCCATCAGCATCTCTTGTTTACTGTACAACTCTAGACCTCCCAGCTATTTACACAGAGTAGTTCTTCTACAGTGAAAATCAACTTCCCACTCCACTTACAGCAAAGTAGACCTCAAAATAAAATTTTGAGAGTAAAATCAAAACTCCCAGCATGCAGTATAAGTTAGAATAGTGCTAGCTGCTGTAATGAATGGAACAAAAAAAAATCTAACAGTTGAAACACAAAAGAGGGTTACTCCTCAGTAACATAACAGTCCAAGGTGGGCGATCCTGGTCGGCAGGCAGCTATCCTCCGCTATCTAGAAACCAAAGTTCCTTCCATCTTACACCCACCATCCTGGAGGGCCTCCTAGACATCTGCTTCTAGCTGGGAGGATGGGGAAGACGGTGCGAGGAGAAGCTGGACCTGATCCTCAAAAGTCTTGCCTAGAAGTGGCATATACTATTTTGTTTGTTGGCAAGAGGTCGTCCCATGGCCACATCTAACTGGAAGGGGGTGGGAAGGCAGTGAGGTGCTGACAAGACAGCCCCTCCCAGGAGCAGCTCCGTGCTCTGGAAGGGACAGCATGACTTTCAGTGGGAGCTGCTCATCTCTACGACACATGGCATGCAAGACCATGAATGATCTGACTTGCCTTTTCTACCTCATCGGAGGGCACCAACATACCCCTCACACTCGGTAACCACTCTTTTCCTTTCTCGCTGGATCCTACTCTGTAGCTCCCTCAAAGCAAGCCAGCCGTGACACGCCCTTTTCCATTCCCTGAGCAAACCAGGCTCTTCCTCTTTCAGGGTCTTCACACATCCTGATCAACTCTGAAATGCGCCTCTTCCTTCCTGCCCCCCATCCTCCTGATTTTGCTGAGATATCTCTAACAATTCCTTCCATTTTGGCTTCAATGTATCTTCTGCAGAGAGGCTTCCCTGACCCCACATACACGCTCACACCTGCCTGTTACGCTCTCTCATGGGGCCACAGTCTTTTTCTTCTGAACACTCACGTGACCGAACATTTCTTTGTGTGTAGCTTTGTTAATGTCTATCAGCACCTACTAGACTCCATGAGGGCTTGGACCTGCCAGGTTCGCTCATCGCATGGCTTGTGACTGGCTTAGACTCGGGGCCCAGTTCTGCCCCATAAACAGTTGTTGAATGAATGAATTATGAATGGATGCCTTGTTTCCAGACTTATGAAATTAAATTAATTAATGTCAGGGGACAGGGTAGTCATGTATTAATTTAGCATTTACTATATGCATCACTTGGCTTAAGCCTGATTATACATTGTCTGATTTTATCCTCAGACCAACTTTTCAAGATAAGTATTTTTTTTTAAAATTACAGTTTTTCCACTTGCTCTACGAGGAATCTGAGGTTCACAGTTCCTAAGCATTTGGCCACTGAAGTTCAACCAGCCAGAAAGGAGTGAGGGCAGATTTCATACCCTTGGTACCTGCTCCCAACGCACAGGGCTCACTAGGGTTTGGACCACAGAGAGCTCAGATCAAGCAAAGCGCCTGAGGTCTCGGTCTGTTCCCAGCCTCTCAGCTCTATTTTCTTCCTTCCTGTGTAGGCAGGTGCTGTGGGGTAAGTTTTCTCTCTTTTTCTTCTCTGTATTCAAATATGTTTTGGTAAAACTTAAGTATTCTACAGTCCCACCCACTTCACCCACAAACATCTTCCCATCCGTATCTGCCATGTTCCCGGAAATACAGATCCTAACAGGGGCTCTCGCTCTGAAGCGTGTCCATTCAGAAGAGCAGGTGATAACCAAGCACAAGCTTAGCCCCTGAGGTCTGAGGGCCACCAGGCCAAGCAAATCGGACTCTTCATAAGGATCTTCCCCAAGGTCAGTACAAAAATGAGGTGCTGGCTGACAGGCAGGAGACTATCACCAAACCTGAAAAGGAGAAAGAAGTGTATGTGGCATAAAGACAATGCAGACGGCGGAGGGGCAAGACAATGTCACGTCGGCACTGGGGTCCCACTTCGGAAATCTCTGTCGGGTGCCCTCCAGGCTCCTCCTTGCCTCCCCTCACCCCCATCACCCACACTGCGTCAAATTACAGAATTCATCTGGGGGCTAAAAAAGAAGGGCTAGGGGAGAGGAGGTGGGGAAGGGCTTCAACATGGAAACACAATGGTCGATCATGCCACATCCCATCCCTGCAAGAGTGACCAGTTGTCTCTGTTTGCACTCAGTTTAATGACTTTAGTGCTAAAATAATTAAAGTCCTAGGCGAACCGTGAGGAACTGACCACCCTCATCCCACAGACCCCCCAACAGACGAGCGCATACCTCTGTGGCTAGTATGTTCTAGCTCCCTTTTCCAGGTACCCCTGTGCCAATCAAAAAGGGACACAGGTGACAAATAATAAAGTGGTTACTGAGAAAGATCATCCTGTATTTTTGAATACGTGAAATGTGCACTAACTCTACTGGTGCTTTAGAAAGAGACACTAGAATAATTTGCAACCCAGAAATCACTTAAAATTTAATATTAAAATATAAACCTCATTCATCGAATTAAACATGGGATTTATGCATTTTCTGTATTTATGCTAGAGTTTAATATAAATTTTATTTAAAAACAACAAAATTTCTGGTTTCAGAAGGTTGATATTACCGTTTCATCAATAACTCTCATGACTTCATAGGTTAGTTCACATATAATTATACGATGTAAGAAAACGCAGGGAAGCTTGCCATTTAAAAGTGATGGCATTCGGCAGTAACGTAATTGAATCCTTTAAATTTTAATGTTATGTGTTGCCTATTATCTTATAAAACAAGAACTCTAATAATCGGCTTAGAGTTAATGTATAAATATCTATTATCTGCTTTGGTTAACATTATGGAGTGAAAGCCTTCATTATACGGAATGTGAATATGAATCTACAAAGTATTAACATGGATCCCATTTTATTAAAAGCATTGCTTGAAGCACCAAAAAAAAAAAAAAAAACGAGTGAGATCTGCGCACACGGATGTTACGGGTTGGCCTACGTGACAGGACTTTATGTGGAGCCTCACTTCTTCATTTAAAATGTCAGAAATAGTGGGGATGGTTCATGTAGATCCTAGACAAACAGTGCAGGCCACCCCAAGTGATTCTGCAGATGTTGGTTCTAAGTTGAGAAGTTACAGATGACCCAGGAAAGAAAACGTGTAATTTATTTAGGATCACAAGATAGACATGCACAGAAAGTGGGTCCCTGTTCCCCATTGTAAGAGACAAGATCAGACATCCATGGTCTTGACCTTTTAGCCCACAGCCCTCCCGGTGGTCTGTTTCTCCCTGGGAGGACGGAGGGGAGAGGAGAGAGCCAAGGACAAAAGGAAGAAGGGAATTCTAATGCTTCAAGGGGTCCTGCCAATCACAGCATAAAACTCATCCAATTAATGACACCAGTGAGCTCTTACTGTGATTAAAAATAAATAAAATGGGCACTAAGACTCAAATGATGCTAAAATGTACAATGTTTCTCCTCTTTCTCTCATGTATGTCTCCTTCTGCCATCTGTCTTCAGAATGGCTATTTTCTGCAAAGGTGACAATACCTGTTGGAATGTATACCTACTTAAGTGCTCTATGTCATCATCTGTGATGGTTAATGCTATGTGTCAACTTGGCTAGGTGATGGTACCCAGCTCTTTGGTCAAACACTAGTCTAGATATTGCTCTGAAGGTCTTTTCTATAGACATGACTAACATTAACAATCAGTTGACTTTGAGTAAAGATTAACATTAAAAGATCATACATCAGTAGAGTCTGAGTAAAGCAGATTACCCTCCATCAAGTGGGTGCCCTCGTCCAACCAGCTGAATGACTTACAAGCACAGAATGAGGTCCCCAGAGGAAGAGGAAGTTCCCCTCAAAGCTGCACAACATAGAAATTCTGCCTATTTCCAGCTTTGAACTCAAAACTGCAACCTCAGCTCTCGCCTGAATTTCCAGTCTGCCCTATACATTTTGGATTTGTGAGTCCTCACAATCACTTGCGACAATTCCTTAAAATCAATCTTTCTTGCCCTGGCTGGTGTAGCTCAGTGGATTGAGCACAGGCCTGCAAAGCAAAGGGTCACCGGTTTGATTCCCAATCAGGGCACATGCCTGGGTTGTAGGCCAGGTCCCCGGTCTGGGGCATATGAGAGGCAACCACACATTGATGTTTCTCACCCTCTCTTTCTCCCTCCCTTCCCCTCTCTCAAAAATAATAATAATAAAATCTTTAAAAAAAAATCAATCTTTCTCTCTTTTCTCCCCCTCCCCTTCTCCCTGCACCCCATATATATTCTACTATTGGCTCTGCTTCTCTGGAGAACCTCAACTAATACAGCATCCTGAAAAGGTCTAGAAGATCACACACAACCACTGTCACAAAATGACCACAGTGCCAATCAAGCTTGCCAGCGTGAAGACTGCCACCCTGACTAGGGCGTCCTCCTGCTAGTTCTAGCAAACAGAAAAGCGTCTGAGTGTAGAAGTCAGCCTTCCTAGTTTGTTCCGCTGTGATACGGCCGATCTGTTCCCAAGCACCCATAGAAATGACTGTTTCAGTTGGGTGGGGAGGGGGTCAGGGAATGAGTTTCAGATACTCCCCAGTAACATCCCGTTTATCCTGCGGGGATTGTGATCGTGCTGATAATCTGTAACACCTGTGAGTGTTTATCTGCAAATCCAAAGTCATCGAGCAGAGTTGGGTCACATCTAGTTTTTGCTCAAGGGTTCATGACTTTTTTCTTCCTCCACCAGCAATGCCATAGTCTAGGGTGCAAAGCCGCACACGAAAAAGCAGCTGGTTAAACCGGAATCTTTCCCCTAAAATAAATCTGTTTCCTATGTAGTTCCCTCATGTTTTTATTGTGTTTTCTTGTTTATGCTATTACAGTGGTCCCTGCTTTTTCTTGCTTTGCCCACCTCCACCCAGCCCCTCCCTCAGGCAATCCCCACATCATTGTCCTTGTCCGTGGGTCACGAATATATGTTCTTGGCTGACCCCTTCACCTTCTTTCATCCGGTTTCCCCTCCCTCTCCTCAGACAGCTGTCAGTCTGTTCCATGTATCTATGCTTCTGTTCCCTCATATTTAATCAATATTACAAAACATGCTGTAGAGGAAAGGCTCAAATTTCAGAATGGGTCAGCCTGTGGACAACTTCTGATCAAGGTTCTTCGGCAGTGAGGGAGTGGTTAGCTGCAGAGATGGAGGGCCCCCTTGTCCTTTTTTCTTTTAGTCCATTCAGAAGCTAGAATTGGGATTAAAAGGAATTGCCAGCCTCAAGAATGCGTGGTATATTCCCTTAGAAAAGGCAAGCTAAAATCAGACTCAATCATTTGCTTCTGCCAGCATCTATAAAGATCAGGTGGTTAATTGCATTCTACAGGTAATGCCTGGACACAGAGGTATGGAGACACATGGGTACACATTTTGCACTCAAGGAGCTCATGGTTTCTGTGACAGTACCCTCTATGCCAACTATAGTGGGTGTGATATATCCCAGAATTCATTCATTGAATAGGTACTGAGTGCCCATGACATGTCCAACGCTTTTCTAGGTGCTGGACTTTAAGGCTCAGTTTCCCAGGAATCAGAGCAAGTGGTCTGGGTACAGTACCTCTTTTAAGAGTCTCTGGCAGCCCTAGCAGCTGTGGTTCAGTTGGTTGGAGAGTCATCCCTTAAACTAAAAGGTCACTGGTTCCATTCCCAGTCAGGGCACATGCCTAGGTTGCAGGTCTGATCCCTGGTCAGGGCGTGTTCAAGAGGCAACCAATTGATGTTTCCCTCTCACATCGATGTTTGTCTCCCTCTCTCTCTCCCTCCCCTCCCCTCTCTCTAAAGTCAATAAGCATGTCCTCGGATGAGGATGAAAAAAACTGCTGGCAGCTGAGAGGCATGTGGGACTTGCAAGTTCAGTACCAGTACATAGCACACTTTTGGCTATAGTGGGACAGAATGTTCTCAATGGACCGTGGTCCAGAACATTTGTATGCATAGGCCATAAACCAAATATCTGATTTATTGGTCCCTCCTTGGTCCAAATTTCTCCAGCTTCCTCCTCCATAACCTGCCTGATGAAGGGTTGGAAAGGATGAAACAGCAGACACAGGTGTGCCCGGACCACAACTGGGCAACAGCCTACAATAGTCCCTGAGAGTTTTCAAATGGCTTTATACACCATGAAACGCAGCTTACTCAGTTACTAGATTAGGTAGAGTCCAGAAAAAACAAGGAGGGCACCCTCCAATGGAGTAATTGAGGAAAGTGTGAGAAAGGATGAGTTCTGAAGGTGTGCACAGGGTGAGGACGTCATCAGGGCCCCGGGAAGGATCTGGGGTAGTCACGGTAGAAGCCGTCACCTCCCCCTGTCCTGACGGGCAAAGGGAGGATGTGGGATATGCTCAGGAGCTGCGGCCTTTGGAAAAGGAATGAAGCATCCCCACCAGGGTCCCCTCCTCTTCCTGTCTCCTGTGAGTACTTCCTGTAGCTACACCAAACAGGAAACGGGGGTGGTGGGGGAGACCCCTGCTAGGGCCCCATTGGGAGGGGCAGTGGTGACGATCTGCCGCAGTCACTGATCCACGCACCATGGCGGAAGGGGTCCCACTACCTGAGCCTCTGCTGTGTGCCAGGCACTGTGCGAGGTGGCAGGGACCACACTCCGTCACCTCATCCTCAGAGAAAATGGCTGAGCCTGTGAGCTTCTCCTGGAGAAGGGTCAGATCGGAAACTTGGAGCTCCAGAAAGAAAAACAGTGTCCCGTTCATGGGAAGCAGGAATAAATACTCTGGCCAAGCTCTTTGCAAAGAAAAGGAGGCAGGAAATCTCACTATTAACCAAGTAGCTCTGTCTCTGCTGACAACCCCCTGGCCTGGGATTCTGGATCCCAGTCTCAGGTTCTGCCACTGACAAATTCAACATCTTTAAGTACATGAGCTCCCTGGACACAAGTTTGTGAAACTCCACCTACCTGTCCACCTAAAGGAACACGCAGTACCCAGCAATTCAGTTCTGTTGACACACAGTCAATGGAAATGAATTACTTTTCACTTTCTAGTCTGGAGTTTCTAATATTAGCACACTGTCACAAGAACAAAATTAGTCAGAGCCCAAGTGAGCCATTAAGTGAACACCCCGTGATCTTAACTCTCCTTCCTTGATTCATAAGACATTCTTGGGGAGGGACACCAAAGAAAAGCGTATTTGGAACTTTCTAGATTGGTTCCTGGAGTCACCCCATTGATTCACATACTCTGATTTTTTTTTTAACACATCACCCTGGTCACTGACGCTGTTGTCAGATTTAGTCATTTGTGGTGGAAGTGAAGGTGACTTGCTGTGAGTAGAATTCCACACCTGCATGGTATGAGAATTTGGTCAACCAGTTAGAATGAGGTTGTCCTTGGCACCTGTCTTGGAGGCAGTGAAAGGCTGGAGCTCAGATTCAGAGAGAGAGAGTGCACTCACGTGCTCTAGGATTTTCACAACTTGTGTTAAGTGACCAGAACCACGGCCCTTGGCTCAAAGGCTTGTTCTCATGCGGAGCTGCTACGGAGACATGGGACCCACGACCCCTGAGCTAGCTGGGAGCTAGGAGGTCAGAACTCTGCTTCTGAGCTGCCACTTCTCCAGCACGCGGGATGGGGATAGTCACAACTGGTTTAATAACCTGCTTCTCACTGTTCTTCCACAAGAGCCCAGCATCCCACCTGACTTTGCCAATCTTGCTTGGCCCCACCTCCCACTGCCTTGCTCTCCACTGGGCATCTGGCCCTTGGTCCTCGGAGCCCTCCCCTGCTCTGCTCTGGGCCACAGGTGCTGACGATGTGTCCTAGGCTTTTTTGTCTACTGGCTTCTGCTTAGATTTGGCTAATGAAGACACATGCAGGACTGGAGGGCAGGAAGAGGGGAGAAGCCAGTATTTCTTCCCTCCTGTGTCTGGTTTCAGTCTTGGCTCCATCTTTTTCGTGGATCCAGCTCACATCTGGGCTCTGGAAACACCACCCCCACTCTTGTGCCCCCAGACCCAGGGGCGGTAGGAGCTTCCCACTGCGGCCAGTCTCTGGGTGGCCTCACTGTCTCCCGGGTGCCCTTTCGGCTTCTCCATCACCTCCTGTCCCCTGCTCCAAATTCCTGGCGTGGGTGCTGTCTTCCTGTCTGGACCCTTCTGAAACAATGGCCTCTTTGTTACTGACAGGGGCTGCACTAGTTGTTCTTTGTATCGTCCCTTGCAAAGATCCAAATGCCCCTGCACTTCTTACCAAGACATCGCGCCCCTCCTCAGGCCTGGCCGGTTCTCACAAAGCAAGCAAGGCCCCGGAGCTGGAGCCCAAGGCTGCATGGAGTCAGTTTATTTCCACCTCCCTGAATGCTGAAAAGCCCAGCGATGCCCGCACTTGCATGAAAGGTCACTGCTCATTTTAATCAAACTACGCTGTCTGCACAGCTGGGCAGTGAGTGCCCTTCCATCGAGATTTCCTGTGTGGCAGGTTCTCTCTCTTCTTGGATAACAGTGATATTTGCTGCAAGTGTCTAATAGAGCTTGAAATTGCCCTGGTGAGTTGTTTACGCTTCTCAAGAGTGGCACTAGCTCTGTGTGGTGTTTATCTAGCGCTGTCATTGTTTTTCCTAAGTAAGCCCTTGCCTTCCAAAGTGTGCCGTAGGCTCTGTAAATATTTTATTAGCCTCAGTGATTAGTCGTTACATCTCACAGCCCTGCTGGGAAGTGGGTCAGTGTGACAGTCCCCATTTTACCACAAAGACAGAAGAGAGCCACCCAGAGATGGGAAAGAGTCTTGAATGAAAAGGCAGAGGGTCTGGCTCTGCCTCCCAATGAAAAGCGGGGACTTGGCTTACCGCAGGCGATGGGATCTGATAGTCCGAAGAGTGCACAGTGGGCATTAGTGTCCATCACCTGGAAATGGGCAGTGAGTCCTCTACACAGGGCGTGCTGAGCACTGGGTGAGAAAGAACAGGAGTAGCACACAGACACAGCAGCACGGGGTAGGCACTCAGTGAGATCAATCCCCTCGGCTCCATCCCTCCTCTCTGCCCCCTACTCACGAGGACACCAAGGCTTGATTAATTCACCATCCGAGTGGGAGAGTGGGAAGGGCTGTAGACTGGGTGGGGCATGGCCTGAAAGTGAGACCAGTACTCTGTCTTATGGAAGAGAACTTACTTGTTCTCTTCGTAGTCCAGTAAATGTTGAATTTTAAGCATGCTTTCCAGGGTAAGAAAAAGATTCGTATAGATCTATCAAAGTGAACTTGTTGGTTGATATATTTAACTACTTTTCACAGTGCTTATATTTACTCCCAAGTATACCAAAATAATGAAAAAGATGTAATAAAACCTCCCACTCTCATGGTGATTTTATCGGCTCCTCCCTTAAATTTCTAGGTATTTTTGTTCTGTGCAGCTGATGTTATGTTTTTCTGTGTCCACAGGTCCACGACTCTTTTATCTTCCTTGAGGGTTGTATCTTTCATGAAAAAATACCTAATTCTTTTCTTTCTTTAATGGTTCAGCCCTTGAATTGAGCTTTATATTGAAATATCACCTTGAGTGTTTTTTTAAATATTTGTATTTTCCTGGTGTACCTTTGAGTATTAAAATCAACATTTCTTCATTATTTACTTTTCGAGATATATTTTATAAATTACAGATGGATGGAAATTTTGTTTTGCTTTTAACCTGAGAGTACATTTATTAAAGGGAGAATTTAGTCCATGTATAATTATTGGCTTAAGAAATATATTTATTTTTAGTTTTTTTAATGTTTTCTATTCATTTTAATTGTTGGCCCTGATTTGTGGTTTTTTTTTCCTAGTCTGGCATGACCAAGTTTTTTGAGGTTTTTTATTTTTATACTAACTCCCTTACTACCAATAATTTACAGCTTTTGTTTGGCTTCATTATTCTGCTAGTGGGTACTTACCCAGCTTGATTATCATACTCAAACTTATATTTTTCATTGATATGTGAAATTAAGTAATGCCCATTCTGTCCTCAAAAGACATTCCCAGCTCGGTCCCCTTAACCTCTCATGGTAAAGAAAACCTTAAAGCATTATTTCTTGCTCTTTCAACTTCTGAATATGCTGAGACCGTTCATAATTATAAATTGTAAACCATCAGCTTTTGCCTTCTAGTAGTTGTCTTCGGTTTCAAAAATCCTGCTTTTATACTACACATTTCCTTGTTGTATTATCATCTTCCACATAGATTTAAAAATAGACTAATTCATTTTAATTCTTTTAGCTTTTGTTTAAAAGTTTTTAATCAGTTCTGTCTTAAACTGGGTTTGCCAAAAAGCAAAGCCTGAGACTAAGTGAATTGGGGGTTTGACCCAGGGAGGGGATGAGTGACCGGAGGGCGAAGAAGGGAAAGAGACCGGTTCAAAGATGCTCTATCGCTGGGTCAGGACTGCAGGTGACTGGCTGCTCCATCCTGGGGGACTGCCTGGAAACCTGCATGGATGTCTCACCGGTGTCCATCCAGGGTAAGAAAGAGGGACGAAAGTATCTACCAGCTCGGGATTCCCCCCTCCCCCCGTCGATCCAAGATTTGATTCATGGGGTGTTTTATATGTACATTCGTAAATCTACAACCTGGAAATACAAGGGATTTGCATTTCCAGGTTGTACGTATATGAATAGCGAGCAGGTTCCCACGGTGGCTCCTGCCTGGGCTTTCACAGACAAAGCCAAGGGCATGAAGTGAGAACATAGGGCATGGGCCTGGGGCCAGGCTGCACCTGCAGGAAGCTGGCCAGATTCTGAATAGAACTCGTCACTGCAGCCAAGATTGGATAACAGGTGAGGCTGGGCTGATCTGAAGCAGTGCATAGAGGGTTTCGATGTAAGTCTGGAACCTCCACATCATCACACGATCACATCATGCCAACATACTAAGAATAAAGAATTACTTCTCCCCACCTCAGCCCTTCCTAGCCTTGAAGCCGGCATGCTAGAAGCAATTCATTTTTGTCTTTTGGAACTGTTTTTTGCTGATGTTAACCTACAGATTGCTAAGTAGTTTTATATTACTAGGTTTTTAATTCACCAGTTTTTAGACCTTCTCTGTTGATTTCCTGCTGCATGAGGCAAAATTTTGTTGCTATACCACCAAAACCCACTTCCCTGCTCCCCTCCTTCCAAACACTTACATGAAATAGTTTTTGTGCCATAACAATTAATGTTTACATTTTGTGGCTATGTATTTAAATGGTTAATGCAGCAGCAAGTAAAATTTTATATATTTATTTCCTTGATAATATTTTTATTTTCCTGAAATAAATGGTCTCCTTGTTTTATTAATTTACCTGCTTTTTATATAGCTATATTTTTCCCACATGCAGCCTCCAACCTGCCATATGTCTATCAGTATACATGTATATTTTGGAATGTTTTTGTACCAGATATCCTTTGCCTAAACAGCTGCCTTATATTCCCTTTGGGTCTCTCTTTTGCAGGCTCTGTTCTTCTCTAATCTGGGTGGGCTGTGCCCCCTGGACCTGCTACAAAATCCTCAGCCAGACTTCCCTCTGTGTTCTCTTCTGTCGAAGACTGTTTCTGAGACCCCATGTCCTCCTCTTCCTTAGTTTACTGCCTTGATTTGTCGGAGCACATCCATCAGGGGTTTTCTATGAAAGGATACCTTGCAGGTTCTGTTTTTCAGCCCGTATCTTTATTTGTCCTTCACACATGAATCACACTTGGGCTGGCAATAGAATTCCAGGTTGTGTATTATTTTCTCTCAGAATTTTGAAGGTGGTCCTCCCGTGTCTGGCATCCAGTGTCGCTTTTAAGGAGACCCACGCCGTCCCAACCCTGAATTGCTCTGACTTTACTTCTCTCTGGAAGAGTTCAGGAGCTCTGATTTACCTCCGGTATCTGAAATGTCGTGGCTTCACACGGGCAAGGGGACTCTCCCACTCCTTGCACTGAGACTTCACTGGGCTCTTTCCATAAGGAAACTCACGCCTTTCCCCTCCGGAAAATTTCACTGAGACAGTCTCAATGTTTCACTCTCAACTATCTTCTCTTTCTCTGAAATCCATTGTTTTATGCTGAATATTTTAAATCTATCTTTTAGGTCTCTTATTTATTTATTTATTTATTTATTTATTTATTTTCAGCTATTTTTATCATCTGTTTGCACAATGTTCTATTTATGTTTTATAGATGCAACATTATATTTTATCTCTTATCTAGTTTTTACAAAAGACACTCTATAAATGCTGGTTACATGAATGACACTTTCTGGGGATAATGCAATTATTTTAAGTATTTTGGAGTTTTACTCTGTGCCTGATACTACCTTTGACCTCCTGATTCCTTCTTATTTATTGATTTTGTTTGGTATCTTTCTTCATGCATGAAGTTGAGTCAGCTGGACTTGGGCTTGGCTGAAAGCAACAGAAAGTCACCCATAGTAACATATTTAAATAAGGTTTATTACTTTCAAACAGCAAGACAGTCTAAGGCCTTGCACCTTCTCAACACAGTCATCAAGCACCCAGACTCCTTCCAATTGCCTGTTCCACTATCCCTGGCGTTTGTCCTAAGGCTGCAAGATGGTGGTTCTGTCCCCATCACATCCACGTTCCAGACAGACAGAGGCAGTTTAGTCTGTACTTTTTTAAACAGATTTCCTAAAAGCCCCGTGTGGGGAAATGTGCTTTTATATCTCATGTACTGACAGAGTACCTACCACATGACTCATGCTAGCTGCAGAAAGTCTGGGGAGGGGAATGTGGGCACATTGCTACCAAGCAGAACCAGGGCCCCGCATATAAAAGAAGGGACATGGATGTCAGCAACCAGCAGTGCCTGGTGACCACTGCTGTCTGTTTACATTTAGAAGTGAGATACTAAAGGTCCGATTGCTCATGGAGGATTTTCTGTAAGGTGGTCACTGGCAGGTCTGGCAATTCTGACAAAGTCTGCGAAACGTAAGGAGGTCATTGTTAGCTTTCTGGTGTCACTGAGAAAGGCTCTTGTTCCCAGAAGATGTTATTTGGAAATCTGTTTTACTTTTGTTTCAGAATATCTAATTTATTAAAGTTATCATTTCTTCCTTAAATTTTTGACTTGTGTTTAGAAATGCTATTATTCTATTTGTAAGTCTCACAGATCTTAGAAATTACCTCTAGGGAGACTTTGAATGATGTTTGGTCCCATTTACAAACATAATTTATTAGACACCTTCAAATATTTTTAAATAAATATATAAAATCAATACATTCAACTTTCTCTTTATACACTTTAATTCAATTTTCTGAATTAACAAATGCAACCTTCCTGAGCATGTAAATAATTTTTATGCTTAAAATATTAAATTTATAATTATGTTGAATCTAAAGTTACCTTAAATATTCCAATTCAACCCAAAATCATGAATTTAAAACAAACATTTACTGCACATTTTAAATTTGTGTTCAAGATCTCATTTATAATTATCCAAGTTCTATCATTACAAATGCCTAAAATACCAAATGTGAAAAAAATTCTCTCTTAACAAAAAAATATCAATACAGTGATCTTTTATTCTGTTAAGCTCTTCTATCCTTGATTCTAAATCCCACTGTGCTTTAAAGATGCCTGCCCACTGAAGAAGTCAGATTCTGCTCTAGGTAACGAGGTTATTCTCTGTTAGAGATTTTGACATGATACTCAGAGCTACGGAAACCTAGAACAGTCCTTCGGTCCACCTGTATTGTCATATTGAGCCCCTCATGTGGTTCAGGTTGAACCACATGAACTGACATTTTTAGGTCTAACATATTCAAATATTGGCTCAACTTAATACAGACATTTATATCACAGGCTCCAAACACAAAGAAGCATCCTTCTTGTGGCTCTTATTACCTAATTCTCTAGGTCACACAATTCTTACATTTTCTAAGATGACATTTGTGTGATCTTGAGTCATCCTCAGGAAGTCATTTTTCAGGAGGTCATTTGACTTTCATCTTCCCCTGACCATACACCACTCTGTGTGTGAGTGAATGTGGTGTGTGTGTGTGTGCACTTAACTTGTTCTGTGCATCTGTGTGTGCATCTTCCTAAAGAAACCCAGAAGCCCTTTGAAAGATGATACGTTGTTAATAGCACAGTGCTTTGAATGATTTAATGATCAGTAAGTATTTTCTGAAATGAATGAATAAAAGGCAATAGAAAGGAAATAAAAATAATATGTAGATGAAAAGTAAAAAGGGTTCGTAGGTCACATCATTCTTGGAAACTAGACACAATCATTATTGATAAAATCAGCTTTCAAACCCAAATCTTCAGCTGCACTACTCTGCAAAAATGGATGGTCAGTGTTGGACATAATAAATGTGATGACCTTGTCCAGATTGCTCCTGGAGATCAGCATGGATTTGAAATCTTTCACACACACACCATTGTTCAAGAGCAACCACATACGTCAGCGAGAAAAGGCAAGCATTTGTGTGATAAATGAAACCAACAAAACATGTGTGTTCCTCACATTATCAGACCTTTATCAGAAAACATGCGTATTCAGGAAACTAGGGTGCAGTCCCCGTACTACACAGCTGCTAAAGCTAGACTGTTGTCCCTGCTTCTTCATGTTCTGCTTGGAGAGAAGGAGACTCTTCAAGAGCCCCTGGACAGTATAGTGGAGACAAATGATGCTAATGCAAGGTGGGAGGTGTGGTCCCCACATAAATTGCTGTGGATGCGAATGGCAGCTGGGGCAGAAGGGAGGGGTCATGCTTCATGTACACTAGCTCTTCTTAGTCCTGGCAATACTTTCGAATCACCTCTGATAATATAGCAGTGCCCAGACCCCACTCCCAGAAAGTCTGGGTTGGGGGCTGGGCATCCATGTGTTTTCATCTCCCTAGGTAAATGCAGGCAAATATAATGTGCAGTCAAGTTTGAGAACCACTGGCTTTTGAGTTGTCAGTATTAGCTAGACTATAGCTCTGAGACAAAGATTCAAGAAGCCTCCAAGGGGACAGAAGAATGAGAAAGTGAAATAAAATCAAATGCTATCAAATATGAGATGAATAATGTAGAGGGAAAACTTGAAAACTAGTGTTGTAAAGTTTCAAAATGCCCTTTGGGGTTGGGGTTGCGGTAAAATCCCAATACGCCTACTTAAAAAAATGCCCAAGGAATTTCTGTTATGCTTTCCCCTCATAATCCACTCCTCTCACAAGTCCTCTTCCTCATCTCCAACCCAGCTGTAGGCACCGATGCTATCCAAAATCATTTCCAAGAAAGACAAGTTTGTAAAGTGCTTTCAAAACATGGAGTTAAGACTTCCGGTCATGATGGCAGTTTAGACAGACGTGGCTCACCTCCTCCCACCACCACATCAATATTACAACTGAAATATAGAAGAACCAGCACTCAGAGCTATCAGAAATTGAGTTAAATGGAAGTCTGACAACTACAGAATTAAAGAAACCACATCCATCCAGACTAGCAGAAGGGGCACAGATGTGGAATGGGCTGGTCCCGCATCCACATGTGGTGGATAAAAATTCAGGAAGGGTATCTCAGGAGTGAGAAGTCCCAGCCCCACTCCAGGCCCCCCAGAGTTCCTGTGCCAGGAAGATAAATCACAACTTCTGGCTGCAAAAACGAGCAGGGATTGAGTAGGTGGAAGAAACTTCTGGAGCCCCAAGCAGTTCCTCTTAAAGAACCCACACATGGACTTACCTACTCAGATTCACTCCTATGAGCTCCAGCACCAGGGTAGCAGCTTGAAAGGCACCAGTGGCACACAGGGAGGAACTGAAGGTCTGGCATCAAGGCAAGCAGAGGCCATTGTCTCTTTTCTGAACCCTCCCCCAACAGAGCCACAGAGCCAGCAAGCTAGTACCCTATCTGAGACTCCATCAACCTGGCTAACACTGTTTGTCATGTCCTGGAGATTCCCTGAGACTCTGCTCCACCCAACTTACCAGCCCACCCAAGCTGCTTTTCCATATAAATGGTTGGTCTTGGCTCATGCTTTACAACTTCCTAAATCCTCTCAAACAAGCAACAGCTGGCCTCAGTGAACCCTAGACCCAGCACTAGCAGCACCCAGCCTAGATTCACAGTTTGGCTTCACCTGGGAATCTCCAAACCCAGCACAAGTAGCAACCATTACAAATTACTTTATAGCTCAGGCAGCATGGTCCTGCGCAATACACATGTGGGGGCTGACCTTGGCCTATACCACCTGGGAAACCCCAGAGCCTAATGGATAGCTACAGAACACATTGGAGCACTGACACCCTGCCCTGCATAGCAGATCCTCCACAGGGGGCAGAGGTTGGTGGTCAGTGGTCACATGCAGTCTTTGAAGTTGACTGACCTGGGTAAATCCCTCCCATTGACCTGCCAATAGCAATCAAGGCTCAACTACAAGAGGATGGTGTACTCAACCCACAAGAAGGGCACTCCTTGAGTACCCAGCTTGGGTGATAGGGGAGCCTGTGCCACTGGATCCTACAGGACACCTACTCTATTAGGCCACACTACTGAGACAGGGAGTCATAGCAGCTCTCCCTAACATAGAAACAAATACAGGGAGGCTGTCAAAATGAGGAGACAAAGAACCTGGCCCAAACGAAAAAAAACAGATAAAAACTCTAGAAAAAGAACTAAACAAAAGGAAGATAAGCAATCTATCAGATGCAGAGTTCAAAACACCTCTTATAAGGATGTTCAAGGAACTTAGCAAGGGCCTCAACAACATAAAAAATATCTAGTCAAAATACAAAGGATATACTAATTGAAATAAATAACAATTTACAGGGAAACAATAGTAGAGTGGATGAAGCCAAGAATCAAATCAATGATTTGGAATATAAGGAAGCAAAAAACAACCAATCAGAACAACAAGAAGAAAAAAGAATCCTCCCAAATGAGGGTAGTATAAACAGCCTCTGGGACAACTTCAAGCAGTTCAACCTTTGCATCATAGGGGTGCCAGAAGGAGAAGAGAAAGATCAAGAAATTGGAAATCTATCTGAAAAAAATAATGAAAGAAAACTTCCCTAATTTGGTAAAGGAAATAGACATGCAAGTCCAGGAAGCACAGAGTCCCAACAAAGATGGTTGCCAAGAGGTCCACTCCAAGACACATGGTAATTAAAATGCCAAAGGTTAAAATAAAGAGAGACTCTTAAAAGCACCAAGAGAAAAGCAGTTAGGTACCTGTAGGGGAGTTCCCATAAGACTGTCAGCTGATTTCTCAAAAGAAACCTTTTAGGCTAGAAGCGATTGGCAAGAAATATTCAAAGTCCATGAAAAGCAGGGACCTACAGTCAAGATTGCTCTACCCAGCAAAGCTATTATTTAGATTTGAAGGGCAGATAAAGAGCTTCCCAGACAAGAAAAAACTAAAGGAGTTCATTATCACCAATCCATTATTATATGAAATGTTAAAGGGACTTATTTAGGAAAAAGAAGATCAAAACTTGAACAATAGGCCCTGGCTGGCATAGCTCAGTGGATTGAGCGCGGGCTGTGAACCAAAGCATCGCAGGTTCGATTCCCAGTCAGGGCACATGCCTGGGTTGCAGACGAAGTCCCCAGTGGGGACCACATGAGAGGCAACCACACATTGATGTTTCTCTCTCTCCTCCTTCTCCCTCCCTTCCCCTCCCTAAAAATAAATAAATAATAA
>CM052544.1:8237052-8263590 GCA_028533065.1 Trachops cirrhosus | reverse complement strand
GGCAATGGAGTAGCCAAAGAACTTATATGTATGACCCATGGACATGAACAATGCGGGGGGGGCAGATTGTCTGAAGGAGTGGGAGGCAAAGGGGGAAAAATCAGGACAGCTGTAATAGCATCATCAATAAAATATAATTAAAAAAATAAAACTGCCACACAAAACCCCCACAGAGTTAAGAGAAGAAATGATGATGAGAGAGGCGACAACTACACCGGATGGAGAACTGAAATCTAACAGAGGTCTCATTGCTTTCCCGGGAGCAGAAAACAGAAAAAAATTAACTCATAACTGAACTGTCCTGATTTCTTGTGGTCTGCGTACTGAGATTAAAGGAGCTTTTCGTGCCACGTGGCAAACAAATGAAAGGTGTTTTCAAAGATCCACACCCATATGCATCCTGTCACCTTATTTGTGTTGCCCTGATGATGAAAAACATGCAATACGCTGCTTCGCACACAACACGGGCTGATCAACTCCCGCTCTGTTTCAGGTCTCCCCTGCGAGACTCAACGGCTCATTCACACTCAGCTGGCTGCCCCAGACACACATCTGTTTCTATCCCTCTGTAGGTCTGGAAATTCAGCTGCCTCAGCTTAAGGCTTCTCCACCCCTGCCCCGCCCCACTTCTGATCCTCTCCTCTTAGGTCTACTCATCCTTCAACACCTGGATCAGACCTCCACCAGCCCCCTTCCTGCTGCTCCCCTTATTGGAACGAGGGTCCTGCTGACCTTGGTCCCGACTCTGCACCCCACTTTATGATTAGAGTTGCCGTCTGCTGGAGTGTGAGTCTCTCTGAAGGGCAGGAAGCAGTGCCTGCCCAGTACACACAGCGCCTAGCTCCTGCTGACAAAGCAACACTTGCTTCCTGGTTGGGCTTTTATCTCCCTTTGTTTCCCCTGCAGGTTTCTAGAATACGCCTTGGTTCTGTTCTCCAGAGGACAATGGACATTCGGTCACCTGTCATTGAGAGATGCTTAGGACACACCTGGGCAGCTGGAGCGAAGGGCTGCCCCATCTGGTGGGTGACTCCAGCCTCCAACAGAGCCTCTCACCTGGGACTGTTTCTCTTGGGGAGGGAGTTTCACATGCCCTCTGTTGAGTCTGATGGCTTTGCGACGACCCGAGTTCTCACCCTGATCGGTTAATCGCGGCGATCAACCATTGAGGCAGGTATTGCGGCCCCCACTTTACAAAGGAGAAATATGTGACTCAAAGAGGTGAAGTGCCCCTCCCAAAGTCACAGAGTCCCTCAGTGACTGCATCAGGATTGACACTCAGAACCTGAGTCCCCACATCCTGGACCCTTCCTACCATCCCAGGCTGCTCCCAAGACTGGTGGAAAGAAGAGGAAGGAGAGACCAGAGGCCCCAGTCTGCACCTGCCTACACTTCTCTATGGCGGGTCTGTATTTCCAAAGCACATGGCCCGTGACCTGTACCTGCTACGCTAGTTTCTCGTGTGTAGCACATTGGATTAGAGACGCTGTCAGGCCTTGGACTAGCCTACTCAAGGGAGAACATTCAAGGCCACAGCCCTTTGTGCGGCACGGCCCTAGAGAACTTGTTTCAAACCTCAGCTTCAGAAATTAAAATGTTCTAATCTCAGACTTAGCTTTTGACCTCTAACAAGGAGAGTAAATAAGCAAACACAGACAACACAAGCCTTGCAGAGACGCGGACGCGGAAGCCCGGTCTAGCGTTTAGCAATTAGGGGTACTTGTCCATAAAGCACTTAAAAATCCATTTAGACCATCCGAGGCGGTTCAAGCTCTTTAATCTTCGATAAAGTAAACAAGACTTTTTAAGTTGGTTGTTTTTCTATTTTAAAACAAGGATATTGGGAGAGAAAAAATAAGCCGTTCAGGGCCAGACCTTTGGACCCCGGTAATGTGTAACAGCTGCGGAGGCTGGTCAGCCCTTTCGGTGATGTTTGCAGCCTGCCAGCGCCTGCTCACCCTTTCACGGACTGAAACCAACACATCTCCTTACTGGAAGTACACTTTTCATTTGGGGCTTGGAAAGTCCTTCAGGGCTGGGTCCAAACATTAGACTGCTCCCCACGAGGAGTAGCTCAGCCCACAGGGTCTCAGCAAATGCTTGCTTCCGGACTGACCACTGGAAGCAACGTGGGCCCTCACTGCTCACTGTTCACAATAAACACATCTCAACCGTAGCCCGCAGCTGCCCCACATTCTAGCCAGACCGGCCCACTTCCAATTTCAAAAAGCTTCATGCTACTCCTTGCCCCTTGTTTTGCGCACACGGTTTCTTTACCTGGAGCACTTTTCCAACCTTCTGACTCCGTCCCTTCCCTCTGTTCTCCCAGGACACCTCAGAGCAGCTTTTCCCCAGCTCAGCTCCATGGAACTTCCCTGGTTTATTTTGCTGCTACCAGTCCCTTGGCAGTAAGTTCTGGAAGGTACCGGCTACTACATATTTCTCTGTGTTTGTTTGTTTAATGTCTGTTTTTTCCACCATACTCCAGGAAGGCAGGGACGACAAGGGCTTTATTCATTCCTGTATCCCCAGCACCTAGCACAAGGCCTGCCAGCATGGGGACCGAGTCGAGTTGAATAGCTCAGACCTCAAGAGAACCAGGTAAACAAATCTCAGTTTATTCTCCCTTCCAGTCAAAGGTCTTCAAGTACAGTGTGTCCTTTTATCAAAGTGGCTCAGCCAACTGATTATTCACCAGAGGCCACAAAACTCCAAGTTTAGAGGGTGTGACCCTCCCAAGTACGGATTGCAGGGGCTAAAGAGAAACCCTTGGCAGTTCTTGTCTGAACAAGGTTCACCTACGAGAAAATTCCAGGGACTAGGAGGTGGCGTGTGGCCAGAGCTTGAAAGCGGCACTTGCTTCCATTGGAGAAATCGTTCCACGGAGCTTCCCTCACGCCTTCACTTCTCCGGGTTCCTGTTCCACTGGAAATTATTGTTCTCCTACGTGAGGAATTCCCTAACCCGCAGGGTTCCCAGGAGGCCGGCCAGCCGCGCCTGTGTGTGCTGACCTTCAGACCCCCCTGGAGACCAAACACTTCAAAGCTGTTTGGAGACTTAGGAACACAAACAAAGCATTATATCTGGAGTGCCAAAGATGCCGCGAGCACAAAGCACAGCACTCAGGCTATAATACCAGCCCCTTTGAATATATTTTTTTTCCTAATCTTGATCTCCTGTTAAGAGTGGATGGCCTTTCGGAATAGTGCAGAGAGGTGCCGTGTACCCTTCGCCCACTTTCCCCACGGCTCATGTCTTACATTAATCCAGCACAGTATCAAAACCAGGAAACGGACGGTGGTGCAGTGCGTACACACGGCCCTGTGCCATCGTATCACATGCAGACTCCTGTAGCCACCGCCACAGTCAAGGCGCAGAACTATCCCGTCACCACGAGATCTGCCTCCTGCTCCCTCCTCAGAGTCACATCGCCCCCACCTTCCACTGTCCCTGTTCCCTGGAAACCGCTACCCCGTTTTCCATCTCTACACTTTTGCCATTCGGAGAATGACCTAGGGATGGAACCGTGCAGTATGTAATGAGTGGGCACTGAGATTGGCTTTTCTCATTCGGCGTAATGCTCCTGAGCTTCGTTCAGGTTGTTATGTGTATTAATGTCTTACCCCCTTTCATAGCTGATGCGTTTACTGCTGTGAGTTCCCACAGTTAACTGTTCCCCGGTCGAGGGGCATTTTGGTTGTTTCTGGTCTGGGCCATTACAGACACGTAGCTGTGCTGTGAGCCGTTGTGTAGAGGGTTCGTGTAGATGTAGTTTCCATCTCCCTGGGAGGGCAGTTTCTGATAAATGTACGGTTACGAAGACATTGCCAAACCAGTTGCCAGAGTGACAGCACCATTCTACACTCGCACGAGCAATGATGACTAGAAGTTTCTCCGTGTCTTTACTAGCATTTGGTGTTGTCGCTATTTTAAATTTTAGCTGTTTTAAATGTCTGTGTAGTGATAACTCATCATGTTCTTAATATGCGTTTCCCTAATGATTAGTTATGTTAAACATCTTTTCATGTGGTTATTTGCCACATATATTCTCTTTGATGAAATGTCTCTGTTTTTTTTTTGCCATTTCTAATGGGATGTTTTTAGTGTTAATATGTGAAAATTCTTCATGTACTCTAGAGTCCTTTGTCAGTATGTGGTTGTAAATATTTTTCCCCAGTCTGTACTTTGTTTTTTTCAACCTCATGGTGGAACATTTCAAAGAGTACAGGCTTTGAATATTGTCAAAGTCTAATTTATGGATTTTACCTTTTATGGATCGTGTTAATGTTGCCATGTCTAAGAACACTTCACCATGACCTGGGTCCTAAAGATTTTTTCCTAGATTATCTCCTAAAACTTTATAGTTTTATGTTTTATTTACATTTAAATCTATAATTAGTTTTGAGTTAATTTTGCAGAGTGTGAAGTTTAAGTCAAAGTTGTGTGTGTGTGTGTGTGTGTGTGTGTGTGTGTGTGTCTACTGGTAGCCCATCATTATAGCCCTTTTGTTGGAAAGACTAATTTTCCACCATTAAATTGTTTTTGTCTCTTTGTCCAAAATTAGTTGCTTATACTTTTGTAGAAAAGCTGTTTCTGGTTCTCTGTTTTGTTCCACTGATCTGTGTGTCTGTTCCTTTGCTAATGCCACACAGTCTTGATCACTCATCTACGTAAGGTCTTGACATTGGATACAGTGGTTTATCCCAGTTTACTTTTTTTCAAATGTTTTAGCTGTTCTAGCCCTTGCCTTTCCATGTGAAGTTTAGAATAATTTTGTCCATATCTATAACAAAATTTTGCCGGTATTTTGGTAGTTAAACCCATATATCAATTTGGGGGAAATTTGCATCTTTATTGTGTTGAAACTTCCAGTTAATGAACCTGATTTGTCTGTTCATTTATGGAATAAATAGTGGTAAGAGTGTCTGTTCTGAGATTTTAGGCGGAAGGCATGCAGGCTTTCACTGTTAAGTATATTTGTGGGTTTTTCAGAGATGCCTTTTATCAACTTGAGGAAGTCTGGCTTTCTTCCTTGTTTGCTGGGTGTTTTTATCACGCAGGGGTGTTGAATTTTGTCCCAGCGCTTATCCTGCATCTATTGAGATGATCATGTGGGGTTTGTTCTTTAATTTATTGGACTATTTTCTCTCTGTTGCTCAGAGTAGCTAATTTCTATTGTTTTAACTTTAAGCTCATTGATCCTTTTCTCTGATCTCTCCATTCTTCTGTTGAATTCATCCATTGAAATTTAATTTTGATTATTTTATATTTCAGTTCTAAAACTTTCACTTGGTTCTTTTTTCTATCCTCTGTTAGCAATTTCTCATTTAAGCATGTTTATGTTGATTGTCTTAAAATCTTGGCCAGATAATTCTAACATCCATGTCATTTTGGTATTTGTATTTGCTATTTGGTGTTGGAATTTGGTAAAATATTTATGTATTGTTTTCTGTGTCATTCAAGTTGAGATCCTGTTCTTGGTATGATACTGAATCTCAGCTGAAACCTGGACACTCGAGGTCCGTAAGACTCTGGATATTATTGAAATCTTGAATTGCAGAGGACCTGCTCTCACACTGCCCTCCCTGGGGGAGGGAGACGTCGCCTCCTCACTGCCCATGGGAGTGAAAGCCAGGAGTAGGGAGAAGGCTCTTTTTCACTCCCACACGGGAGTAGGAGTTCCGTTTTCCACAAGGTCTCTGCTGTTAGCATCCTGGCTGAGTGGGGGGGATGGCACATTATTACTGCTCCCCACTGCTCCCACTGTGTAGGTGACATCTCATTACTACGGAGCCGTGGCCGAAGTCCTGACTCTCCACCAGATTTTTTCACCACCCAAGTGAGGAGGACCATGGCATCTCATTATCACAGGGTGGAGGTGAAGTGGTCGCTACTGACAGAGGCGGGTGGTGTGTGTGGGGAGAGGTGTCTTTATCTTGAGATGAAAGTCCCAGCTGCCTACCTTCCCCGATGCCACTCCATTAGGGGGTTGAAGTGCCTTGTCACTCACTGCCTGGACAGCGTGGAAATCTAAACTCTCCTGTGGCCTTTGCTGGAAGGGGCGGGGTGGGGCCGCTGTGCTTTCCGTGATGTTTGGCCAGAGTAAAGCAGCTGTATAAAGGTTTGCTGTCTTGTAAGACTGCTCCTTTCCTATTTCTCTAGCTAGAGAGAGCCAGCTTTTCTTGGAGCCTCTTTTTGTCTGCAACCCCTGGTATTTCTGGGTGGCTGGCTTCCATTTTACCCAGTCTGGGATCTAGGAGGCAAAAGGAAACCCAGGGACCTCACCACCTTGTCGTAACCAGGGTCCTGAGGTCCCTAGCCAGTGCCTTATTTTTTTCACCGTTCAGAATCTTCTCACGCTTCTCTTATATAAAATGTCCAGGGTTTTTTGCTATACTTTGCAGGAGGAATAACAGAAAGCATTCCTGCTCCATTTCTTCCAGAGGGGAGATTTTCCCTCTTGGATTTTAAAGCTGGCATTGCTCGCCCTCCTGGGAGCTCCATGCTGTGTGGTGCTGGTGCATTCGCAGGGTGCCCGGTGTCTGGGAATGGGGACTCCCACGGCCAGGCAGCTCCAGGAACTTCACTTACACCCCATCTCACACACGTGATTTTAATAAATGGTCTGGGGGTGTCTAAAAAATCTAGAACACATTTACTAATAAATTAGGCTGGGTTATTTACTGAAAGTCGTCACATTTGTACCATTTGTGAACAAAGGTGAGGAATAAGAAAAGAAGTCAAATCCAATTTCGATTCCACAGATCCAATAAACTTGAATATAAAACCCCCCCCCACACTGGCAGCTGCTCAGGTAACGCAAAAGAATAGTGAGTTCAGGAAGTTCGCACAAAATTCTCATTTCTTTTCCTTTTTAAAAGTATCGAGTCAACTGCCTCAAGTTCCCTTTGTAACCCTTATGACTTCACATAGTCTCCGTTTCTTATAATATCCAGGAAAAAGCAAATAAACAAAATCAAATCTCATCTGCAAAACATCAAGCCCCTTCCTGAATATTGCGACAGCCGGGGCGTGCCACACGCCTCCTCTGACTCCGGGCTGCTTGCGGCTTGGTGATCGCTGACTCTCACTCCTGCTCCTGCTGGCTACTGGGTTCTCGTGGCATCGCTTTGTTCCGGCTCCGACATCGCCGTTTTTATGGCCCCCAAGACACTGCTAATACAGTGCTGTGTGGGTAAGGAAAGTCACTGAAGGTTCGAGAATAACAAAGGGAAATAATAAGACAAAGAGCAACTTAAACCTGACCATCCCTGCCTTGGGCAAATCTTACCAGCTGGCATTCCGACTCCTGACTCGAGCTCGCTGGGGAAAAATACAAAACTCTCCTAGCAGTAAGTGACCTAAACGGAGTAATTTCTCTCTTTGTGTCTTGACAACAGCCAGGGAGCTCATGGAGAACCAAAAGGGCCATGAAAACATTTCCTTAAAAGAATCGCTTTTTCCCTGAGAATAAATTCCACCTTCCCAAACACAAAATTGGTTGAAGGCCGTTTTTTGACAGCATTTACTCCATACTTTCAAATAATCATTTTTTCACCAAAAGACAATTCATTGATCTGACAAGCATTTTTGCTTCAATATCCATATGTAGTCTTTCAAACGTTTAAAATGAAATCAGATCGTAGTGCCTGTTTAATGGAGCCTTGGTTCTCTCATCTATCAGACTGGGCAGTAGGTATTATGTAACTTACAGACGTACTGTGCTGTACATGAATTGCAAAATATTTGAATACTGCAGAGACCTCCCCAGCTTCCCTGCAGGCTGAACACGTCTAATATGTTAGCTGGCCCTTTAATGGGCGGAGTGACATTAAAAGAAATTAGGAGTATTCTGAAATATTTGGGTGGGCGTTACCACACCTTACCAAATACATCTGTGATGTATTTACCTTCTACAACCAAAAGAATTTCATTGTGGTCTGTAAAGGTCAAAGGTTACTCAGGGGACGAAGGGATCTTAAGAATGCCTCTTCCCGAAAGAATCCTTGTCCGTCCTATGTTATCCTATCATTGCCTTAGCACATTATCTTCAGAATAAAGACACGGAAAATTGTCTTTTATTTCCAATTTTTCAGGTATAAAATTCCATTGCTATTTTTTTAATTTAATGTGCTTTTATGAATGTTAAAAATATTAATGAGTTTTTAGGTTCCCATACAACCTCACTATCCCAATCTTTTCTCAGCCATGAATCCTCCTAGAACTGTGAGGGTTTTGTTTTTTTTTATTGTAACCATTGTGACTGAGAACAGCGTAGCCAGCAGCGTCCCCTGAGTTAAACTAGAATTTCTTCCTCCATGCCAAAGTGAGTGACCCCGCCAGCAATACTTCCACTGGGTGCTCTGAGCTTTCTGTTTTGCTGAGCCCTCTGCACGGCCTGACATGACGACCGCCATTTCCTGCGGGCCCGAGGGGTTTCAGAGCCTATTCTGGACTCTCTGGTTTAAGTATCGATGGCAATTCCAAAAAGGAAAAGACGGTGTTCCAAGGGCCCTGATACCGGACTTCAGATGCTTCCATGTCAGATCCTCAAACGTTCATGCCCTTCCTGTCTTGGTCTGGGCTCCCCCAGAGGCAGAGCTTGAGACAAGGGCTTGGTTTACTTGGGAGGAGATCCCAGGAAGCAGGGGTGAGGGGGAGGCAGGCGAAGAAGACCGGGAAGGAGGAAAAGCCGCTCCCACTGGGTGTCATCGAGGTGCCTGCTGTGGACGACAGGGGCTCAGTTCTGCAGGGACATCTGGCACGTGCACAGAATGCCTCCTAGAACATTCCATCCAAAAGATGAGAGGCTGGCATTTGTCCACTGCCTCTCATTCTCCACGGGTTGACGGTGGCTCTAGGCATGTCACCTCCCCCCACGTCCCAGTTGGACTAGTATGAGTGCTGAGTGCGCTGCCAGCTTCAGAGACAGTTCTGTGGCAGAAAAAGAGGGAGACTTGCCTCATGTTTGAGGTGAACATTGTCACGTGAGCCCACAGCGAACTTTGCCCTAGAGCTGCAGCCAGAATCACAGGTGGGCTGAGGGGATGTGTCACGGGGCGACAAAAGCATTGGCTGCAATCATACTGTCCCTTTTGCATCTACTGTTCCCCACTGTACCCATGGGTACACTCCCCACCAATGGATCCATCAGAAGAAGATTTATTCATTCAGTCTCTTCCAAAGGACATCGGCGTGGAAGGTCGCTGCTATTTGCCTTCCCTGATTGGTGGTGGGGGGAGCCCTAAGAAAGGATGACCCTTCTCCGCCTTCGTTCCCACCTGCCCTTGCCTGCATCCGCCTCCTGCACAGCACTCCTATGTGACCGAGAGGGTCGTGCGAGCCCAGCAGGCTCCAGTGGTAGGTGGAAGCTACTGTTTAAGAGAGCATTCCAGTTGACCACAAGAGAACGTGGCCGAGGATTACCCAGTTCTGCCTGGGATGTCTCCCCTGCCCACCTCGCCTGGCTTGCTCACACCTGGCCCTGTGTCCAGGACCATCTCCAGGCTGAGTTCCGTGCGCCTGTGCTGCTGCTCACTAGTGAACGTGTCACCTTTGTTTCTCTGTGTTGACTGGTTTGCCACCCTTGTGCAGCTTGCTGAACATCACACTGTGTCTTCATTTCTACCCTCAAGATTTAGGGGAACATGCGGGTTCCCTGCAAATACTTGGGGAGGCAGATGAGGGGGAAAAATCTGCTGCTGGGAGATAAAATGATTTGCTTAAACCACAGTTGCCAAAGGTAAGTCATCTGACACATGTAGGGAAATTCCTAGAATTAACCACTGCACGCAATACTTCGCTGGAATCTATTGCAAAATGCAGCATGAACTTATGTATACTTTTTGCCTTTATTATTTTTAAGAAAGAGATACTCCAAGAGTCAGTGACTCAGGCCACCAGGTGATGTGGCTGTGGTTTCTTATGAGTCAGGCCTCCAGACCGCCCAGGACAGACGTGAACAGGAAGTGGCTGAGGAAAGCCAGAGGCACCGTCAACACAGCCAGCGAGGAGGCTCCCGGCAGCTCTCTCAGGCCAAAGGGCACACGAACCCCTGAAGGGCAGACACAAACGCAGTAGATGTAGCTGATACGGCTTCAGTGCAAAAACTCTGCTCAGGTGGACGTGGAGGGGAACAGGTCACAAAGACCTGGTGGTAAGGCCACTTGGAAAGGGGCTGTTTTCCTGATTTGTTTGTTTGGGGAAAGACGGGAGCTCTCACACTCTCATTAACTGTGGGTTTCCCTCCCTGCTCTGTCCCCTGCGTCCTCTACAAAGAATATGCACCAACTGACATCAGTAGGTGACCCAGACAAAGAAGAAAAGCTGACCACTTCTCCTTGAAAGTGCAAAAGCACAAAGACAGGAGGCATCTTTGAGCGGGAGAAGCTGCCACGCCCTGAGCCCCCTCACGGCCCCCTAGCAGCCCAGCCTCCTGGGTTTATCTGATGCAGCCCTCGGGGTGTTTATCACCTGATGCAACTGGGCCAAGCAGAAATGGAAGAGACTCTAATTACATAAATTGCTGGGTGTTGTGCCCAGGAAATAACATATTATGTTTGTAATTCTATTTACAGCGCACAAAGCACTTTCCCCATAGTCCCCATAATCTAATAACAACCCTGGTATCATTATCACTCTCTGCAGATGCAGAAACTGAGACGCGGAGAGGTTAAGTGACATGCCCTAATTCACACAGCTATTACCAGCTAGATCCTGGCATTGAACTTGGTCTGTCTGGGCCTAAGCCAAGTGCTGTTTCCAGGGCCCCACTGCAAAATTCCCACCAACCATCACCTACAGCCTCCCTTACCCACCTCCGTCTCTTGGGCGGAAGTAGACACTTCCTCGATCCCAGCCTGTCAATGACAAAAGCAGGTTATAGAAAACTTAGAGAAACACCCGCTGCATCTGAAAAGAGAGCCTGATTCTGATAACTCCATTTAATTAACATCTAGCCAAAAAGAGAGTGAACATTTTAGGTGAGTGTTTAGATAAAGGTAGAAAGAACTTTGAGGGAGCTGAGTATTGCTTAGAGGTCACTGCACACGCAATGCTAAACTTAGGGGGGGAAAGCTCAGTGAGGGAGATGAGGGCTCCTCTAGAGCTGGGAAGAGACTAGGACCAAAGGCATAGGCATCTCGAGCCCGGGGACCAGGACACGCTACACACAAGGTCCACGTGCTGCGCTGGGCACTCAGCCTCAGACTCACATGGTCCTGGTGCAGAGTGCTCGGCACTGTGGGGCCTTTTGAAGAAGGTGGTGTCATAGCTCAGAGCTCTGGTGCCAGCTCTGTTGGACTGCCCCCTGCTCACACTAGATCGTTGTAGAGAAGAGGAGTTTGGGTGGGACCCCACTGGGACCAGCCACTGCAGAGGCAGTGTGATGGCATGCTGGAACCAGCAAGGCAGCTGGGACTCTATCAGATTCTGGGTCCATCAGCACAAGAAAGAGATCCTAAGAATGGAGCGCCAGGTGGAGGCTGCGATACCAAGCCAGCCCAAGGTTGGTTTTAGACATTATGCAGACACCAACAACTCTCAAAGGTACATTTGCAGCCCAGACCAAATCCTAAGTCTAGCAATGACTAGTTGATATCACACTCATGGATATGTCATGGAAATCTCAAACTGATTTTTCTAGAGTGGCATTTGTGGCCCACCCCTCTCAGACTAGTTATTCACACCACACTCTGGTCACTGCCCCCAAGTTTCTCTTTCCTCCTCACTCCCACATTTGGTCCATCTTCATGTCCTCTTGTGCTCCCGAGTCCACCTACTTCTTTCCATCTCTAAGACCATTTTCCTAGTCCTCATCCCCCAACCTCCTACCCAGTGTACCGAAACCCCAGCCTTCGTGGCTTTCCCACTGACACGTCCTCTGCCACCACAGAACAGCCCGAATGACTTTGCCGAAGCCTGAGCCAGATTGCCATTCCTTGGCTCAAAACCTTCCAATGGCTTCAGAATAGAATCTAAACTCTAATGGTGTTGGCAACATCGCCGGCTTCACCTCCAACCCTTCTCTCCACACTCCAGCCCCTTCCGTTCCTCTGAGGAACCAACCATTCTCACCTTAGGGTCTCCATATGGTGTTGTTCCCGGGCCTGGAATTCCTCCCTCGGCCCTGCCTTTGCTGTGGCTGGTTTCTTCTTATCCATTCCATCTTCTCATTCTAATTCTATCCATTCTGTCTCAGGTGAGGTGTGACCTAAGAATTTCCAGACACACCTTTCCAGACCATACAATCAAAACAAGGTCCTTTGGTTATCCTCTCTCCAAGCACCCCATTTTTTCCTTTGCTAGCACACACCACGGTCTGCTGTTACGTGTTTGTGGGGTTCACTTCTCCGATGCTTGGCCCTCCTGCTGGGCTGTAAGCTTCGTGAGGGCAGGGGTCACATCTGCTCCATGTGCCCCACATCCTGAAAGCCTGGCCCAGTGCCCAGTATATAACAAAGTGGCCAAAGTTGTTGCTGATAGAATGAATAAATAAATTTAAAAATAGAGCAAACTATTTTGCTATTTGTCTTCTCAAGAGAGCCTCTGGCCTGCCCCATCTCCTCCAATCTCTGATTCTCCCCAGTTCGCCATTGGCTCTGAACAGCCCACACACTGTACTGCTACGTCAGGACAGGTAAGCCATGAGCCACGCCCTTTCCCTTCAGCCCTTCCTTTCCTCTCCCTTCACCCCTCTTCCCTCCTTTCTCCTTGATTAATTCAATAGATAAACCCCTAATAACCATACTGACATCATAGCAGTAACTACATTTATGGAGCTCCCGCAATTCATTGGGCACAACCCTCTCTCCATTTCCCCTTGAGTCCTCTGTGGAACCCTAGGGTGCAGTTACTAGTATTCATTCCACTGTACAAAGGAGAAAACCAAGGCTTGCTGTCTTCAGTGGCTTTCCATAGGCCCGGCGTTGGGGACCGGCAGGGCCAAGATACCTGTTCGGTACTGTACCCCATCTGCCACGCTGCCCCCAAATGTTCACTGGTATTCAATGTATTTTAAGATCTAGTCAACAACTTGGTTCCCACGTAGGAACCAAGCACCGTGCAGAGCGTTGGTGTTCGCTTTTCCCGTTTCATTCCCTACCAGTCTTTATTATTCTCATTGTCGCAGGAGGAGGACCAAGGCCCCAAGAGTCGAAACACCTTCACATGGTTCTTTGTGGAAGAGCTAGGGTTTGATGCAGCCCCTCCCTCTGAGGCCAGTGCCCGCCCCCTACCTGAATACTGTGCTGCTCTGCCCAAAGGGAAAGGAGTGGGAGGGGCAGGACCTGGACACACACACACCTGATTGGTGGGGTATAGCCTGCGGGATAAGCCACTCTCAGGGAAGCCCCTTGGCTCGCCCACCTCAAGCGTGACTCTGGAAAGCCATAGAGCAGGGGAGAGGGCTTGGGCTTCAGAGTGGGGCAGGTGTCCATTTAAATCCCAGCTTTGCCCCTCACTGGCTGGGTGGCCTTGTGCAACGTGCTCACCTCGGAGCTTCTGGTGCCACTAAGAGAGGGGTCCTGGTATCACTTCATGGGGCTTTCGTGGGGTTTAATAAGATTACAGAAAGAAAGCCCTTAATGCATGGGTCAGCACTTGGTAGGTCCCTGCTGGTAGGCTTGGTATTTCTAACTTCCTGCCCGCTGGGTTCTCAGGCTGAGAAGAGGAGACACTATAATTAGGCCATTCTGCTGTGGAATTCTTCAGAGCCTCCTGCCTCTCTTTTTTCCTTCCATTGTCTCTCCCTTCCTTTCCCACCCACAATTTCAAGGTGGCTGGTCTGACTGCAGGAAATGTGTTAAATGAGACAATGTTTGTGTTCGCGCCTCGCTCCCTGGGCTTTGCTGGTATGTTCTTCTCTCCTGGCCCTTGGGGAGCGTCTGAAATGCGGTCAGGTGCACTTGCAGACGGTTTCACAGGCAAGACACACACAGTCGTTGGAAGAGAAATTTCAGTCGCAGAAAACCATAGGAGAGTGAGGTATGCAAATAGTCAGGGATTTTAGAGATGCATGGATGTTAAAGATGCAGGTTTGTGCACGCAGCCCTGCACAGCTGCTGGCTGTGAGCCACGCCCATGCTACATACTGTCTCCAAGTGTCGGTGTTCTCATCCTTAAAAGACGTCCAGGGCTCTAATTAGAATGATGAGAGACAGTGTTTTGACCTCTGGACAATATCAAGCACGCTGCAAATGCTTGATAAATGAGCCTCTAACACAGTAGTTGGCATCAAAAACACCTGATCCACAGGTCCAATTTAGCCCACTACCTGTTTTTATAAATAAAGTTTTATTGAGACACAGACACATTTGTTCGTTTACAACACTCAATGGCTGCTTTTACACTACAACAGCAGAGTCATATAGATGCAACTTACTGTCAATTCCTTCTCTTTTTTTCTGTCTAGAAGCTACTGTAGCCTGAAGTATGATAGCTGCAGTGGTTATGGGGTCCTGCCAGCAGCTGCTCCCCATAACCTGACTGATTTAGTGCATCAGTCAAGATTCAATCCAGCTACATTAATGGACAGCCAAAATAATAATGGCGTCAGCACGATACAAGCCTCTTTGTCTCTCATATAAAAGTCTGGGGGTGGGCAATCTAGGGCTGTTCTTCCCTACAAAGGACTCAAGGACCCAGGCTCTCTCATCTTGCCACCTTCCCTAGGATGAGTCCTTCATCTCCCAGTTCAAGATGGCGGTTGATGATCCAGCCACCCTCTTCTCATTGCAGGTGTCTGGATAAAGAAAGAGATGAAGAAAAGGGACCAAAGTGTACGTAATGAGTCTTTTTAAGGACACTTCCCAGCAGCTGCCACTTGACATATCTGCCAATATCTCCTTGGTCACGTGGGCACACTTACTTATGAAGAGAGGCTGGGGGATGGAGCATTAATCCAAGTGGTCATATGCACAGGTAAAAAGGGGGAGTTCTCTTCACTAAGGACTGTTTTACCTACAAATAGCAAAAGCCCAGGCTTCCATGGTCTAAGCACTAGGACTTTCATTCTTTAATTACCAAGAAATCCAGAGGTAGATAGTTTATGGTTTGCCTCAGCATTTTATAATGTCACAGAGCACCCACGCGCCCACTCTGTGCCTTCAGCATGCTGGCCTTACTTCCCCAGGTGTGGTTTTCCGGTGGCAAAGACAGGCGCTGCCACCTTAAGCATCAGATCCCCATTCCCCACTCCAAAGGTGGGGGTCAGGAGGTGGTGGAGAGGGCTTCCTTCCTGTATTGCCGCCTTTTTATACTCCCCTCTGGAGTCCCTGGAAGCTTCCCCTGCCATCTGCTTTGCCAGCCCTGGCTCTCATGCCCACTCCAAGCCTAATCACCAACAAGAGAATGGGATTGCCAAGACTGGGTGGTGTACACGACTTGATGCCTGAACAAAATGAAGACACTGTTATCGGGGAAGGAAAAGGAAACCACCGTGAGTAGGGATGCAATGGAACTATCCCCTGGTCTCTGGGAGCGGGGAGAAATAGTCACTGTTTCCCCAGCCCCGCCCCCCTCCCTCACTTCTAGGAACACAGTACTTAAGATTCTTCCTGGATAAACGGCAAAGAGTGAACTGAATTTGGGTCATGTTCTCAAGCTTCTTACAGATGCTATTTATTATCAAGCATGTTTTGTGTCATTACAAAATCTGGAATTAGAGGCAAAATCTACCCCATAAATCTAGCGTCTCGAGCCTTTAGTTTGGCATTCTGTAAGGCGCTGCCTCCACAATGCTCAGAGCTATTTTCAGATGGATGCTCTGGACAGAAAAAGTAGCTGCTTCCTAAAAATAATTTCGCGGTGGCAATCCTACACGTCTCAGAAATGATGCACCTTATCTGGCTGACGGGGTCTGCACTCTGTGGCAGGGCCATCGGCCCTAGACGGAGTGCTGGTGATAATGAGATTAAATTCTTCTCCACTAAAAATAGTCGCCCTTCTAGCGGAGCCCAAATAGGCACTTTGCAACTTCACCCATTGAGAGCAATGGGCAGACCCCATCTGGGTGTGCGATGCAGAGCTGGAGACTAAACGTAACAGGCAACTTAGTTCACTTTGATTTCATCCAGATCTTTCCCCTTGGGAAAGGAAAAGAAAGAGGGAAATGATGTATGTTCCTTGGGTATCCACCATGCGGTAGGTGTTTTATAAGCATTGTTTACAAAGCCCCGCATTCATAAATTAAGATGATCTTGTTTCAGGGTGAAACCCCCTCACAGGCTGGACATAGATGAGACTCTGGTTAGCTGGGTTTAGGGCTTGAGGCTGGGGGTCTAGGGCTCTGGGTGGAGGCACCCGGAACTGGAAAGAGCCAAAGGGTGCACACAAGACAAATTCCTCAGAGACTGCCCAGGGCCCAAGTTTGAGAACCCAACAGTACTGCAGAGAAAGGAGAGGAAGAGCTGTAACAAACCATGGAAAGACCTGATGGGTTTTCATAAACGAAGCTCAAGGTCACACGTGGCATAGGAGTGGCCTTAAGGGTTTGGTTGGGGAGATGATTATTCCAATTTCATAGGGGGCACCTGAAGTTCAGGGAAGCCGAGCACAATACCCCAGATGACACCATTAGCAAGTGGCAGGGGTGGCCTCTGAACTCTGGCTTAGTGCTGGTCCCAGATCACTGCTCTTCCCTCGGCACCGGCTTCTGTTTAGGATGAGAGGAGCCACCTGCCTGTGATACTGAATGGCCTTGCTCCTGGTGCTGAGCCCTTGGAGCTGCAGGTGAGCCGCGGAAATGTAACCCTCTGTCCTCTCTTGGTCTGGCCTCTTCTCCCTGCCCTTCCGCCTCCAGCTCCCCCTAGACGAGTCCTCTGATGCCTCCACCTACAGGGTCACAGTTCCTTCTGGCAGAGACAGGAAGCATGACTGTAACCCTTTAGAATTATATTAAGAACTGTATCATCAGGATTCTTTTGGCTGCAAGTTATCCTACTGGAATCAACTTAGATAAAAAGAGGGATCCTTTGGAAGACACTAGGGGGGCCAAAGAGCCAAAGCTTCGTAGACACAAACACCACGGTGCTTACTCTCTCTGTCTCTCTGTCTCTGTCTCTGTCTCTGTCTCTGCCTCTCTCTTTGCAGAAGGCTTCTAACCAGGACAGAAAACACTACCGATGGCATTTCTAACATCTCACAGCTTCTGATGCCTGCGATACCTCGGGTGCGGGGTCCCACTGTTTGTATGTATCTATGTATTTCCTAAGTTATTTTAATTTCTGTCATTGTTTTATATGTGCCTTTTATAGAGAACCTATGTTTGGACCCCGTCGGGGAATCTGTTTTTACTCATGATCACGTCTGTTGTGAAGACTGACATTGCTGGTCTTTCCTCTTAGTTTATAGGTAATGTTTGTGTGGTTTTGTGTGTGTGTGTGTGTGTGTGTGACTTTTGGCTTCCTTTCTTCCCATCTTTTGCCAAACGCTTCGTTTATTTGCTCTCCCTACCCCCGTGCTTTAAAAGCTGTGAATTTTATTTTTATTGGGTTAATGGATACCCTCACATTTCAAAACACAGTTGATCCTCTATTCTTTGTCAGCGTCGAGAACGGTAGAGGACTGTTGGTCCTGCCCACCGAGAGCGGGACATCTAACACACTCCCATTTCTTTTTTTTAAATTTTTATTTATTTATTTTTAGAGAGGGGAAGGGAGGGAGAGAGAGAGAGAAACATCGATGTGCGGTTGCCTCTCATGTGGTCCCCACTGGGGACCTGGCCTGCAACCCAGGCATGTGCCCTGACTGGGAATTGAACCTGCGATGCTTTGGTTCGCAGCCCGCACTCAATCCATTGAGCTACGCCAGCCAGGTAACACACTCCCATTTCTTTCCCACCGAGACCCACCTCCGACTTCCCAGGTGTTTTGGTATAACCTTGGTTTTTAAATCCAGGTTAATCGTATGGTTTAACTAGTAATCTTTTTCTTTTCCTAACTATTTTTATACTTGCATTGTTTTCTTATAAACATTAACTCTTTGCTTATTTATATTTAATATTATATGTAAATATTTAACCAATTATTTAGACAGGTATTTAACTCGAAACTATCATTGCTTACTGAATTTTTTTTCATATTGCATTTTCCTCATACTTGGGTTCTATGTAGGGATTTGTTTCTGAAACCACTGGACTACGTTTTGAGAAAAGAGTTTAGAAAGACTGTTGAGTTGCACCCTTTCTGGGACCTTGTCTGTCTGGGTCATCTTCTTTATCTGCCTGGCCTCAGAATCGATAGTTCCATTGCCACATGCAACATTGCTGTATTTTTCTTCTGATCTTTAGAGTTTCAGAAAAGAAGTAAATTGTCAACTTGATTATTTTGTTTGTTTTATCTACGTGAGTACTTGTAAGACATTTTTCCTTATTCTTAAAGTTTTATACATTTTTTCCTGGATATTTCTAGGTGTTTAGTCTTTGTATTAATCTCTCTGATACTTGGTAAGCCCATTTACTTGAAAGATTCTGGTCCTTTCTGCTCAGGAAAGTGGCTTTTGTTATATGTCCCAAATCAATTTTTTATGACTCTTATCTTTTTGCTCATGATCTCAATCTTTTTACACTTAGAGGAAATCTTTTTATGTTTCTGAATAATCAGATAATTTATCAAACCATTCTCAAAATCAGTGAGTCCCTTTTGTGCGTTATCCCCCATGCTACGCCATTCACTCCATCCGGGACAGTTTTCTAAATTGAAGGATTCGTGTTTTCCCTCCGAAAGCAATCCATCCTGATTTCCGACTGCTCCCTGTTCATCAGTGCAGTGCCCTCTTCGGTGTTACTGAGAATACAAATCAGAGGGAAGGCAGTTTTCCAAGTTGTTTCCAAGGTCGCGACTTGCCCGGAAGCCTGCCCGTGTCCAGCTCCTGCGGGAAGTCGGAGGGTGCTGATGTCAATCAGGTGTGTCTGTCCGTGGGCGGTGGGACACCCAGCTGGGGAGAGGACCATGCAGTGGGAAGATTTACCGTGAGCTGGAAGCTTCTCTTCACAGCACTCAGCGATCCCAAGCACTCTGAAGTCCTGCAGTCCTCTCTTGGGACCTCCTGCAACTTCAGGCAACCCCACTTAACTAATTGTGCGGGTTACGCCACATGAGAGCTGGTGGTGCCACAATGCCACTTACTCCATATGATGGGCACTTGAACAGTGCGTTCATTCATTCACTCAACAAATATTTCTTGAGCACCTCTTTGTACCAAAGTCTGGTCTACGCGTTAAAGATATGATAGCAAAGTTATTCCTACTTCCACAGTGCTTTTATTATAGTGGAGAGACCAACAGTGTACAATAAATAGATAATATAATATCAAGGAATTATACATGCTATGAAGAAAAATAACTAAATCCAGGGTAAGAGGCTAGAGAAAGAAGAAGTACTATTTTAGTAAGAATGTTCTGGAAAGACCTTTCTGAAGTTTATTTGAGCAGCAACTGGAATAAAATGAGGGAGTGGGCCAAGGGGATGTCCGGAGGGGAAGCTGTCCAGGCAGACGGGACAGCGAGTGGAAAGGTCCCGAGGCAGGAAAGCGTTGGAAAAACAGAGTCCAGTGTGGCCGAGGTGGTGTGGGGTAGCGGAGCGGGGCGGGGGCAGGTTCAAAGGGGCAGTGTGCTGTGTTGTGCTCGCTTTACTGGACAGTCCTCTGTGCACCTGGGCCGACCTTGGGCTTCACAGGAGAGGGCTGCATCATCGCAGACGCAAGGCATAGCCCTTGGCCGATGAGGAACACACCTTACATAGCAAACAGCCTGAAAGGCCAGCCCCAGCACGTGGGGCTAGAATTCTTCCTGCTGAGCCACAAGCCTGGTGTCTGCTGTGATGAGCCCTCTGGTCACCAAAGGCCCCCAGCCCAGTCTTTCACTCGTATCCATTGAATGGGGTCAGTCTCCTACCCACTGCTTCCCATAGCCCGGCAACAAACTTCAGCCTTCTTGACCTTCGCCCTGGAGCTACTGGGGGCCCACCATGCCCTGGCTCCGGAGAAGAATCAGATGGTCTCTCTGTCCCCTGTGGCCTCGGCAGGGGTCAGCAGACTCATCTCCATGGGGGCTCCTCACTCTCCTGCTTACAGTGCCACCAGCCGCCTCTGCCGTTTTGGACCCTCTGAGTGTCTACCGAAGTCCCGGTCACCCTGGCAGGCCCCGAGCTGGAGCCCTGTCCTTCATCACAGCCCCGCTCTCCGTACCCCTCCCCAGTGTTTTCTGTCTCCTGCAAGTCTGGGTCTCTGAGGTCTCTGGGGGTCTCACCCAACGCCCATCTACCCCTCTCACCCAGCTCTGCATCCAGACTGGGTGATGTACAGGGATGAAATCATATCTAGACTCTTACAAGCAAAGAAATTTGTCATTATGAGGAAAGAAAGGTTAATTTTTAAAGAAGATTTGCTAGGATGGGGTGACTGTTGTCTTCCCTCGGTCCCAGCAGACCCAGGTGCTGAACGAGCTTTCTTTTTTTTTCCTTTATGCTCTTGTTACTTTCATTTCTAAAAAGATATATATATATAAAAACATAAATATAAAATACACGTTATTTATCTATTTTCCTCACTATTACACAGCTTTTCTGTATCTTAGGCATCATTTTAAAATCAGTGTTGCCAAATTTAAGCAATGTTTTAAAAAAAGTAAAGAACAGTTTAATTCTAGAACAAACATACAGTCTAAGGTTTATAAGCAAAAAGTAACATGTTGAGAAGCCTTATGGAATGACCTTTCTTGAAGGTTTGAGTCTTTCTCAAAGTTTCAGTTCCCACCCTTGAAGTTCATAATTCTCATGTTTGCCTGAGACTACTGCTAGCGAGAACTTGCATCCTTTCTCACACTAAATAGATGGATAAGTATGTATTGATTTATATCAAGACAGATTTATATCAAGAAATTCTTCCCCTGCACTTATTTGGCAGAAATCTATATGGATTTCTCATCAGAGTCTCTTGACCAATCATGCTAAGTGTTAGAATCTATTCCAAACCACCTAGCATATTATCGGTGAGCATGACATGGATGAGCTCTGAGGTCAACATATCACATAAAGTGTCTTCCAGAGTAACGCAGAGTTCTCTTAAAAGTCATTGTTCAGGAGAACAATGTAATTGTTCTAGGAGATGTACAATCTTCCAGAGCAATGTCATTGTCAAGGAGACGAGTAATTTCTACAACTTATGAATAAACTGACTTGCTGGGACAATCTTCATTACTTGCCACCCAGCCATGCCTATAAACGTACCTGTCAATCAATAGTCTACACTGTCACGCCAACAAGTGGCATTCATTGACCAGCAGTCTGTGTCTCTGAAAAGCCAGCCCAGTGTGCTGTAGGACCAGCATGGCAGGTGGTTCAGCGACATTTGATCCAGCACGAACCAGCTGACCTCCGCGAGGCCCTGCGGTCTGACGCTGCCAGTGTTAAGGACACAGTGCACTATCACACACTCAGAAGTGTCTTCAAGGGCTTTCTTGACCTTGGTTCACCTTCCAGACAGGACGGTCTTCGTGGTGAGTCCAGCTGGTTGTTGAACTGATCCAGCCATGGATGTTGTCTATGGAAGAAAAAGATCTGAACCCACGTCCCCGGATGGACTGGCAACACGTGCCGTGCCTTTGGAGCCGGCCCACTGTGGGTTATGAAAGCTTGATCTTTGATGTTGCAAATAGCAGCTGCTTTGACCGGTTAACTTTAGAAGATGAATTGACCCAGGATGTTCTCAAATTCACAACACAAGCAGTAATTTCTCAAAACTCTTTTTTGGTAGCGGAGGCACAAATTATTAATACCCATCTTCGACAGCAGTAGTTCACCGGCTACAGATTCCATGTGTGAAATTTAAATCTCTGAGCGGTGACTGATGGTGCTGGGGAAAAGCGCACCTTCAGGCATCCCACCCGTTCAGCTGTCTGAGTCTTATTTAAAGCAGGGGACAGCGAGAAACTCTAACAGGGCATGTGCTTCTGTCCCCCTGGCTGGCAGCGTAAGCAGTGTGGGGGTTCTGCCAATAGCAATAATTTCCATTTCAGTGGTACACGCCCACACCTCAACAAATTTTTCCCACCCCCTACTCACCCAAACCTCAAGGGTCCCACGGGTGCCTATGAACAGCTGTCCTTGCCTCTCTTCTGGTCCCCTCATTAATGCTCACCAATCAGAAAGTTGGGTAAGGGTGGTGCCCCCGATGTCCTTCCTCCAGGAGGACCCAATTGTCTCAGTTCAGTTTGTCCTTCATCGTACCGCAAGGCAAGGATTCAAGCAAAACTGCCTTATTGGGGACGTAACCCCAGAAGCGGAGGATCAAGCAGGGAAGAGAAGGAAGTAAATATCAGATGTGTTATGAAGCCAATCGCTGTCTTTGGCAATTGAAGCTTCATCCCAATGAGGGATTCTGAAGATCAAGGTTGAGAGGGCACCTAGGAGTGAGCCCCCTGAGGGAAGAGGTTATTTACATGCCAACTCCCAGCAGTCTTTATTTGAGGGCTGCTGGGGACAAAGGTGTCCGTTGGGCCAGAGAAAGCCGCTGGGCAATGAAGACTGGCTGCTGGTGTGCGCTCCAATGGAGACCAAAAGGCTATGAGCGGGACAGCCACAGCGAGCTGTCTCACCAGCACCCACAGCAAGGATGGCATTTCCTGGTTGTCCCCAAGCTGAGGAGACCGGGCGGACTGCTTTCCCTGTGGATCTTACTCTACCAGAGCACACACACAAGGACGTCTGTAACATATACTCCCAGGAGCAGAATTACACATTTTAAGGAGCACAAGTTTTATTAAATTTTAAGCTATACTGTCAAATTGCCTTCCAAGAAGTGTTCCCCCGCCAACAACTCTGGCCAACCGTTCACCTGAATTTGCTTTACCTCGTTTTGTGGGATGCTGATATTTTCCCTTACAGGGAAATTGGTCATGCTGTCGTCCTCAACCATATTTTTTAGGCAAAGTTTACATACAGTAAAATTCACCCATTTTATTGAATAGGCCTGTGAAATTTAACAAATGCACACAATCATGCAAATATCACCACAATTAATATAAACAGCAGTTCCACAGCACTACCCCGCAAACACACACACGCCCTTCACAGTTAACGTTTCCTCTGCCTCCTTGGCAACCATGAATGTGTTTTCTATTTCTATAGCCTTTTCCAAATTGCCATATAAATGGAATTATAGAATATGTAACTTTTGGGGTCTGGCCTCTTTCGTGTAGCATAAAGCGTTAGAGATTCATCTATGTTGCTGTTGTATCAATAGTTCACTTCCTTTTATTGCCAGGTTGGAAGTACCAGAGGTGATCTGTTCACTCCTTGAAGAACATGGGCATTCTTTCTAGTTTTTGATGATTACAGATAAACAGCCGTGTACAGGTTTTTGTGTCGACTTAGCTTTCCTTTCACTTGGGTGAGCACCTGTGAGCGATACTGCCTGGGACACGTGGTAAGTGTGTTCAATATTAGAAGAAGCTGTCAAACTATTTTCCAAAGTGGTTCTATCATTTTGTATTTCTACAAGCAATGTATGGGAGTATCTGTTACTCCATATCCTCATCAGCCCTTGGTACTAATGATGTTTCTCCTCCCTCTTCTTCCTGTTCTTTTTAGACCTTCTGATTGGTGCATAAAGGGTATCTTGTGATATTACTTTGCAATTTACTAATGACGAATGATAGTGAGCATCCTTTCGTGGGCTTACTGCTCTCTGTATACCTTCTTTGGTAAAGTATCTCTTCAATTTTTTTTGCCTATTTTTCACTAAGTCAAGATCTTTTGTTTGTTTGTTTGTTTTCATGGAAATGTCCAGTTGTTAAAGAGTATGGTTATTCTGGTAAGTTGCTTTAGCAATTGTGTTGAAGATCAATTGAGCATATATGTGTGGGTCTATCTCCGGACTTTCTGTCCTGTTTCATTGATCTTTGTGTCTATCCTTTTGCAAATACCACACTCTCTTTATCACTATTGCTTTATAGTAAATCTTGAGATCCAGTTGTGTGAGTCTTCCAACTTGTTTTTAAAAAATTATTCCAGCTTATCTAGTTCCTTTGTCTTTCCAAATACGTTTTAGAATCAGTTTGTCAATGTCTTTCCAAAAGCCTGTTGGGATTTTGATTGGAACTGAATTGAATCTACAGATCCAGCCAGAAAGCACTGACATCTAACGATACTGAGCCTCCAATTCATGAACACGACAGATCTCCCTGGTTTAGGTTGTCTCTTCTTATCAGTGTTTTACACTTTTCAGCACAACTATTTCAAATGTATTTTGTACAATTTTTACCTAAGTATTTCATATTTTGGGTGCTATTAAAATGGTACTTTATCAAATTTCAATTTTCAGTTACTTATTGACAGCAGACAGACATGTGATTGATTTTTTATATTGACTTGGCATCCTACAATATTGCTAAGCCCACTTACTTATTAGTTCTAGCATTTTTTGTAGATTAATTTGAATATTCTATGTAGACAGCCATGTCATTTTCTGTTAGAAACAGTATATTTCTCCTTTCCAATATAGATACCTATTATACCAGCCACAACCTCCAGTACAATGGTAACGTGAACCGGAGTGGTGAGAGAAGACATGCTTACCTCGTTCCAAACTTAGGGAAAAAGCATTCGGTCTTTACGAGTGAGTATACATTAGCTGAAGGTTTTTGCAAATGTCTTTGAACAGGTTGAGGTTAAGTCTTAGTTTGCTGAGCGCTTTTGTCTGTGAATCAATATCGAATTTCATTAAATGCTTTTCTTGCATCTATGGAGATTTTCATAGGGTTATTCTTCTTTAGTCTGTTGACATGCCAAATCACAGTGATTGATTTTTAAATGTTGAACCAAACTTGCATTCCTGAGATAAATCCCACTCAGTTGTGACGCATTACCCTTTTTATATATTGCTGGATTCATTTTCATAGTATTTAGCTGAGGATTTTTGTCTCCGTGTTCACGAGGGAGCTTGGTATATGACATTCTTTTCTGGTAAAAGCTTTGTCTGCTAACAGGATAATATTGGCCTCATGGATAACTTGGGAAGTATTCTTTCTTCTCTGTTCTCTAAGCATTTGTATATAATTAATGTAATTTCTTGAACGTTTGGTAGAATTCACCAGTGACGACATAAAGGCCTGAAGTTTCCTTTTTTAGAATGCCTTTAACTACTAACTCAATTTCTTTATAAGACAGAGACTGTTTAGGTTACCTTCTCTCTCGAGTGGTCATTGGCAGCTTGTGTCTTTCAGAGAATTTGTCTATTTTATCTAAGTTGTCAAATTCACGGTCATAGAGTTATTCACAGTGTTCCCTTAGTATCTTTGGAATGATTGCAGGGTCTATAGTGATATCCCTTCTTTTATTCCTGATATTTGTAATTTATATCTTCTGGGTTTTTTTCTTAGTCAGTCTGGTAAGATATTTATCAGTTTTATTAACCTTTTCAAAGAACCAGATTTTAGTTCCATTGATTTACTCTTTTGTTTTTCTATCTCAGTTTCACTGGTTTTAGTTCTTGTCTTCATTACGTCTTTCCTTCTGCTTGCTTTGGGTGTGCTTCACTTTTTCTACTTTCTTCAAGTGGAAGTTTAGATCCTTACCACCTCCGGATGACTCTTCCTGTGTTGGAAGACATAATGAGCCGTCATGTTGTCCCACAGTAGAAGTCAGAAATTGCTCTCTCACCTTATTGTGTCCAAGCTGCTGGCCTGTGACGTAAGCCCCGCCCATCAGGCACACCCACTCAAGTCTTCTGTTCAAAAGTGGGCAATGCGAGGAAGCATGGAATCCGTATTTTGACAAGGTTGGTTATGGAAGTGCCTAGCTCGACAGAGTTCCAAGGGGCAGAGCGGCTGGAGTTCAGGGCCAACTCTCACTGGTGCAAGCCACAGAGTCTAGATCAAGTGTGGGTGGCAGGGGCATCTTAGCCAGAACAGCGCCTATGGTACGATCTGCTATTATTCCAACACTGTCTCTGCAGTTCTCTTCTAGCCCTCCTGGAGACCCATGAATTCCCTTTCTGCGTAAACTCAGAACTGAGTTTTGCATCACCTTCGTCTCTCCGCAGAGCTCTTGTGTGCTAGGCGTTCTCGGAGGCCCGCACTGGTGGGACTTTAATTGGGCAGGCTGTCATTGAAAAGCTTCCTGCTTGAGTCGCTAGTATATTCAGCGTGTGCATGGAGCAGTCACGGAAAAAGAGCTAAGAAATCTGTCCTTGGCATTGATTGGGTGAAGCAGGTAAGGGAAGATCGAGGGGTCAGCCATTTCCTTTTCATTTGGCCACATGGAGCTTTAAGGGGGGAAAATGGCTCAGGGGCTGTCACGCTGATCCAGGAGGCAGAAAAGAGAGAGCACATCATCAGGCGGAGCCCCTCCCGGCCCGGGGTGAAGAACAGCAGAGGCATCCAGCCTGGGGCCAGCTGCACCTGCACCTGCTAGACTGGGGTGGGGAGCAGCCTGCTGCAGGCAATGCCTCTGCAGGATTCCCCCAGGGAATTCCTGGGAATTTCCACCCACTTCCTCTCCTCCAAGTGGCAGCAAGTGGCTTTTCCCTCTGACGGCATTTGTG
>CM052544.1:8160293-8236552 GCA_028533065.1 Trachops cirrhosus | reverse complement strand
GTTGTACAACTTTGGGGTTAGGAGGTGGTAAATGACTCACCCTAGAGAGGAAGAAAAGCAATGGAGCTTCCCGAGTGGGGCAGGTGTGGTGAGGGGGAGAGGCAGGGGAGGGGGGAGCAGCCGTACTCCCACAATGCCACCGCTGCTCCATGGCCCTCAGTTTTCAATGCATTATCTAAGCCCACAAATACACGAGAGCATTTTTTTTTCTGAACGCTGGTAGAAGCAAGTTTTGTTCTCGCTAGAGGGCCATGTACATGATATAGCTTTCTTAATGTGTCCTTTCGCCATTGCTGGTCTGTACGTTTCTTGAAATTAAAGGAAGCAATTGGATGGATGGATGGATGGACAGATGGACAAACATGCTATCCTTCTAACTGCCACCTTTCCCCAGCTCCAAGCATAAAGGCACTCAAAAACTTCTTCGCGTGAATTAATGGGAAATGGGAAGAGATGAGGGATCTGGGGCTTCCTGCATAACCAAGAAATGTCCTACTCTAGAAGCAGCCTGAAGTATGTAAAGGACACAAATTTCCTAGTTGAAGAGCTATGCTGAAATTTCAGTTTTACCACTTAACTAGTTGTGCCACATCGGGCAAGCTGAAACCTCTCTGAACTTCAGTTTCTTGACCTACAGAACAGGTGCACGAGGCAAGAAGTACTTTTTTAAACTGTAAAGTGCTTTCCAGATCTCCGCCCTGAGAGGATCATGTCCAAGGCCCACATTCTGAGATGATATAACTGACCTGAATGGGGTCATGCTTCTCCCACCTGCTGGCTGGCCCTGGCGTGGCCCTAACAGCCTTCAGGAGTGTAGAAATGCAAATGCTCACTGATTTAAATTCACACAGAGGTGTCAGTGATCCATGACGGACTCATTCATTTAGAAAGAGCAGGATTTCTTTGGTGGGGGGACACTGGGAATGTCATGGGGTAAGGAGAGGACCCAAGAGAAGGGACTGGGGGCCTTCCAGTGGCTTTATTTCAAACCCCATCAATAAATGAATGGATGATCATTTATTAAAGTTCCACTATGTACACTATCAGCCCAAGCTCTTTCATCTGCTAAGAGACTCTTACTTGTCTGCCCCGCCCCAGAAATTGCAGCCTGTTATTTAGAGCCAGCTGCCTAAGGAAAAGCCAGGATCTGTATGCAGCCCCCCCAGCCCCATCTCTGCTTTGGAGCAGCAGCTGCCAACCCCTCGCTCCCCCAACCCACAGCTGGTGCCCCGTAACTCACCAGGTAGCATTTGATGTGAAGATGAAAAGACCAACACACCTGGGAGTCTGCCCCACCCTTCAAGCTCCACTTCCTAGACATCAATCACTCCGATCCTCTCATTGATCCAAATTAAAAGCTGGGCTACCCAGCTCTTGCTGCAACAAATTCTGGTTCACAGGCAGACCCCAAAGCCAGCTCTGCCCAACAGCAAGAAGAGATGGTGGGGCCAGCCAAGTGGCCACCCAACTTCTGGGAAACAACTCGGTGTCCAGCTGACTGTCATTCTCATTCTAACACCCAGGCGCTGCCTTGGCGGTGTCTGCGCATAGGAGGTGGGGGACCCTGCGCATCACCAGGGTCCTGCCAGGTGTCGGGCCTCAGAGCAGCCTGCTGGCACACCTTTTGATCCCAGTCTCTAGTGACAATATATGCTCTGGATTGAGTAGTATCAGCCATGAACCAGGAGCTCAGCACCCTGTGTTCGTGGCTCCCCACTGCGGAAGGACATTCATCGGGAGGAAATTTCCCAGGACAAGAACACCTCCAACATCATCCAGATTTCCATCCTCTGAGTTCCCGCTAGGCACCCCTCTAGCACGGGGAGTGCTCTCTCTGAAGGACTTCAGTTACCTATGAACACAAATGACAACCCCCGAGGACATATGGAAGCCAGCCAATCCAGCCCGCATTTACCAAGCACTTCAGAAGTCCCAGGGACCATCCCGACAGCTGAGGGCACCATGGTCAACCAAACCTGGGGACCCCTGCTCCCCCGGAGAACACTCTACTGGGCAAAGAGAGAAAACAAACTAGTCCATAGATAATTCAGATTTTTTTCAGAGAGAGATGAGGCTGTAAAGACAATTAAACAGGACTTTAGGGGGAGATATGAGGCAAGGACTTTAGGGGGACAGGGAACGCCTTTATGAAGAGGTGATATTTGAATCCGTACACGAATAGCGGGAAGGATTCTGCCACTTGGAAGCCTGGGTGCGAACAGAGCACACCACCAACCCGAAGTCGCAAAGGAGGGGCGGCACTTGGAATAATCCAGGAAGAGAGAGAAGGACTGAGGGAGGAGGTGGGTTTGAAGGGCCAGGGGCTGCCCGTGTAGGGCCTTGTGGTTTACTCCGAGGATCATAGGGCAATTCAGGTGCAGACAGACGTGATATGGCTTATATTTTAAAGATCCCACCAACTGCCGCCTGCAGATGGAGGTAGCGGGCACAAAGCGGAAGGGAGGCATGAAGACCAGTCAGAAGGTCATTCACCAGATGGTGGCTTGGACCCAGGAAGTGGCTGGATTTGGAAGTCTGGATGAAGAACCTAACGAAAGCCTCCACTGGGTGGCATCTTTACCACCCTACACCGTATAAACTCCAGCAAGGTTACCTCTGTTCTGGAAGTCCCCAGCCTGAGACCCACACTCCCTGGGAGCTGGCACCGTGAGACTCTCCCCCACCACCTTAATGCAAAAAATCCAAAGTCTGGCCACGATCCACCTCTCTCCTGACTTCTGCTACTCAAACTAAGAATGACCAATAAATAAGATTCAAAATGCTTTATTAGTACTAAATATTTTGTCTCGACCTTAAACTACCTTAAAGTTTGTAATTAAGTGGGACTCAGCTCTTCCCTAAAATGTGTTCGGTCCCCTCTCCCAGGGGCGGACCATCCGGGTGAAATCTAGGAATGGAGAGCCACTGGACAGTCCCTACTCCTTCGGTGCTCCACGTGACCGAAACCAGTGTTTGCCCACAGCACGTCATGGCCGTCCCTGCCCTTCGTGACCAGTAGGCTCAGCAATGCTGCCCGCATTGTCAGAGACCAAACCCTATTCCGAGTTTCCCTGGTGGGGCGGTAATGGTGAAAGGTAGGAAAGGAGTAAGGGAGTGGACCTGTAATCACTGTGTTGCTAAGCTCCCTAGTAGCTTTTTTTTTCCTGCTACTTTAGAATAAGGTCTGAAGGGTTAGGGAGATAACCAAAGCCATAAAACAGAATTGTCGCATGCACATGGGTGGAAATAGATGTGTTTAAAACTGGGAGCCTTATTGGAACTGTAGTTAAATCACTTGAATGTGGATAAAGGAATTCTTGAGAAAGATGGGTTTTTCTGGAATTCTTAACAATTTCCCTCCGTTTTATAGACAGTTAAAACTGGAAGAAATAAACAAGCCACAATCTCTCATTTCCATGAAGAGGAAACAAGCCCAGCAAATGAAAGAAATGTGCTCCACGCAACAGTAATCGCTGCTTATCTGTCTTAGCCTCATTTACGTCCCAGAGCAGAGCCTGGGACCGGGGCTTGCATGCAAGTTGCACGCTTTGGGAAATGATCTCAGGGAGTAGGAGGAGAGTGCTGGGGAAAGCCACGTAGAGAAGGAGAGAAAGCCAGCTTCTGTCATTAACAGGCAAGGCTTCCCCTTTGGATTCTAAGTCACCTGTACTGTTGGCTGCGGGGCCAGAGTGGCTGGGCGGGTGCCCCGGGCTGACCCAGAGCAGACAGCAGAGATGCACGGTACCACCGAGGTGAGGGACACTATTGTTTTTCCACTACCTGGACCATCACTGACCCAGAGGGAAGCTGGAGTCACAGACTTGTGCAAAGGGTCAAATATGGACTAGGATATAGAACTCAAATTCACAAATATGAATGTGTGTTATGAAATATTATTGCCTTTCAAACAGGACTGCCAGAACTTCAGACTCTTGGGAGATAAGGCCCACACTTAACAATAAATACGAAAATCAGGATGGCTGTATCAGCAGTGACTCACCCAGTAGCACAGGCGACTCTGTCTACTTGCTTGTGCTCACGTCTCGGACACACTGGCCCTGGTTTACATTTCAGACACCAGAACAGAGCAGCCCTTCCTCGCTCCTTCCAACAGGAGCCCTCAAACTCTCTCAGCTCACAGCCCCCTTCCTTAGCGTAAAGGATGCTCTCTCGCCTGTCACCGCGGAGAAATCCAAACAAAATAAAGGAGAATAAAACTGTTTTTGAAAAGTCACACGCCCTTCCCCACACGGCCACATTGTTACAACGTCTGCATGAAGTTCTCAAGCACTTTCAGAATCTGTCATCTTCAGTCAATGGATGCAAAAGAGGAATGTGTGCAAACATTTCGGTAATGGCTAGTGTCTTTTTATGTCACAGCCAATGGAGACTTCATTTTTCCCGACTGTAGGACACAGCTGACTTCACGCACGCTTTTTTCAGTTACTGAACCAAACCCTCTGGCCTGGTTCTGCCTCTTGGAGCCACACAGGAAACATCTAGTCCCCCTTCTCCATGGCAGCCACTTTCATCTGAAGACAATGGCCACACCCCTGTCACCCTTCAGATGTACCTTCTTTTGGCACAACCACCTGCCATGGTATCCACCTCTCCTTGAAACACAAGTTAAAATTATCCCACAGAAACAGACGGTTTAATGGAGGTGATCTTAAATGTATTGCATCATGAGTAGGAATTCTGAGAGGAACTTCCCCCATCCTCATTCCACCTCTATTCCAAAGCAAATGGAGACTTGGGATGTCATCACGATGACATTGGGTGAGCAGCTGGCTTATGGTTCATGGTCCTTTAAGTACAGTTTTGAATAATGCAGTTAATCCTAAAATGTTATTAAACCATCAGGTTAGCCTCCGTGTCCGTACAAGTTGACCTGGTCAGAGCCCAGATTCCTGACTGCAAAAAGGAGAGCCGACTACCGCAGCCACACAAGGGGCTCAGAGCAAACTCTTCTCTTTCTCTTGGGAGATGTCAGTTTTGCTTATTTATTTATTGACCTGGGCCTTGCCCAATTGTAAAAAGAAATTTGCAGGAACTTACATAAATATATACGTGATTTCAAATCATGTCAGTAAGAAGTGGAACAAAGAGAAAAATCAGAAGTAGCCACAGGTGGGTCAGTCCACACAGGGACAGTCAACAAGCTCTATGCAGTTGACAGGCCTTATGCACATTTCCCAAATTTGGATCTAGACATCTTGAGGTCAGAGGAAAAGAAAGCATAGCCATGCAGCAATGTAACAGGCATCCCTAAAAAAAAAAATCAACCCAAGGAATGAGGAGGAGTCAAGGGGAGAAAAACAAAAGTACATATTGCTTAGGTTACACACACACACACACACACACACACGTGAGAATAATAACTACCAAATTAAAGAGGTTAGCAACCTCTGCAGGGGAAAGACAATCAGGGATGTTCTCGTAGAGACTTCGACTATGTTAATAATATTTATTTCTTATGCTGGAATACGGATATGTGAAAGTTTATTATACTGTTCTTTGTACTCTGCTGTGAATCTGAAATATTTCACAGCATGCGTTTTATTCTGACTGTTCTTAAGGCAAGGATGGAGAGAGCAAGGAAGTTATAAAATTTGTCAAGGGAGAGACAAAGGTAAATTGATCTAAAATGAAGACAGTGTAGTTATGTAACAAATGGACAGATCTGAAATATGAATTTGAGGTGAAACCAAGGCCTACCAATGCATCGCATGTGGGGTATGAGAGCAAATGAAGAACTGAAATTAACCAAGTTGTTGGCATCAGAGATGGCAGGGAGGGTGGTGACATGTAGTACCGTGGGGATGACTTAGAGGGGAGAGAGGGGACTAAGGTGGGGGAGGGGGAGGTAAGCAGTCGTTCCTTTGGAAGTGTGATATTTGAGATGTTTAATAGACAAGCACGTGGAGGTGTTGAGTAGATGGTTGAATACGGAAGTCTAAAACTCAGAGCAAAGACCTGATCTGCTGATTAAAATAAAAGAGTCATGAACACATACATTTTATTTACATACATGAAACTGGAGAAGACCACCGATAGAGCCTGGACAGAGAAGAGGGACAAAGAGCGAGCCCCGGGCATTTCAGCGTTTAGAGATCTGGAACAAGAGTAGCAGCCAACGGAGGCGACCGAGAAAGCACAAAGCACGCACAGTGGAGCCAGAGGAAAGCCACCGGGCGTTCTTTCAGAACCAGAGGAAGTGGTGTTTCAAAGATGGGAGTGGATTGGATCAAAGTCCACTGGAAGGTCAGACAAGGACAGAAAACTGACCTTCGGCTCTGGCAGCACGTAGGTCACAGACAACCTTAGTAAAAGCCCTGTCGGTGTGGATCGATGACAACCAAATGGGACTGGCATGGCTGACGCGAACATGGGAGGTGAGGAGTCTGGAAGATTTGTTTATGTCAAAATATTTCAGTGAGTTTTGCTGTGGCTGGAAACAGGGAAATGGGAAAGCTGGAAGCGGGGGGGGCTAGGTCCAGAGGGCTTCCTTCAAGGTGGGAGGCATTCAGGGATGTTTATATGTAGGTATGGCGTGACCTAGTTCAAAGGGAGAAAGTGTTCCTGCAGGAGAGAGAGGGAGCAACTGCTATGGGTAAATCGCTGAGCTGAGAGGCGACCAGATATGGGGTGAAATTCAGGGTTTAGATGGGACACAAGTATCGTCATGACAATGGCGTCCAAAGGCGGGCAAAATGGAGGACTAAGAAAATATTCACATCTAACTAAATTGGTGTCCTCGATGAAGTTGGAATACAGGTTCTAGCTAAAGTCAAGAGGTGAGGGGCTATTGGAGGCTTGAAGGAAGAAGAGAAGAAGTAAAACATTTGTGGACAAGAGGAGAAAAGTACACTTTTTGAGGAAAAGCGCAGACATGTCTGAAAGGGTCAAGTGCCCATGTCAAATCCAAGGTCATAAATCTGAAGTGATGTCATGTCATTTTCTCCAGCGATACTTAGCATCTTGGGGACAAACACAGAATTCAGCAGAAAACTGGGCTTCACCAGGCTGTTTCTCTGGGAATAATTATGGAGGGAGAGGGGGCAAAAGGCGTGTGCAAGGGAACGGCTATATCGTGTTTTCTGTGAAAAGTGGGGAAAGAGGAAAAGACGCAGTGAAGGATGGTGATAACACACAAAAGCAGAGATCTGGAAGTTTCAATCAGGTCAGACATTTTCTGCCATGAGAGAACCAGAGTAATGAGATAGAAGGAAAGGTGATGATGGTCAGATAGTTGGATATTTAAAAGGGAGGATTAGGTCATGATGCATTTATTATGGATCATAAAAACTCTAGACTGAAAAATATTCTTGTGCGTGGGTGGCTGAGGTACAGTGGAGAAAGAATGGTGACAAAGAAATCAATGCAACTCATAGCTTGCTAAAAAGTCATCGATCAGTTAATAAAAAGGATACAAATTAAAATTAACGATAAAATGCCAAGTGGTTTCAACAGGGGCAATTATTTGCAGTGAGGTGAGCGGGAGATGGCAGAGAGCCTAGGGAAATAAAAGTATGCCAGGGTTATGCTCTTGTTTTGGAGAAAGGATATAAACATTTATTAACTTTAAATATGAATAGAACGTATGTTTAAATGTATTTATTTATAAGATAAAGGAAACTACTAGAATAAGACAAATAGCATATAAATTTTCAAGTCATTAAGTAAGAAGGAAAAGGTTCAAAAACAATGCAACTCACTAAAAGGCAGAATCAGGGAAAGAGAGGACACAAAATATGGTAAACACAAAACTAAACTAAAATGGCAGGAATAAGTATGGATTCATATAAGTACCGTATTTTGTTGAGTATAACGTGCAATTTTTTTGCCCAGGTTTTTGAGGGAAAAATAAGGATGTGCATTATACATGGGCATATAATCCTGTGTATAATGCGTACAAAACATGGGTGCACATTATACGCAGCAAAATGCATCATTGCAATAAATGCAAATGGTAGTGATGGGGACAGAGAACTTGTGAAATATCTGAGGGATATGCTTGAAAAATCCTTTCATCAAAAAGAAACAATGAAGCTAGGCAAAATTTTACTGAACAACCATTTATTCTTGAGACTGACCACAGCATACAAGTGGTAAGTACTCATATAAACAGTAGCAAGCAGTCTGTGACATTTTAGTGTGAGGCCACTGTCCTTGCCCCAGCCTCTGCTCTGGACATCGTGGCTCTATCCTGGGAGCGAGGCCGGTGGCAGGGGGAGGGAGGGGAGAGGGAGTGCAGGATACTGGCAGCTGTCCTGCTGAAAGGGATTTGCATTATTTGGAGCACAGGGCAAAAACTTCCATGCCCAGGATGCTGTTCATATGAATAGGAAACATAAGGGAATACTAGGAACATGTTTATGCCAGCAAATGAGAAGGCTTCGATGAAATGGAAAAGTTCCCAGAAAAACAAATGCAAAAATACATTCAACAGAATCCAGCTCCCCTGAATGACAAAACTCAGCAAACCAGAAATAGAGGGAACTTCATCAACTGGATGAGGAGCGTCTACGAAAAACCTATAGCTAATAGCACACATAATGACTAACGAAAGACTAACTTCCTTCTTTTTTCTAAATTAAATAAACAAAACCTGAAAGACATGGAAAATTTGAATGCCATAACAAATCTGATGAGAAAGAGAGAGCATACTTTTCAAACCCACATGAAATTTCTAAAAAGTTTACCATGTATGAAGCCACCTACACACACACAAATAAAATCTCGAAAAATATTTTTCCCTGAAGCAGAAAGCACGTAGACTGATCTCCAACCACAACGCCATAAAATTAGGAATCGGCCTCAAAAGGACAAAGAGAACCTACCTGCTAGGAATAGCAAAATTGTTTTAAATATAATTTTGGGGTACAATAAAAAATTAAAATGGAAATTATTAATGTTTAAAAAGTGAATAAAAATGTGAATACCACACATCAGAAGCAGTTCTCAATGAAAAAGTTACACCTTTACATGCATGCGTTAGAAAACTAAATATCTTGAAAATACATGGACTAACACACTGCTCAGAAAATTACAGAAAAGCTCTACAGGATCGTTCCAAAGAAGTAGGGGAATTTACTAATGAGGAAAGCAGAAATTAAAAGGCTAGATAACAGAAGAATTAATAATCAATAAATCTTATACTTGTTCTTTGAAAAGACTAATAAACAGATAAATCTCTAGCAGATCTGATCAAGAAAAAAATGTAGAACACACAAACAGTATTAACGACCAAAAAAAAAAGAAAAGAAAAGAGGAGATTGTATAAATGAAAACAGACTGTTATATAAAACATAATTGCGAGGAAATATGAAAATGAATGTAATGGGTGATTTCCTGGGGAAGAAAATAAATTTTAAAACTTGATCAAAAAAAAAAAAAAAAAGAAAGGCAAAACCTGAATAGAGCAACAGCAATTGGAAAACAAAGAAAGAGGAAATTGAAGAGGTCCCCTTTGAGTGGGCACCAGGTTGAGATGGTTTTAAAGCAAGTTATACCAAACATTAAAAATACATATGCCCCCTGCTCTATATATATGCCCACAATTCCATTTCTAGCAATCAACGCTAAATAAATACTCAGCTATGTTCAAGAAGTTGTGCACGAAAGCGTTCCTTGCTTTGAATTTCATAATAGCCAAAGAAGTGCAATCAAATTACATGTCCCATCAATAACGGAGTAGTTAATAGAGCATGGATAGCCATATAATAGAATACTATACAGTCTTTCAGAAAATAAATTTGACTTCTATCTACTAGTATAAAAAGATCTCCAAAACAGACTCGTCCGAGAGCAAACCAAATTTAAAAACATTGTATTTAGTATGATCCCATAACGTAGCAGCATAAAAGCAGATCTGTGAAGATCTGTTCATTCTTATAAGACATAAATTCATGGGGGGGCAGTGCTGGGAGGGGGCTGACAGCGGCTGCCTTTGCAAGGTGGGTCAGGGCTCCGTGGCACGAAGACAGAATGTCACCGTTGTGTGACTAGTTGACAGGGAGGGCGTACCCAGATATTTACTGTGTCATAAAAACAATCGCCATGAAAATAAAATGAAGCATTCAAGGGGAGGACAGCGATTTCTCACAAGACAACCTTTAAGAACCCTTCCAGATGCACGAGTCCCTGACTCACCCTGTCATGGAGCCTCCCAGACCAGACGGTCCCGAGCCAACAGCTGCTTACGTTTAACATTCTGTCCCCTAGCTGGGCCGGAGCAAATGACTGCTTTTCACATGGTGCCCTTCAGAGCTGGAAGGCACTGGCCACTCCGAGGAGGTCCTCTTCAAAGACCCTTTTCTTCTCTCTGTCATTGTCCCCACGTGGCCCCTAAACTGCACAAGTTAAGCACCCCTGTGGTAAGACCCAGCAGCTGCCTTATAAAATGTCAAGTTCCTTTCTGACTGAGAAACAAAACCGCGTTTGTTGTTTTTGCCTAGAATAGGATGCAAGGAGCTGCCTTATTGGCCCCGGAAGGAAACAGGGTGGGTTTGGGCTTTGCAAACGCACCATCATCAGTGGCCTGTTGGCCGGACTCAACCCTGGATTCATTGCTAACACCAGCCCACTCCTCCATGCCTTCCCCAGGACTCGAACTGGGCACGTGGCTCCATTCCTGGTATTTTGTGCTTTCATCTGCCTCACCTACCTCCTTGAGTGCTGAACTGCAGCATAAAGGTCAGGGGCAGAAATACGACCAGCCCACCTTTGCTGCCAAGCAAACCAGCTATCCCTAAACCTAGGGGCTCGGAACACCGGCCGTGTATCTAGCTCATGACTGTGTGGGTCATTCATTTAAGCAGGGTTGGCTGGGTGGTCACTCTGGTTTCAGCTGGACTCCCTCATGGGTCTGCAGACAGGTCAAGTCATCCAGGTAGTTAGTTCTGCTTTGCTGTCAGCAAGGTGACTGGGGTGGCTAGGACACTTGCCTTTCTTTCAGCCTCCAGCTGACTAGCCTGGGCATGTTCACCTGGGGGCAGTACCTGCACGGGTTTGTTAACCAGCCCTCTCCAGGTATTAAATTCTTAAGTGACGACAAAGAAGGAACCTTGCTCTATAGTTACCTTTCTGATAATTGTTTCAAAACAAGCTGGAGACAGATTCCAGCATACGAACTACTCAGAGTCATCCGGTCCAACTCCATTTTTTGCCTTTGCTGCCAAGGAGGAAACGCCCCTGGAAGGGGAAGGATCTTGTCCCAAGTAACACAGGTGTCCTAAGGGTCCCTTCAGGTCCTCCTTAGTAGATTCCCTGCAACCAAGTGCCCAGGCTGAATTTTCGTGCTCACCTCAGTGTCTAGACCCCAAGAGCTCTCTGGAATGTTGTCCGTTTGGGAGGCCGGGAGAGCGTGGGGGAGTCAGAAAATAACTTCCCTTCCAGCCCGGGCGCTGGCATCCCAGCATGCCCTGGTGTGGGAGAGTTGCGCTGTTATTCACCCGCGCTGAGATCGGGATTCTCCTTCCCTAGAGAGTTCAGCGTCAGGGGTTCTTTGAAGGAAATGGAAGAAATAGAGCCCCAAACCCAAACTTTCAGGATAAAATGGCTGTCTGTAAACACTGGATATTAATATCCAGGCCTACCTTCGTGGCTGGTTGTCTCAACTCCTAGGCTAAATCCAAAGGCCTGCAAGTTTTAAGATACCTGGTGGGGAAGAATATAAAAATGCCCATTGGGTATATTGCTTCAGCCCTTCCTTCTCCCCAGACAGCGCCCACCTGATTTCCCACAGTGCCTCAGCCCCTCCTCAGAAAGTAGGTAGGGGGAGGGGGGCCCTTTGCTGATACCTTTGGTGTGAAGCCCAAGGTGGTACCTACAAGTGGGTTTGAGAATCATATAATCTACCTCTGATTCTAAGAGTTGATCGTCATTTTAATTATGGGCATGGAGCTCCATTTTTAAAAAAAGTATATCCTATCCATGCCAATCTCTCTATTGGCACCAGTGTCACAAAAATCAAAAGGCAAGATCCACATCCTCTGGATGCTCATGATCTAGTAGGGGCCACACAGAGATTTTCTGGTATTTGTGGTGCAACGAGGTAACTTCTGCGATGAAGTACGCACCACGTGAGAGCAAAGGAGGAGCAGGACCCGTCATGAAGTGAGAGAGAGAGAACAGGGGTAAAGACTGAGAGGTGAGAACCGACAAAACGGAGAGGCAGCCTGTGCAATGGAAGGACATGTTTGCAAACCATCTATCCGGTAGGGGGTTCATATATATAAGGAGCTCATACAACTCAATACAAAAGCAAACAAATAGACAAACAAATGACCTGCTTAAAAATATGAACAAAGGACCTGAATAGACATTTTTTTAAAATAGGTCTTACAAATAATGAACAGATACATGAAAAGGTGCTCAGCATCACTAACCATCAAGGAAAGGCTCACCAAAACCACAATGAGGTATCACCTCGCACCTGTGAGGATGGCGAACAAGCGTGTTAACATATAAGGTCAGTGTTGGTGAGACCGCAGGGCAAAGGGAACCCTTGTGCACTGTTGGTGAGGATGTAAACTGGGTGAGCAAAACACTGTGGGGGCTCCTCAAAAAAATGAGAACTAGACCCACCATATGACTCAGCAATTCCACTTCTGAGTATTTATCCAGAGGAACTGACATTGGGATCGCGAAGAGATACCTGCACGGCCACCCTCAAGTTCATTGCAGCGTTATGCACAGTAGCCAAGACACAGACACAACCTCAATATCCACGGATGGGTGGGTGAATAAAGAAAATGTGGTGTATGCATACAATAGAATATTATTCAGCCTAAAAAAAGGAGGAAATCCTGTCATTTGTAACGAGATTGATAGACCTGGGAGATATTGTATTGTGATACGTGAAATAAGCCAGAAACAGAAAGACAAATCCTGTATCTTCTCACTTATATGTGAGATATAACCTCTCTTATGTGTGGGATATGAAATTGTCAGACTCACAGAACCAGAGAGTAGAATAATGATTACCAGGGGCTGGGGTGGTAGAAATAGGGAGACATGGGTCACACAGTCCAAAGTGTCAGTTATGCAAGTTCACCGAGTTCTGTAGACCTCGTGTAGAGCATGATGCCGGTAGGTGACGACACCGTATTATGTACTTGAAATCTGCTAAGAGGACAGGTCCTGCATTTTCTCATCACATGCACACACACAGAGACACACAAACGGCACCTATGTGAGATAATAAATATGTTAATTACCTTGATGGTGGAGACTATTTCACAATGTATGAATCACATCATCAAGCTGTACACTTTAAATGTATATATTCAAAAAACAGTGTAACAAATTCAGAGGTGAGGAAGAGCCTGGCTGAGTGTCAGGGGCACCTGGCGTTACTAGGGCATCTCAATGAAGACAGGAAGACAGGAGGAAGGAAACACACCTGAGAGAAGCCTGGCAGAAATGAACGTGATTCGGGGGCTGGTTAGACGTCAGGAGGAAGAGAAAGGGAGGAGTCCAGAATTTCAGTGACGTTTTCACTTGGGTCACTGGGCAGGCGACTGTGTCACTGGCGGAGACAAAGAGTAACAGATGAGAAGCGCGTGTTGGGACAGGTCCGGATGGAGACGGCAAAACGGTCAAGTGCCCTGGGCCCGTGGAGTTCGGCCCCTACGGAGGGGCCGTCACGGTGGAAACAGGCCCTGGTCACCGGCCGCTGTGGCAGAGGGAGAGGCCTGGGCTGCCGAGAGCGACTTCTAGCTAAGCTGGAGCAGAGAATGCTGGCTGGAGGGCAGGAAAGAAGAAAGAGAAGGGGAGCTGAGCACCCGGGGACACACTCGGAACACAGCCCGAGGAAATGTGAGCTGGAAGGAGAGTCACGGGGAGAGAGGGGCCATCGGTGTCACCCGCTTCTGGGAAACTGGGACGATAAGGCCTGAAAGCAGTCACTGTGTTGGCCCCCTGGAGGTCACTGGTGATGTCAGCGGGAGCTGTTCCAGTCAGACAGGGTTCAATGCCAGAGAGACAGGAGTAAGGGAGAGGTCAGAGCGCGGAGACAGTGGGGAGGAGCCACTTGGGAAATGTGGTGTGAACATGACGTGAGAACTCAGTCCTGACAGCGCTGGGTGGAGATGAACACAGCCTCTCAGAGGGGCTTCCTTTAAATAAAGGAGACGATTTACATTAAATATTTAAAAAACAGTGGGAACGATAATACTGCTCTCCTAGGACGATCATCGGGACTAAACTAGAAGCATGCATTAAGGTTTTAGTAAACTGCCTGGAATATATAGTGAATGTCCAATAAAGAATCACCATAATAATGACATTATTAATAATGACAATAATAATAATGGAAGGCAAAACGCCACGGGAAGGCAGGTTGAAGACACACACGCACAGAAGGAACACTTGACGGCACAAGGAGGCAGGAAGGGAAGGGTCCAGAGGGCAGGCGAGGGGGCTAATTTGGGGCAGAAAAGGGATTCATTCATTCAGCATGCATCAAACACCTACTATGTGTCAGGCACTCCATCAGGCAGTGGGAATACAAAAGAGAATAAGAAAAATTCTGTTTCTGCCTTCCCGTTGCTCACAGCCTCAAAGGAGAGAGGAACAAGTAACTCAAGCCCCACAGTGTGGTGTGATGGGGTTAAAATCAGGGCTGTAGAGAAACACATGGTTGGGGCTAACCTAATCTTGACCAGCAGGGGCAGGAGGATCCAAGGAAGACTTCCTGGAAGAAGTGATGTTTAGTCTTAGACCTGATTCCCCTAGACAAAGGCTGTAAATGAGGGAGGAGGGGGAGACAAGGTGCAGTGGGATTTGCAGCCAATGGGGCGGGGAGTGGAGGAATTCATGCTAGGGACCTCTTTCCTCCTGTCCTAGATAGTTTATCCAGGGGTGGAGAATGGGTTTGGAACAGCTGCAGTGGAAGGACAGATGGGCCTGGGGATGTAACAGAGATGCCAACTGGTATTGAGGGCACTAGTGGGAGAGCTTGTGGTTGCCCTCTGGCAGCACTCAGAGACTGGACAAACATTCTCTTTGACCAAACTAGTCAGGTTCCCCCTAGCCCTGTGCAGAGCTAAGCCCCATCCTTGGTCTCCAGTTTTCGCATGAAATGTGCTAAGACCCCTGAAAGAGAATCTCTCCACTCGTGATATGTGATCTCCCTCTATATCTGGTCAAATTCCTCATCCCCCACTATCTCCATGGTCATCTGATCACCCGGCCTGCCTTCAGCAAGAATCCTGTTAGGTCAGTTTAGCAAGTACTCCCCTTCCCTTGATCTTTCCCCTAGTAATTTTCAGTCCACTGGCCCTCCCAACCTGCCCCCCAGCTAGAAACCCCGACCTGTTTTTACTGTATTCAGAAAAGAGTCTAGTTCTATACTGAGGCCCCCTTTTCCTATTGCATTAGTTCCTGAATAAAATCTGTGTTTGTCTCTTTAACCACAGTGCTGTTCTGGTTCTCTTTACCAGGCTAGACAGGTCTGCAGAGGGTGGACGAGGTCTGCAGAGGGGTGCAGCGGCTGGGGCAGCGGAGTGCAGGGGGTTGACCAGAGAGAGGATGATGCAGCGCCCTCTGAGATAAGGGCGAGAAAAGAGAGCGTGTGGAGGCAGAGAACGAAAGTGGTGGGAATGAGGTATCAGAAAGCCTGGATGGATGAGAGGTCAAGCTCAGAGAGGGAGATAAGGAGTGGCCAGCTAGCCAAGTTTGACAAAATCCGGCAGGTGTTAAAGTATGGAAGAGTGGAGGAACAGTCATGAGAACCGAGCAGGTCAGAGAACCGTGCAGGGTTAGAACCATCACCCAGGAAAGCCTAGGATGGCAGCAGAAATGGGAAGTGGTCCCTTCCCCATCACCCCGCCGAATGTGCAGATCGGACCAGGGGTGGGGCAGGAGAGCTCGGGGGCTCTTAGCTGGGGTACAGCTTGCTCAAGGACAAGGTCACCCATTCTGAATTTACAACCACCCTCTCCCATAGATCCCATAAGTACTTGTGGGACCTTGTACCCTGGCTTTTTTTTTATTTAAAAAATAGTCTATGAATATGAAAAGTGACCTATTTTCCTCCATCTGCAAATTACATCCTGATGTTCACCCCGGGGCTGTTCTTTTGTTGCCAACTGGGCAAAGCCAGCGAGTACAAATGTACCACTTGATTAAGGCACCACGCTTTGCTTTTAAACGTTATTATTCAGCGACTTCAAACCCTTCCGACCTAGAGGTTTTCATTCAACCTCATTAACCAGACAAGGAAAAGGCAATTACGAAATGATGTGCGAAATGGTGCACGAGGAATCTGTGGAAACACACCCGAGGGACCCTAGGTCAGGCTAGGGGGGGTCAAGAGAGGCCTTGGTGCCCACAGGTAATGCTTCCTTCACTCCCCTCACCTGGTCTCCCTCACCACCTGGCCCAGACAGGCGTGCACACGAGCCATTAACCACGTGAAAGGCAAGAGGAGCGGACCTTGAAGGGGAAGCCATTTCCTACGATGTTCTTTGGAGCTGCAGAGATGGGAGAATGCGCAGGCCTTAATTTGGATTCATCAAGGAAACTATTCATCAAAGGCTGGAAAGTCACATCCCCAAATTTCTAATCAGCATCAGATTTTGAGGGTGGCAGTGGCCACATGAAAGGCGAAGGGCTGCCAGAGCTCTATTCTGGCAGAAGCCCCCCAAAGCTGCTCCTCCCACCTCGAAAAAAAAAAAAAAAAAAAAACAGATCCCCAGGCACCACGTCTCTTTAACTTGGGTTTACTTGGCTCCTCAGTCTCCTGGCTTCATGTTTCCAAGGCAACAAAGTCCCTGATAAGTCCAGCATTCTCTGGTGAGTTGTACTTTCCTGAAGTAAATGAACACGTAGGAGAGAAAAATGGCTGCAGGCCCAAGTAGACCATTGCCCGGATCCCGAAAGTCCCTTGGTGGATGGGTCCGTTGTATTTCGGAAGATGCTGACTGAAGACTGGCCAAAGAAAGAGGGAGATCTCCCTGAGAAAGCACAGAGGCTTGTGGGAGGGACATTCAGGATCGAGGACCCCCTGAGATGAGGGCTCAGACACAGCTAACTTATTAAGGACACGGGTGAGACTGATATGAGAGGGAGGGAGACAGGACAGAGGAGGGGAGAAGGTCAAGCAAGGTTGTTGATTCAGGCAAAGCCCCTCGGAGGGTGGCTTCAGCCTGGTCCCAGGGGGAAGCTCTGCAGCTCGTGTTACAGGACCCTCAGGCACCAGAGCTGGGCTCTCCTGTTCCTTCTCCAGGCATCCCTGGGCAATAGCTGCCCGTGGGGGTGTAAACTTCCTGGCGCTCCCAACCTCCATGAACAAACAGTCCCCAGGAGCTGGAGGACAGCCCACCGGAGAGGAGCAGAAGTTGGTCATTATTGGACGCAAAAATTCACCAAAACCAAGAGAGACACGCAGATGTGGTAGAAGGGCCCTGCATGGACCTGGGCAGAGTACCTAGTCCACTCCGGTGAGAAGGTGAGGGACTGATCCATGGGAGCACTCTGGACTTAGACGATGATTTCCTCTGTGGAACCTCGGAGTCTGAGGACCTCTAAGGGGTCACTCCAAGGCCAGGCATGCCGGCATCTTCAAGGAGCACCACTCCCCCTTCCTTCCTTTTACATATTGACCTGCCATCTGCAATGTCATTTAAAGAATGACTTGCCCTGCAAAACAGAGGCTTGAAAATCATCCTGCCACAGCTCTTCACCCCCTGCACGCGCACGGAGGGCGGAGTGAACCCAGGTGATAATGAAGTGTGGTGCTCTTGGGGGAAGTCACTCCCCTCCCCTGACGTACACCCTCCTTCCAGCCCCCTGTGCTGCCCACCAGGCTGAAGACCCTGAGCCTCAACAGCTCTGGCCACACTCGCAGAATTCTGTGGAAGGTCCCAAGAATAAGTATGCACAATACACACTTCACTGTTCAGTGCAGAGCACTGAGATGTGCCCAACCATAAACAAGGGACAAAATCAGAAGGAAGGGAATGTTTGGCAGCTGGTAAATAAAGCCCTTGGAAATGAAAAAAAAAATACAACCCCCAGATATAAGGAAGAAGACCAAAGGGAGATTTATGGTCCCACAGAAGCCTTGCTCTCCATCTGGCTAAACAGGTTGCTGAAAAATAACTTTAATTTCATTCCACGGGGAGAGAAATACAAACTGAAAGAGTTATGGGGGGAAGAAATGCCTGGGTTCCTAGCTCTGCGATCACTCAGCGAACACTGCGTGCCAGGTGGCCCGATCAATCAGCTGCCCCGGTGGAAAGGGTGGGGGAAGAGAGGCCATCATTCACAGAAGCCAAACAGGACCCCGGGAAAAATAAAACCAGGGAACCCAAAGAAGAAAGTGTTTAACACAGGCCACCCAGTTCCAAAGTGTCTGTGATTGCCACTTAAATGTTACCAACCAATGAAGCTGCCACCTGCTTCAGCAAGAGACATCCCGTCCCCTTCCAGGTGACAGGACTAGCTATGGACAAGCTGTGCAGACATGCCCTAAAGCAGAAGCTTGAACTGGCTGGCCAGGTGGACTTGGATTAGTCGCCAAAGTCATGAAACTGAGAACTTTCCCATGGAAATCCCAGCTTCTGTGTTGTTTTCTGAAAACAGAATTTGACAGCGCTGGGTCCAAGATCCTGAAAGGCAATGGCGGGCGGGAGCTGCTCCCGCGCTGAGGACACTTTCACATTTCTCCGCAGGGAGGTGGCCTTCCAGCATGAAGAACGGGCTTCTCCTGCCGGTGGAGACTTCGTGAAGCAGATGGTCCACGCGAGCAGAAAGCAGTAACTACTGCTGCTGGTGACAGTCCTGTGTCTTTGCTGGGACCACCCCTGCCATTATTTTGAAACGTATTTTTGAAATAAAGAATTCTTATAAAAAAATAACTAAAAATCCATCTCTTTATACCAGGCTCTGTGATTGTACACCTAACTCAGCTAAACACAAAGCCAGTCCGATTATGTAAGCGTGCACATGCCAGATCCTTGGTCCACCGGGGGAGCAAGGGAATGGGGTTGAAGTGGGTCCAGCCCTGGGGAGATGCTGGTCCCGGCTGGCGGGGCGCAGCGCTGAGTTGCGGGAAAAGTCCACTCAGATGGTAACAGCAGCTATTTCCTGCAGGGCAGGGGTTAAAAGTAGTGCATGCACAGGATTTTGGTCATGTGTATTGCTCAAATTATCTTCTTACAAGACGGACACGTTTAAGTATTACTTATGTAATTTAAAAACGTTAAAAACATATACCAGCCATCGGGAGTCTGGGCACCTTGGGCTGAGACTGAGTTTACTCAAGGCAGATCCCCAACATCTCAGCTGGAGTTCAAGGTCAATAGAGTAGGGACTGAGACCACCCGGTCATGTTCCATACTGTTGTTGCAGGGGGTCTGCCAACCCCGAATCTACTCTCATTCCACGCCCGTGTTGGAATAGCCAATGGCCACAGTGAGCCACGGAGGTGTCCAGAAAGATCTATGGAGTGTTCTAAATTGCGTGAGACTTTCCCGGCCTCTCTGATTGCTCTGTACAGAGATGCCACAACTCCCCAGCGCAGCCTTTCTGAGAACTGCACTTGGAAAGCTTCCCCCGCCAGCCGCGGAGTATATCGAAGAATGATTCTGGGTGACGCTAAATCTAATCAGCTGCGTAGGTGGTCTATGTGGGAGGTTTGTTACTTACCCGCCTGAACTGCCTCTTTCACCTATAAGCTGTCAGAATTTTCTCTCTTTCTCTTTCTCTCTCCCCTTCCTGACTCTCCCTGCCCCTTTTCTTCCTCCCCCAGGGCCCTGAACCACCGTGGAAGAGGCAGCTGGGGAGGGGAAGGCTCCCAGACACTGAGACTGCCTCCCCAGACGGTCAGCCCGAGCTCTCTCCCCAGCCTCCCTGACACGGACAGGCTGGTGCCGGGTCAGGGGTTTGCAATCTGGACGTGGTGTGAATGGCTCTGCGCAGCATGCCCAGAGGACGAACACAAGCTGGCTGGGTTGAGGCTGTTACTGACCGTTTAGGAAATTACTATTATTTTTATCTGCCAATAAAAATGGCATCTGGGACCAGGGTAGAGAAATGTTCGATGTATAAAGAGCCAGAAGTTTCAGTTATGGCTGCGGTTGCCCAGCCAGGAGAGAGAGGGGGTGGAGGGACTTTTGGGAGGAGGTGTGCACCCCCCACAGACCTCCCCCATAATGCAGGGATGTCACGGAGCTCAACTTGGGAAATCAGCTGAGGCAGACGTTCTGAGAGGTTCTGGAACAATAGTCTCCATCCAACCTGAAACTCCCAGTGCCAGAGAGCCCTAAGTACCATCTACCAGGTATGGAGTGCCTGTTGGCCCCTGGCTCTACAGTCACCGAATGCTCATGGTAGCTTTGCAAGGAGGGGACTGTCAACTTAGGAGAAGGAAAATCACACACACCTAAGGTCACACAGCCCGGGGGTGTGTCAGGGCCGGGTTTGGCACCAAGTTCTACGACAATCACTGCGCCATCATTCTACTCATTCTCAGCGCCACAGTTCCTGCTCTTGGTGCACCCCGGTGTCATCCAGGCCTTCAGAACAGCCAGTCTTCATGGGCACCCATCCCAGAAAGTGGAAGCAGGAGAGACCAGAGCTGTCACTGCGCTCGCACCAATCTTTATAATCACACGCAGCGTGAACCATGAGCTGGCTAAGATGCTGACACTGAGGTTACGGCCGGAGGCCCAGGCCCTTCCCCGTGTGCTAAAGGGAAGAGCGAGCACTGGTACTGGGGTTCCCGTCCTACCACCTTCGAAAAGAACTCAAGTCCGGATTTCCTTAGTTCTAACCTGAAGTCATCCTTCTGTCCCAGGACGCTGTCCGGGATACTGCATTATATTTAGTTGTCTCTCTTTAGGTTCCTCGTGGCTGTCATAGTTTCTTAGACTTTCCCTGTTTGGGGTGACCTTGACAGTTATTTTTAACAATACATTTTAATTCTGACAATAAAAAGACATTTATTTTTAAATAAATAACACTTATTTACACCTGGAGACCAGAAGAGGGGTGGTTTCAGACCCAGCCCAATCAATGAGGTTACCAAGGACCCAGAGTCATGGCCATTACTGCCTTCCCATGGGGTCTAGTTCCCCATGTGGCTGAAAGATGGCAGCCGGTGGCCTTGGGACAATGCACTTCCTTGTTCATATCCACCAGAACAAAGTTTATGTACCTCCCCTGCGATCTGTGTGGACCAATTGGCATCACATGCCCTCCCCTGAACCAATAACAGATGCCAGAGACTGCTATGGATGCTTGAGATGAATCAAGATTCCTCTGTGGAATCAGAGGTTGAGGAAACCTGAACAAAACCAAGGTCCTGTTGAGAAGGAGGAAGAAGGGACAAGGAGGATGAATAAATAACCAGTATTATTTGCTACAGTGGTTGTTGGTATGCCCATTCCACCAACAAGGAAACTGAGGCCTGAAGGGGCTGAGTCAATTGCCCGAGGTGACAGAACGGACATGTGCAGTAGAGCAGAGAGTCAATCTGGGGTCCATGCCATTGCCCACACCGCGCCCTGCCGCACGACACTGGATATATTCTGCCATTAGCACAGAGCCACTTAAGTGGTTATCGCCTCGTTAGTATTAACACGATGATTAGCTAACAAGGCAAAGCACCATGAACTTGCTCTGATCATCTTTCTGGGTAAGCAACTTCTGGTTATCTGTTGTGCATAACGTTATGCGGCTTTCTCTCTCCCAACCTTTCCTTTTATGTTAAATATATGATTTTTATCCTCACAAGGAGGATTATCTCAGAGCAGAATTGGCAAGGTTAAACACTATCTATAAAACACATTCCACTATGCCATGAAATGAATTACATAATATATCAGTCATCTACCTGGCTTTCAAAAACCAGCAAATGCATTTCTGTGCGGGATGGGTGAGTATTTTATATTTCGCCTCCCTTCCCATGAAGGTAAAAATGACCTTGGTTCTTAGGAAGTGAAGATATATTGAACGGGTAAGGATCAACACAGTTCCATTTCATTTAGTCTCCACTAAAATTGCAAGGAGTGAAAATAGAGATTGAATTTATTTTACTATATATTGCCTCATTTGAACTTTAGTAAGGCATTAGCTTCTAAGGAAAACCCTCCCCCTTCCATAATCTCTTATTGATGGCATATTAAGGAAATTGCCTTGACTTTATTGATTCTGAGCTAGGAGGTACAATGTACCGGGTGCCGTGTTAAAGCGGGAAAGTGTGCTGGGTCGGCTACCGAGGGAGAGATGGAGCTCACTGCCCGCACAGCACTTTGGCTCGACCCAACGCCCACGGCCATCTCCCCCCAAGAGCAAGGTGCTAGAATGCTGGCCGATGCAGAGTCGCTCCTCCATGACTTTGCTTTAGAAGAGGGAGCCCCGCCCGGGAAGAGAAGAGCTTCAGGTCCTGAAGGGCAAGCAGCAGGACAAGAGCCCCACCAACTCCTGCTTGAGGGGCAGGAGCCCCAGGGGGCCCAGACGCTGTGTGTCTTGGCCACATCGCCTAACTTCTTGGTGTCTGTGAGCCTTCACATATAAAATGGTTGTGGCAGGGTGAAAAAAGAGATTTTGGCTGGCACGCATCCCTTTTACATATTTGTTCAGGAGACTGAGATGGCCACTTCAGGTAAGGAGGGAGAGGCCCCCGGAAAGTGGCCTATAAGGAGACAGTGGAGCAAGGTGGCAGCTAACAGGCTTTGCACGAAAAAGGTGTCAGAAACGTGCGGAGACGGGAGAGAATCCAGCGAGCAGAGAGAGGTGAGAAAAGGAGATGAGAAGGGGGTGTGGGGTTGGCCTGGCAAAGGCGGTGCACTTCAGATCGGGAATATCCACCCCCAGTTCATGTTGCTGGTGATGAAGAACCATCGGCTGCTCCCAAACTTCTGACCAAGTCTGTTATTCACACAAGATGTGGTTCGGGACTAGGAGGGAGGACAGGCCTGGGACAAGCAGTGAGGTCAGCACAGGGCAGAGGGAGGAAGCAACCCTAGAAGGCAAGTGGGGGGAGCTCAGAAGTGACAATAAGGACCCCCACCCTGGGGCACCACGGACATCTCGGTGAGGGGAGTGGGCTGGGACAGGGGCAAAGCCATCTCTGTTTAATCATCAAAGGATAAACAGAGGCCAGCGCCATTGGGTCCCAATGGAGAGTGAGGCCCCAGTGGGTGCACGGCTCCTCAGCTGCCTTCAGAGGGGTATGTTCAGAAATGAGGCTCATTTTCAGGTGAGAAAGCCTTAGGCTCTCAAGTAAGAGCTGGTCTAGAAAAGCCAAGTGTATTCTGCCGGCATCCCCTCCCTTCCTACAGCCATCTGCTCTACTGATCCACCATGCTCCCAATTTTTTATTTTTATTTCTTCCCCACAACTGGTCCCCTGCTTGATAACCAACTGACCTAAAAGAAGAAAGCTCCTTCTGCAATAGAGTTAAGAGTTTCATGGGTCAAACACCAATTCAAAAGAACCTATGCACCCCAATGTTCATAGCAGTTGTTATTTACAATAGCCAAGTGCTGGAAACAGCCTTTAAGTGTCCATCAGTAAATGAATGGATCAAAAACTGTGGTACATTTACACGTTGAAATTCTATGCAGCAGAAAGAAAGAAGGAGCTCCTTCCATTCACAGCAGCATGGAAGGAACTGGAGAGCATTACGCTAAGTGAAGTAAGCCAGGCAGTGAAAGAGAAATACCGTATGATCTCACCTATAAGTGGAACCTAATGAACAAAACAAACTAGTGAGCAAAATAGAACCAGAGACATGGAAATAAGGAACAGACTGATGGTGACCAGAGGGGAGGGAGGAGAGGGGAAATGGGGGGAAGAAACGGAAGGGCCTAGGCCAGGAACCTGTATGAAGGGCCGATGGGCGTGGACACAGGGTGGGGACTGACTGTGGGAGCGGGATGGGGGGAGGTCGGAGGAGGGAGAGCAATGCGGGAAAGTTGGGATAACTATAACAGAACAACAATTTTTTTAAAAAAAAAGAATTTCATGGATCATACCCATGTAGGGTATTTACTTTTATAAAAGACAACATAGCAAGGGGCTGGAGGAAGGACATAAAGGGTAGAGTGTCTGCCACCAGCAAAGGGATGGTTAGGACTGTGTGTGTGGGTTGACAATGAGAAAAAAAAAGAGAGAGGATCCCTGTCACCTTAAAGTCTTCAGAGCCCAGCCCAGTGTCTGACACAGAGAGATAGTCAGTGAGTGTCAACTGTCCCAGGTCATCAAAGCTGTTGAACGAGCTGCCCCCCTCTGATGACCCCAAAGCCAAAGACACAAGCCTGCCCAAGCCTGACAGAAGTGTCCTTTCTTTTTTGAATACGGCAGTGAGTTCACTTTCTCAAGAGTGAGATCAGAGGATAGTGCAGGCTAAACAAATAAACCTCGTTCTTCCTGGCGTTCCCCGACTCCGTGGCTGTACTCTGGGCAGGGCACTGAGTCTTTCTGTTTCTCCCTGTCTCAGCGCAGAGTGGAGGGCGCTGAGGCTGGGCGGGGGAGAATGGGGAGAGTCAGGAGGAAAGGAAGGTTATGAGGATGGCAGAAAGCCCATTCTAATGCATGAGTGGTCAGCAAATGCGCGATGACTGAGATTCAGCTCGAGGTGACACTAGACATTATAAAGGTCACGGGCCAGTGGCTCAAACACCTTCGGATGGAAATGAGTGAAGTGGCCGGTGAGACAGGTAATGAGCGGCCGCCTCTCCCAGGAGGGCTCGTGACCTTTCTCAGAGCAGTAGCCTCTCCTCAGCTCCAGACGATGGTTGCCAAGCAGGTGTGACAGTCCCCTGTGGCTGGAGCTTCCTGTTTTTTTCCCCAAGAAAAGTCAGAAAAGTAAGTTTTCGTATTAAAAAAAATACCCATTTTGAAACATGGGAACAAGTTTAAAAAAATTCAAACGCTATTTCAGTCGATACAAATGCATTTGTCAGGCCGGGTCTGGGTCTCTCGTTTGGTGTAGAAGAGCGGTTCTCAAACACGACTCAGTGTCACAATCTCCCACAGAAATAGCAAAACACAGATTGCGGGGCCCCACCCCCAGGGTTGCTGAGTCAGCATTTCTGGGGCCGTGCACTGCTAACGGGTTCCCAGGAGATGCTGACGCAGCTGGTCCGGGGCCCCCACTCCAAGATCCTCTGCTGCTGCCGACTACTGAGGCTCCAGCCTTCCATTCTGTCCACCCCCCACCACCCCACGTGCTGCTGGCTGGAGCGGAAGGGGCCTCCTGTGAAGGAAGTTCTGCGTGTGACCTCTCTCCAGCCAAAGCCCGCCTTCAGGGCATTGTTAAAATAGGAGAGCAAGCCTCTAATTCTTCGACTCTTTCATTTCCTGACTATGGTTTTCTGGCAAGGTCGGGGTCCCGAGCATCTCACCGTCTCCTCTGAGTCCCGGAGCAAAAGATGCTCTCCTGGAGAAGCAGGTGTCCCTTAGAGCAGCAATACACAGCTGCACTTGATCATGTGAATATTCGGTAAAATCCAGTACAAATCCTCTTGGCGTCAGGGGTTCTGCAAGGTTACTCTAATTGCTTGAAGCTTAAAGCACATTTTTAACCTCTTCTGCCTTTGGAGAGTCTGTTGGTCTAGGCCAGGGAGAGTTTATAAACTGTTGGGGTTCCCATTAGGGCAGGGGAGCACATTTTTGGTAACTAAGGGGGGGTTGGGGCTGGAAGAAGTAGCACATACTTATTGTTCCAGCAGGACTCTGCTCCCCAGCCCGACGGTGACTTACGTCTTTTCCAGTGTGGAACTACCGAGCTGACCGGCTGGTCCCTGTAACAAGGGCCCAGACAGTGATGCTGAAACTTCTGAAGACCAAGTTTATCAGGTGGCCCAGAGAGCCAGAGATAAGGGAATCTGGCTGTCCTTAAAGACCCGCAGCCAGGGCTTCCAGGTGACAGCTCATATGTACCACTCAGAGTACGCTGGATCTAAGAACTGAATTCCAAAAGTCCCGAGGGCTCTCTCCGGTCCCAAATGCCTGCATGTCTCGTCCTTGAATTCTCCCAGTGTTTCTTCGCTGATAAGATATAAAATGGAAGGCTAGCAGGCAAGTCTTAGGTAGCCATTTACGTCACTGTTTAGCATCTGGGAAAGGCCACCACCTGGGGCAGGATGTCACAGGGCAGGTGAGCATAAGCGACTGTAACTAAGGTGACCACAGGCCAGGGCTCTGAGTTTGGGGGGCTCCCCAGGCCAGGACTCTGAGCTTGGTGGGCTCCCCGGGAGAAACCTCCGACTCAGCCCCTCTAACGGGAGAGCGAGGCTCCTGGCAGGGACCGTTATGGGTGGAATCTCAACTGGGAAATTTGCACCAGCCCTGCCAAGACCCTGTTTGTGGAAGCTGGCCCCCAAAGCTGGGGCTCCCCCAATCATTCTCCTCTCACCCCTCCACCACTCTCTCTGGGGAAGGTCTTCATCCCCTTTCACATGGGGTCCGGGCCAGTGTTTCTGTCACTGTTTACTGTACCGGACCCTCCCTGCTACGGTGTAAGCCCACTTTCTCTGCCTCAGACCAGGAATCCTGGACTCTGTTAGACTCATAAAGAGACCGGAGGCCCAGCTGCAAAATGTGTAACAATTTGCAAAATGTGCCAAATGTGTATCGTGTGTAATGATAACGAAGGATCAAACTGGACAGAAGCCTCAAAGTGGTTGGCAACCTGAGCAGCTGCACGTCAGAAGGTGCGATCCTCCTTCTTCGTCTTATCCGCCCAAGTGTTCAGGCAGAGTATGGACCAAACCCTCGGCACGGTTCCCTCTGGCAAGGAGGTGCCCGGGGAAGAACTGAAGGGGAGAAAATGAAACTTGGATGAAAGAACCTGTGTAAAGGTTAAAAGAACACATTTTTAAAGGGGATCAGGTCTCAATGCAGGAGTGAGTACAGAGGCAGTACCTGTCCTTTCCCTGCACCCCGCTCACCTGGGCCTTGTGGAAGCCCACACAGCTTCACCTGCACGGCTGGCTCAGCAGCTTGGGAGAGGTGAAGGTGAGAATAAAGCGGCACTGGCAATGGGGCCAAGCAAGCAAAAGGCCCACGGCACACACCTAGAAGCCAGTCCTGGCCCAGACGCTTACCGGCTGTGTGTGCTCAGCCAGTGAATTCTCCCCTCTGTGCCTCAGGGAGAGTGTTCATCTGTAAAACTGGGGCGACGAAACCCATCTCACGCTGCCTTTGCGAAGACTGAGAGAGCACCTAGTGGCCAGCAGGACGCAGCTGTGTGAGTGCGTACCTGCACTAAGTGAGGTTCCCTGGCAGCAAAGCCTGAGACAGGAATTTGTGTGCACGTGGTGAATGGGGGGAGTGCCCTCAGGTGAAGGGGACAAGGAAAACAGGACAGGACGGGGGATTTTACTAAGCAAGGAAGTGGTCTCTGCTTCAGCTTATCCCATGGGGAGCTGGGGAGCATGAACTGCACCACAGACCTGTCCCCTCCTGAAGGACAAGGGCAATGGCCTTTGGCATCTGTGTCAACCCATAGATGTCTACAGACTGTCCCCAAGTAGAGGAGAGGGAAGGGCAATAGGGTAGCCTTCTGGAAGAGGCAGCTCCCATTCAGCTGAGGACAATTCTCTGGGTAGGGAGGCAGCTGTGAATGCTGGGAGCCAGTGCGCATGGCAGCTGGGGACGGGTACCCCCTTGGTGAAGGACCTACACAGGGTACCACCAGCAACAAATCCCCTTGCTCAGTTAGCACAGAGGCACACCTGCTCCATTCTGAATTTGGCGCCACCCTGACCTGCGCCACGGCCAGGTCCTAATGAGTGTCCCTCACCCATAGGCTCGCAACAGCGCGACGTGTGCACAGGCCCCGCCCCCTGACCTCACGGGAGCAGCGAGCAGCGGGACCGCGGGGAGAGTTGCTTTGTCAGGAGCAATAATGGACTGACACTGACTAGCTACACCCTTGCCCCGTCACCATTCCAATCAGGTGGCTCTTCTCAAAAAGGCTGAGAGGGCCTGGTCTGAGATCGTGGGAGAGAGCCTTGCTTCTAAAGTGTGGCAGACAGACCAGCGGCCCGGGCATCACCGGGGTTCTTCTTAGGAATGCAGACCCTGATGCCCCGCCCCAGGCCCGCTGACTCAGAACCCACAGTCTGACAAGCCCCCCACGACACCCATGCACACTGAGCCTAAGAACCCCGGATTAGGCCCGCCCCCTCTCTCCTTCCACGGCACCGTTTGCTCACGTCCACTGGGATGCTTCTCACATTGGCTGCAAGTTTACACTTCACTTGCTTGTGTCCGAGAAAGCAGTGGTGGCATGAGGCCAATAAGGGATCTAGAGACCCAGAGGTTGGAGTTTGAAAAGCCTAGCTCTGTCACTGACCGGGGAGGGGACTTTAGGCAAGAAGCTTCACCACTCCCGAGCCTTTATTTCCCCACAGGAGAGATGAAGAGGGTGATTTCCACCTCACAGGTGGTCATGAGACAAAGCATTTCAAACGTCTGCTTTCGTGCCAATCACGTAGCAGGCGTGGAAACACTGTCCCAAGCCCCAGCTTAGGGCTCGACGTGAGGTGAGAGTCGGGAGGTTTAATTGAAACGAATTGAGTTGAAGCAGGATGACTTCCAGCCTCCAACCAGAATGTTTACATGGAGGGGAAGGGGGTTCAGAAGCTCTGATCTCCCTGCCTGCTCTCCTTTCTCTTGCCCCGGTGGTTTTTACACGGTGTCTTTAGCTGTCAACATGTGGGAGTATTTGTCCCTGTCTTGTAATGTTCAAGAGGATGGACGGAGGCTCTTGGGGACAGGAAGCAGGGCCAGGGGCCCCGTGGCCTTGGCATTCGGAGCTCACAGGCCGGCCTCCAGACTTCAAAGCAGATGCGGCAAACGGGTGGCGTGTGCCAAATTCAGCCCTGGCTTCTGTTTTATGTGATCTATACTGGTTTTATTTTATTTTTTAAAATTTCTTGAAGACTGTAAAAAATCTGGAGAATTTATTTTTAAAAAAACCACATCTGACTTTCTGGCTTTTCTTGAAAATACTGGCATCATTCACCCCCCACTGCATGGCAACCAATGGCTTCAGCTGAGAGCAAGGCCTACCCTGTCCACCTTGTCACAGCCGCCCCATTCCGCCTTGTCACCCACAACCCTGTGTGGCTTCAACCCACCCAGCTCCCTGGCCTCTCCTTCACTGGAAGGAACAGAATCCCCCAGGGCATTTGAGAAAGACTTTGGTCCTCTATAATCTACGGAATGAGGCTTTGAATGAATTGTGCCAACCTCTTGAGGGTGAGAGAGGCCGTCAAGATGCAACATTTTATGTCTCTCACTATTTGAGCACTTAGGGTATGCAAAGAGTTTTGCATAATGTTCATGCTTTATCTTTACAGTGATCCCATGAGTGAGAAAAGGGGTGCCGAGAGAGACACGTGTGCTCCCCGCAGCCACCCCGGAGGCCAGTGGCAGAGCCAGGGTTTCCATGCAGACCCCGCAGACCCCAGCATCCCTAAGGCCTTGGCTGTAGGCTTAGCTTCATGTACGTGCACACACAGAGAGTCGCAAAATGAGATTTTCAAAAAAGAATCAACTAATTCCATTATAGTTACTTATAAACTTGACACTGGTTGAAAAGAAAGAAAAAAAAATCTATCAGTAACAAGTGGTGTTGAATGCCTACTCTTTCAATGCCCTCCGACTTGTAAATGTCAAACCCTCCCATTGACATTTAGGCCGATGTGAGGACAGGGCTCCTCTAGGGCCCGCTGCACACCCTGCCCGAGAGCGGAGGGTCGACCATGGCCTTGAGCTGCAGCCAGACCTCTACCTGGGTCTTGTCCCCGGTGACCAGCTGCTCTCCGCGTAGTCCTCCTTGACCGAGGGACCACTGGGGTCCCCTTATCACCCAGTTCTGATGCCACCTTGAAATTCTCTTGATTCACACTCAGAATTCCTCCCTGCATCCCCCAGCCTAGAATAGTCCAAGAGTGTGGAGTCACAGAGACCAACTGGACCCCAAATCAGTTCTCTGGCCATAACTTTATATTGTGTTATCACCCTGACATTATGAGCTTGGGACAGATATGACATGTTCCCAAGTCTCTGTTTCCAGGGAAGGAGAATTGCCAATCCCGCCTGCTTCCCAGGAGGCTAGAATGGAAGGGACAGAATAATTGTTAGACAGCATGAGTTAAAAGTTCCCTGGTAGGGTCACCCATGCGAAACAGGCCTATGACAATATTAATGACAGCTAACCCTGACTGAGTGCTTTCTCTCAGCTGGCCAGGTTTATTCCCCTTCTTAATTCTCACACGGCAGATAAGAAAGGAAAGACTCAGAGGGGTCAAGTAAGGTCCTTAAGGTCACACAGCTAGTTAGGGGCGGGGCTGGGAGTCAAACCCCATGTTGTCTGGCTCCGGGGGCTGTCCTCTCAGCTACCACGCTGGACCATCAGCTGATAATCACTTAGGAGTCTTATGATCGGTGCCCCAAACACAACTGAGACTGGAACGGCATATACCGTCCCTCACACTCTAGAAAAAGGCAAGAGGTTCTCAAGTATCAGGTACATATTTATAGAAAATCAAGACTTAGTGAAATCTGACTTTGGAAGGGTAAGAGAGTAACTTCCAAACAGAAAATGCATTCTTATCTTCCAAGCGATTGCTGGAGTTCAGAATACAGAACAGATGATGCAAACCGTGTCCACTGCACTTTAAAAATAAGGATGTAGGACAATGAATGACACAATTGCCAAGCTTATTGGGAGAAAATACGCAAACAGTTAAACCCAGATCGACTTAGGTAAAAACTCAACCAGTGAACATTTATTGAACACCTACTATGTTCCTAGGTGAATGCCATACCACCCATTCCTTCTGTTTTTAAATAGAGGTTAAATATACATGACACAGTACTTACCATCTAACCATGGTTAAGCATACAGCTCTGTTGCATTAAGTACAATCCCGTTGTGTGACCACCACCACCACATCTATCTGCAGCTGAACTCTACCCAATAAACATGAATTCTCTTAGAGGAAGTACCTAGCATAGTCCAGTTTACCCATTCCTTTTAAGCAGATGCCACATTTTACCCGATAGGGCAATGGGCACCGGACAGGCACTCTGATTCATTGGCTCACTCACTCGCTCATTCAAGTCGGCGTGCCTAAGCGCGCAACAGAATAATTGCCTTCTGTCGCTCGGTGGGAGCTACAGTGAGACAGGAAAAACATAAAAACGCCTCAGTAACTTCTGAGCTACATTTTTCACAGGGCTGTGGGAGAGCTGGCAACAAGGAGAAAGGATGTATTTTTGAAAGGATAAAGCCCCCTTATTATAGTATTACACGAAATTCCTGCTGCTACAGTTTCCTTCAGGAAAACTCCAGGCGCGGCCCGTACCGGTGCATGAAAAACAATGAAGACATTCTGCAGCCTGGCTTTCAAAGCCAAGAACGAGCTTCAGGAGCGCGAGGAAATGTCACCGTAAAAGTCTGGGGAGATGGAGGCGTCCCGGAGACCGCGCTGGCTCAGCTTTTATCTGCGTGACTGTTTGGTGGCACACCCTGCCTTGCTCCCCCGAGTGTGGAAGGGGGAACCTTGCCATTTGCTAGACATTTCTTAATTCCCTGCGGTTGTGTGGCTCTACCTGACTGAGAGCATTAAATGTGGGGAACACGTATTCCGTTGTCCCATGTGCGTGCGTAAAGCAGAGAAGCCCTGGGGAGCGTTCTCCCCAGGAAGGGGGAGCTACGTGGGTGCCCAGCCCGAGAGTGAGGTCTACGACGGGCTTTCTCCACCTCTTTCTCTACTCGCATTCGGGGCCAGATAATTCTTTGGGGAGAGGGCGCTGCTGTGTGCATTGAAGGACATTTAGCAGCATCTCTGGCTTCTACTCATGAGATGCTAACAGCAATGTCTCCCAACCCCCCAACACACACACACACACACACACACACACACAAGTTGTGGTTGTGACGACCCAAAGTGCCTCCTATCATTGCCAAATGTCCTCCAGAAGCAGGACCGCCAGGTTTAGAAAACAGAAAGGTGAAAGAGTGTCTGGTAACATTCAAATTTCAGACACGGAGGGAGTCGTTTCCTTATAGTATTTGGGACATGTTCATGCTCAAACATCATCCATAGTTTACTTGAAATTCCAATGTAACAGGGCATCCTGAATTTTATCTGGAAACCCTACCAGGGAGGCACAGTCGCCCCAAGTGGAGAACCACTGGTCTAGGGCAACCAGCCATCCCAGTGTGCCCAGGACTGTCCTGGTTCTAGCACGAAAAGTCTGGCACCCCAGGAACACGCTCAGTCTCATGTGGACGGGGACAGCTGGCCACCCTCGAAGGTCCACGCTTGGTCCTTTGTGCTGGTTTCGGCTTTCGGGCTCCCCACAGCCCTTGGGAGACACCAGTGCTTTTAGCGGACGGAGAGGCCTCGTTGCCAGATTGACGGATAGGACTCTCCAAGGGGACCAACTAAATGGTTCTATTTTTTGCTGAATTGTTGATTCGCAAACACAACGAAAACATTACCAATAATGACTCGAGTCAGCCTTCAAAGTGGCCTATTGATTTTGACGGCCTCAGAATAGATTATTCTTACCAGAAAAAAGCATCCATATCCCAGATATTTCATCTTAAATAATCCAACACCCAGAGCTAATGGGACTTCCCCAGCAGCAAGGGAGGCTATAACTATGCTTTAGCTTCCTGTAAATCCTCAAGATGGATTTTTTTGTGGGCTGCTGCTGCCCTAGTTCAGAATCATATTGACTGGTCTCTCCTTGCATCCTGGGCTGTTACTCGGCAACAGAAATTTGTTTTCCTGTCATTTCATGTTGGGCAAGACAACCACATGAGGCAGGGGGAGGGGGTGTTCCAGAAGATTCTTCGGTACTAATATATGCATAGCTACCCATGGTGTCACTCAGTCTGTCACAGACCCCCTACAGTTTTTTTTTCTCACCCAACTCTGGACTTGAAGCAGTATTTCATTTTGGGTTTCCTGAGCCTATCAGATTTCCGGTCACCATAATGGTCACCTTACAGCTATGTAGCTGTAGGTGGTATGGGGGGGTAAAATAGAACATTCTCCAAGAACTTGAAAATGAGGCCGTTTCCCAAGGATTAAACTGAAAATGGTCACATACAGTGGCTGTGACAAATTTGGTGAATGTGCTACCAAGAAGCCTGGGGACACCCCACATTCCCGTCAGGGCATCTGGACACCATCTCTAGGAGGCAGGACGCAGCGTGACGGTCGTGACGTGCTGGAGCCTGCGCACACGGTGTGGGGGCCACCGCGCCCCGCTCTCCCCCTCGGAAGCTTTGAATCAGTCATGGTGGGAATATTTACACCACGGAACGTGGCAAATGCTGCACATCAAAGCTTTTTTTTTCCTTCCCAGAGACCACTTGTTAAACACTTACTAGTTCAGCATTGAGCAGAAGTTTAATTAACACCCGGAGTCCTGGCCAGCTGAGTGTGACCGTGTCTGGAGAAGGGCTGTGCACATCCTGGCACAGAAACAGAGCCCCGAGCCCGGCCGTTCTCTCGCCAGTAGCTAGCCAGGCGGTCGAGGCCTCGTCCCTGTAGTCACGTGGCCCCAGCCGGCTGTCAGGGGTATCTGGTCTGTTGACCTGCTCCAGGCTCCCTCAGAAACTTTCTGAATATAACTTGGCTTCTCAAACGTTGGGTTAGAATGCTGACTTGTTCTAGTTTTCATTATAAACCAGTAAGTCAGCACTCCAGGCTTACACATCCATCTTGGGGGCACGATGGCTTCCCAGTGTGGGAGTCGGAAGGAGCCGGACACCTGGGTCTGAGCCTCAGCGCCGCTCCTCCCCCGGCCAGGCCGTGTAACCTGAGCATGCTGCTCTCAGCGTCCTCACCTTCGTCCCCCCTGGACCTCTCACCTTCGTCCCCCTGGACCGAGCCCCAGCTCAGCTCTCCCCACCACCTCAAAGCTTCCACCCGCGCTAGCACGCACTGATCGCACCCCTCTCTAAACCATTTATTTTGTTTTATTTCTAGTCTTGTCTCCACCAACTAAATTTTATGATGCTTGAAGACAAGGACAATACTTTATATGACTCTTTTATTCCCAGGAAGACCTGTCCCTGCCTGCCAGTGTGGCAGGTGCCGAGACAAACTCATGGAGAGCTCATTCATTAATACAGATTCTGGGGGATGGTCCAGGTAGAGGACAGGGTATGTTTCACACCAACCGGTGAAAAGTACCAAGCCCTCCATTGCCCACTGCATGCCCTTCCCTTACTTCTCATCTTAGTGGTTGCTCTTTTCTCAAGGATACGACCCCCAACTGTATTAGGATGTTGTGAGTACAAAGACCAGAGGGCTCCAACTCACGCTTGGTTTCAACAATAAGCAAGTCCAGAGGCAATACAATCTGAACGTGCGTACAGATCAGCTGCCAGGCGACACTGTCCTTAGGGGGCCAGGAACCTTCTGCCTTACTGCTCAGCCATCCCTGATGCTGGCCTCTCCTGGGGAAGATGGCAGACACACATGAGCACCAGGTACCATGGCCAAGTCCACAGGAAGAAGGGGTGCTGTCTCTCTCCCTGAATCTCCTTAGAAGGGCGTAAACCTTCCACATACACTCCCCGCCACCACCACACCCACATACACATGCAGGCTTTTCTTCGTGTCTCATTGGTCAGGGGTGGACCACATGCCCTTTCCTTAACCAACTGCTAGGTACAAACGACCCCACCACCAAGCACCATCACTGCTCCTCCAAGCTCTGCTGGCTTTCCCACAGCCACCAAAAGGGGGGAAAAACTTTCTTTTCTCTTCTCTGTAAACTTGTTAAAGTAGTGCAAAAATGCCTTTGAATTTTGAGGGAAAAGAACCATAGTGGATGCAGTCAGTGTCCTGCCGGCATTCCTTGGACCTCATTACTACAGTAGGTAACAACCAACTTCTAACACCAGGGTCTGTGTCTCTGTGCCTGTGGCCTTGATCCAGAACTTGGGAAGACCATTGCACCTCCAGGAAGCAGATCAGAAATGCCCAGGCACTATCACCCCAGCCCCAGGCAGCCCTCAACCCGAGACTCTCGGGAGCTGGTGCATAAATACCTGGCTTGCTCACACCTGGGGCGGGAGTGGAACGCTCTGAGGTAGGTGTTCTGTACTGCTTCCCCTGTTCCCCCACAGGATTTAGCTCCAGGCACCCCCGGCTCACTTCCCCTCCCTACCACTATCCCCCTCAGCTGGCAGAATCTTCATCCCGGGGTCCACTTCCAGAAGAACACAAGCTAAGAATTCAAGTTAAACCTAAAACCCTGTCCCCCCTTGTAGCCCAGGCATGGGTCATCCAAGAGGGGACTGGAAAAATCAAGGGTGGGAGGACACACCAAGTTTGTGCCCCAAGCACCTAGCAGACCCTTCACGCATTGGCCCCTCTGCCTTCTTTTCCCCAGAATCCCACTCCCAGTAGAGGCAGAACTAGAAGCAGAACAAGTTGACCTCTCATTATGGTTCAGGCTGCAGACTTCCTTCAATTACCTAAGGAGCCTTATTGTCACATCATTGATGGGAACTGCTCTCTTACAGAGAAAAACAAATGGGGGTGGAAAAGTTCAGGGGTGGGGTAAAGGCAAGAAGGGAAAGAGGGTGTAAGGAAGGACACAGATCCCTGAATATTATGTACAAAAGATCCTGGACTCTCTGAAGGGGGGTTAGCTATTGAAGAGGATGCTGCATTAGTGAGTGCGGATTCCAGGAAGCACATTTTTCTTTTCTTTTTAATGGAGGGGATGGCAGTATAAATGTCCTTAAGAAGCCCCAACACCGAAATGATACCAAAGAATCCAGTGACAGTGAACTCAGGCAGCATCTATGCCTGGTAGTCTGCATTCTGAGCTCTAGAGAGTAAAAGCCACCCCTGGCCTCTTCTCCCAGGTCATAACCCTCCCTGGGACAGTCCTAACACCAGGGCCTCCATCCCCCCTTCCGAACTCTGGGGGCCACGTGTGTCTCAGGATGCAGAATGAGTTCTAGAAAGGTAATCTGGTGCACATATCACATCTTACGTATCACCCCCAGTGGGTTCTGCGACGTCTCATAATCAATGACGTTAATATTTTTACAGCATCGTGCATGCAAATTCATACCACGTGAGATCAGTAAAGGCCGTATTAGGTGCCGGTCAGAGACGTTTGGCAAATGAGACAAGCCAGGTCAGGTTTTGCTGCAAAATGTAGATTTGCCTATGTAGATTATAACCGACTTTTGGTTTTCAGAGCTTCTCGGTTCTTGACATTCTGGAGAAGGGACGATGGACCAATGCAGGCATGCTTTCATAGAAATATATCAATGTTTCAAAAAAAAAAAGTGAACTCTGGCTCTCAGCCTGGGTGGGACCTCGCCGGTTCCCATCTGTGAGAGCCCAGGGGCGCTAGAGAAGCCCGGACTCCCCGGTGCGTGGGTTGGGCTACAATCCTATGACTACGTTGTCATGGAGTTCAGGAGAACAAGGGCCCCTGTGACACCAAGGAGCCAGCAAAGGTGGCTGAGACGGTCCTCAAAGAGCCACATCAAGTGTTACATCTTAGGGACAGGTATGGGCACGGCATGGTCCAGGTGAAGGCTGGGAACAAGGCAGGGGTAGGAGGACTAGATATTCTCGGCCCAGACGCTGGAGGCAGGCCAGCATCTTGGACAGATAAGCACTGGCCGGGCTGAGCTTGCCCCCAGAGGCTCCAGGGAAAGGTGCATTCATTGTCTGGTCACACACGCCCTGGTCCTGCCCAGGAGTGGAAATTTCTCCAGGACCTTCTGCCACGTGATTCTGGGTATTATTTATCTTCCAGCTCAGTCATTCTCCTTTCTACTGATTCTCAAGTCACCCAATGTCCTTTGCATCGACTTCTTTACTGATGAAAGGATTAGGTCATCAGATTAGCTAGGGCAGACCAGGCCTCCAGGGACGGGAGAGTGGTTTCTTCTGCCTAGAACAATCACTCTTAACAGCCTAACTAGAAGGTGTGTTTTTGCATACTGCAATCTCTATCCATCAATTATTAAAAAGCTAAGTGACTTTGGCCTCCAGCTGTCTTCTCTTCTTGGCATTCAGGAGGTGGAAAATTTGGGTTTGATTGCTTCACATCCAGGGGCTGTGGGGCCCACACACTCGGGGGGAGAAAGGGAGCAGGAGAATCCCCAAAGGGTTTTGGACCGGCTGTGTGGTCAGCACCAGCAACACAGGGTTCCAGCTCCAACCCTTGGTTGACTCAGATGAACCCAAAATCACAAAGCCTCCTTAGCTCATGAACTTGGGCCTATCTGACCATCTTCAGAGTGCGACTGAGTGGTACCTCACTGCTGGGGTGCCCCAGAGAGATGACAGGGCTGGCAGGGGTAGGTGTAGGGGGCCCCAGATTAGGGTCCCAGAGCTCTAGATCCTCCTCCTGGCTTGGGGCTCCAGGGCTGCCCAACTCTTTTTTTGAGGTTTTCTGCAGATGGCTTTTCCAGAGGCACTGTCAGCTCTGCCATCCCCAAGGAAGTCAGGAAAAGAAGGTGCCAAAGAATTCCACGTAACCCACGCATCTGGGTAGAGGAGAGGAGTAGAAGTGTGTAGACTCATGTCTGCACTCCACGGCTTTTGTTTTAAAGCAACCTCGGACTAAACCACCCTCCCCTCTCTTTACTCCTCCCCCTTACCGCTGTACCCTGCCTGAGTCACCTGCAATACCGCCGGGGTGGGGGCCCCCCAAAGTACTGTGCCCAGGACTCTAATTTCTTCCACTCCAGGGACAGTTCTACTTCCTGCCCTCACCCTCTTCTTCCAGTCTCTTCTATAGGCAATGAAATGAGGCGGGCTTGGGTTAACCGCAGCCTCAGTTTATCCTTCTGTTAAATGGGATTGATAACACCTATTTTTGCAAAGTTGACAATGGAATGACCAGGCTAGTATTCTGAAAGAAACCCCATTAATGTTGGTCCCTTTCTTGACTCTGACCCTGGCAGCCCAGCAGCTTGAGGCTCACAGAATTGAGGCCCCTGTCTGGGTGGGTCAGCACTCGTCGGTAACAGAGGAAGGAGAGAGGAGCCCATGGACTGGTGAGGATGCCGGGGTGAGAAACAATTGAGCTGTTTACAGCAGAGGATGATGCTCCCAGGCTTGGAGGAGTGGCCACTGGGCCACACCTGTCATAAAGCATCAGAACACATCTATCCACATCAAAGAAGTCAATGCCTGAGTCTCTGAGTGTTTAAATCATGAACACGATCAATACTGGGCTCTGACTGCAGCAGCTCTTCGTCCAGAGGCTCCCGGGGGCACCGCAGGCCAAAGAGGCTGCCAGCCAGCTCCTGCAGATGGGCCACACGGGCCCCGTCCTCAAGGAGTCCAGCTGCAGTCTGATGGTTGAGGACCAAAACAATGCACCCACTGGTAGCATCTCCATTTCTCTGGTGCTTTCGAGTAACAAAGTGACAGAGCCATGTGACTTCATATAGAAGTAGAACTAGACTTCTCCCTTCTTAGGTCAGATTCCCTAGAGGCAGAGCCTGGCAGCTCCCTGGGTGGGCCCATACCCTCAATGATATTTCTGTTTCTAACGTGCTTGGTTTCTGATGGTTTGGGTATACCATATCTCATCTAATCCCACAAAATCATTCTGGGACGTGGACAGAGCAACATGCTCTTTCTCATTTCAAAACATAGAAAATGAGACTCAGCAAGATAAGTGACGTCCAGCTAGTCACTCACAAGGCAGATACCCCAGCCCATCTCCATCAACGCTCTAAGACCAGGTCTCTCTATTCTCTCTTCTCACACTCAAGGCTTAAAATTTCCACTCTTAGGTCTTCCCTTCCCCTGAACCCTTGAATATGCCTGCTTCTCTGGCACCCTGCACCCAGGGTTATCAGCATTCTGCCCATATGCTGTGCCGATCAGTCCCACCACCTAGACTGACATCTCGTCTTGTTCATGTGCACAGTGCCAGTGTCTCGTATAACCCTGCTTCCCAGATGAGCTCCGTTGATTGAAGCAACAATGGTAGATGCAGCTGGAGAGCAGCCCAGAATAGGCCATGCATGGCCTCGACTGCCAGGAACAGGAAATTACACTTAATCCTATAGATTGGAGATGTAGGAAGGTCTTAGGCAAGGCTGCAGCATAATCTGATTTGCATAACAGAACCTGTATGGGTCTGTGTGGAAGGTGGCAGGGAGGAGCTTCTCATCACTGCTTTAAATTATGACAACACCTGAAAAGTGAGAGCTTTTGCTGGGGAAACTATTATTGTGGGTGATCTTGGAAAGGGGAGGGCGGTTAGATCCAGAATTCTCTAACCTAGAATTTACGACCATCCATGAATGATCTCTTCCCCATCCCCCCGGCCTGTGTGCCCAGCTTCCTGTTTTGTACTCCAGTCGTTCCAAGCGACTTTACAATTCCTGCCAAGATCATGCTAATTCCAGACACCACGCTTTGCCCACGCCTTTGTGTCTGCCAGCAGTGCCTCCCATTCTCTTCTCCTTGGGAAATTCCTGTGCAGTGTTCATGCCCGGGGCGAATTCTAGGTCTCTTTCTGCCCCACACCCTGAAGGACTGCTGCTGAGGATGGGTTGGCATCTCAGGATTCAAGCTCGGTTTGAGGACCTTTACTGGGACATAGAGACTAAAGGTACAGCTTTGGGTGTAACCAAGAAAGGTCAAAGCTCTAGGTCATCTAGAAGCACAGTGGCCAGAATAACTAGCTGCTCCTTTGGCCCAGAGTTTAACTGGAGATTGCTCAGCACAGAAAAATGAAATAATGAAAATAAAATAACAGTAGGCTTGTGCAAGTTACTCTAGAAGTTAGACTGTGAAGACAGATATCCAGGAAACTCATATCCAGGAAACCTTCCCTCGGTCCTTATCTCTCAGATGGGAGAGGGTGTGTTCCGTAACGAGGCAGTCAAAAGGAGATTGCACCAAGTTACACGGCCGTCGGCAGTGTCTGAGGGTATGGGCTTCTCTATATCCTCGCCAGCTCTTGATATTTTCTGGGGGGAGGGGAGGTTGTTTGATTATTACGTGCCTCTTAGAAGCCTCCTGACTTGTACTCCTCCATCCCTGAACCACTCATGTACAGGAATTCTGGGAACCACAGCTACTTACCATTTTGTTCCAGTTTAGTGATGGGCTGGCATCTTCGGACTCTTTGTAGACTGGCAGTCTGGCCCAGTGTGCCCAAGGGGCCACTCCCTCCTTACCTAAATCTAGAAGTCAGACTCATAGATGTAGCCAGATCATGTCCCCCTGGGCTAGCTCTAATGCCCTCCTTCCCTCTCCCTCTCCAGAAAACACACCAGGGAAAGTCCCAGTGGGTTATCATAGGAATTATCTTATTCTGTCTTACCTCTTTTTAAAATAAAGCATTTACAAGCTTCAGTCTCTTAATAATTACTAGTAGCAAACTTCTTGGTCACACCTCACTGACACCACAGGTTTGCCAACCACCTGTGTGATCCCGAACAGTTTCCCTCTCATGGCACCACACTCAGATCTGGGCAACTAAGTGGAGCCCCCAGTGCAATCCTCATGCCCCCGCACCCCACCCCACCCCCTTGTTTTGGAATGTCTTTCCTTCTGGCATCCCTAAGAACACTTGGGTACTTGGAAGAAGCCAGGGCCAGAACTACTGTTTAGAAGGGGACATTTGAGCATGGACTGGAATCTGTGAGGACCCCCATCCCCATTCCCCCCTTCTGGAATGCTCTCTGACCCTCTGCCCTGTGGGTGGCATTGACCTGATGCTCTGAGGATAGCCAGGACTTATGTTTATGGGATTGTCCTAGGGCCACCTGATGAGCAGAAAGCTTCCACAGGCTGGCATGGTACTTTTTAGGGGATCCCCCAAGCTTCGGCTTCCAGATGGTGCTGATACACGGATCTGAGGTGATTCTCACTCATATCACACACAGGATGAGGTCATCTGATAGATTTCCAGCAGTTAAGCATCAACTCTTGGCCTTGGCCTTGTGCACGAGCCCCTTTGTTGACTCTTGCCCAGTCCTGTTCTGACCACAGCACCACCTCCAGTCCCCAGCTCCTGAGGGCAGCAGGGATATTTCCCTCCATGCACCCCCTGCTGCAGGCACCCAGGACAGCCACCCCACCCTCTCTGCAGGCTCTGCCTCCCGTCAGGCAGCCCTCTGGGCTTGGCTGCACCAGTCTCCTGCAAGAGTTTCAAACCTGTTACTCCACGAAGACAATTGGCCTGTTGGATCAACGTCCTCAATCACATCAAACCGATGTAGTGACATTGCATTCTCTCAGGTCAGTGTTAAGGCTAGCTGGATAGAGGTGGCAATTCCTTGTGCTGGTGGCTCCATGCATGGGCCTTTGCCTAGCCGCTAGGGTGGAGGCAGGGCTTCAATCAGCATTGAAAGCAATCCCAGTTTCCAAATGCAGGGCTAAAATCTAAAGAGTCCAAGGGGAGCTGTGGTTGGAGACCTGTTGCTCTGCGTTTGTACTACAAAATTGTAAACACTCAATTTACATGACCAAAAAATGAGGTATCGTTCATATTTTTCAGCCTGTTCTGGGTAAGACTTGCATTTGTAGTTGTGACATCGAGTTTTATGTGCCATCCTGACTCAGGCACAGCCTCCCCATTATTCAATCACGTACTAATGTAGGTAGATGTGATTAACATCTGGAATCAGCTGATTTACTGTAAAGGAGATTATCCTTGACAACCTGTTGGGGTCTCATCCAATCAGCTGAAAGACCTTAAGAGAGGAACTGAGGCTTTCCTGGGGAAGAGACAATTCTCCCTGTGGACAGCAGGTGTTAGCTTACGCCTGAGAGTTCTGACCTGCCCTTCCAGCCTGCCTGCCTGCCCCACGCATTACGAACTTGCTTAGGTCGCTCCCACAATTGCATAAGCCCACTCCTGGTGATAAATTTCTTAATATACACATATGCTCCCAATTTTGTTTTTCTGGTTGACCCTGACTGACACATACAGTGGTCATCTCCATGAAGCACAGTAATCACCTTTGAGAGAGTCACTGGAAGCAATTATTCACAGGTGGTGCAAACACGATTCAGCGTCAGGAGTAAAGATAAAGCCAGCCCTAAATGGATGGCCTCAGGGAGCTGCAGAGGCAAGAAGATCTATTTTGTTTCCATACAAAGAGGTTCTGAAGGTGAGCGTTGCTACCTTTCTCTCATCTTGGGAGAAACGAGTTTCCCCGGACAGAGTGCATTTCACAATAAAGAATAGGAAGAGATGATTCTTGGACCCAAAATGGGAGAAACAGCGCCTGGATGCCACGAGGAATCTTCATGCGCACTGATAGGATGCATAGCATGATTTCTCTACTCATTATTCCACATCTTCAGTGGTAGATCACTAGGCCTTACAAGAGTCCATAAACCTCCTAACAGATCTGTCAGTCAAACTGTTTACATAGACAGGGTACCCTGCAAAAAGTGTTTTCTCGGGGCTCACACACCCTGAGGGTGATCGCGCCTTCCCCGCCTGTACCTATTCTCCATTAGCAATGAAGTTTTGTCTGGTTCTTCTTCAGAGTTCCTTGTGGCTCTAATACTCTGATTCTTCTCCCAAGGCATTTTTAACTGGGCTTGGGAAATTCCCCCCTCACTTGTCCGCTCAGAGCCTCTTGCTCCATTCAGAGAGAAGACTTCACATCTCCATTCTTGACCAAGAGCATCCTCCTTAGGGCAGCTCCCACATGGACCTTCGAAACAGATAAATAGCTCCGGTCAAGAAGGAAGGAGGCCAGAGCACTGGACTCACATCTTTACTTCTTTGTATAGCGACTCTCACAGCCAGGAAGTCTTGTGGGCAAATTCAGTCTGGTCCTTCTCTGCTGGCTGGACACAGTCGCCTAAACCGGACCCCAGCGCGATCACTGCTGCAAGCACTTCCACACAGGATGCTTTGTCTCCTGTCTGGCATCATGCACTTGTGCATGGACGAGAACGTAGGGAAAGCACTGCTGGCTGGAAGTCAGGTGCTCCAAGCCCAGCTCTCCCAATAACAGGCAATGCGAGTGGGCTCCTTTTCTCTCTGGGCCTCGGTGTCTTCATCTATGAAATGGATGAGTTAGCCTAAGACACGAAGGTTGTTCCCTGTTCTCACATGCTGTGTTTTTTAATATGTAAAAGAAATTTCAAAGCAAAGTACAAATAAAAATGTAACACACATCATATTCCTTCTACTCAGTCTGTATCTATACATCTGCATCTATATCTGTATCATCCATACCTACACCTACTCTGTATCTGTGTCTGCATACATATATACCTGTGTATGTGCAGTTTTTAAGTTTGTGCAGGCAGTGTACTTTTTTAATGAAAAAATCAACATTATACAATGCCATGGCTGCCTAGAGGGGCACCTGAATCAGCAGTCCTAAAGTGGCAGTCCTTGGTCCTCAATGGGCCAAGGTTTGGCTAACAATATTATTAAAAATATGAATGCTGCTGCTCTTCAAGGGGATGTGAGTTCCCTGGTCGCACTCCTCCGAACCTCCTTCCTGCACCTTTGTCCAGCTCCCTGTGCACCACGCTTCACTCACATTTACACATCCCATCAGGCCACCAAAGGCATTGGAGTTCACGAGCATCAATTTCTTATGCCTACCTGAGAACAGAAATAATAAGAGTATTCCCTCTCCTTTCCCATTTCCCCTCCGCTGTATCTCTCAGGAGATATTACACAGGTCGCGAGGGCTCTAAGAAGCTTGCCCTTCATACCATGGATTAATTACATCCTGATGTAACACCGGAAGAACTGGCCTTGCAATGAACAGACTTGGGCCCAGATGCCAGCTCCATCCTCGGCTTCTTTATCCAGAGCCTTCAATTCTTCATTTACTTTCAAGATTTTGCGGCAATCAGCAAAAGCATCTGGCACAGGGGAGCCCACAGCGGGAGCTCAATAAATGCTAATTCCTTCTCTCATCCTGTTGCAGAGTCAGCCTAAACCGCTCTCCATGTCTTCTCGGGGGAGAAGATCTCTCGGGCCCACCCAGGCTGGGTTGTGGTGTGCAACTCCTCATTAAGAGACGCGAAGAGCCTGGAAATCGAAACACCGCCGTAGAGGACACGGACTGGGGCTGCCTGTTTTGTGCCTTCTGCGATCACACATGACCGTAGGGAGCAGCACCAGGAACAGGGCAAACGTGACAGCAGCAGAGGTCAAACGCGGATGCCCTTCCAAAAACATGCCTGGGGCAGCACAGCTTTTGGCCGCCCCCACTTTGTCTAATCAAGGCAACCATTTCTCAGAGGGAGAAAAAAAAAAGCCACATAGCAAAGAAGCCAAAGGAATGTTGGTGCCTGTCCCTAGAAGCCACATATATCTATTTTTAGTTCCCAGTAAAGCCCAGTACACTGTAATTTGTATAATAACATGCTGTCTTCCATAAAGACACAGGACACAGTTGACCCCTGGTCCCCATCTGGGCATGGGACGTGTGCTGTGGGTTGTTTTGTCAGCTGGGGACCTGGATTATTTGCTGGGACCCTCTCATCTAGTTTGGACTGGGACCAGACATTTGCAGGAAAAGGAGGGAAGATGAGAGTGGGGTCAACCAGACCTCCGAGGAAAGAATCCTGGGTGGATGAGATTAGCATAGAATGTGGCTCAAGGGGTCACTTCTGTAAAGGTCCCTTTACCTGGTTCACCTGAGGCTGGAGGACTCAGTGCAAGCTCCCGGCTCAGGCAGTTCCTACTCTTGGGAGCTGGCTTGTCCCTGGGGCTACCTCCCTCCAGGATACTCTGAAGTCCAGCCTCCCGGGAACATGTCAAATATATATTCCCAGGCTAGCCTCCTCACACAGAGTGAAATCCAGTTACCCACAGGTACGCATTCACAGAACACTATACATTGCAACTGGACGGAAAGGCGAGGACAGGTGGAGGGAACACAGTGCCAGGTAAGCCCAGGTGGAAGCTTTCTGAAAGCCCTCCCTTATGGGCAGCACTGTCCAGACACCTGAGCCTTCCCTTCTTGCTCTCCACCACTATCTTGTCCCCCGGGCTCCGGTCTGCTCCTTTCCCACTGGGACCCAGGCTTTCCAATATTATATTTAAATGTTCCAACTTTCTTGGTCTCTGCCTACCCTTGAGTCATTAGTCTCTAAGCCTCAGTGTCATTCTGCTAGTTCTGGGGAAAGTACAGAGCAATTTCTCACCAAACCGCATTGTCTCCATTTGCAAAGTGCAGATAATCTCTTAGGCCCCCTTTCATTCAGAAATTCTAATCCTGAGAATGGTTTGTTCAGCTGTGAGCGGCCTATCAACATCGGACAGACACGTATGTGGGTATTTGTGTGTGTGTGCATGTTGTATATAGACATGCAGAGACAGGTATGTATAATTTATGTACATTATAGCAATCTTTTCTAAAAGGCAGGGCAGGTGTGTGGCTGCTCCCCCCAGATCACCCGCCCTTGAGGCAGTGAGACTTTGTGACCCCACACTGCATTCCCGGGAAGCAGAGGCACTGGGGGATGTATGAGCCGTGGAGAGAACAGGTAAGCGGGAACTCTTCCCCTGACTTCTCTGAGCCCGTTAGTGCTGCAGTTAATAGCTCAGGCTCTGCATCGGACTGATCTGAATTTGAATCTCAGCTCTGCCATTCGGGGGCTGTGTTCTCTGAAGCCAGTTCCTTAATGTCTCTGAGCCTCAGTTTTATCCTCTGTAACGTGGGGTAATTAATAATATATATTTCACTGTAGCTATGAGGATTAAATGAGTTAGCCCATGGAAATGCTTAGCTTAGAAATGCCACATAGAGCCCAATAAGTAATATTATTATTTAGATTTATATTGACATTAACATGCACTGATTCCCAAAGTGTTGTAAGGACACCTATGTTCAGAATTGTTTTAATTTTTAAAGCCCACTAGTAATACACCATTCCTAATGAAAAGCATAAATCTGAGGTCAGGTGAGGTGAGCAAGTTCAGAAAGGGCATTTGAGAAAGCTGATGGAAGGCAAGGCACCACCTCTTGTAAAATTCTGTGGTCTTCCAGATTGCAGCAATGCCTCTGATTCATGCACAGCTAACACAGAACAAACCATGAGTTGCTAAACAGAGCTGCCCATAAGGAAGAGCTCACAGGCCCCTTTAAGGGAGCAACAACCCCCTAAAAGGCCATAAATAAGCATGAACAATAGCAAGAACCTTGGCTTTCGACACAGGACATATTTCCTGCATGGGGCCTGCTCTAACCGCTGAAGGATCCAGCTGGAAACGGCATTAGGCAGAAGCGGGGTCTGCGGCCCGGTCAGTCTCAGCTACCCTCCATGCTGAGAGCCCAGCTCCTTTGCAGCCAGAAGGCTTGGGCTGACTCTGCTTCTACGTCCTCAGGAATCAGCTACTGCCTGGGCTTGGTTCCTGGGGAAAATGTTTCCCAAGCTCAGAGGAAATGAAGCCTGTGTGCCCTCGTGAGCGGTTCAATGGTAGGTTCCCAAGGTCGAATACAATGGGACCTGCTTCCCCAAATCCACAGAAGGGTCTCATCCCATTGCGTTTGCTGTTTAAGTGGCTGTTGAACGTGCACCTCCTGCAGCCTCTGGGAGCCTTCTCTCAGAGACACCCGGGCCTGCCAAACCTATTTCATCTCTTAGAGGTGAATGGGAGAGTGGAGAATAAGTATCTCAGGAGGAAATCCAAGGAGAGACAGAGAGGTCCCAGGTGAACAGCTCTGACCCACGACTGGGGAGGCCGAGTTTCGGCTCTGTCTCTGGCCTGAGTGATCTGTGTGGCCATGGCCTGGATTTTCAAGCAAAAATCTGTCCACTGTGGACATGCTCAGGGGGAGGGCCAGCTTTCAAGGTGGGGAGGGAAGACAGATTTTTCCCTCCCCTTCATACTCTGAGGTTCCGCTTCCCTTGCATTCTCTGGCCTAATCTATAAAACAGGAGCCTGGGCAGGCTGCTCCAGGACACGCATTCTTGACAGGTGTGGTATCGTCCCCTAAGGGGACAGAGACCGGCTCTTAGGGGAGGGGTCTGTGTGGGAAGAATTCTTACACTTTTTATGTACATATCTACTTATGTACAGGTGTAAATACAGTACATAAATATATATATATATATATATATATATATATATATATGTGCAGTATAGACAAATGGTACATAACAGAGAAGTTAATACCACACGCAACATATCTCATTGTTTGGGATTCCACCGAGGGTAGGAAAAAGAGGTTCTCCCTGTTTGTAAAGCTTCAGATCTTTTTGAATCTGTGGGGTCACCAGACACCCTGTTTCTCCAGCCAAGCCCTGGCCTGAAGCCAATCTGCTCCTCACTTTTTAAACTGTGCCTGTGTCACACGGAATGCCTGGATGTTCCGCCCTGGTGAGAAGGAGGATCTGCTTGTGGCATTCCCAGAGGAAGCTATTCACCACGAGCCCAGGGAGTTTACTCTGGGAGGACACAGTAAGCACCTTCAGGCCAGTGAGTCTCTCCTGGGCAGAACTAGGTCAAGTCTAACCACTGCTTACGTGGGGGCTTGGACGGAGGGTAGCCAAACGGATTGCCATCCAAACAAGGACACTTCTGAGAGAGAAACAGGGCGCTACCAGTGCACACACCTGCCTTCAGGAGCTCTGGTACCGCCCCAGGTGAACTAGGGTAGAGGCTCACCGTGCTAGCTCTAGCTGTGCTGGAGCGTCTATGACGGCCTCATCTTTAGCCCAGGACAAGGGTAGATGGCCCAGTTTGACCATGCAGGAGGTCAGTTTTGTTTGTCACGTTGACCTGGGGACACTGCTGACACTGAGTTAGTGGAGACTGGGGATGCTAAGTGTCCCACAATGTACAAAATATCCCCAGGAGACAGAAAGAGCCTGGCCCCCAATGCCAGCTACTGCTGAGAAATACTGATTGGCTTGGCAGGGTGGTAATCCCTGTAAATAATGTAAAACTCAGGATGACAACCTCAGATGCCTCCGGGCAGGGACTGAAGGAGATCTGCCCCTTCCGAAGACGTTCAAGTTCAAGTCTTTAAACGACATTCTCAAACAAGATGGCCTATGCACTGAATTTGGCTTTGGGTCTCCAGACTTTGGCCTTTTCATAAAGGTTCACTGATCAAAAAAGCTGTTTATAGTATATTCTATGAAAACAAAAGGCTACTAATCCATATGATCTCAATTTGCATACAAACATATGTGCATCCGTGCAATACATCCATGTATCACCTCTTCATATACCCACACGCATCTACGTGGAGGGAGAGGGCGGTATGCATGTGCATACAAAAACTGTCCTCCCCTTCAAAGTCTCCTGGAGCTCTGGGGACGCGTGCTGCACTGAGCAGGTCCTGGCAGCTGCTCAGCAGGGAGGCCCCCTGGGAACGGTCTATGAAAAGAAACAGCAGCCACAACTGTAGGGTCTCTGCCTGTGATTGTCATCACATCCCAGATGACTTGTCCTAACCCTCCATCAGACTCCTGACAGACGTCAATCCACACCCCGGGCTCGGCCTGCTGACCCACAGGAACCCAGCGATGTGGAAGCACGGGGCGGGGGGCGGGCACAGGGGGAGGGGGCAGGGCACAGATCAAATCAGTCCCGACGCGTACGTTCTTCTGTGAGGAAAACACGTGCCCTGGCCACCAAGACAATCATTTCTGGGCTCGAAAACAGGAAGAAATTCACTAAACACTACATCGCCCGCACAAAGAGCAGAGACGGTTTGCCAAGAACACAGCCCTGTCCTGACTGGGACTTCAGCTACGTCTTTAAAGGCAGGACCCACTGCCAGATGTGTGATTTTGGAGGCCAAGGGGAAGTCCCACCTGCCCCAGATCTTCTCAGGTGGCTTTGCGATTATCATCACTTAGGCCTACAGCTGGCAAGGGGCCACTGGGCCTGTCTGCTCATTCAGGTGGGGGAACGCATCTTTTCAAAGCTGCTTAGTGATGCTAGGTCCCCACCTGCATGACTCACTTGTCACAACAACCCTACAGCAAGCCGAGTCCCTGTGCTGGGCTATCTCATTTCATCCCAACAATGACCCCAGGAGGCAAGCATTGCTGTTGGCATTGTACTGACAAAGAAACTGAGGCTCAACGAGGTGAGTCAGTGCCAGGCTTCAAGTCCAGTCTTGTCAGTGCCACAGTCCTCGCCTTCCCATGCTTGCCTGTGCCTGCACATTTCCCGGGAGTGGCAGAAGGAGTGGCAGCCACTGATGCTGGCTCTCCTTGAGGATAATGTCCAAAGACACGAGAAACCATGTACCTGGGTGTTTGGAATTTATCCCCTGTGTCACCGAATTGGACATGAGCCAGAAATGCCCCCCTAGAATGGCTAGTGAAATTAAGTTTGAAGAATGATGCATTTGAAAGAACGAAGGAGCGCCTACCCTTTGAGACAACATGGATAGAACTGGAAAGCATTATGCTAAGTGAAGTAAGCCAGGCGGTGAAAGACAAACACCATATGATATCACCTTTAACAGGAACCTAATCAACAAAACAAACAAGCAAAACATAACCAATGACACTGAAATTGAGAACAGGCTGACAGTGGTCAGAGAGGAGAGGGGAGGGAATTTCAGGTGGAAAGGGGAACGGTTTGCAGGAACCAGTATATAGGACACATGGACAATAACAAGGGGGGGCATGGAAATGGATGAGAGGTGGGGAGGGCAGGGGAGTTGGGGTGGGATGGTGGTAAAAGGCAGAAAACTATACTTGAACAATAATTAAAATTTTAAAAAAAGAAAGAAAAAGTTAAAAAAAAGAATGACGAATTTGTTTGCATTGATTGATAAGGGTGGAGAAAGGGATACACATCATCATTTCTGGCTCTCAGGCCCCATCCAACTTCATTAAATGATGTATCAGTTATCTATTGACATGTAACAAACAACCCCAAAACTAAGTGGCCCAGAACAACACCATTTATCCAGCTCACATGATACAGTGAGTCCTCACTTAACATCATCAGTAGGTTCAGGGACTTTAAGGGAAATGACGGATAATGAAACCAATTTTACCATAGGCTGATTGATAAAAATCAATTTTTAGATTGATTTTTATCAAGAGCTCAGTTCCTACAGCATCTTAACATTGTAACAAAAACGATGTCGGACAAAACGACATTATTCCACAACCTGCTGTGTTGGCATTGGGGCCAGGCTCCGCTGAGTGGTAGGCGCAGGCCAGCTGTTGGTGGGCTTTGCTGATGTTCACTGTGCCCTCCCATCTCAGAGGCCTGCCCTGGACAACGGGACTGACTCATTTCCGGTCCACTTGGTCTCTCATCATCCAGCCTGCTAGCCTGTGCTCATTCGCATGACTGGAAAAGTTTTCAAGACAGAGAAATCCACAAAGCCTCTTGAAGTCTAGACTCAGAACTGACACCATGTCACTTCTGCCACTCTCTATTGGCTACAGCAAGCCTTGCAGACAACCCAGATTCAAGAGGTGGGGAAACATACTTTGCCTCTTGTAAAGCTACAAATTTATATTGCATAGCAGCAAGGTTAGAGGAAGGGGAATACTTATGGCCATTATTGCAAATGATATACCACAACTAGCTTAACATTGAAGTAACCACGTCATGCTTCTCAAGATGGTCCTCAGTACTGGCCCGACCTATTCAATTCAAGTTACCCCGAAGAACCCTACCCAGGTGGATACCAACACCCAATCCTCACCCCATGCCTGCACCTTGTGTCAAATAGACTTCTTTAATTCTTCTAGAAACTTCAGCCCAAGGACACAGCCCGCCTCCACACAAACCCAACTGATTAGTATGGGAGAGCCCATTGCCTTTGGGGGAGCTGACCTTGGCTGGACCTCAGTCCTTTCTCTGTGCACTCTTTCTTTTCCAAAACCACTTCTGAGGCACCTGTGACGTGTCTACCAGTGTTCCAGCATCCGGGAATATTAGGGAAGCACTAGACCCAGTTTCTACCCTCATGGAGTGCACAGCTTAGCAGGATAAACCGACACAAACCGAAACCATGTTAATTTGTTGTTATAAACTCAATGAAAGAAATGGGAACAGGACTGTGGCCCAGAGGGGCCAACAAGACTTGGAGGCAAGAGGAGGTGACACCTGAAATGAACCCTAAAGATGATGAACTATGGCAAGTGCTATGTGGAGAGAGAATGCCACGAGCGGCGGATGAAAGCGGGAACTAGCGTGACGCGGGCTGGAAGCAGAGCTCCTCATCTCGGGAGAGCAGAGCAGAGGCCCAAACGGAGCCGGCGCCTCGGGCCTTGAGGGTGCTGTTGATGATTTGGGATTTTTTTGCTGGGGGTAATAAGGCTGGAGGGATTTAAGCATGGATTGGAATAATCTATACTTTACAGCATCTTGGCTACTGTGTAGGAAATGAATTGACAGCCAAGAGGGAGGAGGTCACTTAGGAAGTGATGGGGGTAACTGCTGAGACCTGAAGAACGGCGGTGAGCGTAAAGAAGTGATCTTTCCGATAAATACTTCAGAGGTAAGCATTGGCGGAGCCTGTGGACTGACCGGCTAAGAAGGCGAAGGAGGGGGATGTCAGGCGGACAACATTTCCACATTAGATCGTCAGGTAGCAGGAAACGACGGTCAGCGTGACCCACGGTGAGGTTTGAGGTATCCGTGGAACTTTGAAGCGAAGGTGTGAGGAAGCAAGTGGATATGTCGGAATTAAGCTTAAGTCAGAGGACTAGAGTAGTGAACCCACAGAAGAGCATGAAACCAAGAAAGCGGATTAGATCAGGGGAAGGGTTCAGAATGGAGAAAACAGTATTTAGAATGAACCTTAGGGACTATCAACAAGTAAAAGGTTCTTGGCAAAGGAGGAGCTCAAAAAAAAAAAAAAAAAGGAACAGCTCATGAAAGAAGAGAAGGAACAGCTGGAGGGGTGTGAAGAACACCCGGGAACTTCAGTGTCAATGAAAACCCAGGGAATAGAAAAGTCAAGATTACGGAGTGGCCAATAGTTTCCAACGCATTCCAGTAAGATGAAGACTGAAAAAAAAATGCCCAATTGATTTGGCAATTTGGGAGGTAATCAATGACTTTAATTAACAATAGCAAACAGTTACCCAATGCTTCCATGCCCTAGTATTAAGCTAAGTCTTACATCTGTGTTTTTCAAGCAGTTCTTACAACAACCCTTCAATCAATAACAGCTAACATTTCTTAAGTGATTACCACATGTCATGGATCAGCTAACTTCATCTTTAGAACAATCACATAAGTCAGGTTTCCATTGTTAAGTAGGATTGACTATCTTGCCCAAGTTCACACAACTGGTAAATGGCGGGCTGAGATTCAAACCCAGGCAGTGCAGCTGGAGGGCCCCTGCTCTGACTCAGGGAGTTATTCTGCCTCTCCTTACAAATAGTATCTTCATTTCCCAAGTGGTGACACCAGGCCCAACAGCCCAGAGCTCACAAATGGCATGACCAGGATTCAACCCTGAGCAGGTCCACGCCACACACCTTGTGCTTACTAACTGCCACACGGTGCACAGCGGCCAGAGCAGCCCCTGAAGAGTGGGGGACTAAGAGCCAAACCATGGGAGACTTACACACATTCGGGTGGTAAGGAATTGAGCTGTCTAGGAATGTCCCCTCAGAGTGACAAAGTGGAGCTCCAGAGAGAAGGGAAGTGGACAGAGCTCTTCCAGACAACCCAGAGGGCCATGGGGAAGATGCAAGTGCAGTCCCTCAGCTGAAACTCGGGCTCACACGGGCACCTAGATAGGACTCCGGAGTATGGGGGCATGGCTCCTTTCCTCCCGCCCAAGGCATTGACCTGGCCTCCAGAGGGGTCCTCGAGAGAAACCTTGCTGCTTCCCCCCAAAGCCAGGCAATACCAGCTCCTTAAAGAGAGTAAGAAGGTATATGCTAGTTCCCTGGAAGTGCTCACTCAGTACACCAATTTATCTTCATTGTGATTCGGCTGTTATTCACAGCATTCCCACGGGTGCAGCGCCAGCTGGAGCCAAACTTGGTAATCGTTTCCTGTCTTACCCTCAGCAATTGTATATTACGTTCCAGCCGATGGTATGTACACTGATATAAATTGTTCACTAATAAACATGTCTCTTAAGAGCCTTATTTATCTTTGGGAAGCGTCATGAAATAATCACACAGATTCATCATGCCATATTCGGTCCTTAGACTTTATAGGAGATTCCCCATTAACTTTAACGGGGAAGGTTGTTAGGTGTCTTTTCCCCCCTCCCTGCACATAGATCAAGGTTAGTGCATGGCCAATAAAAGACATCTTTTCAGAAGACCCACTGGGTTATTCCGGCTCACCTCAGTGACGGCAAGTGTCTTCTCGCAGGATGGTTCCTCGCATTTTGCTGTCTCCACAGTGGAAGGTCTTCCCCTCTAGGCTTTCTCCCCAGCCCCCATGTGTTGGTTTCATATGAGGAAATTCTCCCTGCCTTTAAACTCCAGCATTCTTTCCTCCGCCTCACCCAATGTCCTCCTTCTTACTGGTACCAGCGTAACGCTGCTCCCACTATCTCCAGCTGAAATCACGGCCAGCCTTCCAGCTACTGGCCAGCCCTTTGTCCCTGGCCTTCCTCCACGTGCACGTCTCTGAACGTCCTGACCGTTTAGGCTTCCTTCCTCAGTTGCAGTAGGTCACTTTCCACTTTCTGATTGTCGGCTGCTTGGTTTTGGAATCGGTCCTTATATTAGTTAGGGTAACAGTTGAGCTGCTGTACCAAAAAGGCCCCCGAGAAACTATGACCAGAAAAGAGTGTATTTTCTCTTGCGTGGGGCTGTTCTGAGGGAAGTAGTGATGGGGGTGTCCCATCATTACTGGGGGTGGCGGGGGGACAGCGCTCTGCCTCACATGGTTATCTCAGAACCTCGGTTTTCTGTATCTTACAGCTCCACAGTTCTTGGCTCATGGTCAAAGCCAAGTTGTCGGCACGTCTGGCCTCAGGCTTTGAGCTCATGGAGTCGAAAGGGGGGGGAAATGTCTTCTCTTGTGTGGCAATCAACTGGAAGTGATACTTCCACTCACCTTCCATGCACCTACACTAGGTCCCACAGGTACCGCTGGCTGCCTCATACGCAATGCAACTTCTGCCGCTGTATGTAGAACAAGGGAGAATGGGGTTCCTCGGGCCTCTAGCACTCTCCCCCAGGCTGTGCTTGCCTGGGTTACTTAGAACTGAGCTGCTTGGAATCAAACACAGCTAAGAGGAAATCTGCCCTCGGAATAAGATTTGTGTAGAAGAATGAAGTATAAATCAAAGAGCTGAGTGATAGATTCTGCCACCATGCCTCAAATCCCCCTCAACTAAAACACATTCTTTAAGGTAAATATAAGAAAGAGGCCTCCATAGAAAGAGGTCGCTTTTGGTTTCTTTCTCACACACAGCTTATCTGATCCATCAGCAAATATTGCGGGTTCTTCCCTGGCTATGTATTCAGAATCTAACCATTTCTCCACCTCCACCACCAATCCAAAGAACCATCCGCTTTCTCCTGGATTATATCAGTAGCCTGTTAACGATCGGAATTCGGGAGTAAAAGCCAGGATATTTACAAGGCCTACATCTGCTCTTATCTCCTCCGTCACCCCCTCACCGCATCTCATCACTTACCACCCTGCTCCTGCTCCCCACCCTTTCCAAACCTGCTTCAGCCACACTGGCCTCCTGCTGTTTCTAAAACATGCCAACCATGCCTTGCCTCAGGGCTTTGCACTGGCTGTTCCCTCTGCCTGGAATGCTCTTCCCTCTGATACCCATGTGGCTCCCTCCCTCACCCTCTCCAGGTCAAATGCACTTTATCAGCGCGTTTTTCCCTGACTGACCCATACAAAATAGCGAACCCATGTCTAGCTGTGTGCTGATAAAAGTTGAACAGTCAGCTGTTTCTGGATGGTAGTATTTTATGTGTATGGTGTAAATACTTCCACCGTGGCCAATTTGAAGCAGCAAACGTGGGGTAATTAAATATGGGTTCGAGGGAGATACACACAATTTTCAAGAGCTAGTACAAGCCAGCTCCAGGATAACATTGCCCATGTTTTCCCCAGAATTCTCTGTCTTTTTACCCTATTTTTTGTCTCGTTAGCACTTATCACTGCCTGGTATGTTGTTCATTCACTTACTGGCTTGTTAATAGCATAAGTGTGCCCAAGTAAAATGTAAGGTGGATGAGGAAATAGATTATACCTTCACTGTCACATCTCTACCATACAGAATATCTCAAACACTCAGTGATGTTTGTTGGAATGAATAAATGAATTAAAGGGCAAAGAACATAGACAACTCCCATTAAGAGAAAACACATTATGATCAAATATGTGGGAAAATGTTCTTCACCACTTGCACTGATTGTCTCAATCAGAACTCACCATCAGGAGAGGGAGGAATGCTGTCCAGAGAACACGGAAGAGTAATTCCTTAATGGAAACAGTTATAGGAGTGGGCTGGACAGAAAACATGCCGCATTAGAAGAATGTGGAAGAGAAACAAATCTGGCAGGAGCCAGAAGCAGGCATGGAGATTGCACCTGGGTTTAAGCATCAACAAAAACAGACTCCGGATCAAATTGGGGGCTGTGAGGATGTTCTAGAAAATTAAGGCCAGCAGGGTATGGTGGATTACAGATATTCCTGCACTGAAGGTCAGATAGAGGGAGGACGGTGATAGTCCAAGAAATTCACCTGAAGCAGATGTGGGTCACTGTATTTTAGCTATAAATTTAATAGCACAAACTTTAATGGCAACCGCCGACGTGAGAGAAGTTGGGAGGGAAATGGTGCCGTTGTACATAGCTGGTAACGCAGTAATTCGGCAGTCCTTTTGGGAGATAATATGTAGTCAGAAGAAAAAAAGTGTTCACACCTTTCAACCCAGTAATCCCACTCCCCCGTCTTTTAGCCAAAGGAAGAATTTGATAGAAGAAACTATTAATATGAAGATGCTTATAAAGCAGTCACCATCATAGACAAAAGTTGAAAATCATCTAAACGTTCATTAACAGGGAATGACTGAACAACCCATAGTCTAGTGACTCAATGGAACATTGGTTATAAAGCTCTAAAAATAATTATGAAATCGTACAGCAACACTAGTGATGCTTATGGCAGGATGTTGAATGAACACCGCACTACATGTTGTAGACTAAACCCGTTTCAGATTTTTTAAACCATATTCACAACCTAACTAAGACTGAAAGAGAATATGCAAACATCGCTGTGTTCAGGAAGGAGAATGTTTTTTCTTCTTCTAAAATTGACTTTATTTATTTCTTAATGTTTTCATGTTAATAAGCTTTTGATAATAAAACATCACTTTTACACAAAAATGGAGGTTTGAAGTGTGGGAAAGAGACACCCCTTGTTTTGGTGGCCGGTCAGGCACTACTGCCCCGTGAAATCTATCAGCACCGGGAATCACTGAAGAATGTGAGGAGGTATGCCTTCTGCCTAGAACACCATCCAGCCTGGTCACAGTGACCACGACATCTGTCCTAGCTATGGAATGTGGGGGCAGAGAATCACTGGAATATTGGATTTGGATGGCCTCTTGGGGTTCTGGTAGTCATGCAGCATTTCCTGTCTATAATAAACAAGGACAACAACTTAAGGCAATGAACTTCACAAGGATACTTCCTGCCTTCCAGGCTAAACACTGAGCAGCAGCCCCAGGCTCCAGGGCCAAGGTAGGAAAGACCAAGCCCTCCTTAGTCAGCAGCCAAGGAACCTGCTGCCCCTGCGGCCTCTGCTGCCCGAGGAGAGCTGAGCTTCTAGCAATTATTTAATTAGTCTCTGAGCCCACAGGCCCCTTGCTCTCAGAACCACCAGAGTGCAAGAGTGAAAGGGGCATGATTTCTTCCCTTTGCAACTTGTCTTTTTTAATAGCTCCAACCCCTCCATCCCCCGTAATGAGAGCCATAAAATCTCACACAGACAATACTCGTCCAGGGCAGATCAGCTGACTCTGGGCAAAGCTGCACTTTCAATTCCCCCATAAAAATAGTTGTCAGCCTTCACCTGAACCTTATCCACAGAAAAATCCTCTCCAACCTCTTGCCACTCTGCTCATTTAAAAGGCAAAGCAGTGTCACCACAGCTTCCACGGTCTGCAAGTCCCACTAATTCAGTTCCCTCCTACGCCACTGCAATTTCTACCACCCACATCTCCTCTCTCCCCGCCAGCTGGAACAGAAAGGGGCTGCACATCAGAATTACTATCACCATCATCACCATTGTGTTAACTGAGCCCTTAGGTTAAGCCGGCGCGGCACCCACCTTTATTCATCCACTTAACCTTCACAACAGTTCTGTGTAATAGCTGTTGGTTCACTATGCCCATTCTGCAGATCACAAAACTGAGACACAGCAAAGTCACTCGTCCAAGGTCACACAGGACGTGGCAGAAGCATGATTGGAACTCCTTAGGTTTGATTTCAGGACCTGCCCATGTCCACCACGTGATTGCTGACCCCGTAGAAGAGAAACACAGCATTCAGAATGGAAAAGCTGCCAAAGTTCAATTTGCCTTCTAAAATATTTCTGAGTTGCTGGGTATTTACTTAAACACAACCATAAATTCACACTGGTGGCCTGCCCTGGGTAAAGCTTCCTGCAACATCCCAAACCACCAAAGGTTTCTTAGAAAGTGAGCCTCAATTCCAGCTCCGTGCCCTGGGAAGAAGGTGGTGGGTCTCAAACTGAAAACAAAAATAATTGTAATTGTGAGCCTAAAACTTCTCTAAGTAAAAAGTCTGAATTAAAAAAAAAGTTTGACAAGCCCTGTGATACTTCTGGACCGAGGTAACCCTGCTGTGGGGCCCTCTAATAGGACAGAACACAGCGAAGTAACATCCCTACCTGCAGGAGGAGTGAGCGCAGGTGGTCCGGAGGGAGGCTGTTGGAGCTGTGAGCTGCGACCGCCAGGCGGCAAGAGATGCTGGTACCAGCAGGAGGCTCCCCCTCAGGGTCTCCCTGACATATCTCAGTTGGGTGGAGTTCTTCTGCAGGTGACGGGAGAGTACAGTCAGGCGCCACATAATGACCGTTCGATGACAGACCGCAAGCACGCATATACAGCCACATGGAGACATTAGCGGTGGTTCGATAGATTGTAATGGCCCTGAGACATTCCTGGCGCCTAGTGACGTCTAGCTGCCGTAAAGTCCCAAGGTAATAGCTGCCACGATGTCCTAGAGCAAGGCATTCCTCACGTGCTTGTGGTGATGCTGGTATAAACAAAGATACCTACTGAGCTGCCATTGGTAGGAAGGTATGGCACGTACAATTCTTTGTACTACATAAGACATGATAATGATCATACACAACTGCTACTGGTTTATGTATTTACTGCACTATACATTTTAGAGTTATTTTAGAGCGAACTCTTTTTACATATTTTTTTTAAAAGTTCGCCATAAAGCAGCACGCTGCGTTATGCTGGCAGCAGCCTCATACGTTTTGAGTTGACTATGTCTCTTGACTGCGTTATTTTCTCTCGTGCTCAATTCAGTTTCATGTTGTTTTGTACCGTAATGTGCTGTACAGGCTCGGAATGGGGAGCAGTAGGGTCAACCATGCAGCCCAGGTGTGCAGCGGGCCGGACCACCTCGGCGGGAGCAGGCACGCTCTGTGTTTGCACAAGAACAAAATCGCTGAACAGAGTATTTCTCAGAGCGTATCTCTGTCGTTAAGAGGTGTGTGACTGTATGGAATTACAGAAGAAAACACAGACCTCACTATCGATGTAACTTCATTTATACCCCCAGGATGGCAAGGCAGGAAGGATCCCCGAGGCAGTCCTGAAAAGCAAGGCTCATCACCAAACCTCCTGTTCGAAGACCTCTGCCGTTCCGCTAACGTACCACGTAAGGCTCTGACTCCTCTGGCTGGGACACAAAGCCCCTTGTGATCTGACCGCTGCCTCCCTCTGCAACCTCAGCTCCCAGGATTACAACAGCCACCACCCCACCCCGCCCCGTCGCCCCCCCCCCGCCACCTGCCCCCAGCACCACCCCAGGGCCATAGCACTCATTCTTCCACAAATACACCACACCTGTGCTGGTCTCCGCACATGCGCCCTCCTGCGACCTTGCTAGAAAGCCCGCCTTTCCTCTCCCTCTACTGATTTGGCAAGGACTGCTAAGCTGCTACACCTCCTCAACCCCTTCTCCCCGCTGCTCCCAATTTGTCATCAGTTCCTTTGGACTCCAGTGTTCAGCTTCATGTTAACACTCCTTTCATGGTGTTATGATTGTCGGCTGCCATACCGATCTCCCTTACTCAACCAAGAGTAACCAGAAGACAGCCACGCCTCGCTCATCCTTATCTCTTACACCCCTTCCTATCTGCTTTTCTCGAGGCATTGAGTCAACCCCTAATAAGGTATGGAGAGGATTCTTCAGTCAGTAGGCAGAGTAATCCTTGTCCAAACAACGGAAGTCCTCTAGAAGTCCTGGGAATGTTATGGGTTAAGTGACTCAGGACAGGTGACAGAGAAAATTAAATCAACCTGCACGAATGCACGTGCGATCCCACCCCGACGAGACTAAAACTGTCAGAACTTCCCTAAATCACCCATGAGAAAACTCTTTGTAAGCATAAACACTAGTTTTTCATTCAAGAAACTGGGAGAACTGGGAAATAATTAACCAGCCGGGTGGTCTCCCTTCACCATGCCCCCATCCTTGACTGGGTCACTGCCACCTTCCGCAGTCCCTCATTCCCCGGCTCCCAGGGTACCCCTTTCCTTCCCTCTCCCCCGCCCCTTCTCACTCTCTTCTGCCGGCATCATTTATGGGCCGGTTGGTTCAAGCTCCCCATCCACATGATAAAGGACAGTGTTCACAGCACCAGCGGGTCACTTTACTGAGTCATCTGTTACTGTGTCATCAAATAGACCACCTTCTGAGCACTTGAGTCCAAAAATGTTGCTGGTGATTCAGATTTCTAAATAGAAATCTGGAAAACTTATTTTAGGGCAGACACAGAATTGCCTGGCCTTCTCCACATTTTCACAGGGTTTGGCACAGAAGCTTCAAAGAGTAGAGAGCGGAATTGGCTCTTCTCAGTCTACCCCAGAAGAGTCGCCACTCTTAAATTAATCACCCCTGGGAGCTGGTCAGGAAGGCCCAGGCCAGCGTTCCGAGGAAGGCCTGCCTCCTTGGCTCCTGGGGAACGTAGCAGGGCTGCCCGAGAAGGACAGTGCGGGTCCCAGGGCTGGAATTCCTCCAGTGGGGATGTGCACCTTGGGCCTGGCCTGGGGAGCGCCAGGAACCTTCCAGCGCTGGGCCTCAGGCTCAGGCACGCCCCGACAAACTACGCCTTGCTTCCTGGCACAGGCTCCACGTGGGAGGGGGACAAGGTTGGGGCAGGTCCGGGGCTTTCTGCCTTACCTGGCGTGGCTGGAGGGCGCTCAGTGCTCACCTAGCGAACCAGCCACGTGCTGGTTGCTCTGGCACCATTTGTTGACAGGGCCATCTGTCCTCCTTGGAGTCATTTTTGCACGTTCGTCAAACATCACTTGGGCAGATCTGTGGGAATCGAGCTCCTGGCTCTCTGTTCTGTTCCGTGGATCTCGGGGTCTATCCCTGCAAAGTTACCACGCTGCCTTGTTTGACATGGCTACATAGTAAGTCTTAACAATAAGAGCTTATTTCTCCCACTTTACTTCTTTTTCAAAATTGTTTTAGCTATTCTAGTTCCGTGGCATTTCCATCACAATTTTAGAATAATCATCTATATCTAAAAATAAATCATCTTGAGATTTTGACAGGACATAGGTTAAACCTATACATCAATTTGGGGAGAAATTGACATCTTTATTGAGCTGAGTCCTTCCAATCCATGAACATGGTATGTCTCTCCATTTATTTAAAGTCTCTCATTTATATCATTATATTTTATAGTTTTCAGCATACAGGTTCTTTCTGTGTTTTGTTAGATTTACACCTCAAAATTTCATTTTTTAGTGAGTGATTGTAAATGATACCGTATTTTTAATTTTACAGGATCACTGCCAGTGTATAAACATATCACTGATTTTTTTGTATGCTTACCTCTATGGCCTTGCTAAACTCACTGATTAGTTTTGAGATTTTCTTTTTGTTTCTTTGGTAGATTCCTCAGAACTTTCTACATAGATAATCATGTCATCTGCAATAGGAACGGTTTTATTTCTTCCTCATTAATCTATATACCTTTATTTCCTTCTCCTGCTTTCCAGTGCTGGCTAGAAACTCCAACACGACATTGTTTCAGAGCGGTAAAAGCCGACATCTTTGCCTTGCTTCTGGACTTAGGGGCAAAGCATTCAGTCCTTAAGTATAAAGTTAGTTGCAGGGGTTTGTAGATGTTCTCTTTTCAAGTTGGGGGTGTTTCTTTTATCCCCAGTTTTCTGAGAGGCTGTTTTTTTTTTTATATTACAAATGGGTCATTGAAGCTTGTCAAGTTATTTTCCTGCATTAATTGATACAATGGTGTAGTATTTCTAGCCTGTTAATATGATAGATTACACTGACTGATTTTTGATTATTGAACCATCCTATATCCTTAGCATAAACTCCACTCCATCTTGGTATATAATTTTTTAATATACTACTAAATCCCATTTGCTAATATTTTGTTACAGATTTTTGCATTTGTATTGATGAGATACATTGGTCTGTAGTTTTCCTTTCTTGTAAATTTTTTATTGGTATCAAGGTAATGTTAACTTGATAGAATAAATTAAGGAATATTCCCAACTTTTTTATTTTCTGGAAGAAATCTGTATAGACTTGGTTTAAACATTTGGTAGAATTCTCCGGTGAAACCATCTTGGCCTGGAGACTTCTTTTGGGGGAGTATTTAAATATAAATTTGATTTCCTTGGGAGTTAAAAGGCTATTCAAATGATCTGTTTTGTGTTGGTATGTAACAGGTTGTGTTTTTCGGTAAGGTGATCCACGTCCTCCTCCAAGTTATCAAAACTCCGCGTGCAGAGCTGCTAACAGCGCCCCGTCATTACCTCTGAGGCCCGAGGTGCCTGCTGATGGCCCGGTTTCATTCCGGATACCGGCAGTTTGTATCTTTTCTCTCTCTTTTTTATTTTGTCAGTCTTGCTAGGGTCTTATCAATTTTCTTGATTTTTTTTCCAAAGCACCCTCTCTTTGTTTCATTGATTTTTCTCTGTTGTTTCTGTTTTCGGTTTTATTGATTTCTGCCTGTATCTTTATTATTATTTCCTTCCTGCTTTTTGCTTTGGGTTTGCTTTGCTTTGCTTTTTCCAGATTCTTCTAGTGGGGCCTGTATTACTGATTTGAGATTTTTCTCCTTTCGAATATATATATTTGGTGCCATAAAACCGTTGTCAGCACTGCCCTCGTGGTGTCCCACAATTTTGATATGTTGCATTTTCATTTTCATTCAGTGCAATGCATGATTTCATTTCTGCTGGTACTTCCTCTTTAACCCACGGCTTATTTAGAAACGTGCCTTCAGTTTCCGCTACCTGGAGATGTTCTAGCTATCTTTCTGCTGCTGATTTCCAGTTTGATTTCATTGTGGTTGGGGAACACGCTCTGTATGATTTCAATTATTTCCAAGTTGCTGAGGTTTGCTTTAACAGCCCCGGATATGTTCTGTCTTGGTATGAGTCCCATGGGCCATTGAGAAGGATGTGTACGCTGTTGTTTGGGTGACGTGTTCTACGAATGTCTATTAGGTCCTATTGGTTAATTGTGTCAGCATCTATTGATTGTGTTTTTTCATTCGGCCGAGATTTTCCTAGTTCTTGATATTGCAAGAGATTTTCCACGGAAACCTGGACATTTTCACATTATTCTGTAAGTCTCTGGTTCTTATTGAACCTTCTGTTTCAGTTGGCTTAGGGGAGAAGGGGCCTCATTACTGGTCAGTGGGGATGCAAGCCCTGGCTCCCTACCTGGCCTTCTCTGGCACCACCCCTGCGGGGCGTTGGGACGCCTTGTTCCAGCCTCCAGAAGGTGCAAGTCTAGGCTCCCACTTGGCCTTCTCTGGCAGGGGTGGGGTGGGGCCACGCTGTGTGCTGTGGAGTTCGCCTGGAGTAGAGTGGTTACTGTCTATGAGGTTTCTGTCTTGATAGTCTGCCTCTTCTCTGTTCCTTCTCTCTCTCTCTCTCTCTCTTTCAGGGATTTAATTGGGGATTTTTAAAATCTGCACCCATTGGTGTTTGTAGGCTGCGGATTTCTTTAGCTCCAAGGCGGGTGTATATAAGGCAAACAAACAAACGAACAAACAAAACCCTGAAAACTCATCGAGACGCCATTCCTGCCGGCCCGAGGTCCCCTGCTACTGCTCTGTACCTGCCAAGCTCCTTGTACCTGTTCCACTCCCCCTGCTGCACTCAGAGGGAGACTAGGCACAAGCATGTCCGCGTCGTCTCCCCAGACACAGAAGTCCCATGAAACTCTTCTCCTTTCTCTTTCAGTCTTTTTCCTATGCATTTTAAAACGCTTGAGAAGTTTGCATAATACAATTCTAATTTTTTTAAACTTAGCCTTATAATATAAATATGATTTTAGTGGTATCACATAATTTCTTAGCCAGTTTCTCCTGAACTACTTGGATAGTTTCCAGTGCCGTATTGTGTGGTTCCTTTAGCCCTTCTCTTAGTGAGCACGGGACCTGTGTTCCAGGGCCAACGAATGTCCACACCATTGTCATTAACAGCTCTGGGTGTCAACCATCATTTCTTTATTCGGAAGGGTTTTTTTTTTTTAGGATAACTTCCTAGAAATGGGGTTACTGAGTTATAAGAGAAGAATATTGTACCTTGTATATTATTCAAAGCGCAGCTTGGGATGTGTTTACAAGAAACCACAATGGAGACCCATGTTAGTGTCTGCACTCAAAGGGGCCCAAACACTTTCACTCCCATTCGGTTTGAGGCTGAGAAGGTCACCAGCGTCACTAAAATGGAGGTGACTGTCACGGTCCCCCCTGCCGGAATCCCTCTCCCAGCTGTAAGTCAGGAACCGCTTATTAGTCCTTGCGTCTTAGGCACGTTGCCTCCCAGGAGCCATCGTCAAACCCTTTATTGCCCCCACGCCATATTTCTTCGCTTTATTAGGATGTGCGTTCTCGCAACAAGTCATTTTAGGGCATTTACGTGTGCTAGGCTTAAAGTTTTTATGGCCTCCATAAGTCACTCCAAAATGAGGGCTCAGCCTGTGCTGTTCAAATTAGTAGCCACTTGCCACCTGTGGGTCTCTAAGTTTAAATGAACTAGAATTAAAAGTGTAGGTTCCCATTTGCACTCACAACACTCAAGAGCCTCGTGGGGCTAGCAGCGAATGTGTCGGACAGCGTGGAGTACAGACATTTTCCATCAGCCTGGAAGTCCTGCTGGATGGTGCTGGCTCAGCTATTCCTCTTCAAACTCCCTGTCACAGGGACCTTTGTTTCATCTTACCTTTCCACGTAGGAGTTCAGATTGAGGATAAAATGCCTCCTCCTAGTCCTGCAAGACCCGGAGGAGCACCCCACCTGAAGAGGCCGACAGGAATAATCACCGCTAACAGCAACGGTGGGTTCTCTAGGTGCCAGGCGCTCCGCTAAACCCAGCTACTTTCCCACATAATGAGAAATTCCAGTGAAGAGGTTTTTCCCACTCATTATAAGTAACTTGTTGGGAAGAGATGTTTTGTTTAATATGCTGCTCAGCATAGAGAGTGAGAATCCAAGATTATGCCCAAGAAGTAAAAGGTACTTGTCACATTAGTCTATAATAATTTGTTTTCCTGCAAGGGAGCAGGCAGAGTGTAGGAAAACACAGCGTTGGGAGGATATGAGCCTGAAGTGGTCACGGAGCTCCTCAACCCCTTTAAAAAGCCTTGTGTGATGTAGCATGCCCCCCGCCCCGCCCTGCCACACACACACACACACACACACACACACGGGCCTGCAGGCAGCAGCCTGAGGAGGAAGGAGAGGCAGTGTGGCCTGGTGTCTCCCAGACAGAAAGCCAGAAAGGCTGAGGTTCGCTCAGTGCCAGATGCTCCCTCTCACTGGCTGAGAGCTTGCTCAGGCCTCAGCATTGTAACCTGCACTATGGGCACAATGCCACCTCACACGGACATTTGCTAGAAGTGCATTGAAGGAGAGACAGGGGCTTCATCAATGCCACCTCTCAGGTCACCCCTGGGCTGCATGCCTTTGTGGCCCAACTGGGATGGGCCCAACAGAGCCAATGAGGTGGCACCTACACTCCATGGCCGACTGGGACAGACCACACAGCAGTGGGGAAGGGCTCGTCTGTGCTCTCCAGGAGGGACTTTTCAACACCCAAAAGCCTGGGGCTGGTGGCTCACCTGGGGCCACTGGGAGAGGACACAGGATGGAGCCAGCCCTATGGGGGGCCCCCAGGAACTTGCTCCCAGCCCGGAGCGAAGGAGATGATGGGAACCTGTAGCCCCGTGAAATGCTTGATGCTGCTCGATGCAGCCAGGAAGCAGCGAGGGGCGTCTGCATTTCTGTATGCAGCAGAGCGGGAGCGCCGGTGCCGCCTGAGATACTGGTTTAAACCTGTCACAGTGAATAGTCAGGAATTAATACACCGACTCCCGGCTCTGGCAGTGCAATTTGGCATCTAAATTGTTACTTTCTGCAGACGGGTACATAAACAAAATGAGCAGGCATTTTCAGCAGCCTTGGTTTTCTGGTTCTTCCCCAGGAAGAAGGAGGGACAGGAGTAGAGAAGGGAGTTGGCATTTCACAGATTCCTGCTGTGGGCCAAGCGTGAGCCGAGTGCCTAGCAGGTCCAGCCCGTTTTACTTTACAGCCGCCCCCCGCCCCATCCCATCGTGCCAACGAGGAAAGTGAAGAAGGGTAGAGTCATTTGCTCAAGGTCACAGAGTTGGTGAGTTAAGGAGTCACCCTCAGCTTTGGTGCTTCACCCTCCTTCCCAGAATCAGGTCTCAAGACAGTTGCAGGGGAATGGAGTCCACATGCTCAGTGGGAACATGGGACCACGGGCAAAGCTCCACCCAGCGCCCAGGGGCAGCCTTTTGCCCACTCTGCGCACCCCTCCCCCCGCCACTGGCTTCCTTTGCTGCTAACAGCCACATGCGCCTCTCCCCCTTGGAAGGCCTGTCTCAGGGCTCCTGTGGCACCGCATTCACAAGAGGAAAAAACTGGAAGCTTCTGACCTCCCACACTTCCACCCTGCCCTGCTACCCCACCTCTTCCTGGTTTCCTCCGGGGGCACTTCCCTAATAAATCAGCTTCCCAAGCATCCCTGTCTCAGGGCATTTGCTTCTGAGAAACCCACCCTAAGTCAGAGCAGGCCCCCCTGAAGGCAGCTGACTTGTATCTGGACAGAGCTGACCAAGTGACTCAAGTCTCTTCTCCTTCATGAGGCCAACACCACATTTTCAGCATCCACCAAGGGGCCTGGACCATGAATCTCTGCCCGATCCATGAGTACAAACTGATAAAATGTGTGCATTTGGATGTACACTGAACCAATATTTGAACCAAAAATCAAAAGTGCAGATTTTTAAAACCTCACCCCCCAAAAATGTCTGCTCTCCCCAAAGGGACAGCCAGCTTGAGGTACAAGCCAGTCATACCCATTCTATTCTTGAATCACTCAACTCCGACCTGCCCACCTTATCGGGAAGAAAACCCCCCACCTTGGACCTTCTCTATCTCCATCTCCCAGTATCCCCGGGCATTCCTCAGCCTGAAAAGGTCAGTCCCGCTTTTCGAACTGGGAGGGAGAACAAGTCTGCTCGGCCTCACTCCTACTGCTCCTGTGGCTGCCACGTGGCGTCACCGCTGAAAACTGGTCCTTCAGGATTGGATGGTGACCCCTCCAATGGGGTCAGAGCCGCAGTGTCGGGCCACGCAGGCTGTAGCCCAACTCCAGCGGTGCCGCTCTCACACTCGGCCGCGTGACTGCAGGATGCAAACACGCAGTGTGCCGTTTGTACAGCTGTGCACAGCAGCGGCCTCACCTGTACAAGGCTCCGCACCGCCAGGCTGCAGTTCTCTCAGTCGGCAGTCACGTGCTCAGCCAGTTCCATGTGGACAGCTAGAGGAACATCCAGCTCCGCTCCCCGCGCTACCTGACTCCTCCAGCCGCTACACCTGCTGCGGAGCCTGTGGCAACGTCCAGGCCTCCCTTCCTCATCGGTGAGCTCACCTCGGGCCTCTTGGCATCCTGTGGCCAAGGGGCTCAGTCAGGTGACCCGGGGCACCTCAGAGGTCCTACCACCTCTGAACATGAGCAGCTGGGGGCGCGTTCAGTAAAATGCCTTCTATTCTCCAGTCACTCGAGTCCCACCTTGCCATCTCTCCTCTTAGCCCGTTGAGGACTGGACCGTGCCCTCTTCAAAATTCAAATGTCTAAATCCTAATCCCCAGAAGCTCAGAATGTGACCTTTGAGGAGGTTGGGTCTTTAAAGAGCTAATTAAAGTACAACGGGGTCGTTCGGGTGGGCCCTTCCCCAGTATGCCTGGTGTGCTTATAAGAAGAGGGGATTAGAACACAGACATGCAGAGAGGAGCGACCACATGAGGACACAGGGAGAGGACAGCCATCTACAAGCACAGAGGCCTCAGAAGAAAGCAAACCTGCCAACAGCTTTATCTCCGACTTTGGCCTCCAGAACGGTGAGACAATACATTGCTATTGTCAAAGCCCCCCATTCTGTGTGTGTGTGTGTGGGGTACTTCACCGTGGCAGCCCCAGCAAACAAACAGAAAGCTCCTTACAAACTTTCCTGCCATCTTCCTTCCTTCCAGCTCTGCCTCCCACGGGCTATTAAGAAAAGCCAGCCTTGTTCAGACACAAAGCCCGTCTGCCCCTCCCCTAGGACGCTAGTGCCTCCTCATGTTACATTATCAGGACGAAGTGGAACCATTCTCATGTTCAAGGTGGCTTGCTGCATCCCTCCCAGCCAGAGGAGAGCCAGCAGCTTCTTCCACTACGGCGTCTCATTACCACAAGCAAAGCTACCCCACCAGCGGCTCCTCCCCAATCCAGGTCTGGGAGCGTTTGTTCTTGCCTCGCCCTGTGGAGCGAGTGACAAGTGTGGTAACAACACCACTTACTTTTCTATTTCACTTTCCAGAATTGGAGAGGGAATGCTATTTAAAAAAAAAAAAAAATGTAGCTGCCTAGACGTCACTCCTCTCCCATACAGAAAAGTAATATGAATGTTATGTCCCTCACGTTTGGAGCTGTCACGAATGCCTAGAGGACGTCCCCCGGAGAGAGCGAAAGCAACGCTGGGCCCCAGAGATGGGAGTCATTGCTTATTTGGTTCCCTGGGCCGCGCAGGAGTGGGAGGAGGTGGCACAGGGAGAGGGGGCTTCCGCGCACTTCACGGTTCCCAAAGGCCATCATTATTTCCCGGAGAAGAAATTCAAATGACCCAGATAGTTAATTCGGTGCGATTGGCCCAAAAAGTATTTACTTAAAAGGCAGTTTTGTCGGAAAGAACATCACAACACAGCCAGGGCTTGCTGTCATTGCCTGAGAAATGCAGGTGCCGGATCCGATGCCGAAACCTAATGTAATTAGAGAGAGCAGGAGGGTGGGGAGCTTCGGAGGCAGAGAGAGAGGAGAGAGAGAGAGGAGGGATACAGGGAGAGAGGGAGGGAGGGAGGGAGATACGGGGAGGAGAGGGAGAAAAGAAGGGAGGGAAAGACAGAGAGAGATTTCTCATGCACTGACCAGTGCATTTCCAATGCAATGACCAGAACAGGACTGTCCCTCAGCGCCACCACCCCTCCCCCCCATCCTAGGAATTTCTTCCTGCAGGGGAAAAAGAGGAAGCACAGACGCAGCTTATGCTGGCCACCTCCTTCTCCCATTCCATGCCCATCTCTAACCAGCTAGGACACTCCTCCTCTTCCTCCAAGGCCTTTCTCCCACCTCCACGACTGAGCTCAACTCCACAGTTACCCCCTACTGTTTGCTCTAACTGAAATACTCATTCCCTTGGTCCTAGAAGCTCATCTCTGTGTCAAGAGGAAACTCACTGGTGAGATTAATTCCCAACAAGTTACTTGTGCACCCAGCACCACGCCCAGGGCCCCCAGACGAGGGAAGACCAGACGTGAGCAAATCCTCATTGGACAACGAAGAAAACGGGGTGAGGGTGTTCTACAAAGGCAGGACGATACCATCAGTGGGTATCCTGTTGGACGTAATTAGAGCATATTAGCAAATATTCATTAAGCAGGTACCATGTGCCTGAGACAGTGCTAAGCCCTTTGTTGCAAATTATCTCACTTAATTTATACAAAAAATAAATAAGTATAGGTATCATCTCTGTTTTATAGAGATGGAAGTTAGGAAAAGAGCCGGAACTGACTGTAAGGAGCCGTGCCCTTAGCCACCATGTTACTGAGCCTCTCGGTGCAGGAAAATGTTGTAAGTGACTCTCAAGGGTCCTCTCTCCGCCCTCTAATTCCTGTCCAAAGAACAACAAAGAAACTACTGGTAAATTGGCCTACCAGCCCTGAACTCAGGATACGTCTCCAGCACAGCCAGAGCTGATTTCCATGGAGCAGGACAATATGTCCTTACACAGAGGGCCCCACCATCTGTGTGGCTATGGCGTGGTTTGCACTGTTGGGCAGCGGGCACTTTACCCACCTGACAACCTTGACCTTTCCCCACCCTTCAGTCTCCCTGCATCTGACTGGTGAGCTTGAAAGAAGCTACGGAGAAGTCCTTTCCTCTTGGGGCTCTGCCTCCCTGCAGGACACCTGCGTTCTTCCCTGCTCCTAATGCAGGGCCGGGCCCCAATGCGGGAACAATGGTAATGGTCCAGCGAAGCTTGTGTGGGGAGGCCAGTCTGTCCCGTCAGGGGTTCCTTGTTTTGAGATCCACAGGAGCCGCACACCTAGGCCCTGCTCTGCACCATCAGCTTGGCTGATGAAGAAGCTGCGATTCCATTGCCGGTCAGAGGCTCCTCAATCTGCCTCTTGGTCCAGATTTCAGGTGAGAAGAGACACGCTGTTTATCGGGCCCCCTCAAGCCCCAAAAAGAGCCATGCAGAGCCAGAATGGTGAACAGGTGGAGCCGAGCAGAGGGCAGGCCTCAGAGGGTTAGCCTGGCCACAGACACTCAGCAAAGGTCAGCCACACAGTCTGGCCGATGAGGGTTCCATGACTCAAGGCAAAATGAAAAAAACACATCTTACTGACCCATAATTTGAGGCATTATATTTCTATCCATAGTAAAGTTTACGTAAATGTTTATTCACAGAGCTACCTATAATAGGTGGGTAGGTCCATGGAAATTGAATACGAAAGGCAGCCTTTTATTTCTTAGGATTTCAGTCCCTTTGTGTGACATCCCGAGGGGCCAGCTTCCATGGACCGATGTTTTTGCAAACCCAGGAACAGGGCGGGATCTGCCAGCATCTTGCACACAGTAAACCAGTCCACCCCCTTCTATGGGGACCCGAAGAGTTAGGGACCACACAGGACATAAGCTCAGCTCCCACCGCATGCAGCCTCAGTTTCCTCCTCTGCGAAACGCAGAGACGGAGTGGGGGGCCCGTCTGAGAATGTTGAGCACTCAGGGCTGCCTGGAGCAGAGTCCATGAGCAAAACAGGAAGAGTTCAACAGCCGCCTCCGGCCTCCAAGCCCGTGCCAAGTCACCAAGAGTGAGGCCAGTGTCCTGATACTCAGTCTGCCCCTTCCCACACATCCCAATATTAAAAGCGTAGCTCAGAGGTCGGCAGGACCCCGGTTTCCCATGTCAGCCTGGTCTCCCCAGTCAGAACATGAGCTCCTTGTCTCACACAGGGCAGCTCTGTGTGTCCGCAGACCCTCAGCAAATATTTGCAGATTGTCTGCGGGGACGAGGTCTGACTTAGGCCAACTGCATCACAGACCTGCCACCTCTAGGCCTATGGCCACCTTTCAGTCCTTGATGCCACAGACGGAATGTGACTTCTACCCACTGTGGGTAAAAAAACAAACAAACAAACAAACAAACAAACACCCTTTTCCTTAGTATCCCAAGGGGAGAAAAGGCCAGTGTGGGTCTCTGGAAGGCTCCAGGGCCACACCCAGAAGCTCTGTGTAAATATCATAGACTAGGCCTTTCTGGTGACATAGAGAAGGGTCAGGTGAAAGCTGCTCTTCCTTGCTGACTGAGCCATTGTCACTTGGGATGTTCGCAGCAGGGTCCCCAGGAGAAAGAACGGAAGGGAGGGCAGGAAATCCCTGCAGAGCCCCGCACTCTGCAGTGACGTCCTGCCCTGGCCACGCCCGGCCACCCGGCAGCCCCAGTGGAGAAACAACTTCCTTTTGTGGTCGGACCCTGGCTGGCTGCCAGGCCTTCAACAAGAGCCTTGTGATGTGCGCTCGTGAAATGTGTTGGTGGTGCGGAATGGCATGTCTAACTCGTGTTTAATGGCCGTCAGCGTTTACGTCTCTTTCCCACGCCCACGGATGCAGACTGGCTGCATGTGGGGAGCGGTGCTGTCCAGCCGTCTGGATGCCTGACCGTGTGGCCGGGGCTGTCTCGGGCCACACTTCCTCTTACCCTTAACCTTGCACGCTGTCAGGCCCCTCGTGTGGCTGCCTTGGAGGAGGACGAAGAGAAGGCAAAGGAAGCTATACTTCCTATCAGCTGCTAGAATGCATTGCCATTTTTAATCTTGACGACAATTCTGTGAGATGTTCTGGCCCCCGTTTCACAGGGAGGAAAACTGAGGTTCAGGGAGGTTGGATCTTTCGCTCAGGGTAGCACAACAGGAACACGGTGGAGCGGAGACTTGACTCCAGCCTGTCTCCTCCAGCGATTGGACTCTGTCCAGACACCCAGCCGCCCTCTTAGGAGGATCATTCTCCCCCAGATCCTTCTCCTTGAGGACAGAGGTGGCGGCCACACCGCACACTTCTACTGCCCACACCTGCTTCACAGAAAACCACTAGCAACCGGAGTCTGGGAAGGGCCAAGGGAGGCCAGGCCAGCTCACTCCCAGCTCACGGTGTGCTTCAAGGGTTGATCTGACTTGATCTGGGCTGTTCATTCTCCAAGTACAGGAGTTACTTTGCTTATTCTCTTTCCACTATTTTTGTTGTTGTTTTTCTGTTGCTTATAAATTAGGCAGCTCCTGCCTGACAAGTCAGTCCTTGTCAAGTCACACTGAGGCTCCTGCAAATTCCCGGGTGGTCTCCAGGAAACCCAGATGAGAAGAATGTGTCATGTTTTCTCCTGCGGTGACACTGCCCTTTACTGTCCCTCCATTCACGTGAGCCGGGAGGAAACAGCTCTGACCACACCACCCCTGTCTTGGGCTAGGTTCCCCCCGAAGATTGGAATTGAACAGCACTTGGTTGACCTGGGGCCAGTGATGGTCTGGGAAAGCCCCAGTGGGATAGTAGGAGAGGTGAGACAGGGAAGGAGAAAAAGGCACTACAGGCGTCGTCATTAAGCAGGTCACTCCTGTGGGCAGCTGGGGTTCTTTGGGAACTGTGTAGGACACACCCAGAGTTGTGCCATCTGAGGGAGGAGGAAGCCGGGACATTTACGCCCCAGTCCCTGGTTTAGGACTGCTCCCAGACAGGCCAAACGCTCTGGGGTCCAAGTCCTCAGGCAGAGAGAGACAGCGGACCTGAGATCAGAGTCTGGCAGCAGGGATGAGAACAGTGAGCCCCAGGGCATATGGGTAGGGAGCCCCCCCAGCGGTGGTGTTCAGCCGAGCTGGGCGGGGCCAGAGCTCTCGCCCCCTTTCCAGTCCTCTTCCTCGTGGGTTCAAATTTGGAAGATGCCCCAGCAAAAGCACTTTGTCTATCTGCACACACATCTCCTCAGGCATCTCAGGCCGGGGGGGAAAAAGGAATCTGGGGTCACTGCCCAGTTTGGCGGGGTGGGGGGCGGGCACTGAGGGAAGGTAGGTGGGGCACTTGCACTTGTAACCAATCAGAGGACAACCTTCCAGCGAGGAAAGAGGGCGGGTCCAGAGAGCCCTGCGCGCGCTGCGCTGGGCGTGGGAGCTGAGGCCTTGGTGCCCGCCTGCCAAGCCGAAGGACTGCAGGGATTGCCTGCAATCATTGCAGGAGCTGTACACTTTTCCTGGGACTTGCCCCTTGAAGCAAAGATGACCACAAAATAGGATCAACCGTGACTCCTCCTACAAACACAGGAGGGCTGGGGGACAGGAAGGATGAATTTTGGAGCCCCAGGGAGGGTGCCGTGTCCCTGCCTTCTCATTGCTCAGCAGCAAACCTATCGCCTCCTGGGCCTTTCATTCCCTCCGATACTGTGATTGTCCAGCCTCTCTCAGCTTCGCCCTGTGGGCTTCTGTGTCCACTGGATTGCTCTTCCTGTCCCCACCCATTCTCTCTCTCCCCAACTGTCTTTATCTCCCCGGGGCCACCGGTCTGCATGGTGCCCATCACTATCTGTGGTCTCAGTCTTCTCTTTCCTTCCCTCTCCCTGTCTCCACCCTTTCCCTGGGTACCTCTAGCTCCCTCCCTGTCCTCCATGAGAGACTTGTGCACACCTCTGGGAAGGCTTGGAGTTTCCAGGACACAGCTGCAGGACGGCCAGTGGAAGGGCGCAGGGCGTGTGCCCGGGTAGCATGTTGCCTGCAGAGGCGGCAGACCCAGGCCTGACAGACTCGTCCATTGCCAAGGACTGTTCCCCACGTCCTTCGCCAGCAGCCCTCCATTCACCCGCCTCCTTTTCAGCCAGGATCAACATTTCAAAAGCTAACGCACAAGGCTTACAGTAGGTTCCTGTAATTCACCAGGGTTGCGCCTGCCGCTGGAGACAAGCAGCATTCTTCTCTCTGAGTGAGCTATTTTTATGAATGCTCCCCCCTCGTTTCCAGTTCCCATTTCAGCCCAGGCGCTGAATTAGATTCTTTCTTCATTTCGCAGGGCTCCCCTTCTCTGTTATTATATAAAACCATTTCAGCCCTGAAGGAGTTGGCATCTGACATCCACAGCTTCGGAATCCTCAGAACAGAGAAGGGAAGGAATAAACAGAAGGGAGGGAAAGAAATGTTCTGTTTCCACTCCAGCAACATGAATCGTCAGAGTTAAATAGCAACAAAGTATTTGGTGTTAATCTTTAATATTCCCAGGAACTTGTCACCCCTCCTCCTTCAATCCCAGAGCTGCCTTTCTCCAAGTGATTCTGGCGCCTCTCACAAGACATCACACCTCCTATTATGCTCTTAAAAAAGTACCCACCACATGGAGCTGTTCTAGGTGATTAAGCTGCCAAAAAAAAAAAGAAAGGCAAAGGTGCTCATTGCTATTTACAGGGAAACGACTGCAAACGGTGGCCACAGATTCCTCTGCTGCCAGGCTTGCCTGCTTCTAGCAGACCCTGCCTGAACCCATCCTCTGCTGTGATCGCGCGCTCCCTTCCTTGGGCTCCAGAGCCGGGGGTTGGGGGGGTGATGTTTGACAAATACCAAGGGGTGCAGGTGGCGTCAGCAAGTGAAGTGGAGAGAAGCGCACGCTGGCTGATGCGCCCTCACTGACAGCAGCCCATGCCCGCACTAGACGAGGGGAGCCGGGGTGTAAACGCAAGTGACAAGCTTCTTCCTCTCAACTACACCTGTGACATGTCGCCTGCGTGTAGGTCCACCCAGACGAGTACTCTGAGACCAGGATTCTGGTGGGGGCAGTTTATCGGGAGGGGGTGCGGCGGGGGATCCCAGGAAACACCTGTAGATGGAGAGCAGGCAGCCAGTAAAGGTCGCCGCGGAGGGCACCTGGGGCTCAGTCCCCCTGGGCAACGCTGGAAGACGGAGTCAAACACACATCTCGGCCCCTGTTACACCAGAAAGGTGAGGGCGCTGGAGTGTCTGTCTACCACCTCCTGCCAGTCCTTGCTTGAGGGCTGCTGGAAGGAGGGGTTAATTCTCCCGCCCTTGGAGCTTGTGCACGCTGGCTGCGGAGGACCCCGGCAGCCCAGAGATGCGGGTGCCGACTCCTCTGCGGGTGTCCACTGCAATGCTAAGCTAGAGAGTACGTGGGCATGGTCCCCACAGTGAGGATCAGTGACCCAAATAAGTTGTGTTTGGGATGATTAGCTTTAAAATAAAGAGTAGGAATGAAAACGGAGCAGACAAACACCGCCCTGACTGCACCGCTGCTCTTCCTGTTGGGTTTCTCCTGGGTTTCCAGGCGTCAAGCCACATGGGATCCAGAAGTCTTTGCCCCGGTGCCTTAGTCATAAGGGTTTTTATAGAGGAAGGGTTGCTCCTCATTTTGCAGAAAGAGTCGCCTGGATATAAAGCCCCATCCTCACCCCAGCTTGCCTGCAGGACTTCCTGAAGCTGAGGGATGCTTTGTCCTCTCCTCCGGCACCTGTGGACCTACTGTTGTGTCCAGGCAAAGCTGAGCCCTGCAGAGGAAGGAGATGAGTCACTCCCTCCCCGCCTCCCTGCCAGTTCACCCCTCTGGTTGGAGTTTTTCCCCAAACAAGCAGCTTTTGTAGAAACACTTATTGTATGGTACACCTCTCCCTCCTGGCCCCACGAAGACCCGCCCTGGGTCTTGTCCAGAATTGTAGCACCGGGACCTGAAAGGTGGCACATGTTCAACAGGCTGTTATTAAATGAATGAAGGAGTGCCATCGATGCTTAATTTAGAAATTCTTTTTTTTTTTTTACTCTGTTCCTTGTAGGATCAAGTCCAAACCCCTTAATACAATTATTCAAGGCCCTTTTCAGTTTTCTACCCTAATTTCCCATCCAAGATTCATGCCTTGCCATTCCTCTATGTAGGGCTATTGACCATCTGGCCAAAAATGTCACCATTTGCAGCCCTTTGGGCTTTGCCTGTGCTGTTGTTTCGTCTGCCTGGAATACTGCCTGTTAAAGGGCTACGCATCATCCTTTCTGACCCACCTCAAATGTCCCCTCCTGCGTGATGTCATCCCCAACTCCTCCAAGTGGTCCACGGTGATCAAATAGGCAGACTCGACTCATGCTTGGGGCAGATAGAGGCCGTCGGCAGCTCTTCTGAAGAAACTTTAACATTTACAAAAAAATAAAGACCACTAAGTACCCCAGTACGGAAAATACTCTGAACTGGTTTGGCCTTCCTGATACATCTGTGTTTGCTTTTGCTTTGTTTTAACTAATCAAACCTGGGGAAAAAGGCACCATAAACCTTTTGGAGCTTAGGGCCCCTCGAGACCTTACTATTGCTTGACTTCCAGACATGGGAATCATTCCTCCATTGGTTCATTCACTCGTTCAGCACACGGCGCAAGGCATCGTGCAAGGCCTGAGGCCTGGGAGATGCAGATACTCAAGGACCCAGGCCCCACCGGGCAGACCACACACCCTGGAGGGAGGGACCAGCA
>CM052544.1:8099002-8159793 GCA_028533065.1 Trachops cirrhosus | reverse complement strand
GAGAGAGGCAGAGGGCTGGCAACGGGTGGGGGTGGGGTTCCCAGCTCTGTGTTTCTGCACCTGGTGTGCACCAGCTGAATACCAATACGACAACGCCAGAAGGCAAATGCATTGGTCTAATGTGAGCCTAGAAGTGGGACGGTCAAGGGTGGCACAGATGGTCTCACCGATGGCACTTGGTGGAGTCAAAAGAGGGAGCCGGGAATCGGTGTCCGCTGACGCCCATCGCCGCGCCCTCAGCTGACCGAGTAGACTGGAGTGTCCTGTGCACAGGCGAGAGACCGGGCCACGAGTGCCTTCTCCCTCCAGAAGCCTACATCCTCAGGCTTTCGCTTTTGTGAACCACGAAGCTGAGTGAATAGTGTGCCTATGGTCAGTCAAACCTGGACTATCTGCCCCGGGTGGGGGCAGGGGATCCACAGAGTCCCAGGGACACCTCTTCTTCCATTCTTGGGGTTCCTCTTCTGATACTTTCACCCAATAAGCAATGTCTTATTTGTATTGTCCCCAGGGAACTCTGAAATGGGTCAAGAAAGGCCACTCACTGAACTCCAAGGCCCACTACCCGAGAATGTGCCCCTCGTCCGTACCTCAGCAGCAGCATCTGACCTAGCTCATCAGAGAAAGTTATGCAAGGACCTCAGCCCAGAGCCAGCAAAAAATAAATAAAAAATGAAACTGACTTCCCCCACTGCTATAACGTTTCCCCACTCAAAGTTCTCAGAGAACAGAGAAGTGCTAACTAGACAATCAGCCCTCCATGGTTGTCTCAGGAGAAGAAAAGTTAAAATCAAGTCTCCACTCGGCCACCTACAGAAATCAGGGTTGCAAAATGTCCCTTCCAGAATTTTCCCTCTGTGCAGCTGTCAGCTGTGGCCCTGGAGACCCTGGTGGCTCAGCACGGGCTGGTTTCTATCTCACCGATGTCTCCCAGGTAAGATTTACTCAGTGCTGTCTCCCGTGGGTCCCACTTTCTGAAGTGCCAAATTAACAGGCCACATAAAAATATCTCAGCTCTAACCTCATGTCATAAAACAACCCCCTCGCTCCAGAAGCTTATCATGTAAACACTGCTTTCTGTATCCCCACGAGGGCAGGGGGATGGGGAGGGACAGGACGCTGCTATGATCACATAACTGCTCCTCAAAACCTGAAATGGCTCTCAGTGCTTAGAGAATAAAGTGTTATTATGTTCTTCTAGTCTTCAAGGCTTTCCAGAATCCAGCCAAAACTTGTTCGTCCTCCTCTGCATGCTGTTTGTGCCCCTCTCCAAACCTCCCCAGGCCTCTCGCCTCCTTCCTGCCTCCACCAGCCTCAACTCATTAATTTAAGGTCAGTTCAGGTTCCACCTTTCCTATGCGGCATCCTGAGCCATCCACACAGAGGCCCCACCCACCCCTTTTGCTACTCAGATGCCACGAACCACACAGTCTTGTCTCTGGCTGTCTGGGAGCAAAGAGCAAAACTGCGCCCAGCATGGCCTTAGCAACAGCCCTGCACACAAAATGTGATTGCATTCTGTGCAGAAATTGGTTTAGATAGAAAATCTCACTTTACAAAGGTCTGATTTTCTACCAGCCAGATGTCTATGCAACGACTAGAATCTATTCTAGCCAGGAAAAGGAGGAAAGAACTGTTAAAGGGTATTCACAGCCTGCAGGGTTACTGGAAGGTCTCAGCCAACAGGTTGAACTTTCCAAGATGACTCCCAAAGCCATGGGATAATCGGGCTGCCTTCCTACCTTCAGAAGACCATTGGAGACACTGTCAGTCAGTGCCACACCCAGGAGACCGCCACACCCACCATGGTCCACACCATCAGAAGCATGCATGCCTACACCCTGCCTTTTGACATCCTCAAAAGTAGTGGCTAGACCTTAGGACCAATATGAATAGCTCCACCAGCATGCCTGGCAACAGAAAGAGCAGAAGCTAGGCAACTGTTTTCTTCAGTCTCTCCACATTCACAGGAGTGCACCTGATAGGCCAAATCTAAACCTTATCCATCCAAAGCTCAACCTGCAAGGGAGTCTGGGAAATGTAGTTCTTGGCTTCCCAGCCTTTACAAAAGGGAAAAACACTAGAAAAAAGATTGGCATGGCTGTTGAGAGGCAGCCCATCCTGTCTACCACAAATCTATAAACGTGTTAACCTTGCCTCTGATCTGCACCCCATATTCACACATATTCGATTATCTGTGGTGCTTCACATTTTAGAATTCATTTTGGTAACTGCAATGCACCCCAACTCTGTCAAAAAGTTAACAGTCTAGAAGCTGCAAATGAACATTTCAGTGCACTAATGCAATACATCACAAACTTTAATAGAAAATTATTACAGACCCCCAGTGTTCATCAAAACTGTTTTTATTATAATGTTATTTAAAATGTAGCAACAGAAAAATAGCCAAGATATTCTCATGGTTACAAAATCTAAAGGAAAACACTATAAAATTTAATCTGCAAATTAAACACAAGCAAAACTCTAAAATGAATGAAATTTGACTAACGACATTCCTTTAGCATGATTAATGATGTTTTGTTCAAAGTAAATTACCAATGTTGGACCTAATAGGAGGAAAATTCATTTGCACATTTTACATTTCACATGTCAATGGCCTGTTTCTTTTGATTTTGAGCATGACGGTCCATTGTTTTAGTCACTGTTGGTATCATTATCGTTATTTTTCCTTTTTAACCATGAACTCACTTTTAACCACTGATTTTTAATGGGCCTATCAATTTAATGGTGCATTCCCAAATAGAGTGCTGAAGATTTTAAAGCACCACTTAATGGAATCTTCTTCAGTGCATAATTACTAATACACTTATTGTTAATGAACTGTTAAAGGCTGGTTTGTACAAAGAGGTGGTCCACGCAGCTCTGCTCGCTCCGTGCTGTGAGTAGAGTTCCGATGGCCACAAGGCAGGCTCTTTGGAGTTCCACCCGCCCAGACTGACGTGGTTGGGGAGAGGATTCTCCCCTCCTCCCACTTCCGTTCTCTGAATGAACTACACTGTACATCCTTGTTCCTATGGGTTTGTTTGAGTTTTATTTGGCACCAAGTTCATAAACATACATGTAAACAGGTATTCTTCCTGGCTAGGACAGTTCCTATGGAAAAAAAAACATTTCCCTACAAATGAACAAGAACGAGACAGGAAACCCAGTAGGAAGAATTGTGCAAAGCATATGAACAGGCAATTCAAAGAAGGGAAAGTTGAATGGCTAACCAGCATGAGCATTTATCCTTACACGGACACAAGTAATTAAATCACCAATTAAAATGATGATAGCATACCATCTTATATCCATGAAATTGGCAAAATTTAAAAGTCAGACTGTACTAGTATCTTGCGCATAACTGGCGAGCATCAGGAGCGCAGTAACTGGCGAGCATCGCGAGCGCAGGAACCTTCATGTACTGACGGTGAGTGAGAAGACTGGGTGCGGCCATACCATCTAGCATCACCTAGTACGGTTAGGAAGAGAGAACAGATGTGGGGGTGGGGCAACCGGTAGTCTGAGTATGTTGGCCAAGACAGTCATGGATGTGAAGGTGGAAATAAAGCCACAGGACAGTGAAAGACGGCAGGGTAGATAACTAAGAAAATAGCGATGAGACCACACCCTAAGGCACTCCTCCATTTAATGATGGATAGAGTAGGAGGAGCCGCCAAATTAGACTGAAAACCAATGGAGATGTAGCGGAGTGTTGTGTTACAGAAGGAAAAAAAAACCCACCCCGGGGAGCAACCTTCCATCAGTGAGGAACGGGAGTTCACGAATAAATACTCCAACTTCCTCCCCAGTAGACTGAGCCCCATTTGTCCACCCCGGGAATCTGATCACGAACTCCTCCTGCACCTGCACCTGAAAAGAGGTCAGACCTTCTTTTCCTTCCCTGTCTCACTCCCCATATCCCTACGAGTACTTCCTGGATCTGATTTGGGAGGGCCCCAACCTATGACAAGGCCTCAAAACGCACTCTGCAAGAGTCATTACAGCGCTGTTGCTAGGACTCCACACTTCTGTCCAGGGCAGGCAGCCTAAGGCTGCAGCCCTCCCTCAGAGCCCCAGCTGCAGAGGGATTTGCTACGAAAATCTAGGCTTCTAGGATCTCCAGGCCACATCGTCCACACTCTTGCTGCTGTGACAGATCAGACTGTTCCCTCAATGTGATGCCCCACTGAGCTACAACAACAAAAACCAGAAAAGGAGAAAGGAAGACAGAAAAAAAACCCACCAGACAGTCTACTCCTATGAAATAAAATCTATGTCTCTGATCACAAGGTAGGGAGGTGGTTTATTTTCCCACATTTGCACTTCACCTTCACAGGCCAAACCCATGCCTCCTGAGCCTTGGTCTTGACTCTGTATTAAATGGGAATTAAACTGAGTGATAGTGACCACTTCTCACCAGGGGCTCAGACCTCTTTGGAAGAACTCGGCAATGCCAGGCAGAGTGGCCCAGGCTGCAGGAAGGCGGCTCCCCCAGGGATCCTGGGGGCAGTGCTTATGGTCCTTGGTGCAAATTCTGCTCAGCACCTGTTGTCCCAGTTGCTCCCCAGGAAAACTGAGCCACACAGCGAGCCTGGCCTTGATCATTTGAAAGACGCCCTGTTTATTGGAGCTGCCTTCCTGGGGACAAACAACGCTGAGGCAAGAAGTTGCCTTGAGGTTGAATGTTGGTGCTTCAGATATTGCCTCAATCACGATTTGAAAGTTTGGCTTCACATTTTAAATTTGTGTCCATGTTCCAGAAAGCCAAGCAGGGCAGAGAGAATGTCACAGGGCTAAAGAATCAAACCTGCTCCATCCTTACTGCCCTTTTGTGTCAAGAAAATGTATAGTGACTTCTTAACCTTTTTTAGGTCAAGGACACCGGAGCCACTGATGGGAGATCTGGACCGTGGTCCTGGAAACATACACACAGGCCCAAAGACAGGAAATGCCACTTACCTTCCAGTGGCTCTCATATTAAGGACCTCTGCTAAATAAGGGGGAGGAAGAAGAGTGAAAATAAGGAAGAATATCAGGAAGAAAGAAGAGGGGGAAAGGAAGGGAAATGCTGGAATGGCACTTTATAGTTTAAAATCACCTTCATGTAGGTTAACTCATCAAAGCCACAGGATAACCCTGCAGGTTAGGACATTCTGCCCCAGGAAGGTGTCCAAGGGGCTTCTAACCCCAACCTGGGGGCAAAATGGCTCCAAGGCTTCTTAAAAGAGGTACCTCCAACGTGAGACCTCCCTAAAGATGAGTAGGAATCCTCCAACTTCAAGGAGAAGAAAAGGGTTCAAGGCTAAGAGAAGAGCATGGCAAAGGTCTGGCAGTGGGAGAAAGTGTGCATGTGAATGGGAGACAATGCCCTCAACCCAGGCTTCCCCCACCACCGGCACCCAAGGGTGGGGGTAGGGGTGGGGAGCAGCTGCAGATTGGAGGAAAGACGTCAACCAAGGCTCTACAGGGATTTTTAATTGTTTTTATTTCCCATTGCTGATCACTGCTTCCTCCTTGGAACACTTCTTCCTGCACTTGGACTCGAGGCCCCATGCTCTCCTGGGTTTTCTCCTGTCTCATGACCGCTCCTTCTCTGCCCCATTTCGTGGTTCCTCTTTTTCCCTCCGCCCTGGGAGAGTGGATCCAGAGTGCAGACCTGGGACCTCTCTCTTCCCTCTGCTCTCCTACATTGAGCTGCAGAGGTCACCTGAACGCCGAAGACTGAACGTGGGCCACTCACATTCACAGGGGCAGACAGTAAAATGGGGGCTGCCGGGGCGGGGGCAGAGGCGAGTCATCACCTGATGGGTGTGGGGTCTCAGTCGGGGGACGACGAAGCGGCTCTGGAGATGGAGAGCGGTGACGGTTGCCCAGGAATGGGAGCCACTTAATGCCACCAAACTGTACACAGTAAAAGAGTTTTAAAATAAACAGCATCGATCAAGTACAACTTTCTTCCACTACTGAGTAGAAACAGGGACATGTGTAAACGTTTGAGTTCAGCTGCAGAAAAATAAAGTTTCAATTTTTTTACAGCTGAGTTCAGTGACTATATAAATTCTCACACATATTTGTGTGAAGTTTCAGGTGGGTCGCACAGCTAGGGTGCAGAGTGGGAAGGGAGGGGTGTGGGAGACAAAGGGAGAGGTGTTCAAGTCCTTGTATATTATGTTAAGAAGTTTGAGGGATGAGGGAGCCATTAAAAGGCCTTAAAATAGCAGAGTGACACGGTCAGCTTTATGTTCTAGAAAGATCTTTCAGCTGCAATGTGAAGAGTGAGTTGCTGGAAAGGGTTGAGGGTAAAAACAGGGGTAAGAACAAAGGATAAGAAACAACTCCAAGCAAGTGAATGAAGGTTGTAATGATTTCCAAGAAAAGACAGGGGTGGCAGCGGTAATGGTTTGCGAATCAGTGACTGACTGGGAAAGGCAGGACGAGGGAAAGAGAAGCTCCCAAACAGACCCAGGCCCCACCTGGTCAACCCAGGGGAGCATGGTCGCTAGGATGAGCAAAAAGAGGAGGAGAAAAGCAAGCCCGGCTGGGGACACGGGCAGCGCCTGGCGCCTACTGGCAGTCAGAAACTTATGAAATTAAATAGTGAAATATTTATGGAGGAGCTGGCGCTTCCAACCATAAAACCATGAACCAGAAGAGACTTCAGAGAGCATCTAAGCCCACATCCGCCCGTCACCTGAGCAAGGCCTTGGAAGGGGAGCACACTTCCATCCACAGGCAAGGAGGCTGCAGAGGTAGACACGAGCCAGCTGGTGGAAGAAATGATGAAAAACAAGAGTCTAGAAAGTTTATCCTAGCAAAGGTGTGCTGGATGGGCTGATGGGAAAAGACTGTAAAAAGAGAGCAGGGGAAATTCAGGTTGCAATAAGAATGATTTTAAGCCCTGGCCGGGTAGCTTAGTTGGTTAGTGTCATCCCAATACGCAAGGTTGCAAGTTCGAGACCCAGTCAGGGCACATACAGGAATGAACCAATGATTTAAAGCCTTGGGAACCGGACAAACCTGAGTCCCTAACTGTGGTCTTTAGCTGATCCCATCACCACTGGGGGACCCTGTTGCCACCTCTAAATGAGGAGCTCTTGACATTTATCTCAGGGGTTAAACGAAATAGCACCTCAGGGCGGGGCACATAGTAGGTGCTCCATGAACTTCTTTGTGTGTCTTCCCCAGTTACTCTCACTACCCAATGAACCCCTCTGTGCCTTCCAAAGGTGCTTGACTGGAACCGTGGCTCCACTCGTGGTCTTCCCAACTCTTTGTTTAAGCTCATCTCTCTGTGGGGCTGGTCCTTCCAAGAAGCACATAAATGCACCGGGCTGGGGACAACGGTGTGATTATCTGACTGGAAATTTCAGGTCGACGTGTAGAAGCCTGTCAGGCCCTACCTCCCAGCCCATTTTAAGAAAACATCTGTTAGAAAGACTCGGCTCACATATTAATTATGCCCCCACTAATTACACGGAAGGCTTCGGCAGCATTATGGGAAGGGCTGGGCACCGAGCAGCCAGGAAAAGGAGTGATGCTCTCAGCTCGTGCTCTGCACTTGAGTCCAGTCTGAATTTCAGAGAAGGTGTTGACAACTCTTTCCTTTCTCCTCTTCCTACAGGGGCAGGGGCGGAGCTTGTTGGGCCCCTGACCTGTCTGGTGGGCCTGCTGAGCTACCTGTGGGATGGGGCTGCAGGTGATGGGGAAAAGAAGAGGAGCATCGAAGCTTCCTGCCTCTAGGAGCTCACCAGCTATAAGACGAACCCCCTAGTTAATAACAGGTGTCCGAAAGAGCCAGGGGGCAGGACATGTCCCACTGCAGGAGCATTACTGTGTAAAAGAAAGATGGGTGTCTGAAAATCAAAGCAGTGTGGCATGGATTTTGCAAGCACAAGAGGAAGAGAAAGTCTAGAGGACTTGAAAGCCCAGAGTCTGGGTCCAGGCAAGAACCTGCCCTCCCCACCTTAGGAGTTGCCCTCTGGAGCCGGCAGCCCCCTCTACCCCCAGAAACCCAGCTTCAGCAGAGCCCACCTGTCCCACTGGGAAGCCTTTAGCCCCTAAGGTCAGCAAGTGAAGCCTCCCCAGGAGTGGGCAGCAACCACCTGCTGCCATGGATAGGCCTTTGTGTTACCAGGTGGTCTGTGGGAAGTGGACACCCTGTCGTGCAAGGACAATTCACCCCTCTAAACCCCGCTGAGGCTTTGGCGACTGCAGCCACCTCCCCTGACTCCAGGCTGCTGCCCTGGACCAGACACTCCTCAAGGAGAATGAATCTGTAAAAAATATGTGTGGCCCCCAAATATGTGGTATTTATTTACAAGTTGGTGCTGGTGAATAGCTCATTTATCCTGGGGGGGAGAGGAGAGGGGGGATGAGCCAACCGAGTGGCTTCAGGGTGTTAGAAACAGTCTAGTGGAATCTTTTAATGTGTTTAAGAATATTTGGAAATAACCTAATGACACGTCCATTGTAGAAAACACTAAGAACTATTCTGCATAAATGTGCATACGTGTTCACAAAGGCACATGTACAAGGATGCTCTTCGCAATATTGTTTGAGATGGTAAATAAACAGAAATGACTTAAATGTCCGACAAGGTGTTAAGTAAGTAAAGATACACCCTGGCAGCATGGGGAGAGGTTGATGACCGGATCAAGTGAAAGATGAAGACATGACTCCGCGGATGGAAAAATGACTTTAGGAGCTTTTACACATTTAAAACAAAGAAAAGGGTCTGGGGAAACACACCCTGCAAGAAGGAGATAGGAAGGGTGGGAGGCATAGAAGCCTTTACTTTTGCTCATACGCATCTGAATTCTTTGAAAGTTCGGAAGTATTACTTTTCTAACTTGGAATAAGAAAATGAGAAAAACCCACATTAGCAATAAATAGGTAAAAACCATGTATAATAAAACCATGCAAAAAACTGGAGATAGCCCTGGTTGGTGTATTTATACTCCCCCAGGTTTCATTAAGCAAGTAAGATTGTACTCACAGCTGAAATTTGCTCCTAAGTAATACATCATGCACATGTTTTCAAGCCCATAGGCAAACATATTTTTAAGGACCACCTCATAGTCCATTGCTTCAAGGTACTTTATTTATTTAAATAATCCTCTTTCTTTTTTTTTTAAAGAAATCCACATGGTCCAACTGCCCTCCAGAAAAGTTGCAAGGTCTACCACCCCTTATCCACAAGACTCTGAAAACTGAAAATGCTTTCATAAGTTTAGCATCTAAACTCCTCCAGTGGCACACCCTGACCTGAACAGACAACAGGCAATTTGCAGTCCTTATTTATCCAACGTGGTGGGAATATCTGTATATTTTGTGTAGACATATATAGGTGTGTTTTGCTCTAGATCCTGCAGGGGTGTTATATAATGTACAATCCGTACATCACACTGCATTTCAAAAACCTGAAAAATTCTCAATTCCAACCCACTTCTGGCCCCAAGGGTTTCAGGAGAAGGACTGTGGACCAGTGTTCGTTTCTGCTTTCCCCAGCTTTCTGCGCAAGTGGCATCTTCTTCTCGTGCTCACCAACACTCTGTTTCATACGTTGTTTTCATCTTCACCAACCTGATTATTAAAAATTGCAAGTGAGGTGCGGAATTCTCCCTGAGTTATCCGGCTGTTTGAATGCCTCCTTGCCTAGCCCGTCAGCTGCTGTCTGTGGCTCTAAGCACCTCAGCCCCTGCTGCCCTTGGTGACGCCTTGGGCCTCCAACCTCGGCCATCTCCTCGCCCCCCACCCAGGGACCCCCGCCCAGCCCGAACTCCCGCATCTGCTCCTCCTCTGCTGTCTGTGGGGTTTCTCACCCTCTGCCTCCTGACTCTGCAGGTCTCGCTTCCAGCAGGTGGGATGCCATTCTCCTCCTTTTTTTTTTAAAAATCTTTGTTTATTCTATTACAGTTGACCCAGTTTTCTCCGTTTGCTCTCCTCTGTCCCGACCACCCACTGCCTCCACTCCCATAGTCCATCCCCACACTGTTGTCCATGCCCGTGGGTCATTCATGCGTGTTCTTTGACTAGCCCCTTCTCCTCCTTTCCACCATTCCTCCACTCCCCTCTTCCCTCTGGCAGCTGTCAGTCTGTTCCCTGTTTCCATGTCTCTGGTTCTGTTTTGCTCGTTAGTTTAATTCATTAGATTCATCTTATAAGTGAGATCACATGGTATTTGTCTTTCACCGACTGGCTTATTTCACTCAGCATCATAGTCTCCAGTTGCATCCATGCTGTTGCAAAGGGCAGGAGTTCCTCCTTCTCTCCTTCTGCTGTGTAGTATTCCAGTGTGTAACTGCACCACAGATTACTGATCCATTCACCTACTGACGGGCACTTGTGCTATTTCTAACACTTGGCTGTTGTAAGTAGTGCTGCAGTGAACACAGGGGTGCATAAGTTCTTCTGAATTGGTGTTTTGGGATTCTCAGGCTATAATCCCAGCAGTGGAAATGCCAGGTCAAAAAGCAGATCCATTTTTATTTTTTTGAGGACATTCCATACTGCTTTCCACAGTGGCTGCACCAGTCTGCATTCCCACCAACAGTGCACTAGGGTTCCCTTGTCTTCACATTCAGTCACTGGGTGGAGAGAAACAAGAGTGGTCCCACAGCAGAGGTGGGGCCCCTGGTGACACTGGTTCTTCAGGAAGTTCTCTTGCTTCTAAGAGGTCTGGGACTCTGCAAAGGTGTCGAGTTGGTGTAAAACCTAATGAAGCTTCACACCAACCATAAGCCGCACCGCTGGCACTGAGGCCGGCCCATTGTCATTTACACCATTAAAATAACGGTGAAATTATAGATAGAGACATTCAGGAAGAATGATCCCAGCATCTGGTCCCGGTATACCCCCTGGAACCACTGGGGGCAACAAGGCTGTAGGAAATCCAGGCAAGCGGACTCAAGGGAGCATCCAGGGGAGGTACCAGGGGGCAAGACAGCCAGCAGGAACATGACACTGACATTCATGGACCCTCACAGATGCCCCAGGTAACTTGAGGTTGATGGCTACGCCTGCCTCAAAGGTGCACTTTTCAAGTAGAGAGTCAGCCCCTGGCAGATTCCTTCCTGCTGAGCACGTCATGGAATCACCCACAGGCCAGGCCAAGGCCTCAGGAACACAAGGGAGAGGCTGTTATCAGGGTTGCAAATCACGGAGCACTGCTGGGGCCTGGGGAGGAGAGAGCTGTGTCCGGAGAGAGCAGCTCCCGAGAACTTCGGAGAGCAGCTAGCTGCAGCTGGTACAGACAGCAACAACCAGAAGAGGGCCTTGATGAAGAGCCTTCAAGGGGACGGAAGATAATCCGTGTCCTCAGGACAAGCAGTAAGCAACAGTCTCCATGCCCAAGGCCGGTGAAGTGGGCTTTGGGAAGCCAGCCAAAGGGATATGCAGGTATCTCTAAACACAGCACACTCTAGTTTGCCGTAAAACAGCACGCCCTGGTCCCTGGACGGCAGTCGCAGAGGTCTCGTGTTTATCTCTTCATTGCATAGTTTTCTCTCGTGCCTGATTTAATCTCACATTTTGTACAGAAACACCTTGCACAGGCTTGTAGCCTAGGAGCACTAGGCTCTGCCACGCCGAGGAGGTGTGGAGTAAGCCAGGTCAGATATGGCAGCGATGAAATTCTTCGTGGTGCGACCATAGCTAATGGTTTTCTGTTTTGAAGTTGTCTCTATTTTTTCCAAATTCCGATGCGTTTGGTTTGGGTTTCGTGTAGTTTTCTTACAGAAGGGGTTGGGTCTCAGGGCCCTGCCTCCCAGGGGCTCCTTGACCTTGTACAAATGCGCCTACCATGTCCCTAGCAACCTCCCGTGAGACAAAGATGAGGGGGGCCACTTAGCCCAAAAGAGTCCCGCTACACCTTTCTCCCCTCTGACTGCTCACAAGACAAAAATGAACTTTTCCATGGGAACCTGCAGCCTCCTCCGCTAGACACAGGGACCACTGGAAACTTTGAAATAGCCGCTTCATGCCCTCCTCCATTTCGTACGTAGGACTTGGGGGGTGGGGTGGGGGATTCTAGAGAGGGCACACCACACCTATGACTGATGCGACACTGACTACGGGTAGCTGAGTGGTGAGACCAAAGGGCATTGTGATCCTTTTCCTCTGCACTCTTCGTATACTATGAATTTTAAAAAATGATTACAATCATTAGTTATATAGCCAACAGTTATATAGCCATACAGTTTTATTTTAGAGGGAAAAAAAGTAAAACGTCACTGCCTCTCCATGCCCTAGCGAGAAAATTCGGTCTCTTTACGCAGCTCACAAGGCCTCATGTAATCTTGTCCCTGACTGGTGACATTTTACATGTTTGGTTGAACTGTACAAAATTGTTGTTTTTCCTAGGCAAAAATGGTCTGTTATGGGCAACTTTCTAGGGTTAAACCGACCCAAGGCTCTCATCCTCAACTACGTGCTACTGTTCTCTTGGCCTACAAAATCCAGCCCCTGTCCCCTCCCAGGGTCCCCTCCCTTTTCCCTCCCCTTCCCCTTGCTAACCAGTCACTCTTTCTCAAGCCTTCAGGTCTCCCTGTCATTTCCTCCAAGTTGCCCTGGATACTGGATTAGGGACCCTCCCAAGGTCTTCCCAAACACCCTATCTCATCACTCATTTTTTTTTTCACTTATTCAACAATGACTCAGCCCCAACCGCGTGCAGCTGAAATGGAAGCAGTGGGGACAGGGTAGAAAGACAAAGTCAGCGAGCCCCCTCCCCCAACCCGTGCCCGGTCACACCAGACAATAATCTCATCTGCGCAGGCTCTAATCTCCTGCACTAAACTGCGAACCCTCGAGGTCAAACTCCACGTCTTGTACACCACGAACCAGCCACAGCTCCGCGCACCCAGCACATCGTTGTCACCGGGTGTTGAGTGAAAAATAAATGAACGCTTCGATTTCATCCAAGTAGTATGTAACTTATTTCTCTTCGGTTCCAGGGTTTGTTTTTTTTTTTTAAACGTTATTACTCTCACAATTTATCTTTGACAAAAGGAAACAGCTGATAAAAGTAGCCTTCCTTTGTTCTGGATTTCCTGGCCAGGTCACCCAAGTCCTGTTTGCTTTGACCACGTCTGGAGGGCTCACTGGGTGAGGCCAGGCCGGGAAAGGAGCACACCACCTGCCTGTCATTGGCCGCACAGGAAGCCAACTGCAAGCTCCTGCTGTGTGGAGGAGAAGGGCAGGGGGACAGGGGCAGGGGGCAGTGACCAGCGGGGACAAACCCCAACCTGAAGAGAAATGTGTAGGAAAGCCTATGGTAGCCTCAGGACCCACCGGGCAGAAGTGGCCCATATGTACTCAGGTCACAGAATTCCAGGGCACCAGGGGACAGAGGGGGAGAAGAAGGCACCAAGAAGAGTCAAACCTTAGCCTGCTACCCTGGAGTCCTTGCATGTTCCTGAACAGGCGGAGATGGGGAGAGGGGAGGCAGGTGTCTAAAACTCATGGCTCCTGGCTATCACTCAACGATAACGACTTTGGGTGGACTGGTCCACCCACAATTATTTACGGAGCATCTATTATGTTCCAGCACCTGTCCAGGTAGGCAGTGGTGGGGGAGGCCAATTCCCACCCTTGAAAGTCCCCACAATGAGAGTGATATGATTTGTGGCATCTGTGAAGTTGAGTCAGAGTCTGAGGCTCTGGAAGCCTTTGTAGGGGGAGGTGACCTCTTCAGCCTGCCCCGCCCAGAAGCACGGTTCTGCTCCCCGAGTCCCACCTCCTTGAGGTGGAAGCTCTTTACTGCCAGAAGTGTGTGGGAGTCCTGAGAACCGAAGAAACACAACAGAGGGAGTGGGGTTTCTTCGAGGGAGCACCTACTGTGGGCTCCATGCCGAGGCCTCCACACTGGGTGTCTTTTGATCCTTAACATGACTCTCTTCTGATTGAGAGACTGAGGCTTCAGAGAGAAGGTTGACAGCACTGAGTTCCAGAGTGTTGGCTGCAAAGCCCCCAGCGCCAGCCTGCTTCCTTACATCCGTTATACCTTAGCACGGGGGCCCCAACCACGCCTTCCACAGCAGGCGGGCCAAAGCCCTTGGTGTTTGTTCATGTTGGACAGCATAGGTTTTCCACAGTGGTTCTAACATCTCAAACAGCCGTATTAAATAGTACTGACCCAGCCACGAGAGCTGGCAGCTCAGAAAAGCACTTTTCCACCACTTTCCATCTTCTGCTCTCAGCCTTTCCAAATATGGCCACGGAGCAGGGGGTGCTGTAGCTGCTAAGAAATGTTTGTGGAATGAGTGGGAAAGGTGTGGCAATGAGTAAAGAGTGAGAAGGAAGTGGCTGCAGAGGTGGAGGTGGGCTTGATTTATTCAAGAAGTGGTCACTACGTGGTTGAGAGTTTCGTCACCCATCCACACCCCCGAAAGCACAAAAAGGAATGGTGGTATCGTTTATTGGAGCAATAAAATCCATACCTATTCATTACCTCTGCAGATGACTCATGTATGATGGTGTGCACTCACCGTAAAGCATGTCACCTAGCCTCACCGTGATTAGCACTGATGGGGGCAAGAATGCCTTCTTAAAGTGATATTTTTTTTTTAGTTCTACTGCAGGCCAGAACTTGAGAGCTAAATTCCTGGAGCTTCTGTAACCCAGTTTCTTTAGGGTGCAGGTGGGGAAACTGAGGCCCAGACAAGCAACCGACCCCTAAACACATAGCTAGGTTGATGTAGGGCTGTTTTCCTACCCACCTGCCACCTGGAACTCAGGCCAGAATGGGAGCAGACACACCCTGATAGAGTAAAGACACCAAGCAACAGGGAGCTTGAGTGGCTAGAGAGCTAAGGTGGAGATCAAGTTCATGAAAAAACCAGGAGCAAAGTGAAACGGTAGGTAGGGAATAACTCCAGGGCAGTAGGGTCAACCAGATGCACAGTAAGAAGAAGGCAGTTAGGGAAAATCGAAGCCTGGCAGCATCGTGGGCTGGTGAAACGGATGGCAATGGGCACACTTAGACACTACTGGGCAGACGGCATGTCGACGCTGCCCTTCAGGGGCACTTTAGCAGTGGCTGCTCGAATTTAAGACGTGCATCCCTAGGATGCGGCACTCCCACGAGTTCTCCGGAGAAACGCTGGCCTCTGCGCCCGCAGGGAATGGACAAGGGTGTGCGTGGCAGCATCACCTATGATCACAAGGACCTAGAAGCAACTCAAATATCCAACCGTGGGGACGGTCGCATGAAGTGCAATATACCCACACTCGGGGCTACTACAAAGCCGTTCAAGAGAGCAGAGAAGATCCATCCAGAACCACCACAGCAGAGCCCGTACCTTTGAATGAGTTAGAAAACATGGTCCCCTCTGTGTAAGCAAATGAGAGAGCTAAGCTAGTGGACACAGGGTTTTAGTCCCTCGTGCCCTCCCAGCTGGGCAGCCAGAAACGTGACTCTGGGTCCAGCCTGAGCATTTCCTGGCAAATGGAAAACCAGGTTGCAGAGGAGTATGTGAAGCAGAATCGCGTTAATACATTTAAGCACACGCTGTATGTTGCCTATAGGGACGCAAATACATACATGGACACTAAGGAGGGAAAAAGAACTAGAGGGGGGCTCGAACCTTTCCGCGATAGTTGCTACCTCTTTGGGGGTGAGGGGAACACTATTGGTCACGGGGACCTTTTAATCTTAGTCACAGTGTTTTGATTTAATTTTTCACAAGGAAAAGGCATTTCTCAATAATTTGTAAAATTCAAATTGATTTTGCAATTAAAAGCTAAAAAAAAAAAAGGAAAAGTGGGCCTTTGGGGCAGAAGGAGAAATTCACATCATCCTATGGGACACCCACCGCCACTAGATTTAAAGTTCATTCTGGATCTTAATTCTGGCCTCCATTTCTGGGACATAAAGTGACAGACAGCTCAGATCGAATGAAAGAACTTTGTGAAAATTAGTGAAAAGTAAGCCTCGTGAGGCTGTCTCTCTCCTAGGCATGCCTGCAGGCAACCTTGGTGACATCAGTCCCAAGAATCCCAGCTTTGTCCCCAAGGCTAAAAAATAACGGGAGAAAGTGGTGGGGAAGAGCGTGGCGCCTCTTCTTTCCCCATTCTCTCCTGGGGGCAGCATTTCTCCCAATGCAAGGAGCACCTTTACAGTGAGAAAGTCAACACACCAACTCGAGCAAGATCAAAGAGACCAATGACTTTGGGGGCTTTATCAGAGCAAAAAGAGGGTGAAGGAAGTTGACTGGTCCTGAAATTGTTTTTTAATGGTTTGATTTCACGGTCTTCTTGCTCCTTAAGCACCATTCATCTCCCTCCAAATCTCTAGTGGGAGCCTCATATGGCTTGGCAGCTCAATTTCCTCTCCAGCTCCTGGATGAGACAAAGGTTCCCTGGTCATTTACCAGGGGGGAGTGCACGGGGAGGAGCCACAGGAACCTGCACCACCAGGCCTCTGCATCCCCCTCTGCCAGATGGACAGCCCCCAGGGGGACGGATTTGTATCTCCAAACACTCGCCCCTCTTGTCATAGCCATTCAGAAGTAACCCTCGTACGGACTGTCTCTGCATGCAGTACCATTTAATTATCTCTCAGAACAATTGGCCACTCGGCCAAGAAGGCCTCACTGCCGTGACAATGACGTGTGATCTGAAGGAGCAACTCTAAAGAGACAAATAGTCCCACACCATTTCCCCATTTCAGGGGTTGTCTTCCTTCTTTGGGCGCAGGCCACCCAGCGTCCCGCCCACCCACCAGTCAGTATCTGTCTTCTCCAGGGCCACAACACGCTGCCAGGGGGCATTTCTGTGTGGGGCACTGGCTGCCCAAGGAGCGGCCCGAGTGACAGTTCCCAGGTCTCACTCCCCACACGAGAGGTTTGGCTCTCACAGTAGGGCTCTCACTTCTCCTCCAATAACTGAGAGAGAAGGAAGAATCTGGAATGAAAAGGCAGCAAACAGAATGATGAAAAACCAAAAGTCTAAATTAGCATTTAAAGCTGTGGCTGACTGTGAAGGAGGAAATTTTGGCTTAAGCTGATGGATTGGCTCAAAGGATTGAAAGCACTTTACGGGCTGACCAGAGGACGTTTCTGGTGCTAAAAACGATGATGTATGACACCCTTCATGGACGAACACAGCCTCAGTCCTCAGGAACCGCCCGTGTTCCGCGCCCCGTCCCTGTGCAGAGGCAGTGGCAGCCTGAGTGATTGTATTTTAAGGTGATAATAGATGACAGCATGTTCCAGAAAAATATGTCATGAGCCTTCACATTAATAAGCACATTTGGGGTTGCAAGGACACGTGTTTTGCCTGCCAGCACTCCCCCTCCTTCCTTCCTCTGCAGAACTGTATCCTTCCTGCTCCAAACCTCGAATTGGAGGGAGGGGCTCACTCACGGAGTCAGTGACCCCATGAGCTAAGCACTATTCATGTTCCCATTCGATGGATGGATAACGCAAGGTTCAGCGTGGTGGATGAAATCTGTGCCCCACATCACTTAGTGAGAAAGGACTAGGGCCAGGACAGATTAGATACCCAGTAACCATTTTCTGGGTGAGTAAATAAATAAAGCTGGCAAGTATGGGAAGGTTTGTAATTAAAGAAAAATGGAGAAATAGATAATAACAACAACCACCACCTCTGGTTAGTACAGGATCTTTTTTTAAAAAGATTTTATTTACTTATTTTAGACAGAGGGCAAGGAAGGGAGAAAAAGAGAGAGAGAAACATCAACATGTGGTGCCTCTGCACACCTCCTAATGGAGACCTGACCTGGGCCACAACCCAGGCAGGTGCCCTGGCTGGGAATCGAACCAGCGATCCTTTGATCCGCAGGCTGGTGCTCAATCCACTGAGCCACACCAGCCAGGGCAGTAGAGGATCTTTAGCACATCGCCAGCACAGTGGTTATAGTCTAAACAGCAGTTATCATTTAACTATAAATAACCCGAATCTACAGAAATACCTGACGCTTTCCTTTTGCGAAGATAATCCCCGCTTTTGGGCGACAGAAGTGAAGCCGCGTGCCTACAGCCACAAGCCCTGGTGCTTGGTCCCAGTGACCGAGCTGCCTCCTGCCAAAGGCCCGCTTTCTTCTCCTCTCTCGCCCCGCAACACCTCATCTCGCGAGAGCTCTCACTGCCACACCTTGGAAAGCTTCATACCACCTTCTCCGTGTTTGTGCGTCCAGGGTTTGCTGCCGAAGCGAGCGCCACCTCCGCAGTTTTTGGTCTGTGTCATGGGATGGTTATTTGCCTAATAATGTTCTTTACATCAGCCCGAGGTATTCCTTTGATAAATGTAACGGGAAGAACACTATTGCTTTTTTTCCTATAAAATAGCAAAGAACTGCAGTAAACACAATAAAAACAAAAACACTCTCACTAAATTCAGATTTCAGTGTCTGAGGAAGGCTCTTCGCCTGAGGCCTGCTCTCTCTGCGTTAAAACAGAAGAAATAGTAAAGGAACTGTGTGCAAAATGATCCCAGGCGGGAGGAAGAAAGCATAGCGGGAGATACAGGGGCTTCCAAGGCTGAACAGAAAACACCGTTCACTGCATAGAAGCACGATCTGTAACAACAAGAGAAAAAAAGACAGGAGAGGGATACATGGCTTTAAACTGTTGTAAGGGTCTCCCAATGTTCAGGATGTGCCAAAAGTACTAATTTAAGGTAGCCTGCAATAAGGCAAGGATGCATTTCGTAATTTCTGGAGTAAACATTGGCAGAAGGATACTAAGATGCATGAAGGAAAAGCTAATGCAGGAGATAAAAACAGGAGAAAAAAAGGAAATTAGCAAAGGCATGTTACCGAGGTAACACAAGAAAAAAAGGCTAGCACCAGTCTGAGACTTCAGTGGGTCTGCAAGAAACTTGGAAAGAATACAAGCTTTGGGCTTTTGACTCGATGTCTCCTAATGCTGCGCCTGAGACCTTGAAGGCCCCTCCCTTGCCCCCAGCGAAGAGGGCACCAAGCTTTGGCATCTGCTGGTCCACCCAGCAGATATGACAGTGTGGCTACTGTATTGTTAAGAATGGTGCTCCCAGTCATGTGGCCGGCCCTTTGCCCTTTTTTCGTGTGACGAAGGGTCCCCACATGTCCTATGTTAAAGAGCCAGACCCCATGTCTAACCAGAAGCCTTCCTCTGAAACAGTAATTCCCAAGTGAGGGTGATTTTTGCCTTGCCCAGAGGTATGTGGCATGTCTGAAGACATGTTTGTGGTTGTCACAGCTTGAGAGGGCGGGACCGCTACTGACATCTACAAGCCAGGGATGTTGCTAAATATCCTACAGGACACAGGACAGTCCCAGACAACAAAGAATTAGCAGGCCAACGTGTTAGTGACCCTCGACTTAAAAAACTGCTTTAACGCACAACTAATCACAACAGCGAACTGGAGGCTGAGTCGAAGCTCAGAGGCGGGGGGCTGGCCTCGGGGATGCGCCTGTCCTGAGCCCCACCCTGGAAGAAACATTTTGAGCCCCACTTCCCTGGGCCAGGATCCGAGAGTTTGGTGACTGATTCTAGATCACAGGAAAAGCGCTCTTTCACAAAGATGACATCCTAGAAATAAGGGAAAGATCTTTCCTAGCACCAAACCCCAGAGAGACAGCCCTGGAGAAACAGTAAAACAATTAATTAAGAGATGTTGCCGTGACGTGACGTGACGTGGCACGTCCACAGGACCTATGATGAGTAAATAAATGACATCCCTCAGTACAGAGGGCCCCGTGGTCAATCCCGTGCCTCAAGCGAGTTCTCAGGGAGACTGAGTCCCTTCACCCATCTTTGTTTCACTCGCCTGTGCGGGCACAGCCTGGTGTGTTTCTCTCTTTCCGTGGCTGCTGTGGGTGACGCCTCCCAGCACTCACCCATGATCTGCCACTGGGCACAGCGGCCACCCTCACCTCCTCCTTCTCCAGAGCAGCTCCTGGAGCCAATGTGCTTCCTCCACCGTAGTGCCAAGCCTCAGGGAACGCTGCCCTCCTGTCTCCTGCTGACAGCTGGGCTCTGCAGAGCCTCAGAGGCAAGAAAGCAAAGCTCCCCAGGGGCCCGGTCCTCCCTGGCAGGCATTCCCGGGGATTCAGGGCAGGCAGAGAATTCTCACAGGGCCCAGCTTCTCCCCCACTGGATAGTGGCGTCACAGGAGGACAGGGAGGGAGGGTGCAGCCCTGTGCAAGGCCAGGGAACCAGAGGGGAGGGCTAACACCCCTCTGAGACTGCTCATCACCCCAGCCTCCGGCCCCAAGTGCTTCTCCTCCAAGTTCTCCAGAAGCAGTGTCCTGAGGAGGTGCAGCCTGGACGCCCCGAGGACCCTTTGAGTGAGCAGCACACGGCCACACGGAGGCCATGCTCATTTGTCACTCAGTCTGCTGGATGGATATCTGAGCCGTTTCTATGCTCGGGGTAAGTTTCTCTCCCCGGCAGCTCCGCTACAGCTGAAACCAAATGCCCTGGGCAGGTCTCGCTGTGCTCCGGGCCTGCATCTACAGGGAGGAACCACCGCTGGGGCCTTCCACATGCACCCCAAACTCGGCGTGGCTAAGAGCTCATCTGACCCCCACAATGCTTTTCATCCTGCCTCAGGCAATGCTACGTTCAGGCCAGGAACCTGAGAGCCGCTCCCCAGTCTGCCCCATCCCTGCATGCGGACCTCACCAAGCACAGCTGATCACCCTTTGACCTCGCTCATTTCCACTCCTCCGCCTTGGCCCCTCTGCATTCCCATTGGCCACGGTCTATGACGTGGGTGGTGTCTGAATGAAATGACTGGTCAGTCTCCTACTGGTCTTCTTCACCTGCTGCCTCCTGATTGACTACGTGAGCCCCTAGTGAGCGTACAACATCTTCCCTGTGATTTTTTAGAAACGACATTTTGATCCAACCACCCTCCTGCTTAAATCCTTGGAAGTCTTGCCCTAGCTTCCAGAACTCTCCAAATTCCTTTCTGCTGGGCAGAATGTCCCATTCAGTTCCTCCGTTACCCTGAGCTCATCTCCGGCTGGTCAAACCCCAGGGAGACTGATAATTAGAGAAGCCAATCACTGAGACAGCAAAACCACGTGCCCAGAATTGAGATTGACAGTGAATTTAAACCTCTTGCCGGGGCCCCGCCAGGGCCTGGAGGGAGAGAGCTCAGGCAGAAGGCATCTGAGTTACGTGGGTTCCACGTCTCCCCTCCAACGTGGAGAGAGCCTCGTCACCCCTGCGGACCACGGGAGGTGACGCCACACCCGAAGGACGCTGGACAGAGGTGGATCCCAGGAGGAGTTGTGGAAGAGAGTTGTATTAAACGTGAAGATCGGCACTTGGAAGCAGAGGGATTTCCCAGATGGGACCAACTCCTTAAGGAGGGCAGAGTCCTCCAGCTGCCTTTCTCATCCTTGCGGCTGTTCTTCAACTATTTTGTTTTGGTTTTAAGGTCAGTGGAAAGACACAGCACAGGCTGTTCAGGGACCACCTCGGAGGATGCGGCTGCTTCCTTCAAAGTGGTACCACCGTTTTCAGTGCTCATATTTCTCCCTCCCTGTGCAGCAGAGAGCGGCGCGCTTGGGAAGTGGGGATGTGCCAGCCATGAACCTGACTGCGGGGCGGTCCGCTCCAGGCAGATGTACGTTCCTGGCATTTAGGAGAATGCTGTTCCTTCAAGATTTATGACCTCATTTTACGTTTTAATGCTTTCTGTCAAAATTCCAAGCGGCTATAGTGACTGATGGAAAGCAGGGAAAGGGGTGGAATATTCCAGGTAGTGGAAACAGCACAGACGTAAAGTTTTAAAGTGAACAAGCACTTGTTTAGAAAATGTTTACTGAGCACTGACCACAGCCCTCTGGCTCATTCCGAAATACGTCGAGTTCAAGGTCACATTATCCATAAGGACACTCTGAAGGCTCCTGCCATGCCTGCCCTCTCCCAACCAGGGGTCAGGGAGTGACATCTCAGAGAAACCCCAGTTCATGTCAACCCTTCCCCGACCAACAGTAAAGCTTAGAAAACCTGGGCACACGAGAGAGGTACAGGGACAAGGAACTGCTCTTTGCTTGTTCCTGGTTCTAAATCCTTCATGTCCCCAAGCTGCTGGCACGGTCACACACACCCATGAGACATGGTTCTGGCCCTGCTGATGTCCGCCCAGCCTAACAGGCCACCTACAGCCTCTTGCAAAACAGCCAAGAAGCCCGCAGTGCCCACAGCAGGCCCTCTTCCCATTTCCACTTTCCAAACCCCAGCCTCTCCTTTGGAATCAATGTATTCAACGCAAACGTACAAAATGGGCGGAACAATTATTTTTAAATGCCCATTTCATGCCCCTCCCCAAGGCAGTCTTTTGTTATTCGGTTTAGTTTTTACATCAGGTGGGCAATAGCAAACTCTAGGGCGGATTCATCAAAGGAAACTAATAATTCCTTACTGCAGTTTGTTCATTATTTTGTTAACACCTGATTCTGAACAGGCTGGGAACTGGCATGAAAATCATTAAGAGATGCAGAGCAATGAAGAGATGGTTTTGCGTGGTAACAGGTGTGTGTCCTGCCAGCTGCCGTGGGTGTGTGGGACTTGCTCAGGGACAGTCAGCAGCATCTCGCCACACCCACCTCCAGGTAAAGGCCATACGACCTCAGGGCTGCGTTATGTTTTGCTTCACAGAAATGGACCCATTTTGTCCCGGCTGAGATTCTAGTTGAGTGGAAAATAGATTACCAGGGAAGTGGGGTCCAAGAGTGAGCCTGGGGCAGCACCTCAAAGGGCAACAAGGAGTAGAATGTCCTAAGGGTTGGTGGAGGGGCACACTGGGAGACCCCAGAATCACTGAGAGCAACAGGAAGGGTGTGTATCAACAGACTCATCCACATTATGGAAATATTCTGATATGCACAGCCCTCAGCAGAAATCAAATGTAGGTAACTAGTGGTTATCGGATACTTCTGGATGCCTCCCAACATCCTTCAACTCCCTCCCTATTTTTGGGGAAATTCCCTGGTTTATGAGCCCATGCCTCCTCCAGGTAGAAGCTAGAATCTCTCTTGCCCAGTCACTGTTGTTGCTGAGGTGCAGGTGGGAGATTTGGGTTTCACCAAACTGATACACCCGTGAGACCCTGAGATGCGAGTGCCGTGAACGTGGAGGCCCGTGGAACCCATTCTGCTGAGCAGAGCTGCAGAGCATCCAGCTGCCAGTGACAGAGATTCCAAGTAGCATCCAAGCCGCAGGCTCAGTGGTATGAACTCACTTTTTGTGCCCAGAGATGTGTTCTATGTGTGACAGAACCTGGCTACCGTTCTTTGCCTCTGGGCTTCAGGATTGTTCCTCTAGACCTCTCAGATCACATGAGTTATCTAATACTCTTGAACAAGTTTCTTTTCTGCTTAGACTGAGCAGAATGAGTTTCTGACATTTGCAACTGCAAACCCAGACTGTGATCATAGCTCTATAAGCTGCAAGTCACAGAAGCCCAGAGGAATTTTGCTACATTGTGAAACAAACAACAACAAAACTCCAAGGCCATGTAGCCAGTACGGTTAGGTCCAGGGACCAAGTCCAGCTACATAATTTGCAGGGATTAGTACAAAATAAAAGTGCAGGGTCCTTTTCCAAAATGATGAAGAATTTCAAGATGATGAGGCAGGAGCATTAAACGCAGTGCTGGTCCTTCTAGACACGAAGGCCCCTGTGACCTCACAGATTGCAGGCCCCTGAAGGTGGCCCTGCCAGGCGCTCGAACAATGTCACCAGGACCCCAGCATCTTTCTTTCTCCACCTCTTGGCTCTGCTAGGTCCAGGCACAGCCATACTCCAGAAGGAAAGCCCTGTCTGGATGCACACCGACAGCTGAGCCTCACAGACCAGTGGTACCTACAGTGTGAGTCAGGGCTCCAGGCACGCTATCCCCGAGCGCACTGATTAGCCCGACGTGTTGACTAGGGTTTTAGGGCAGGCCCTCAGAGCAGCCTCCGAAATGAGGATTGGCATGCAGATGATTTCTGAGGGAAATGCTGCCACTGGAGATCTGGAAGAAAACGGGGAAGCAGGTCAGGGAAGCGGAAGAAGCTCAGTAAGGGTGTGATCCCCCGGAGGCCCTCAGAGGATGGCCGCCCTGATACCACAAGCTCTGGGTATGAGTTGCGCCTCGGAGTTGCCTGGACCTGAGACAAGAACACTGGCATTTCAACTCTCCCTGTCTGCACCCCTCAGTCATTGAGGAAGGGTCACTCCCCATGCTGGTGGGCACAGAAGCTCCCAGGCATTGCTGGCTCACTGTGCATATGGACCATGTGAGCCCCCATAGAATGAGGACAAGCTTCTAAAAAAGCAACGCAGGGGCCAGCTCTTGGAGGTGAATGCCGAAGTGGAGGGAGGGGTCCCCAAATGGTACAGGTGTTCTAATACGCGGGCAGAGCACACACCCTGGATTTGGTGACAACCCATCATACTGATCCTGTAGCAGCCCTAAAATGCTGGAGCATGTGACCCCAGAGCTGGGGGGCGTTCCTTCGTGATCCCTCCATCCAGCGAATCAGGAAGTGCCAGGTGATAGGCAAGCAGTGACTATAAGATCATACCTATTTCTGAATTTGTTTTACCTAACATTTAAAAAAATTAATCTTAGGCTATCTAAGCGTATACCAGGAAACTCAGGTTCCCGGTTTTGAAATGAATGAATTGCATAAATCAATGTTTGTGAGAACTGCGTGAGCTTCCGAGTCTGTCATAGGAATGAACTCCACACAAACTGTGCTCGTATCTTTGGACACCTGCACTCAGTCACAGGTGACTCTAGGTGGCTCTTGAGAGGTGCTTATCATTAGCTTCATTAGGAATAGGGTCCTAGGAGAATAGGGTTAATTATTAACAATAAGATATATGGATCCACTTTTATTACAGCGTTGTTGACAGCTAATGCATGTCATTCAACTGACCTATTGAAAGTGTACAACTCAGTCATTTTTAGTGTTTACACAAGGTGTGCAACCATCGCCGCCGTCAATTTTATAAGATTTTCATCGCCCCAGTAATGAGCCCCATATCCATTGGCAGTCATTCCTCACCCCCCGCCCCCACACCTCTAGTCCTAAGCAAAAAGTAGATAGGGCTGATGGACCATCGCTCTTGTTCCTAATTTCAGGAACCATCCAGAAAGCTCTAGGAGAAAGAATAGCTCTGGGAAAGTTCCCCATCATACACATGTGCTTGGGAGAGTCATGACCTTGGAGTGCCTTTCTGATTGCCAGGATCGGTGAGGGGCAAATCGACAGAAAGAACGAAAGGGAAAGGCTTTAACAACTCAATGGAGCCACGCTAATGAATGGCCCGCCGGCCGTCGGTGCTGCAGCTCAGCACAAGTGTGGGCATCTCTGTAGGTGGCTCCCAGCTATCCCAAGAGGGCGGCATGAAGCAGAGGTGTGGCCTGCTTCCTTCCTGAACACCAAGGGGATGTCAGGTCACGCCCCGCAATGGTCCTGCACCTCCAAATTCCAGCTTGGGGGGAAACAGAGCCTTCCTCACACGGGCAGCTGGCAACGCTGGTGGAACCAATTTATGCACTGTCTGGGAAAGAAACCACCTTACCTTTTTTTTTCACCTTACCTTTTAGAAGAAAAGGGCGAGGGAGCACCCAGCTACACATGTTAGAAAATGCCTTAGAAATACATTGATAACACTACTAAAGGATTTCTGCCTGCCTGACCGTATTTTAATTCTTCCAACTGAGTCAAAGAGCGTAGGAAAAGTCATGGATGAGACTCAGGGTTATTAAGTCAATTAAGCATACACCTGCGTGTAAGTTTGCTGTACAAAAGTGTGTTTTTAGTGCGGCATTAGGTACATTAAGTAAACACGCGTTTGAAGACCTTTTCCACTGGAACATGAGAATAAGGCAGTGAAGAGAATACATTTCCCGAACATCACATCGGCCCCATTAGGAGAGCTCTGTGATCACATTATTATGTGCTTTGTCTTCAAACGGAGACTTCCCAGTCTCTCTCCCCCGTAAGCAGAAAAAGTCCTCTCCATGCTCATTATCGGGCTCCCGGAGCCCGTTCTCTCTGATGTGCCTCCCTCCCTCCCTCACTTTGGAGCTCCACTTCCTTGAGATCTGTCATTGTCACCTTTATTATAATGGAGTCTTACAATCCCACAGCTAGTGACACTCAGGGGAGGAGTATTCTGATGAGGAGGGTGGGGGTACCCGGGGGAGACGTCTGTGATGGAAGTTTCCACAGAGGCTACGCCGAAACCTCTCAGGGAGAAGGGAGGACTGGGAGGGAGATGGGCCCTTTGCCCCCTAGTCTCACTCCCCTGGTCTCCTGCAAGAAAAAGCCAGAAGAGCTGAGAGGAGTATCCATGAATGTTATTCTTGTTGCTGCGAACAGGAATATGCTCTTCCCAGGTAAAAGGAAACAGAGTCTGGTACACACAGGGGCAGTTGGGTGAGTAGGTAGGGGTGATTCATTTTCTTCGGATCGTATGTAGGCCAAAGGAGTGTACAGCACCCATGGCTGAAAGGCGTGGTGGCTGGGCACCTCCTCTCCCATTCGGTGGGGCCCCTGACTGAAGGCAGGACACTGAAGCAGGCCCGGAACGTGATGGGCTTCCTTCGATCTACTCAGCAGGGAGAAGGCCAAAGGTCAGTGAGCATGAGCCACCCCCAGGCAGGGGGGAGGACTGGCCTAGGGTGTCATAAAAGGCACCGGAAGGTCAAAGGCAATATGTTTAGAAGCATGCCCGAGGGATGACCAAACAGCACAACAAATCAGAAAAGCTTTAACTCTCCCAGTTTGTCTGCTGGGGCCAAAACAACAGAATTTAACCAAGTTCATGTACAGATGTGATTCGCATGGCTGACTTGGTTCTACAGATGAATGTAGATCAGGCCTACCTATCTAATCTCTCCTACTTATTTTTTTTCTCCCTAAGAGTGAGCAACTATCAAGACAAAAAGAAATTTAAATGTACACAGCAATGTCTCCATTGCAAAAGAACCCCACAGATTGACACAGTTTCTGTGGCCCGCCCTCTTCATATTTTTCATTACTTTCCAAGCCGGTCAGTAAAAGCACGCCGCGATCTCAGGACAGAGGGTGTTCGATGACGTATGAAAATGGCACGCAAGTTGCTCTGCCGTTTCTAATAGGACAAGAGAAAACAATGAAGAGTCATGAGAAAGAAAAAATATAGGTCCCTTTGGTTTAAATAAAGTATGAGCTCAGTAAAGAAAAAAAGACACAGGGAGGCTATCCCAGATAGAGAAATGTGGTGGCAGGAAATTCTCCTGCTAATACGATTAGTAAAGGCCAAGTTAAGAGGAAAGCCAATAGACCCATAATCATTTGCAAGAGGAAATGCGTTGGGGCAGTGGAATAAGACGCCTTGCTCAGAGTAACCCAAGGGCGGTTTCGGAGAGGTGGGTGATTCTGCGAGAGTTCAAGGTGCAGACAAAGCAGGAGGAGAAAAGGTGATTAACACCCACTAGGATGAATTCCAAATGGATTCAAGATATAAACCTAAGCATTTTGGAAGTGCTATTAGGAAACATGGAGTTCTTCTTACGTAACTTAGAATGGAGGAAAGCATTTCTTAGCATGGCTCAAAATGCAAAAGAGACCGAAGGAAAGATTGATTAATTTGTCTACATAAAAATAAAATCTTGTGCATGGCAAAAAAAAAAAAAAGAAAGAAGAGAAGGAAGAGAAGGAAAAAAGTAGAAAAACATTTTTAAAACCAAAAAGACAAACAACAAACAGGAAACATATCCATATTACTGACAAAGCACTAATCTTCCTATTACAGATATTTTATAGAAACTGAAGCAACCAAAAAGCAAAAGATATGACTGTTAGTTCACAGAAATAGAAATAAAAATATCTCAGATATATGAAAATATCCTCAGCTTCATTTATAAGAAAAATGCAAGCTCAAATTATACTGTAATATCATTTATAAAATTCCAAAAGTTCGATGATACACTGTTAGACTCGGTTCTCCCAGAAGCCGAGCTGAGACAAACATTTTAGTGTAAGTAATTTATCTGGGAGGTGATCGTAGGTAACACTAGTAGGGAAAAGGGAAACACGCTGTGACAGGGTGTGTTATTAAGCCAGTTACCTGTACAAAGCACCTGGAGCTCAGTCAGGAAGTCATGGGAGGCACTTCAGCGTTACCTCTAAGAGCGAAAAAGCTGGGGGATTTATCCACCAATTCCCTGCCCATGACTGGTTGGTGGCTGCCTGTGGGGCACTAACTTTTAGGCATTCCTGCCCTATCCATCCCCCACACCCAAGCCTGCCTCCTGAAGCCAGAATAAAGCCCTGGTGCAGAGAGCTGCAGGTGTGCACAGAGATACATACAGTCTAGAGGGTATGGGTGGGGCAAACAGCAGCTTGTCCCCATCCTCCACTGATGACACTGCCAGGGAACAGGACTCCCCGACATCGCTGGTGAGAACGGACATGGTTACAACATCTATGGTGACTGGGAATGCCCATTAGTCACGGGCAATCGGACAACATCTAAAACAGATCCTTCTCTCCTGAGCTGAGACTTCATGCCCATGCCCCAGCTGTCACGGCCCGTGTGGCCCATGATACTCTACATGCTGAATTCACCAAAGTTAGGAAAAGAGTTTGACAGTGTACAGACACAACCAGACACGTGCATGACAATGCGAGGCTGTGCGTTCACTTCCAATGGGCATTGCAATCTGCTGGGGTGGGGGGTGGAGGGAAGGAGGAGAGGATTCCAATCACAGTAACACAGTCCCACCATTATAGCAATGACAGCATAAAATATCTCATTTCTATCTAGAAACTTAAAGCTTAAGAAACTCTTTCATGTCTATTTCATTTGATCTGGACAACACAGTGGGACAGCTCTCCGGTGTCCACCGTGGTGCCTGGCACGTAGTAGGTATTAGGAAGTGTTTGTTAAGTGGGTGAACAGGTAAAAGAATAAACGGGTAAGAAAGGGTTAGATCCGCCAGAATAAGCACAGGCATTGCAGTCGGTCAGTCTAGTTCAGCACTGCCCAGTGGGCTGGCTGTGATGGGGGTGATCTGCGCTGTGCTACGTGGTGACCACTTACGGCTACCAAGGCTTGAAATGTGCTAGTGACACCGAGGGGCTGAATTTCAATTCCATTTCATTTTAATTCTCCTAAATTTAAATAGCCACATGCTGCTAAGGGCTACTGTCTGAAGTTCAAATTCCAGCTGTTTATCTAGTTCATTACCTGAGTAAATGCCTTCATTTCCCTAAGTCTCATTTTCCCCAGATGTGAAATGGGGAAGATAACGTTCCCCTACTTTCCTGGTCATGATGGTTAAAAGGGGCCTGGTATGTGAAAGGTGAAGGTCACTGGGCTGTGAAAGGCAAAGTGTCACACCTGGCAGAGCTCCACAAATGGAAGCCACCACTTGGATTACCGAGGCTCCCGCTACCACTGCCGTTACTGAACCGCCGGAGTGGTTCGAGAGCCTGTCCAGGTCCCAGGGCCAGTGCACCACAGAGTGGGGTTTGCTTCTCCTGCTTTTGCTGCCACGGTGGCTTTCTCACCAAATACGCCATGTCGGCACTGAGTCTGTGCGCTGAAAAATGAGTCTTCCGTGTGTTTGGGACTGGCATTCAAACTCATGTAGATTTCACTGGGATTAATAAAAACATGAATTTATTCAAAAGCATTACTGGTTGTATAGTAGCTTTTTGTCATTATGTAGATTCCTAATCAGCAGATACTAAAAGTACAGCTATCATCCTGGAAGGTACGAAATCTCAGGATCTTCTGACACTGAAAAGGCATCCTCACTCTCGGTGAACATCTCCTCGTTAAAACATAATCGAAGAAAAGAAAGACACAGGCCACGTAACACACACAGAAAAGAGTTAAATATCAAGAGAAAACGGTGAGGCGAGACTCCATAAGCTGGTATATATTCTAGGTACATTTGCTAGAAACGTGAATGGTGGTTTTCACCAACGGGGGTTTATTTAAAGTCAGTTAATAATAAAGATGGATGTGTAACTCACTAAAGGATTCTGCAACCATCAGCAGCTACAATAAAGCTGACTTTAGTTTTAAAAAATGAATCACACACATTCGGAAAGGGTGAAACAATGCTTTAAAGCAGATTTTGTGGAAGGTCTCAGGATTCTACAATTCTGAGGACCTACAAGACTGGTTGGTCCTGAGTGGAGTGACTATATAACCCAAAAGATGCCCATGAGGACCCATGGGGATGAGGAAACAAAATATTACAACTCCTATATTGACTTCCTATCTTTAAAACGCGTCATGCTTCATGGATATTCAATATGTGTATTGACAGCAGTACACGTAATAATTAAAAAATATTTATCTAGAGAGGGCATAATCAAAACTATTTCACTAAGAAGGTGGCATAATTAAAAAATCTTTAGAAATTTTTTGTTTTGAAGACAACAAGCTCAGATAAATGTGCACTATGGTGTCATTGTTAAAAAGAAGCCAAAAAAATGGAATTATTTTAGCTATGTTAGCTAGCTTTTCCCCGGTAATAAGCCACCCGAAACAAGTCGGCTTACCACAGCCATTTCTTCCTGTTTAGAATCTGCACAGTGTCACTTGTGCTGACAATCTCAGAATACGGGCTCTGAAAACTAAGTCACAGGAGGAAGGCTTCAAAGACCTTGGATCCTTATGCTACGCAAAGGGAACACAAATAGGAAACAGGAATGTGTGTGTTAGACATTCACTGTCTTGATTTCTTACAGCTTAGATTCTAATAAAATTTATAGTGACCAGACAAATATTTTGAAGGGACGATCCCTTGAAGCAACAGAAATTACAGCATTTTTTCACTTTCCCTCATTGATTTTGTGATTATAGAACTCTATGATTTCAGAGAGCTCCATCTGTATGAAATGACAGTCGGCTGACGTACAAATTCCTGGAAAATCCCAGAGATGTATCTATTCCCTACTTGTCGACTTTTCTCATTTTTATCAAAGAATTGGCTACTTCTTTCTCCCTCCTTGTAAAGGGCTAACAATATGGTCTTTGTTCCTTTTTCTGTCCCCTCAACTCAAATTCTATCATTGTAAATACAAAATATGAGCAGATTTGAAGATGGATTACGAGGAAAAAGCTTTCGTATAAACAAAAGGAAAATGGAGTAAAACGCATGTCCATTACTGCCTAAGACGCGGTGTAACAGATGCACGGTACCTCCGCGTGGGGAGCGGCGGCGGCTGGGCTCTGTTGTCTGCCTGTAAGAAGTGTGTGAAGTAAAATATATTTCAAAGGAAACCCATGCCAAGGCAGTGTCCCTTCTGGGTGTAGCTGGGACAGCGTTCTGTTTGAATCATTTTATATCATCTCCTAGAACTCAAATTTCGGCAAAGTTAAATCCAAATCTAAGAAACTAACCCAATTTATTGTAAGGTTTGGAATTAAAATTTAAGATCATTCGTAAAATACATTTTAATAACCAATAACCTTGGAAATGTAGACCAATGATGACATTTATATTTGCAGGCTTTTTAACAGACCGCCACCTAAGGCTGCAATGGGAACAAAACTGTTTGTGCCCTTCGGTGGCATTTGTGGGAGAAAAATCAGAAATGACCATGCCCTCACTCGAAGGGAATTTTTAGTCAAGTAGTTAAAAAAAAAATATCAACCTCTGTGTTCCTCCACTTTTTTGGACCTGAAGTTATTTTTTGCTGAGTGGTGCGAAACAGAAAATGGACACTGGCTTCCGGCACTGTGACCTTCTCCAGACCCTTGTCCCCGCCGCCCTGGTGCACACCCTCGTGATATGTAACCAGCGACGTGTTCTCCACCAGCACTGACGTGACAGCGTGTGAGAGTAAAAATCTCTCTCTTTCACACCAGTGAAGAGTGCCACACTTCCCTCTTCTGCAAGATGGGTGATTAAAAAAAAAAAGGATTATTTCAGATGGCCAACTGCTCGACACTTGTTATTTTTCTTCTAGCTGTACACATACATACATCTAATTTTTGCTTTCAACCCAATAGAGCTTGCAAATATTATAAATTATCTTTACATTTTCTAAAAACCAAATCTATAGCTGGCCCATCTGTTTTCCAACTAAGACACAGAATAAAACCTCCATATGTTTAAAAGTGTGCACACACACACACACACACACACACCACCTCTGCACATACACACCCACTCCAAGTCCACACTTATCCGCTGGTGACTAAGCCATCTGAGATATACTGGCAGGGGGTGGGGGGGAAGGGGCTGGGGAGGATTTATTTTCTATAATAGGCATGCATAATATTTACTGAACAAAACATTTTTCTCTTCTTTTGCTTATATATGTGGGGGAATCATAATTTTATTTAGACTCTGTACAGCATGGGTGACTCAGTTCACAGGAGAGGCACCTGCAGCAAATTAATTTGTTTAGCACATTAATTATCTCATAGCTTCTATTTAGGCTGCAGCTGTTGCTATTATGTTAACAATATTTTTATCACCACTGTATACAACAGGTTATGGCAATAATAGAAATATCTCCCTTTTGGGCTCCCTCCCCACCCCCCCACCCCGTCATTTCCATTTTTCTATGTCAGAAGGGAAGACGAAAAGAAATTTAGGCAAATAAAGCCCCAAAGCGCACTATAATTTTCTATCTCTGAGCCGATTTGTAAGAGAATGGGTGAGTGAAATTAGCAAAGAATCACCCCACACAAAGATGGCGCGTGCAGAATTTGCGAAAGCGAGAAAGAAGAGGAAGGAGAAGCGTGAGGACGAAACACTGCGGTTCTGGGGTGGTGAGTGTTTGGATGGGGGCGGGGGGAATGCCGCAGTTTTCATGAAATAATAAGGTGGGGGAAAAAGGCATACAAAGAGTAGGTTTTTCATTGTTTGTAAAATATAAACACAGATGAATTCTGTCTTTGGTTTGTTCATGCTTTTCACTCTGCACAGCAGGGATGTTCTTAAGAAGTTGCCCTCTGCGAAATTTCACTAAATGGGAACCGTGGACCCTGCATGATGGGATTATAATCACACCAGCCACTCCTTTTACATAATTTTTTGTTTAAGATCCAGTAAGACTCCCTGTTTTTAATATATAGAAAGCAGCAGACATGCCTATGTTGATAAACTGAGGGTTTGCGTCCCTAGAGCCTGGTGCCAGCTAAGACAAAAACCCGGTGATATCACATCTACAAATCTCAATGGATTCAAAAACAATATGAAATTTGGAGCTGACAAGAACATGTCTGCTGCCCGCAGTCCCTGCACGAGCTCACCATGTTGCCTATTAACCGAAAGATCAAAAATTATCGATTTCATGGCGCTTCGTGCTCTGGAGAAGAAAAGCTACTTTAAAATTTGCATTGTTTAAGAAATGAGTTAAAAGAAAAGAATCATTTTTTTTTTCCTGAACACTTTGGAATGTGAAAATGACTTGTTTTAATCTTATTCATGATTTACTATAATTCTATTATTTTTAGCAGCTGGAGTCCAGAAATGATTTTTTCGATGAATTTAGGATTTTGCCGCAGTATACATCTGCAGTCCCAGAATCCTCGGGTAAGTTAATCCTCCTTGCGATGGGAAACGCCTTTAACCTTCTGGTGAATGAAATATCTGCGACCATTTTGAAATTTTTAATAGAGAGCCGTGTGAGTGTGTCTGTGTGTCTGTATAGTGTATGTTGGAGGGTATGTCTCCAAAGCATAATTTCTTAGCAATGCAGTGGTATTTGGCTTAGTTCTTAGAGACACTGAGAAACATATACCTTTGTTCTCTTTCAATATCATGGATGATGTCTCCATTGCTTCTCCTTCACACTCTCTATGGTAGCCATTAAAATCTTCTCCAGTATGGCAAAGACTGCTGTGCCAAATCAATGAAGGCCTGGAGAACACCCAACTCCAGTCACGAAGATTGCTGCTGGCATGACTGAAGCAGCCATGAATATCACGGCCACCGCCGCCGCCGCCACCACCACCGTGGCCATCGCCTCCCACCACCTTCGCCGCCCCTCCCTGCTCTGCAGCGCACACCCGACGCGAGCGTCCACAGTGGCTCTCCGCCGAATTTGCCCAGTGGGTTCCTAGATTACTTGTGTGTGCGAGAATAGCCAACCACATAGTCTGACAAGAGGTATTTACAACTACTTAGCCTGTTCAGCTGGAAAGAAATCAAAAGATAACACTGAAGCCCGAGATGATGCATTGTACATCAAAAGTTCCAATCCATAAATAGCCCACTTGGTGAACTGCTAAGGGAAAAGCTGATCCTGATTATTGTCCAGTGTTTTCAGGTTGTCAAAAGAAATGTATTTAACTGGTCTTCTCAGAGTCAGGATTTATTGTTTACAAATGCGTGGAATAATTACTTAGTCTTACCTTTCTGCTGGGAGAGGATTCTTCCCAAGGAGATTCGAATATAGAGTCCAGAGGAGACCACACCCTCCTTTCACTGTTTTCTACGGTTTCTGTTTACTTTCAAGCAGGGCTGATTAACAATTACAATTATACATTAATTTAAGGGATCTAATCAAAAGGAGCCAGTCATCCATTTTCCTCTCTCTATAGAAAGCTCATTGTCTTAGTGCTCAATAAATGTTTAATGAATAGGTTTGATAGAGTTAACTATGCAAAAAAGTGAATGGGCCTTCTTTAAAGAGCTGCTGGCTGGATTAACGTTTTTTGTCGGAAGCGCAGAAACAATCTGGGCGTTTATTTCTTTGCCTAAAGGTGATTCAAAAGTATGTATTTTAGAGAAGGGATGCTTTACGCTCAGGTTCCATGTAGCAGCTACTGCTTGATATGCAATGGTCTGATATGACAAGTAATGCCTTTCTTTAACCAGCTGGAGACACTTTTGGCTTCTAGGAATACGGACTGAAATTCAGAACCATTTGTCTTCTGTAGTTTCACGACATGGATTAACCTACATCAAACCCAAATAGCTGGCTCTGCGAGGAAAAGGCACGAGGATAGTCAAGTGTTTTTTTTTATGAAATGTATTGCTCAAGGTCAATTTTTAAGAATAATTTTTGCAAGATCACTTATTCCACCAACTCATTCGGTATTTTGATGTTTGTATTTCTCATTGGTTTAATAATAGTGTTTGTCTTCATTTCACAGAAGTTATTCATCTCATATTTCGGTGAGACAACTGGAACAATTTCTGTTTTTTAGAAAGAAAATAAAAATTCTAAACAATTTTTTTTAAATTCAATTAATTTATTTTAATGCTAGTCACCCAGTAATGCTTCAGTGCACTTAAATTTGATGGGAAAAAGAACTGGCTGCATTGCTGCAAATTTTACATTTCCTTTAATAACACGTGTTTGCTTAAAAGCATTACTAAGGATTTAAAAATCCTCCTTCTAAATTTAGATTGAGATACTTAAATCATAGAAAAGTGGTTCAATTATTTTGACACCTGAAGAGAAATACAAATGTGGAAGTCTTTATTCTGTAGATGTTCTAATAGTGCAAATATTTCTTAACCAGTTTCAACAATGTGCCTTACTTAGCCAAAAAAAAAAAAAATCACCCATACACAAAAACTGAACATAGAAAAAGAAACCACCTGCACCAAAAAATTCTCTAACATTGATTAATCAGTCATCTGATTTTAAATGTATGACTTTAATCAGATCAACTGTATATCCCTATACCTGTGTACCAGAATTAAAATTGAGGATGGAAACGTTATTTACACTTTTGAAAACGTTTATATTAAAAATACCCCTTTGATGAAATACCTTCTCTGCTCAATCTGTTTGAATTATGACCAGCCTGGCTAACCACAACCATCCGCAGCACTTTACAGAATTACTAGCAAAGATAGAAACGCGAAAGTCACTCTAGACAATGGATCTCACTGAACATCTTAGTGTGTGGACTTTTTCCACTGCAGGAGCTCACATGTGCTATGGAGACAGGCAGCAGTTGACATTGCCACTGTATATAGTAGAATACCTTTTAAGACAGATGGAAAAAAAAAGATTTAAAGAACATGTTGATCCTGAAGCATTAGCTGTGCCTAAAACTACATATCCTACTCCATGAATGAATGAGTCGGTTTCCTGCCTGTCCCTATGTATAAAGACCTATTGTTTGCATGCATTAATTACAGGGATAAAAGACTCAAGATTAACTTTCACTGTTGCTTTTTGTACTCTCCATTGTTTTGGGGGAAAAAAAACAAGCATAAAACAACAGACTAGAGAAAGTGAATGGATAATTAGTTCAGTTTTGACAAATGCCAATCTTGCTGGATTACAATAGAGACATTTCTAAGGGAGATGAAGACCCACCTCCAGCCTATTAAAACAAATTAGAAAATGTTTTTGAAGAACAGAAAATTAGTTTTAAAAAATATCAGAAGCTGTCTAATCCGTAGCTCCTTCCATAAACTATATACTGGGATTTCTCCAAAAAAAGTAATACAATAGAAATGCACCTCCTCCAAAGAAAAATCTCTACCCCCCCCAAAAAAAATCTGTTGATTCTTAGTAGCACAGTGGAACCAGATAAAAATGGAATCTATAATAATTAACCTAATAGACAGGGCTCTAGAGCTAATCCATTTCCACCAGTCATTTATTCACAGTAGGTATTCTTAAGAACTTGTTGAATTGCGGGCTAAGCGCCCATTCCAACGAGAGTTCACAGCCTTCGGGAGTGGGGATATAGCAGGCTGCTCCGCCCGGCAGTTCACTTCTACATTCAGGATGAGCAGCCTGTTGGGATGCGGGAGCCAAGATCCGGACAGTGAAGGGCTTGAGGGTGGTGTGCGGCTCGGCTGTGAGCCGTGTCCTGCACGGAGTGTGTGGCCCAAACCGCAACGACGGCGGAAGCCCTAACCCGCCAGAGTCCCGCGGTCAACAGCGGTGCGGTGTTGGCGTCGGCACCCGGTAGCGCCAGGAGCCGGGCCTGCCGCGACCCCAGCGCCCGCGCCTCTGCCGCTTGGGGCCCGAATTTCCGCCCTCCCAGGACTTGTGTCGGCTTCCCCGCGCAGCCCCCGAGGGCCGGGGCCAAGATGCCGCCTCCCACGGGCGGCGGAAAGCGCGCGGCAGCCCCGCGTCCGCTCTCACGGTTCGGGGCACACGCATGTCCCGGGCATCAGGTTCGGGACAGTGGAAGATCCTGGTGCCACCTTCCCCCTACCCTACCCCTGGCCCCCGCCGGGTACCACGGACCCTGGCGAGCCGCCCTCCGGTCCGGCAGGGTGGGGCAGCTGTGGGGCTCACTACAGGGGAGCGTCCGAGGAACGAGCGGGGGCCCCGCCCGGGCCCGGGGCGTCGGGACAGCAGCAGCCAGCTCGGCGGCGCGGGGACTACTTTCCGCGTCCTCTCTAGCCCCGCCCCTTGTCCTCGCGCGGCGGAACGCTCCGCGCTGCGCCGGTGGCGGCAGGATACAGCGGCTCCTGCGCGACTTATAAGAGGTCCTTGTGCGGCGCCATTTTAAGCCTCTCGGTCTGTAGCGGTCGCGTTAGACCGGCTGCGAGAGCTGAGAGCGAGGGGAGGCGGAGACGGGAGGAACCTCCGAGAAGCAGTTCCAGTCCCCGCCGAGCCGCCACAGCAGGCCGAGGACGATCGGACTCCCGCGGAGGGAGGAGCCTGTTCCCCTGAGGTGCTTGGGCGCTCCTTTCCTTACCCTTTTGGAGCTGCTCCCGTTCCCTCTTCGGAGCCAAACTTCGTCGCGGGCGTGCGGTCCCGGCGGTGGCTGAGAGACGGGCCGGGCGCAGCCGAGAGGCCGGGAGTAGGGAGCGGGCTGGGGGCGCCGGGGAGGGGCCGCGCCCGGGGGCGGAGGGCGGTGGCCGGGCCCGGGTTCCGGTCGCGCTGCTCGTCCGGGGCCCTGGGGGCACCGCTCTCGGCGTGGGGGCACCGCGCTCGCGAGGGCGCGTCCGGGAGCTCGGATGGCCAGCGCGGGGGGCGGGGGGTGAGGGGACTGTGGTTTCGTCCGGGGCTCCGGCCGGGGCCGAGTTTGGGGGAGGGACCCTGCGCCTCGGGATGCGCGGGGGCCGGAGTGGGGGGCGGGGTGGGGCGGGGGACTCCGCCTTCCCGTCGGGGAGTTGGGGTACGGACGCTGGGCCTGGGACGCCACCCTAGGTCCTCTCTTCCATGGGGCTAGGGCCGGTGGACTTTCTCTTCAGATTCCCTATTTTCGTTTTTAAGGGCGAATTGTTAAGAGCATTTTTGAGAGAATTGTATTTTTTTTAATGCCCTGCCTATGTGAGTTTGGCACTGGCGCTTCTTTAAATCGAAGCAACTTTAAACCTTAGAGGAACCAAACTATTCGTGCAGACGGTGCGATGCGTCAGTAGGATTTGCACGTATAAAATTCCGGTCTTGGCACCTACGTTTTCTAGTGCCGTGCAGGTGAGCGCAGGCGGCGGGCAGTGCCCTGGGGTACTCAGGGTCGATGGCGGTGGGTGTGAGACCCTCGTGGAAATCCGGGCTCGGGCGGCTGGCGTCCTGTTTCTGGTCGAGTGAACCATGGGGTTCAGCCTCTGACGGCCTCGAGAATCTGGTTCGTGGAAATTGTTTATTCACGTAGCCTTATGGCAGCCAAACTTGGTGTTTAGAACGCGTTTGCTTTCAAACGGAGTGAATTCTTCCCCTCGCTCCGCAGTTGGCCGAGTGGGATTGGGGCATTGCAACTTCTCTCAGTGTTTTGTCTGGGCGGAGGACTTTGAACAGACACTTTGGAAGTTAAGTTCTCACAGCCCGCTTCTGAAGCCGCTCGACTTGAAAGCTTCGGCGGTGGGGTAGAGCTGTTTCCTCCGTTTTCGGTTCCCTTTGGGAGGGCGCATTGTCTGGTACTCCGTATCTTCCAGACATCTGTGGTCTCCCCTCCCCCCGAGCTGGTGCGCGGTGAATGGAGAGGGACCGGCCTGCTGGTATGCAGGGGTCAGCGAAAGGAAACCGAGGAGTGGTTTTAGTGAAATGGGAGCTTTGTATGGTGAATGGTGGTGGCTTAGACTAGACAGCGACTTGAAGAGAGCGCTCCTTTGATACAGGCTGGGCTAGTGTTCTTCGGATCGCCAAGTTACTGAGTATTTTGTCTGGAATTTAGGAAGCTGTTTCCGTATTGTCACTTGGTGAACATTGAATACCTTCAGATGTCTTCGTGCTAACTAATCTTCTAGGAAACATTAGGCATACTTTGAAACCTTATTTGCTTCATGCTACTGTTTAGTATCTGCGTAAATTAGTGACAAACTTAGGCTTTGGAGGGTTTTTTTTTTTTTAGTCTGAGCTAAGGCTGCTGCTACATTTGTTTACTTTTACATTTAAACTCACAAAATCTGGATTTAAAAAAAGTACCTAAAGTTTTATTTGATAATTTCCTTCCACAAAATTTGATTAGTTTGCACCCAATATTCATTACTTTGACTGACCTAGTCTCTTTGTTTTGAAGGCCGCATACAAGAACAAAGCCCCAAAGTGACTGCAAAAGTAACTTGAAAACTTGCAGAAGACTGCTCTGTAGGATTAAAGGAACTCGAGACTCTGTGAGCCCGAGGTCCTTCAGGGGAAAAGAGACTGCGCTGCGAAGTTAGGATAGCATGTAAATTTAGAGTCCTTGTGGAGTCTGGGGCCTGAGAGTCTCCCAGAGTCCAGGACCGTCATTTTAAATAGCTTTCAGGAGAAACCAAGTTTTAAAAAGTAATGTGACTAATAAAAAAAAGTGTCTTTTAACAGTGTTCATGTGTCAGGAAGCATCAAAAATTTTATTTCTTTTGAACTGATTTTCTGACTACCAAGATTATGATGTAGAAAAATGCATATTCCAATATTAAAACTTAAACTGTGAATTGAGCTTCCCTACTGTTAACTAGTGGTGATTGGAATAAAATTGTCCACATAAATGAAGTTCTGTTTTCATAGTTTCCTCCTCCCCCTCAGCAAATTTCTCAAAGGTATTTTGGTATGTACTTAGGAGAAACTATATGCAGGGATTCAGTTTTTGTTGTTGGGAGGTGTGGGAAAAGGAGTGTTAAGTATTGTTGAAACTAGGAACGTGAACAATTCAAAAGTTTGAATATTGTTCTCTTGTAAGTTGTAAGTAGCAGTGAAAATGAAACTTCAGAAATGGGCTGCATTAAGTATATTCAGCCAATTGAAACTTTTATGTTATTGAAAAGAAACAGTGCATCTGCCTACTCATAACATGAATTTGTTTCTCTTTCATCATTTCCTAATTGCTGATAATAATTGTAGATGAGTAGGAGGAAAATTTTAAGTTTGTGCTGTGAGCTTGGTTGGAACTATGGTAGCTTGCTAACCCAGGGCAGAAAGGACAAATGCTTTCAGAGCACGGAGAACTTCCAATGAAGAGTATTGGTGACTCTTTTGTAGTGCTACACGTTGTCTAGGTTTTTTTGTATCCTTGTTGCCGGGAATACAATAATTTTGTTGAAACAGCTCGACTGAAAACATTTTTATGCCATCACAGTAAATCGTAAACACACACTAGGAGCTGGAGCATGTAGCTATTGCCTCTTACTACCCTCATTGAGAGGATCGTGATTTGCAGAATCAGTTCTCATTCTTTAAAAGACTATTGTGTATGTAATATTGTTCTAATTATGAGTGTGATAGATAACTAGGCTAGTGGGCTAAAATAAATACATACTTAGTTTCCACGAAAGGAAAATAGGTACTTTGTGTTAATTGAAAGCCAGTAGGCATTAACTTACGTAGTTTTTCTTCACTTAAACTCAGGAGAAAGTTATTTCCTTTGTTAACCTAAGAATGCTGCTTTTGTGTTTCGTGCAAGACTGAGCTTGACTACTCAGTTTGGATGTTTCTTAGGCCGGCTGTGGAGGCCTGACCCTGCTATCCGTGCAGTATGTATGATACGCTTTCTCCATAAGGAAAGACTGGCTCTTAACAGAGAAGATCAGTCACGTTAGGAACCCTTTTTTAGAGTTTAACTACTTTTTTTTTAATTTTTCAATTGGGGGCATCTTCTCTTTTAAGGGACATTTCCGCAAAGTCTCCCTCAAGCCTGATGGCAGCAGAGGGGAGGGTAGTGTTAGGGCCTGTTTCTGTCCCATGCTTTGGTCATGTTGAGTGCCCTCCAGTGGATATAATGCAATGCTTGTGCCTTTTCTCCCCCCAGTAAGTTTGGGTGGAATGTATTTATGCGTACTTCTGATGAGAAAGCATCAGTAAGAACCCTTCGAATTCGAGGATAATTTATTCATATCAATACGCTTAAGTAGAAGGTTGGCTTGAGAAAATGTCTTCTAACCAATATTTGCAGGGGAAAGGTCAAAGTAAAATTAGGGATTAAACTTTTATTTGTCACTTTAAGTAGGCAATTCTGTTTACATACACCACAATGACAAACCAAAAAACTCAGTATAATAACTCAAAAGTAAAAGATTATCATGTTTAGCCATATTAATGAACTATAGAAACTAAAATTCTCGGAAAAAGTTGATGAAATGAATTATCAGTTTGTCTAAAATCAGTTCCACAGTAAAACCAGTGAATACTCAAACTCACTTGTATTACTGAGGAGTGTGTGTGTGTGTGTGTGTCAGTGTCAGTGTGTCAGACTGCAGGTAGGCGTGTGAGAAGTTGAGAAGACATGTTGTGGCTATCGGGCCTCATTTGTAAAGAGTTGTGGGCTATGAGGCATCGTACCAATATTTCGCCCTTTAAAGTTTTCAGTAAAAACCTTCCTCTGTGCACCTAAGCTAAAGCTTTCGGTAATTCTGTTAGTAGCATTATTTTTTTTTAAATCAATGTTTCAAATCAGATTCCAGTTAGTAACAAGAATTAAACCTATTCTGAATTTAGCTTCTGGTAGTCAAATGGTCATTTTATGGGATAATCTCAAGAGTTTAGATTTTTTTGGCTCTGTTATAATGAGTGGTTGAAATGAAATTAAAAAGTTGACAGAGCTCTGGCCAGTGTGGCTCAGCTGGTTGGAATGTTGTCTTATGAACCGAAAGGCTGTGGGTTTGGGATTCGACCCCCTATTAGGGGAGGCAGCCGATAGATGTTTCTCTTTCTCTTCTCTCCCCTACACCCCAATCTCCCTTTCTCTCTCTAAAAGCAATGAGAGATGTCCTCTGGTGAAGATTAAAAAAAAAAAAAGGCAACAGTAGGGAGGGAAAATGATAGTATTACTGCTGGATTTTGCTCTTGGAATTTAACATAATTTTGTGGAGACTTTGATAATGATCATTGACAAAGAAATATATTCTTATATATTTTTTAACAAGAAGGCAAGAATGCCTCAGTTTGATTAAATGGTTATTTCAGAAGGGAGTGTGTTCATTCATAAAGGATCATATTTTGATGATAATGTCTGGGTTGATGCAGCATTCACTGTCTGAGTCAAATAGCTTGTTTTAATTTTCCAAGACTTTTATGAGATAAAAGAATAAATTTGAAAGTTCTTTTTAAAATTAAGTACATAAAGCTTATTGAAAATATTCTACCTACTAGGGGCTTTTGAAATTGGCTACTTCATTAATATAGCATAAACAATTGTACATTCAAGGTAAGCAACTAAAGTAAGATTGCTTTCACAAGCCAGGTAGGACTGATCTTACATTACAGTGAGAGAGTCTCCTCAGTGTCCCCAGGGCCAGGCTGGTGTGGGGTGACTGGGACTCCGGGGACCACAGCACATGTTCCATCTGAGCAGTCTTCGCTGCTCCCAGCCATTGTGTGCGAACACAGTTCATGCTGTCACATCATCTGATCCCACCCCCCCAAGAGAAGCAGGAAATCCAGGTTAATGTGCATCACTTGATTTGCACATGTCGGTGAATGAAATTCATGTTTTAAGGTGCTATTCAGTACAAATTAAATACACCTATTGGCAGGATACTGCCAGTTAGTAACATCTGCAGTTATCCCATTTGGAGTACATTTTGCAATGATGTTTCTAATAAATGATAGGATAATAGGATTCTGTGGCTTTTATAATTTAGATATTTAAATTAGATTTTAAGTAAGGTTTTTAATATTAGGTTCAAGTTGAGGCATTTGGGAAATGCCTTGTATCAATTGACTACAGATTAGGAACTTAAAAGCAAGTTCATATTATTAACTTGTTTGTGAAATCTGGGAAATCCACACTTTCAAGTTTAGGAATTCAGATAATTTGGGTTAAGGAAAAGGAGGAGAAATAACAGTGTGTTCACTACTTGATTATCCTAAGTATAGTTTTTTTTACAGTGTATTTTTTTAAATGGTCTCAAACTTAATATGTGAAGGCACTTAAAATACTGGACAGATTCTGGCTGTGTATACACAATCATGCCAGCCTGAAATTTTATTGATGTCTTTAAATCATGTCCTGGTTTTCAGCTGAAGTCTGCATCTAAGATAAACTATTATCAGACTAGATCCAAAATTTAAAAGCAAAGCTGAGATAATGAAACATTGAGTATAAGTTTTACTTAAATTAACGGCATATTGCTGTTTGGTCAGAATAAATTTATGCAATTAGATAGATTTGGGTTAAATCTTTTGCTGCTAGGGCAAAGTTTTTCATCTCTAGAGTTTGAAAAGTTAGGTGTTTGGCCTGCAGACTACATGTTTAAATGGCAAACTTTGTGGACTGAAAATGCAAACCGTGGGCCAACATTGGTTTTAAGAAGCATAATCTGAAACTAGCGCTGCAGGCTGCAGTTGTTTCTGTATGATGTGGTGTAGAATGCAAGCAAAACTGATCAGAGGACTTTCCACAGACCTTCTGCCCCAGGGCACTCACCCCCTCGCCTGTTACACAGTCCCCATGTAACTTTATAGAACCGCGGCGAAGTTCTCTTGTAATATTCCAGAAATTTCCTGCCTCCGATTTCTTTTGAACTTGTTGAAAAGGCTTTCCCCCCCGTACTAGTTTGAAAAGTATGAACAGCTGGCTGATGCTAGGGTGAAACTGCCTCAGCACAGCCCCTTTGCTCCCCTGTTTATGTCTCTCTTAATTTCTTCACTAAATATTTCCATGGTTTTATTTGTGATTTCATAATTAGCATGTTGCTGGACTGATATTTTCCTTTTAACTGACTTGTAACAGGTATGTTAAGCAGTTGGTAAAAAATTTGGAGTGGGGGATATATTTTTAACCTGTTTAAGTTCTTTCAAGTTTATTAGTCCTCATGGCAGATAAACCATATTTATAATTAACAAATCTTAAATGCTGGTAGCTGATACAGCTGGGAAGTCAAAGATGTACAGAAGCTGAAGGGTTAGTTTGATCAATGTCTTTTAATAGAGGTTTATGATTGCTGAAATAATTATGATATGTACATGTAAATGCACTTTACTGTACACTATCCTTGTAAAAATGTGAGAAGTTGGGTTTACTGCAGAATTTCTTGGGAATGCAATTTGAAGATCTGAAATGATTGTAGTGATTTACTGCTCAAAGAGGTGGTGGTTATAAACTGCCTCCCTCCCCCCTTTGAGTATAATTAAGTGGTTTGGGGTAAGGGTATAGCAAGTGAGTCCGTCTTTGAAGTTCCCACATACTAGATGAATGCCACATGTGTAAGGGAGGAGCAAGGGTTTCTTGGAAACATTTTTCAGTCCAGCTAACTGGAGGGTTCCAAGTGGAGTCTTAGTCCTGTGTGGAAAGTGCTAATGTGGACACTTGAATTATTCTTTGAGTTACTGCAAGAATGCAGCAATGTCAAAAGTTATTTATACCTAATAGTTAATTTAGATACAGAAGTAATATTATGTAGGAAACACAGTATGCTGACAAACTATAGATTGATTCATAAATTTAGCTTGTTTTTGCTTAATTTTGAAGTTTAGTTTTTAAGTTCACCAATTTTATCTGGTAGTTGTCCTCTGTAGGTCACTATTTCTTGCCTTAATTCTGCTGTTACTTTCCCTGGATACTGAATCGGAGTGTCAGCCATTCTGTTCCGCTCAGAATGAGAGATACCAGGCCAGAAATTTTAAAGAATTAGAAGTCTGGAATACCAGAAGACCAGAATTGCTCATGACATAGGGTAATGATAGTTAAGTAGTATTGTTGATAAGTGAGCTGGGAAGTGGTAAAGTTGGGTCTTTTTTTTTTTTTTTTTTTTTGTAAGAATATTGGTTAATCATGCTTGAGGAATGCCCTGACTATATGCTAAAGGACCTCCAGTTTTCTCCTATTGGCTGTTACACAGCAGATCATGTTACATCTATTCAGAAAGCCCTAAGAAAGACTTTAACTTGGCTTCCCTAGCTAGTCCCCTTTACCCAGTCAGAAGCTAAGCAGTAATTCCTTCGCCTTCTCCGTAATCTGCATCGAAGGTCCATCTTTATAAGTGGAGGAAGTTTGTGTTCAGGTCAGAGGCCAGTTCTGACGCATATATTTTCAAGGACTTTGTTCTTTAGTTACGGCTTGCTCTTCTGGACTCTCCTTACCCTCCAAATCCTAATTTCCACTGCTTTTTGTGGTGTCCATCTCCCGCCTTTTATCATCTGAAATCCATCTGTTGTGCCTTCTAGAAATGCACAGTTGTCAGCAAATCCCTTTTATTCTCATCTATTCTGGGAATGTTTTGTTCGCTTACTTGCTCCCACTGTAACCTAGCTTCTCCTGTAATAATGCCACTTCCCTGGCAGCTCTCTCAAGTGGTAAATGTTTTCCCATCTTGCACACCTTTTTCTGCAGAACCAAGAGGAACAGTGTCTTTTTTTGTTTTTCATCGTCACTTCTTGACCATTCTTTTCCAGAATTTCCAGCTTTGACTCTTTGCCATCAAATTATACCACCCACTCCCCCTCTGTATTTCAGTCATCCAGCAGCTTCCAGGGTCATTCCCCTCCTTCCTTGAACACTTATTAGCTCCTAACTTCACTGTCTTATTTCTCTCATAATTCTTGGTGATATCAGTGTCCATGTAGAGCAGCGCCACTAAAAATGTCATCTGGCCTGTGAACTGTTTGTTAACCAGTATGAATCGCTATAAGGAGTTTGTGCCAGAATTTAAAACAGCTATGGTTCACTGTTTAGTTCATCTGATTATTATTATTATTATTTGTAGCGAGACTTTCTTTAATAAAGGAAGCAGTCAGTATGTCAGTTATAATGTGGCACAAGCTCATTATGCCCTTATATTCTGGCACTTTGAGTAACATTGATACAGAGGATGCTTCCAATATTCTGGCCTCTTTAATTCCTTGATTTCTTCTCCAGTGATCTTACTTTTAACTTTTAATTCAACCATACATTCCCATTGTCATATCCTAGAATACCTTGTCTTTTACCAATAACTGCTCCCCTCCCCAATATCATTTCAAGTGCCTCCCTCTCTTATTCTTCCAGTTAACATTTCAATTCCAACAGCCCATCATCCCCACTGGAACCTACAATCTAATCTGTCTATGTGTCCACCTAAGTTTTCCAGTGTCCCTCACCCTCACTTCTCCCCAGCTGGATTTCATGCTGAATCATAATCACTTTCTTATGTACACTCTTAAAACCTTGTCCCTCCCCAGCTGGATACCCAGTGGTCCCTGGGCTATTAGTGTATCCACCTTTATGATGATACTTTTTCCTTCTTAAACCTTCCAATACCACCTAATGCCACTGCTTTCTATTTCACTAAGCAGATTGAATAATTGGAAGAATTCGTGCCTACTCTCATATCTGACTGTGTCCTTCACGTTCTCCCCTGTCACTTGGGATGAAATGTAGTGTTTCCAAATAAGGACATCCAGTTCATTTGTACACTGGATCCCATTCTCTCCTGCACTCAGGAGTATTCTCTCATTCTCTCTTCTCTCACATCATTGGCTTTTCCTTTAAGCATACAAATATGATGCCATCTATCCCATGTTTTAAAAAATCTCTTCTTCCTGTCTACCCTTTCACCCGTCACCCCAGTCTGCTGCTCTTCACAACAAAACACCTTTAAACAATTGCTTATTACGCATTCTTTCCTCTTTCTGTTGAACCCCTATTAATGACCACATTATAAATTTCTAGTTATTATTTTAGTTAACCTGTTAGTAGCATTTGACACAGTTGCTTGAAATACTTTTTTACTTGGTTTCTAGGCCATCATGTCTGTTAGTGGGTTTTCTTCCTACCTCTCTGGCATTTTCTTCTTAGTCCTTTTTTGCTGTCATCTCCCTGACCTCTTTGTTGAAGTGGCTGAAAGTTTAGACCTTGGACCTCTCCATTTTCATCGTCTGAATACACTGTAGTCTCCTAGTTTGAAACAGTACTTAATCTACTTGCTGAAGATTCCAAATTTGTATCCTTGGTCTGGATTTCTCCCCTAAACTATAGATCCTGATACCCAACTATTTTTTCAACAGTTTGGATGTCTAAGAAGCACTTCATATTTAATATATCTAAAACTGAATTCCCAGTTTCCCCTAAAGCTGCTTCTCTTAGTCTTTCCTAAGAGACTGCAACGGATGTGACTGCACTTCCAGTTACTCAAACTTCAGGCCTTGCTGTTCTTGGTCCATCTTTCTCTTACACCCTGTATCCAAACCCTGTGTGTACGTTGTGTCTGCTCTCCCTTTAAAATAGGTCTGAAAATGTAACAGTGCCATCTTAATTTTTTGCCAAGATTACTGCAAAGGGTTTCTAACTGGTCTCTCCATTCACATGTTTGTTTCCCTTAAAGGTGGCCAGGGCAATCCTTTTAAAACATTGTCATGTAATTTTTTGTTCAGAAAACCTCCAGGGGTTCACCATCTCATTTAGTAAAAGCACAAACTCCTGTGTGTTCAGACCACCCTTTCTTTATTCCCTATCACTTTTCTCTTCTAACTCTGTCTATACTGGCCTTTTCTGTTTTTCCTCCAATTGGTCAGTCATAGTCCTTCACTGACTTCTATCTCCTTTTCTTGCTTGTTTTTCCTTAACACGATGGATATTTTACTTTTTCCTCTTAGCCTCCTAGAATGTAAGCTCAGCGAAGACAGATCTTTTTGTCTGTTTCCTTCACTGCTTTCTACCCAGTGCCCAGATTCATGGTATACAGTAGTTGATAAAGTAAATAATTGTGTTGAGTTAATGGCGTTTAGATCTTAATCACCTCATTATGGATCATGCCCAATAACATAAAAATATATTCCAGACCTTGGCAGAGGTGGTTTCTTTTTGTCATTTGTGACCTGTGTCACATATGAGTCCCACACTGAGATCTTCCCTGCTCACCCGTTTTACTCTATCGTATTATTATTTTACTTGGTTTGTGGCACTTAATCATAGTTTGAAGCAACATTGGTTTACTTGCCTCTGCTGCTCTCCTCTCAAGGGCTTGTGTCCCTGGTGCCCAGAACAGTGTCCGTAAGTTATAGGTGCTCAGTAAAGGTTTGTTGAGCAGGTATATATTCTAGAATTGGACACCCTTTGTTTCCCTCCAACTAATGCACCATTTATTTCTCTGTTCCCATTACAGCTTGAAAAGGATAACCTGTGGACATGGTCGCTCTGCTTTCTTCTTCGTCCCCTTTCAGTGTTTTTCATTGCCCAAAACAGCTTTTAAAAATGCAGACGTGATTGTGTGCTTCACCTGATTGGATCCTCTCATGGACTCCCAGTGGCCCTAGAGTAAAAAGTGCATTCCTTACGAAAGGCTAGAGAGCCCTACGTGGTCTGGCCATTTTCAACCTCATCTTGCTTGCCCCCGTCCCTTTCCACTCTGTCTCACATTTTAGTTGTTAAAAGATGATCAGGTCTTTCATGACTCCCGGTTTGTGCATCTGTTGTCTCTTGTTTCTGGAATGTTCGGGCTCTAGTCATTACATGCTGGCTCTTTTGCATCCTTCTTCAGGTCTCAGTTTGAGGATTACCAACCTCTAGAAGCCTGTGGCCACTCTGAGACCTTCCACTTCTGTCAGTCTACTCCCTTCTCCCATTTGTAACTTAGCTGTACACTCCCTGCTCTTTGTAATTGTTTATTCAGTTGCCTGGTTATCAGGAATACAAGGACTATTTGTTTTAATCACCACTGTATACCCAGAACCCATTATACCCCCTGGCATGTGGCAGTTGCATAAAAATTTGTTGAATAAATTAATGAAACATAAATGTGAGAGAGAAACATCAATCAGTTGCCTCTCGTACACGCCCTGCCTGGGGATCGACCCTGCAGCCTAGGTATGTGCCCTGACCAGGGATTGAACCATCAACCTTTCTGTGTGTGGGACAACACTCCAAGCAACTGAACCACCGGCCAGGGCAAGAAAGATTTTTAAAGGCATGTATGAAGAATGGTCCCTGTTATCCACAGTTTTGCTTTCCATGGTCTCAGTTACCAACAGTCAACTGGGGTCCGAAAATATTAAATGGGAAATTCCAGAAGTAAGAAATTCATAAGTTTTAAATTTCACACCCTTCTGAAGTAGTGATGTAACCTTGCATTGTCCTGCACTGTCCTGCCAGAGACATGAATCATCCCTTTGTTCAGCATATCCACTTCGTATACTCTTCCTGCTTGTTAGTTGTAACTTAGTAGCCATCTCAATAATCAGACTGACGCAGTATTACAGTGCTTGTGCTCAAGAAATCCTTATTTCATTTGCTAACAGTTCTAAAGCACAAGAATAGTGATGCTGCCAAAGAGAAGCCATAAAGTGCTTCCTTTCAGTGTAAAAAGGTGAAAGATCTCAACTTAATGAGGAAAGAAAAACTATGTATGCTGAGGTTGCTGAGATCTATGGTAAGAACAAATCTTAATGTGTGAAATTGTGAAGAAGGAAAGATAAATTTGTGTTGGTTTTGCTGCATTTCAAACTGCAAAAGTTACAGCAACAGTGAGTGGTAAGGGCCTGGTTAAAATAGAAAAGGCATCACATTTGCAGGTGGAAAACAGGAGCAGAAGAGGTGTCCCAATTGATGGCAGCTCGCTGGGCCAGAAAGCACTGTGCCCATATGAAAACGTCAGCAGAGGATCCCCTGAAACGAGTGGCACCAAGCCATGAATAGGTTTTGAACTGAGAAATATAAAAATTACTGGCATGTTGGGTCTGCTGATGAAGAAGCTGCTGCCACATTTCCGGCAGAGTTGAAGGAGTGGATTAAGATTTAGTTACTCTCCATGGTTTCAAGTATCCACTGTGGGCCTTGGTACTTAGCCCCGCAGATAAGGAGGGACTATATATTGAGGCCAGAATCTGGTTTAGCACATTCCTGGTTTTAATGGCCTGGCGTTTTCCCAAGTAGTGGTCTGATGTGGCTTTCATACACCACTCGTTCCAGCCTTGGTTTTCCACAGAGCTGTTTCTGCAGGTACTGTAGAAAAAAGAAAGGTGTTTGACCTCTCTTAGTAACGTATCAACCCACTTAAAAACCCATTCTGTTACTGGTCTTCACATTTAGTTTAATGTACTTAATTAAAATGTAAATTAACTTGCCTTTAGTTTGTTCTCAGGGAAAGTATTTAATAAACAGATGAGGGTGTTGGCCAACTATTGCCTACCACCTGTTTTGTATGGCCTGAGAACTAAGAATGGTTTTTATCATTTTTAATGGCTGGTAAAATACCAAAGGAAGGATAATATCTCATGACACATGAAATTTAAATTTGCAGTTTCAATGAATAAAATTTTATTGGTGTGTGCATATTGTCTGTGGCTGCTTTTGTATTGTAATGGCAGATTGAGTAGTTGCAACAGAGCATGTGGCCTGCAGAGCCTACAGTATTTACTGTCTGGCTGTTTACAGAAAATTCGCGACCTCTGTTCTAGATGAGATACTTCCTCAGTAAATCTTTTATGTTCCTAAAGGCACTTAAAAAGTCTTTTAGGTTATATATAATTGTTGGCTATCTAAGCCCCTAATACATTTTGGGGTTTTTTAAAGATTTTATTTATTAATTTTTAGAGAGAGGGGAAGGGAAGGAGAGAGGGAGAGAAACATCAATGTGTGGTTTCCTCTCGCACACCCCCCTACTGGGGATCTGGCCTGCAACCCAGGCATGTGGCCTGACCTGCAACCCTTTGGTTCTCAGCTAGATCAATCCATGAGCTACACCAGCCAGGGCCATTTTATTTCTTCTTTTGTCTACTTTTGAACATTTCTCTTACTGGCACATTTCAGTCCTTCAAATATTTAAGAGCCGATGTATGCACAGTACTTTGGAAATAGAACTAAAGGTATAGTCCCAGAGGTCATTGAGTTCACTCCCTGGACTTAAAAAAAGTCATGAGTCCCTCCCATTATTTCTACCTATAGCCTGAGCCTAGAGATTAACATCTGGAAACTTCCTTGAAATAAAATACATTTTTGTAGCATAACATAACCATGTTTGAAAATTCTTGTCAGTAGTAGCGCCATATCTGAGTAGGCCCAAAGTCAAAGTATAGAGTATGTAGTGATTCAGTCTTAGTAATAGTATATATGTTTGTGGGTGGTTTTTTTTTTTTTTTTAAACTGTGGTCACTGTTCAGGAATGAAGTTCCTCAGTATAATATAATACTTTTATTTCAAAATTGCTAACCCTTCTCTTGGATTTATCTGCAACATTGACTGTTAAATATTCTCTATGACTTTGGGGGATATATGATTTGATTAAAAGGGCACATGAACCCTGGGCAGGTAGCTCATTTAGTTAGAGTGTCATCGTGATATGACAAGGTTGCAGGTTCCATCCCCAGTTAGGAATCAGTGAATGAATACATAAATAAGTGGAACAACAAATTGGTGTTTCTCTCTCTCTCTCTCTCTCTCTCTCTCCCCCTCCCCCCCTCTCTCCCTGCCCCCCCCCCTCTGGCTCTCCCAATATATTTAAAAAAAATTTTTTTAAAGGGCACATGGCTAAACTAAACAGACCTGAATTTGAATTTTAACTGAGCAGTTCATTCACCATACTTACATATATTATATACTCTTATATTAACTGCTACTAGTCAGTTTTTTTCATTTGATAATTTGGGAAATTATCAACAGGGAAGATGCAGTGAGATAACATACTAGGATCAGAACTGAAGTTGCTGAGCATTTAATTTTGCCACTTTGTTAATAAGTATGTCAAGGACAAAATTAGATGTTTACCTGATATTAAAAGGTAACATCCTAAAATGCTGTAAAAGATACTATTTAAAATAATGTGATTTAATCCAAAGTCTGGTATTTGTGATCCAACTGATTTTTAGAATAAATACAATGACATTTGTCTAAATATTAAAAAATTGCAGTAAGTTTGATTTCCTTACTTTTAAAAAACACTGGTTATTTTTTCCAAAGAATATGTCTTTTTTTAAAACCAATTTGTTTTGCCTTGGTGTACTAATCCTTAGATGAATAACTTTACATATTTCTTTTGCAGAAAGTCCATTTTATAGGCCACTTTTTTTTAAAGATCTTATGTATTTATTTTTAGAGAGAGAGAAGGGAGGGAGAAATAGGAGAGAAACATCGATGTGTGGTTGCTTCTCATGCGCCCCCGCACCAGGGACTTGGCCTGCAACCCGGGCATGTGCCGTGACTGGGAATCGAACCAGTGACCTTTTGGTTTGCAGATTGGTGCTCAATCCACTGAGCCACACAAGTCAGGGTTATAGGCCACTTATTTTTATGCTTAGAAACATTTCCTTAATGCTGTCTGTCAGTGTTTGGCTAACAGAGTGCGGCTAAATGATACGAGATATTTTCTTAGACAAGTATTTCTAATATCTTAATATATTTATCCATTTGGTTCTGCAAATGTATGCAAAAAGAGTGCAGATCCTTTGCATATTATACATGTTAAATATTTTTTCAATGTACCCTTTCTTATTCTTTTAGTGGCTACATAGTAACCCACTACCCCCTCTCACCAGGATGATTTACAGTAGCCTCCTGACTGGTCTTCCTCTTTTGCTTTTGCCCCATAATCTCCCTCTTCCCCTCCAAACAGATGCTACAGTGAACTTTAAAAAGCCTAAATCTCAAACCATGTTACTCCATTGGCTTCACAGTGCACTTTGGATTTTATTTTACATTCTTATTGATTGGGTCCCCAACTCTCTTCATGGTTCCCTAACTTCAGGTTACACTGGTAACCTTTTAGTACCTTTACCAAATAGCTCATTCCTTCATTTGCACTAGTTGTCTGTATGGAATGTTCTGCCCCATCATTACATGGCTAGTTCCTCCTCCTCTGCTCAAATGTCACTCCCTCTCTCATTACCCACCAGTCACTCTAGTCTCACCTTGTTTGTTTTTTCCACAGCAGTTCTCCCTGTATTGTCTTTTCATTGTTTAACTCTCCAACAATAAAATGCAGGCTTTCCTAGATGTATGACCTTGATTCTCTGACTCTCTTATTCATTGTTATTGCAATGCCAATAACAAAAGATGCTTAAATGTAGTATGACTATATTCCACTTAATGGATCAGTTGATAAGCATTTGGGTAATTTTCAGCTTTTTCTCTATGAATTCGATATTGTACAGACATCTTGCTTGGCATGATTCTGTAAATATTCCTGCAGAAAAACTTTCTATTATAAAAATGAATTTTTTAAAAGCCAAAGGGTATTTACACTTAATGGGTAATGCCAACTTATTCTCCAAAAAGTTTCTGCCAGTTTAACTAAATCCTTATCAGCCATGAGTATCATTAATCTTTTGTCTCTTAACCAGTCTGATAAACAAAAAATAAATGAGTTTAAACTCTTTTGTGTATATTTATTGCTCTGTACTTTTCCTTTGAAATGATAGTTTCTGTCTTTCCTGTTTTTTCTGATATTTGTCCTCAGATTTTTGTGTACATATAGATATTATCCTTTAATATTATTTCATGTCTTGTGTTCACTATGCCATGTTTTAGATTTTACTAGATTTGTGATATTTTGGCTTCATACCATAGTTTTATTTCCATATATGCCACTCTTGCTTGTATATACTCCTTGTTTTATCTCATTGTTTTATTTTTTTACATGTAAATATTTGAATAATATAGATTTAACTTTAATATAGTTAAAGTAAGGATGAAAAAAATTTTTTTAGAAGGACAAGCCCTTTTCTCCTAATACTGATAAATCAAGTAATCTAAGTTTCACTAATTGAAATAACACCTTTTTCATTTATTAAATTGCCACCTTATATCTGGGTATTTACTGATTACTATAGTTTTCTCATCATTTGTACCCCATAATACTATTCTTTAATTGCTGTTGCTATTGATTATATTGTGCGTTAGGATCTGATAGAATTGGTTCGTTCTCATACTTGTTTGAGGTTTTTTTTTTTATGACCTTCATATCTCCATTCCAAATGTACTTAAAATTCCTTTTACTCCTGAAGAAATCTAACAATATTGTTTAGAGTACATTGAGTTTATAAACTAAGTTAGAGAAAACTGACATCTTTATATAGGACAAACATTTCTAGTCAAGATGTTTCGTCATTTAATTTTGTATGTACCTTGTTTTTATTGTTGCTAATTTGAATGAAGTCTTTTTGAGATTATATTTTTCTAACTATCCTGTTTGCATATAATTTAATGGTCACTTTTATTAAAAACGTAGTTAAACTATGAACTGTTTTCTCTGCAGCCTTTTATCACACTATAAAATCTACTTTAAATGGGTATAAAGTATTTAGCCAGTCATCATTTTGTAAACTCATTTTGAGCAACAGGATTCTCAGTTCGAAGTGATAGAAATGGATCTTCCCGCATAGCTGTACAGCTATATAAAATACACTTGCAGATTTCTTAACTTTGTATGTTTGTCCCTTTTCAAGGAGATGGACTCAAGTTTGTTAAGGTTTAGCTAATTTAATAAAAGTGGACATAAAATAATCATGCCTTTCTTGGGTAGCTTCATTTTAATAATGTTTTAGAAAATTGAAGTACAAAGATGTATTTAAAAATCATATTTGGAGTTTAACATTTTAAACTCCAACATTTTATCTGAAATGTTGATATACAGCTATTTCCTTCCTTTTATTTACACTGTTGTTTTTGTTATGCGCTGTGTAGAGAATAATGTCACAAACACCCATATACTCATCACTCAGCTTGACAGATACAATTTTACTGTATTGATTTTTTTAAAGCAAAAACTGCTGAAAAGTTTAAGACATTTCTAATATCTTTTCCAGCGCTATTCCTGTTGCCACCAAGTATTAGGAAGCTAGTATGTATTTGTACTTTTACTGCATAAACAATATGAATTGTTTTGTTTTTTTAACTTAAGGGGCATAAAATTATATTTGGAAATTATAAAAATGTGCCTGTGTAGACAAAGGCTACTTCTCAGTATGTACTTTAAAGTAGCTGTGTTTTAAAATACCATTATAAGCTGGAGAAACAGTGTCTGCTTTTTGTAGTACGTAATTTGTTCTTAGAGTGGATAAAGTAAAAGTTGGTTTTTTTCCCTGAAGAAATAGGACTATTTTAGGATTGTGTAACTGATCACGAAATCATTGGTGAGACTAGTGATATAAATGTAAAGAATATTACCATAATCTAGTTATTTTAAAGAGTGAATGTATATTCTCAGACATGCACAGTTGGCTTAAATGTGTTATATTAGTGATTATTCCAGGGACTTCTTAGGTAAAACATTTCATATACGCCATAAAAACATAAAAGGGGACTACATCAAAAATCTGGGAAGCCAAAAGGCTACATGTAGCAAAAAAAAATTAAGCATTTAATCTCAGAACTTAGAAAAACTTGCAGGTAGGGTGGTAGTATATTAGATGAGTGGACATTATTATTAAAAGTTGTCTGAGCCCTGGCTGGTGTGGCTCAGTGGATTGAGTGCCAGCCTGGGAATCAAAGGGGGTCGCTGGTTCGATTCACAGTCAAGGCACATGCCTGAGTTGCAGGCCACGCCCCCAGTTGGGGTCGTGCAAGAGGCAAGCACACATTGATGCTTCTCTCCCTCTCTTCCTCCTGTTCCCCTCTCTCTAAAAATAAATAAAGTCTTTTTAAAAAACTTAAAAAAATGAAAATTCACTGGGATAACAGTTGATGTTGATATGCCCTTGGTAAACTGGCCACTACTTTAGTGCCTTCTATGAAAATTTTATGAACTGATGCTCCATCAGTATTTTGGAGCTGTGTCAAAGGCTTTAAAAGTTCTTACCCTTTTTAATTCAGTAGTTGAAGCAATCCCTGAGTGGGAGAAATTAAGATAATTATTTATGTTGTTCAGCATTGTTTGAATAGCAAATGAAATGGGGAAGGACAAACTAAATATTCAAGAAGGACATCATATGCTTTACTACAAGTGATATTTTTTTACAAGCATTTTATAAGGGCCTACAACACATGGATTTGACTTTTATATTAAAAGAATGCCTAACGGTAAGTTTAAATACCAAATATATCAAAATGTCACTAACTGCATGCCATTATGGTAACGATGAAGGAAAATTTTATACGAAACGTATATTTTACTTTGTGTGTAGGGTAGAGAAGAGAATAAAATAAAGGACATCATTTGGGGAACATCCTAATTTTTCCTAGCTACAGACAGTTCATATTTCTAATAGCCATTTTGCACCTACATATTAAAAGATAATACCAAGGGCATGAATTTTAGGTGTTTTGGAGGAGCAAAAGTATCATTAAATGTGGGGGGGGGGGGTTTGCCAGTCCAGGAAGACAGCTCTCAGAACATATGCACAGCTGAGAGTAAAAGCAGTAAGGAAACGAGAGTGAATTATGATTTTAAAGTTTTAGTGTTGAATGAAAAATGCTAAAACAGGAAGATCTGAGGAGACTATAAATTTTTTAAATGACAAAGTATAAGTAGTGACAGTTAATAAAAATGGATACGTATGTGTTTTTAGATTTACAAAATAAATTTTACTAAGAACTTTATTTTTTTTAATCCTTGGGGATTTATCAAAAGGTTATACTCCTGAAATAGAGTTGCATATTCTTTCTTTAAAACGGAATGAATAGCCGTGGCTTGTGTGGCTCAGTGGATTGAGCATCACCCTACGAGCTGAAAGGTTCCTGGTTCGATTCCCAGTCAGGGCACACACCTGGGTTGTGGGCCAGAATCCTATTGGCAGGGGGTTGCAAGAGGCAACCAGTCAGTGTTTCTCTTGCACATTGATATTTCTCTCCCTGTTTTTCTACCCCTCTCTCTCCCTCCCCTCTCTAAAAATAAATAAAACCTTAAAAAATGGAATAAATAATTGGCTTTGGTTCTTCCAGTACAGGTTATTAGAAGACTGAATTGTTAGCATGAACTACCAGTATAAAACTGACTTTTATAATAGAGCTGTATCATTTTTATATAGCAAAGTTACTCCCAGTTAGTAATACTCAAACTTCTTGAAATCTAAAGTAATTAAGATAATTTTGTCCTGATGGGAACCGTAGAAGCAACTTTAGTTTTGAAATTTTTATTGTGTCTAGAATTGTCACGTAGGCTTTGACAGAAGCTCCAGTACAGAAGGTAAAGTAGGAGCTCCAGCACTTGAGTAATTGTCAGTCATTAATGCTAATCTTTTGTGATGATGTGGTGTGCAGGAAAATGTCCTTAATTTTAATAATCGCACGAGGTACTAATGTATGTGATTTACTTTAAAATCATTCTGTAGGAAGGCACAAATATGGCATGATATTAACAGTTAAGTATAGATGATGTGGGTGTTCATTACATAGTTGTATCTACTTTCTTGCATATTTGAAAATTTTCATAATAATAGAAAAAACGTAGCTTGCTTAAGTAGTCCTATTAGAAAAGCTGAAGGAAAAATTTCTCAGTAATACTTTGAATAGCTGTGGTTCAGGATGAACTTACTACTTAGAAATTATATATAAAGGATATATATTTTTAAACTTCATAGAGTTTAAATCAGATAGCAAGATGAATTTCGGGTTTTTTTAAACAAAACATGTAATTGAAAGAGTGTATGTTAAATACCAAAAAGAAGAGAGGAAGGATGCCTGGTCCACTGCCACATTAGACTGGATAGGCTGTCTGTCCCCAGCGCCCTGCTTCTGTGTCAAAGCACCACTTGGTGGTGATAAAGCCGGCAGAACACAAATCACTCTGTTACAGCCTGTAGCCAGCGATCACCTGCATCAGGGCACACTGCAGTAGTGCATAATACTAGGCACCCCCGCCCGCCTTCTTGGTTGGTACTTGGTGAGCCTTTCCCATTTTGTCTCTTGGTCATTCTTTCTGGAATGCCTGTTAGTTGGAGCTTTCATTCCGTGGGTTGATCCTCTTACTGCTTTTTCAGTTTGTCTCTTTTGTGCTACGGTTTTTCTCAGCTTCAGTTATCTGTTTATATTAACTACTAACATTTTTATTCTCTGCAAGCTTTATGAGAGTAATCAAAACATTCTGTTACTTTCCCTACCCCACCCCACCCGTTTTTCAGTTCTGACTTTAAAAAAAGAATCAGTTTTTCTGTTGGTTTTCTTCGACTTTTTTTCTTTGTTGAAGGTTTTCCTGAGGTATTTGGTAGGCCTTGGTTGAATGGGAGCCCACTGGGCCCATAGTGATTGGCATGGTGGGGGGGCTTGGCTGAAAGCTCTGTCCAGAGGAAGCCTGAGGACGCCTTTCTTCTCGGGCAAGATTCTTCCCTGGTTCTCTCTGGACAGTGTATTCAGTGTCTTTAGTGGGTAATTCTCAAGTGTTTTGGTGAATTTGAATTTGCAGAGCAGTGTAGGGATGAGTTGGGTACATGCTGTCACCTCTGGAGCTTAATTTTCGCACCTACTGTATACTTCCCTGGTGATAGACACTCCCCCTCACCTCACAGGGGTGAGCAAAAATAATTGTTACGTATTTTGCACAAATTTTAAAGTGCTATAAAAATAATAGTATTGGTAAGTCCCTAACATATAACTGGATATTGTAAGTTTGGAACGTAACTTGCTTTTTTCCGTAAAATCCTTATGATCACGGTCAAGTTACCAGGTCAGCCCACATAAACAGATTTTACCCATTATCATGGCTAAAATTGCTGCCTTTGCATCACTAACAAGGAAACACTACTATAAATACTTTTTTCTTGAAACCAGAAGAAAAAATATCTTCTTAACTTAAACAGTTGCACAGACTATAAATGTGACTAGTTAGTTTCTGAGCCCTGTGGAATTGGCCAGAGGAGAAGCTCAGTATAGAACATGTTTTAAGGCCCCCAGCCCAGAAATACTGGGAGGTGAAGTAGGGAACCCATTTTCCGGGGAGCTGGAATTAAGTAGCCAGTCACAAAGGTGCCGAGCTCAGACACAGCGTCAGTGGACAGGACCTGAGATCTTTCTGGTGGAGTGCGTCTCGGCGTGCAGTCCACAGATTGTAGTCATTAGAAATGCTGGTTTCTGTGCCCACTCCAGCCCTGTGGAACCAACACATTAAACACACAGTCCTGCTGAATAAATCACAGTCAACCCTGGAACAACGTGGGTTTGAACTGCGCAGGTCCATTTACACACTGACTTTCCAGTTGACCTGCGCAGTTCAAACCCGAGTTGTCCCAGGGTCGGGTGGCATTTGGGAATCTGGGTATACAGAGGGCCACCTTCAGTTACATGCAGATTTTCAGCGCTCACAGGTGGTCAGTGCCCTGTGTTGAACAGCCCTTGTTCAGGGTTCAGTTGTAATTTAAAATACGAGATTCTTACAAGAATCACTTTCACTACTTTCTGTCCTTCATTCTGCCTTATATAGAAATTGTCAATTGTTTCTACTGTGGTCATTAAAACAGTTGTATCCACAACTCTTGTCAGCTTTAAGTGTCAGTGAGTTTTGTGGTTGTAAAATTCTAGTGCTGGAAGAGCAGTTTTAGGAATAATCAAATACATGCTTCTTTACAAAGAGAAAATAGGACTTTAGAGTGGAGTTTCAGATTTCCTTAAACATGTTTAAACTACACATTGATAGAAAGCATTTCTCACTTATCTTTACACATTGGTAAACACCCAATATGTTAATTTGTAGTGTAAGATGAACTTGTTTAGGGGCAGATTTTGTAATAAAGGGAATTTTATTAGGAATATCTAGAGGCTAGGAACCCTTAAATTGTTCTTATTTGCAAATAGTTTCCTGTGTGATGCATAGTTTTCCTGAATATTACACAGTAAAGCCAAAATGCAGACTTAAGATTATATGCTAAGATTTTTATATGTATGAATGATTAAATTTGTTGATCAAATCATCATTTCAGTCAGTAATACTTGTATTTATAATAAATTATTGCTATAAATTTGAGCTTAGAAAAACTACTGAAAATCATGTTTCTAATTTGGATTGCAAACTTTGTCATTTGGAAAGTAATTTTACTTCTTAGTTAAAAATCTAACTTCTATTGTTCTGATCCACTAATCAAAACCTATTATCCTGAAGCTGTTTTAGATGGGATTGTACTATAACAGAAAACAGTTGGTCCTTTTAATGAAAATTTGGTGCTTAAAAAAACCCCATGGGATTTCTACTGTCTAAAGAGTATGGATTTTTCAGTCAGGGAAGTTAAAGTGGGAGAGACCGTTTGGAACTTGAGGAGTTGATTTTGAATAGTTTCTTTTCGCCTCTTCCTGGCTTTCATTATTAGAGCTGTTACGCTTTCTTCATCATCTTTATATTTCTACTAAGAAGAGGTGCTTCTTAAAGAGGAGTTTTCAGTTAGAAGTTCAGCGTGATGGAGCTGTGGTTGGGGTCTCTGGGGGACACCGCGTGAGATCTGTGTTTCACGGTGTCAGATGGCAACAGAAGATTTGGGGCTCTCTGTGGATATAGTCCATGATGTTTAACAGGCCATCCTAGTGACTTATGAGTGTTAAAATCAAATTACTTTAAATCCTAAATACTTTTGATGAACTCTTTTAGGGTATCTGAAGTACACCAAACAACCGTTTTTGAAAATCCTCTGCGTGGACAATGGCTACTCAAGGTTTGTATCGTAGGTCTTTAGTTACAGAATCGGGGCTGTGCATCTTTGC